>JASUUG010000357.1:2532500-3732500 GCA_030449905.1 Luvunga scandens | reverse complement strand
TAGCGCTTTCTCAAAGATAATTAAGGTTATCATCAAAGATATATATTTGAGATTTGCTACTTTCCGCAATAAGCCAAGAAAAAAATTGTTTGATGTCTTGACCGAGCCATTTGCTTTCACTACCTTTAACTACTTCAAAGCCGAGCCCAATGTGTATATGCCCTCGCTGCTTCCACATGAGAGGAAAGGAAGCTCACTATGTTCAGTTTACTAGATCTTGCGTCTTAGAAAAATTGTTAACAACACTCCTAATACAATGCTAAGCTCTCACGCTTTTTGAAGCGCCCACTTGCAAGATTAGAATTAGCTTAATCATCGTGTTAACAGATTGTACAAAGAGTGATATGGTACACTGTAACACCCTAGGCAAATCCCACATCGGCAAAGCATGAGAGAGATGCTGGGTTTATAAGGGGTGATCCACACCTTAATTGGCAAGAGGCGTTTTGGGGTGTGTGGGCGCCCTAGAAACAAATCCGTGCGGGCCTTGTTAAGGCTCAAAGCAGACAATATCTTGCCAGGTCTGGGTTAGGTCATGACAGATGATATCAGAGCGGCTCCGCGTGTCCTCTTGAGCGATGGTGGGGCAAACCTCAGCGAGGACGTTGAGTCCCTGAGGGGGGTGTATGTAACACCCTAGGCAAATCTCACATCGACAAAGTACGGGAGAGGTGCTGAATTTATAAGGGGTAATCCACACCTTAATTGACAAAATGTGTTTTGGGGTGTATGAGCGCCCCAGAAACAAATCCGTGTGGGCCTTATTAAGGCCCAAAACGGACAATATCTTGCTAGGTCTGGATTGGGTCATGACATACACATTTATTTTTTTGTCTATAAGAAGAAAATTCAGTTTCGTCTCCCAACAAAAAAGGAAAAAAAAATAAAAACAGAAAGATTCTAGGCAAATTATCTAACTTTTGTTTTCTTTCTTAACTAAAGCACACAAAGGGGGCGCGTGGGATTAGATCGACTACCAACTACCATCATGCAGAAGGTTTTCTCTTCAATAGGAACCTGAAAATACTTATAGATAGGCACACTAGAAGGAAGGGAAGGAGTGGTTAGGTGGGAGGTTCAAATCAGGAATAAAAACCATGTCAGACGAAAAGCGCTTCACCACTATAGCTATTTGCCTATCTAGTAGGTCTCTCTCCCCGGTTTTATCATTTTCAGACCTAAGGCTAAGATCTACGCTACAATTGATGGTATCCCCCAAGAGATTGAATTAAAAGGTTAAGGAAAAGTCTTCTCATGACTGGAACTGGCTCAAGGCAAATAAAGACAAGAAGTTCCAATTCCTCTTCTCAAAGCAAGCAAGGGCTTGCACGGTAAGAAAGTTAGGTTTAATCAAGCACCTGAGGAATACACCATTGATAACCAATAAGGGAGTGCTACGTTCCCCCGGGTCTGGATTAACAGTTAGGTAGATTAGATCTATTAAACACAAGCAAGCAAGCCAGGCAAAGAAAGCATGAATGAACACATAACTAGTTACACTACCTTTCTCTCACTCAATAGATGTATCTGCTAATATAGCTATCGAGCAGTCATCATTGAGTGTGAAGAAGTTTCAGCCTGCATACTTGTGGGTGGAACTGAATTTTCCATAACTGTCACAAATGAAAAGACAGGCTGTTTGGGAGAAGGTAAATTAACAGAGTTGATAACCACAGTTAATAAAGTGCTTAATTTATGCTATTAGTTGGGCCACTTGGAAGATTAGTTATAGCATAATCTTCACAACTACAGATGGTATAAAAACTGATGTAGCACAAATTCATTTGTTTGTAATAAGAAAAGAAAAGTTCAGCTTAATATCTCTCAGATTTTGCACTTGTTCTCAGCAAAGAAATTCTGTGGTTCTAAGCAAAATATCAAAACATTTGATTTCCTTTCTAGCCAAGAACACAGAGTAAGGCTCATAAGGCTATCGAGCGGCTACCACTGAAAGTGTTAAGCAGTTTCCTGAAGAGGCTTGGGCCTCACTATTTGCTAGCAGAACAGACCTTTCCACAATTCGCACATATGAAAAAGCAGGTTGTTGTGGGGAAGGTAAATTAACAATTTCATTTTTAAGCATTGAGACAACTTCCAACATGGTTGGTCTATCTGCTGCATTCTCTTGAACACATAAAAGGGCCACGTTAATGTATCTCTTCACCATCGGATACAGTGCTTCATTTTGCAGTGTCGGATCCAGCAGCTTCCAGGCTCTGTCATCCTTCCACAAATTCCAAGCCTGATGCAGAACAAAAAATTCAAATGCCAAAGGAATAAGTCAGCTCTCATTTTAGATCTGCTAATATAGGAAATTCTTAACTTTTCCAATTCAACAACCAAACTTTGTTCTTTCAGTATTATAGCTCAAAGGAAATAAATGAGAAATATTCTCACTTACATGGCCAAGAAGGGTGAGGGAATCAGTATTATAAAAGCGTGTATTCTTTTTGCTACTCAATGTTTCCAGCAGCAATACTCCAAAGCTGAACACGTCAGATTTGATAGAGAAGAGGCCGTGCAGAGCGTACTCAGGCGACATATAACCACTAAAATTCATTGTTTCGTCAAATAGTCAACAATGCAAGCAAATGATATTTGCATGAGGATTTAAATAGTCATAGGGATCAAATTTACTTACTAAGTCCCAACAATCCGATTCGTATTTGACTGCAGTTCATCACCACCAAACATTCTTGCAATGCCAAAATCAGATATTTTTGGATTCATGTCACCATCTAAGAGAACGTTACTTGCCTTGAGATCCCTATGAATAACTCTTAATCTTGAATACTGGTGAAGATATAGAAGCCCTTGAGCAATTCCTTCAATGATTCTAACACGTGTTGTCCAATCTAATAGACCTTTACTAGCAGTATCTGTTACATTATCAAACCCCGAGGATATTTATAATCTGAGATGATACAAGTTAAGACAATGGCTATAGATAAAAGTTAGCAAGAAACTGAAAATATTCTTTTTCTTGAATGGTGGGAAAAAAAGAAAAGTACCAAAAAGGAAAAAGTCCAAGCTTTTGTTAGGCATGTACTCATATACCAAAATCTTTTCGCCCTGTTCAATACAGCAACCGAAGAGTGTGACAAGGTTCCTGTGTTGAAGTTTTGCTATAAGCATCATCTCATTTTTAAACTCTTCTACTCCTTGTCCTGACTTACTTGAGAGCCTTTTAACCGCAACTTCCTCTCCACTAAGTAGTTTACCCTGTTTCCAATTTCGTATTTCAACACAACGGTCTATACTCTGTTTATTACAGTAAAGTTTACAAGAAAGCTACCTTATAAACAGGTCCAAAGCCGCCTTCCCCTAGCTTATTTTCTTCCGAGAAATTATCTGTAGCTGCTGATATACTAGCCAAGCTGAAAAAGAGAAACCAAGATTCCTTACTTTTTCCCTTTGCAGCGCTATCTCCCCCACAGAATTCCTTTGCTCTGGTTATATTGCCCATATTGATTTCAAATAGTAACATATCTTGGCTTGCTTCGGTTCTCCTTCTTTCTGTAAGCCGGCTTTAAAAAAGATGAGCATACGTTTTCTCAAGGGCACTGGTAGGCTCATTGACACAAAACATAAGAGTGATATAAAAGGTCACCTTTCTCTTTGAGCTTTCTCTTCCTTCCATAAGATATGAAAAAAGCTGGAAGAATTACCACCGGAAGAGCAATTAATACCACTATCCATAGTGTCTTCTTCTTTCCTACACCAAAAATATATAAGCTGTCAAAGCTAGTCATTGGTAGAAAATAAATTCCCAGCTTCATTTTGCCAGAAAAACTGGGACATAGCCAAATAACCCCTGCTTTGTGTTATTTTCTCTCTGTATTATTGTGGTTCATATAGTTTATGACATTCAATTCCTGAAACAAGCGGGCAAGTGCAATTTGATTTAATTGGAAGACACTGCTATATCAGAAGTGAAAACCTTTGCAATATCAACTTCAAAAATGTACCTGGTTTTGAAGTTGGTGCTCGTATGTAGATAGACTGGCCGGTGAGGTTTGCTAGTGTCTTTTTCATATCAATCAGGTCCCCAAACCACATTAAACAGCCACTGCCTCCTCCTGTTAGGTTGGCGTTGGCATAAGCTCTACAGGTGCAGTTCTTCAAGCACTCAGCCTCACATTCCTTGAGATTCATACTCTCATTTAACGAAGCCTCTAGCAAGTCGGGCACTTTCATGTCATCAAACTTTAGAAACTGGTTTCCACTTTTGCAATCTAACCTATGACTTCTCACACATGTTGTAGAAAATGTCTGGTTGTGTTGTGATTCGGGTCTGAATCCCTTCATGCATTCACACTTAGGTGTTTTGTCAACATTGCAAATACTGTTTGCCCCACAATGCCCATAATTTTCACACGACTCAGCGGGAGCTGAGAACACAACTAGCCACCTATAGCTTTCGTCATTCCAAATCAGACGCTGGACCTTACCTGATGGGTAGAGCTTTAAAATCGTTAAGCTTAAACTGTTGTAGGGCTCATAACAGTAATAAATTTCATCCTCAGTATCCACCACAATTTGTTTATAAAGAAATTTTATATATGTAGCACCACCTTCAAAGTGAAATCCATTCCATGGTCCAACACGGAATAACTTCACCGATCCACTGTAAGTAAAAATTTGAGGCATCACATGAATGTCAAGTCTTAAAGTAAATTTTCCTGGGGATGGATCATTAGCCGTTCTCCACGAAGTTTGAAAACGTTCCCGGCCAGTCTTAAAGTCCCATCCCAACTTCATGCCTGGTAACAGAGTGTCTGATGGGTAGTCAAAGCTCTGCCACAGATAGCTTCCTTCAGAAGTATTACTACTAAAATTGTCCCTTAGAACAAGGTTTCCGGTATCTAACAGCTGTGCCACTGGATTTTTTAGTTCTCGAGACACGTTTGAAGACCAGATAGTGCCATTTGCTTGGTTGAGAAGGACAAGGTTCCCATTATTGCTAATAGCTAAAACTCCATGTGGATCAAGAATTGGGGTATTTCTATTAGCAACCCAAACAACTGTGTCAGGGCTCTTCTGGTACCATATTCCCAAGTACCTGTTCTTTGAATTACCAGGAGAGAAGAAGCCGAGCTCAAACCTTTGAGACGATGAAACCAACTTCTCACCATCACGGATAAATGTTGCTGGAGTTATTGTATCTGCTGCCAACGAAAACTGCAAGGTCAACAAAGAGATCAAAGAACTAATGATGTAGAAGCTAGAAAGGTTTTCCATTCATAAAACTGGAGGAAAAATGTCCAAATGTTTTGAGATTCATTGAAAATTGAATTCATAATCATCTTCTAAAAACACTAGTCCTTCGGAGTGTGAAACAAGTCTATTGCTTAGATCTCGTGGGGTTGAAATTTTGGAGTCTTGTACACTGTTCAAATCTTAAAAATAGTTTAAAAATTACTTGTTGAAAAAGGAGTTATTTTAATTATTTCAGTACTTCGTGCATGGCTAGTGGTTCCAAAATCTTAATTTCATTTTTGTTAGGTAAGTTTGTCATCTTAACTCGACTTGACATTGTCGCCAGATATTTCAAAGCTGTATCAGAAATGAGAAATTTGTCTGATTGTTTGACAAATGCGGTGCCGTAGTCATTATTCTATTAAACTCAATTTTGACGGTGATTTATACAATATTCAATGGTCCAACATTCAACTTATGATCATCAGTGTTACAGATAAATTTCACTGCTGATCATACAACAGTAAAATAATAAATATTTACAGTTTTAATTTATTTTCAGTGTTAAAAAAATAATACTCAACTTATAATCATCAGTGCAAGCTATGTTAGCTACTCAATTGTTAACAACACTAATAATCCCAAGCGGCAAAATCACAGCGGTTTCCTTCCTCAATTATTTAAAAAAAAAATTGAATGAAGGCAATTATTCAAAAAATCTAGCATGTAATGAAAAAAAAACCAATACTGCTAATAATTAAAAAAAGAATCAAAATTACTAATACAATGTTTAGCTCAAACTATCAGATACGCCATTTACAAGATTAGATTTAGCTGAAGCATCACGTCCACAGATTGTGTAAAGAGTGATGTAGTACACATTCATTTGTTTTCTATCAGAAAAGAAATTCAGCTCAGTTTCTCAACCAAAAAAAAAAAAAAAAAGGCAATCTGAGATTCTAAGCAATGCATCAAACATTTGATTTTTTTTTCCTAACTAAAGCACGTAAAGTAGGGTTCAAATAGCTATGAGCATCGATCACCGAATGTGTTAAGCAATTCGTTGAAGAAGCGTCAGCCTGCATATTTGCTGGTAGAACTGAATTTTTCATAATTCTCACATATAAAAAAGGCAGGCTGTTTGGGAGAAAGTAAATTGCAACCTGATTTGAAAGCATTGAGACAACTTCCAACATGGCTGGTCTATCTGCTGCATTCTCTTGAACAGAGAGAAGGGTCATGTTAATGTATCTCTTCAGTATTTGATAAGATGCATCATTTTCCAATACAGGACCCTTCCGTTCCCAGGCTCTACCATCACTCCACAGACTCCATACCATTCAAATGCTGAATGAATAAGTCAGCTCTCACATTGATTCTACTGTTGCAGGAAGCTCTTTGCTTTTCCAGTTCAATAATCAAACTTTTAGGATTTTTACTAGATTAAAGAACGAAAAAGAGAGAAGAGAAAAAAGTGAGAAATCTTGTCACTTACATGGCCAAGGGTAAGTGGATCAAAATCATAGAAGTGGGCATTCTTCTTGCTACTTAGTGTTTCCAATAGCAATACTCCAAAGCTAAACACATCATCTCTTTTTTAAACTCTTCTTGTCCTTGTCCTGACTTACTTGAAAGCCTCTCAACAGCAACTTCCTCTCCATTAAATAGTTTTCCTTGTTTAAAATTTCATATTTCAACACGTCACACTTCACTCTGTTTCTGCAGTTAAGGTGACAAGAATGCTACCTTGTAAACAGCGCCAAAGCCACCTTCTCCTAGTTTATTTTCTTGAGAGAAGTTATCTGTAGCTGCGCTTATCTGGCCGAGCTGAAAAACGGAGACCAAGATTCCTTGCTCTTTGCTCTTGCACCTGTCTCAATGCCCATATTTATGTCAAATGATAACATATCCTGGCTGATTTCAATTGTCTTTGATTCTGCAAATCATCGTTAAGAAAGGTGAGCAAAATTTTTCTCATTTGCACTAACACACTCATAGATACACAAAATATGAGTGATCTAAAAGAAGCTTACCTTCTTATGTTTTCTCCTCCATCGACAAAATATGCAAAAAAAAAAGAAAAAGTAAAAAGCAAGAGGTGCTACTACCAGAAGAACAACTATAATATTTATCCATAATAGGTTCTTGCTTCATACATCCAGAAACATTTTTGTATCCATAGGACTGTGACTTAAATTTGATGACTATAGATAAACAATATCCTACGTTAGGTGAGTCTAGACTCCTAGCAGGGTAGTTTGATAAGTTTGCCCCATACTTAACAAATGAACGAGAACGAGAGTAACGCATACTGAAAGAATACCAAAATTCAGGTCTTCAATTCAATTCCTGAAATGAGTAGGCTTAAATGCATTTTGATCCAACAGAAGAATAATGGATTTAGGATGAAGCCTTACTGCAACAAAAATTTTATACTATCAACTTCAAGAATGCAACGATTATACCTGGTTCTGAAGCGGGTATTCTTATGTAGACAGACTGTCCTGTGAAGTTTCCAAGTGACTTTCTGACGAAAATCAGATTCCTAAAACACATTAAACAGCCACTGTCGCCTCCTGTTAACTTGGAATCAGTGTAAGCTGTACAGTTCTTCAAGCACTCAGCCTCACTCTGCTTCAGATTCATTCTCTCATTAGCCAACCCTCTAACAAGTCAGATGCTTTAATGTCATCAAGATTTATAAACTGGTCTCCACTTTTGCAATCTGATGAATGGCTATTCTCACATTTTCTAGCCCGCGTTTGGTTGTCTTGTGATTCAAGTTTGAATCCCTTCAAGCACTCACAATTAGATGCATTGTCAGGGCTACATATACTATCAGCACTAAAATGCCCATAGTACTCGCAAAATCTATCTGGAGCTGAGAACTTAACGTTCCATATTAGATGCGTGACCTGACCTGCGAGACTTTTAAATCATTACGCTTGGATTGTTGATGGATTCATACCAAATATAAATTTCATGCTCATTGTCAGCGAAAAGTTCTTCATAAAATAGTTTGTATACGGAGGAGCATCTCCGAAGGTGACTCCATTCCAGGTTCCAGAACATGTATTCTTCACAGATCCATTGTACATACACATTTGAGGTAACCCATGAAGATGGATATTAAGTCTGTAAGTGAAGTCTCCTGGGAAAGGATCATCAGCGGTTCTCCAAGATGTTAAATATAGCTCCAGAACAATAGTTAAATCCCAGCCCACCTTCATGCCTGGTAATAGAGTGTCTGATGGGCAGTCAAAGCTCTGCCACAGATAGTCTCCTCCACAAGTATTACTGCTAAAATTATCTCTAAGAACAAAATTTCTACCATCCAAGAGTTGTGCAACCGGTTTCCTGCTTTTAGCAACCAAACAACTGTATCAGGGCTCTTCTTGAGCCATATTCCTAAGCACCTGTTCTTTGAATTACCGTGAGAGAAGAAGCCTAGCTTAAACCTTTGAGATGGGAAACCAATTTCTCACCATCACAGATAGAGGTGGCCAACGGGCTATGCCGTGCCGTGCCGTGCCGTGCTCGTGCCGGCAAAGGAAACTCCACGCGTGCTTGGGCTCATGTCGTGCTGTGCTCACTATGCATCTTGTGTCGTGCCTAATTTTTTTTTTCTTAGGCTTGACCCAGCCCGGCCTGCATGCTGTGTCCACACGTGCCGTGCCGTGCCTAGCGTAAGAAAAAAAGCCTAAGAAAAAAAGCCAACTAAGTTTTTTTTTTCTTAAGAGCACATACTAAATTGTTGGCATATTTTTTTCAAATCTATATACTTTTTTAGAACCATGTACCTTTATTCAAATTTAATAAAATCAAAAATTTAAAACTGAAGTCAATATTCAATAATAATAAATTAATAATAATAAAAGAATGTAATTTTAATTATGAAGTTTAACTCTATGGTATTAGAATTCTTTTATAATACTTAACAACAACAACAATAATAAATTTTTCTTTAGGGCTAACTTAATTGTTAACTTAAAATTATGTAGAGTCATATATCATCGTTTGTAAATAATATTAATACATATTTACAAAATCATGATATTTAAAATTTTATTTATTAAAATTATGATATCAATTATTTATTTAATAAATTATAAATATAAATCAATTATAATTTTTTTGAAACTAAGGATTAAATAAATTTAAAAAACTTGAGCTAATAAAATATATTAAAAGAGTCAATTTCAAGTTATTTATAAAATCATAAAATTTTAAGTTTACATTCATTAAAAGTGAAATGTGCTTATTGCGTGCTTTTTTGCGTGCTGTGCTTTGGCCCACCTCTAATTATGCCGTGCTTTTAAGGCTCGCATGCCTAAATTTCTAATCTTGGCCCGGCCCGCGTGTGTACTGTGTCGCTTGCTCTACCGAAACATGCTCCTGTTGTGCTGTGTTATACGAAAAAGTACCGTGCCTGTGCCGTTCGGCCCATTGACCATCTCTAATCAGAAATAAATGTTGCTTTGGTTACTACATCAGCTGCAAACGATAATTGCATAGTCAATAAAAAGGTTAATGTAATACCCCAATTCTCTTAAAGACATTTTAGTCTTTTTAATTTGTTAGTGATATTTGTGCCCTGATTTAAAAAAAAATAAGATGCCTTGTCTTTTCCATTTATAAGAGAGAGAGAGAGGGAGACATCAGCTAAAAAAACAAAAAAAGGCAAAAAGAAAGAAAGAAAGAAGAAGAGAGAAAAGAGAGAAAAGAAAAGAAGAGAAGAAGAAGAAAGTGTTCTTCTTTGTATAGCCATGAGCCACACATGAAATAAAAATAGTGTCTTTTGAATTGGATATTGTGCTAAAAGAGAACTAGAGGTAAATTTGAAGTCTTGATCCTTGTTAAATTGTTGTGGAGAAGCATGGTTAGATAATTGTAATAGAAGTAGAACTTAAGATTTGCAGAAAATATATTGATAATGTGTTATTTCAAAAATCACATTAATTTGTACAAATTAGTTTTGATTTTGAATTTTTGATATGTTAGACTAGACATCTTTAAAAATGTTTTGAAACTATTTCAAGCTAATAGAATAAGAATTCAATTTATTACAATTTTTTAGACTCAAGTTTGAAAACTTGGAAAATTTTAATTTTAGTGAAGAACATGAATTACAAAATTATTTTACCATAGCTAAACTTCTTCAAAAAAATTATGAAATTTGGACCAGTAATTTTTATATATGTCTACTGTGATTTTGGAAATTTTCGTAATTTTGTGAAAAAATAATAAGTTGCTTTGTACTTTTAAAACAAGTATTTTCAAAATAGAAATCTGTTTAATGAAATTGATGATGTTTGAAACATAAATTTTTTTCAATAGTTTTTGAGGGAATTAAACTATGAAATTTTAGACAATTAATTTCTAGTATGTCAGCGTATACTTTGTAAAATTTGAGATATTTTCAATAAGGTAATGATTTATTAAAAATCAGAGAAGATGGGTTGTTCTATTTTAGGGATTGCATATTGAGAGTATTTGAGGTTGAATTTAGGAGACGTTTAAAATGAGAAATTAAAGGATATTAGAGTTTGTGTTATAACTTGATTATATCTTATAAGAGTTTTATTAATGATATTTAGGTCGATGATACAAATAATCATTTTTTACATGTGGATGTCAAGATGTAAGTAAACTAAACTTTTAAATGAATCACAATAAATAATATGTATATATTTGACATGTTTAAAAATCTTATTTTTGATATGTATAGATATAGATTTATATGATTTTTCCCATGTGCTTATGTGATAAATGGTTAGGTTTTAAGCATGATTATGTGCATGGGTATAAGTCTGCGTGACAGTTCATTGGCATAAGCATGAATATGTATTACTTTTTCTATACAATGAGAAAGTAGATTTTACCAAAATTGATTTTAAAAAGAAAGTAAATTTTATGAGAGTTTACATTGGGGGCGACAATTTTAAGTTGTGAGAGGGCTACCTCTTGAGACGATGTAGGGGTCGCCTCTTGAAGCCAATGTGCCAAAAGTGCCATATATACTAAAAAATACCACATGTAGAGGATACGTACTTTCAAAAATGATAGAAAGAGATTTTGATAATTTGTTTTACAATGTGATTGACCAGACAAAATAGAGCTGCCTACAAGTCCACGCGTCTGGTCATTTAGGCGAATTGATTCTCATCGCTAGGTGGGTAGTAGTCTCCTTGATACCAGCGTCCAGGTTTCTAGTCACCTAAACTCTCCTCTCGTTTGATTAAGCCGACTAGGAGTTCTGGTCATAGGAGAGTCTAAAGTTGTGGCCAACGATAGTTACCAGGACGTGGGTACCTCTTGAAAAATACGGGCATGACACCCATGCGAGGGCATTTAAACTCTGATTTTGGACAATAGGTCATGGGTCCGAAAGGAAGGGGAGAAACGAAGGATTGAAGGTTTGGGCAAGGTATAAAAGGGAAAAAGAATGAAGGTTAAGGGGTTGGAAAAAGCTCTCTCAAAGCCCATATAGTAATTGGACTACCTCGATCTCTTTTTTGAATGCTAAGTTGTTTTCTTTTTTAATTAAATTATTTATTTTGATATAAAAAAAAGATAAGGCTATTAAGTGGTTGTCTGAATTTTTCTAAGAGAAAAAACTCAATTATTAACTTGAGCGTCGGATGGTTTTCGCTGAAAAAACATCCAGTGTCCTCTAACTATGAGTTGTGGGTGCAGATATACATGTGCTAGCTTGGTCATGATCAAGCTATCTGCAAGTTCGAGCAGGAGTAGAGCATAATTGTTTTTACAGCGCATGAGATTGGAGTATAAGAGAAGCGATTTTGTAGATTCAAGATCATCACTAGATTTCTGCATCAGTATTTTGGTGCCGTCTGTGGGGACTCGAACCAAAAGTCATCCCTGATTAATTAAAAGCAAAAAATCAATAAAATGAGTTCAGAAGGTAACGGAGTGCTGGGAACAGATCGTGGGGGAATTGAATCTACCACATTACAGGAGATAGCAAATAAGGCGAGAGAAAGGCCAATGTATGAACAGATGAAGAGAATGGAAAAGTAGATGGAGACCCTTATAGTTGTGCTGAATGAATTGAGGGAATGGCAGAGAAGATTTAGAGGGAGTGCTTTAGCAGACAATCAAGATGCTGGAGAACTTAGTTCCATGGATGCTCAGGATGAGCGTAGTCAGGTGGAGAGAGCTTAACTCCATAATGAGCGCAAGTTAATAATAGGAAGCCAATCTTATGGGAATCAAAATCAGAGGAACATTAGAAGAGGAGTGAGTGTTAAAGAAAGGGAGTTAAGGCAACACTTGTATAAAGTCGAGCGGGAGCATGATCAAGCTTCTTTGCAAAACCCTGATCGCGTAGCAGAACTTGATGGAGAAGTACAGAGGTTGGCCCAGGTCATTGATGAGATGTAGGCCCATTGTAGGGTGCCGAGCTAGGGATTATGCTAGACAATAAGTCTCATCTCTCAGTTGAAATCATGAGCACGGTCATCCCGCGAGACTTTCGTTTCCTCGACCTTAAATACACTGTGAAGAGTGACCTTTTGATCTATATCGAGGGTTTCAATGACATAACCGAGTTGCAAGGCTTGGCCCAGGCTCAAAGGTGTAGAGCATTTCCATTAACTCTGGAAGGATGGGTGTGGGACTAATACCAGAAGCTGCCCTAGAGAGGCATTAATAGCTTCAAACAAATGTGCCAGAAGTTCATCGAGCAGTTTCGTAGGGCTGTGGCGCCAGAGGATGACATAATGGAACTACTGGGCATCAAGTAAGAAGAAAATGAGACCCTTAAGGGGTATTTAAAGAGATATCACCGTGCACTGCTCGATCTGAGGGCTTACAATCACCCATAGGCTTTGAAAGGGCTAAAAGAGGAGGTGAAAATTGGGCGATTGTGGTATAACTTAAGGAATCAAGCTGTGCAATCTTATTCTATGGCATGCGAGCAGGTGAAGAGAGACACTGAGATTAATGGGGAAAAAGAAGCATGGATAAGGAGTGAGTTACTACATGGGTTGCGGAAAAAGGAGCAAAAGGCACATAAAGGTGGAGGGCTTATGAAATAGAATAATAGTTCATCTAGAAGCAGAGGTGTAAGTGGTCACAAATTCCCATGTCAGACCCGTTAAAGGCTAGCCTTATACAAGTTGAGCAGAAATAAACCGAGCAGGTCTCCAAGCAGAGACTGCTGGAGATAAGTCAACCATCTGTATGCCCTCTTCGTCATATTCCTCTGTCCACGCACCACATGCAAGTTACTAGGCCAGACAAGTCTAACTTACCAGCATGTACCAGGCTAACAATAATTTCCCTGGGAATAAAACTATGCAGATGATTGATCAGAGTCCGTTATACAGAAAAAACACAACTTTGAAGGTTTCAATGATAGAATTATACCACATTAGAAAGAACTGTGGTCTATTGTACCCTCCTGTACCAATAGCAAAGCTGACCAACAAGCGAGATGGAAACAAGTTTTGCGAGTTCCATGACACTCATGGACACACCATGACTTAATGTCGTGACCTCAAAAACCAAGTGGAGGATCTGGGAAGAAACAGATACTTGGATGACTTTATTGATGAAGCCCACTATACACTTGATTCATAGAGCAAAATGAAGGAAGAAGGCGATAAGGTTATGAGCGAGCAGCTTATTGTAAGGGTTATCATGGGAGGTCCAACGTTAGTTGGAGATTCAAACAGAGCTAGTAAAAATTATTCCAGATATTGAATGATAAGCAAGAAGGTGCATTTTAATCTGCTCGCAGCGATGCGAGTAAAAATTAGGCAAGTGCCAATAATGTAGACAGATGACTATAAGGATGGTATGTTATACTCTCATAAAGATGCGTTAGTGATAAAAGCAAATGTTGCGGGAAAGGAGCTCAACAGGATATTGGTGGATTCAGGCAGCTTTGTGGATGTCCTATTTAAGTCGACCCTAGATGACACGGGAATCTTAGATTTACAACTTGAACGTATTAGTATATCTTTAAAGGGATTTTGGGGAGAAAGACTAATTCCCCTTGGTGTGCTGGAGCTTCTAATCACAATAGGGTCTACCCTATTCGAAAGGATGATAAAGTTAGATTTCGTTGTGGTCTATGAGCAAAGCCCTTACCAGATTAATTTTGGAAGACCTTTTTTGAGGATTAGTAGGGCAGTGATGTCAAATCATTACTTGGCCCTTAAATATTTGGTAAATGGCATTGTAGGAGTGGTGAAGGGCGACTAGATAATTGCTCGAAGGTGCTATGCATCGGTTGCAAAGGAGACAATACAGATCACGTTTTTGGATACAAGAGGAGATTAAAAAAAGGGCAGATAAGAACGTGTTGAGGAGGTAGAGATGGTGAATGTAGAGAGCAGAAGCACGGGAAAAACTTTAAAAAATGGGTCAAAGCTCGCGTAGGAATTAAAAAGGGAGATGGTTCATTGCTTGCAAGCACATATATATGTGTTTACCTAGTCACATGAGGACATGCCAGAGATTGACCCTAAGATTGCTTGCCACAGATTAGAAATACAGAAGGATGCTCGATTAGTTGAAACAGAAAAGAAGGTGTTTCAACCAGGAAAGGTATGAAGCCATTAATACCGAAGTGGAGAAGCTCTTGAGGGCAGGTTTCATTAGATAGGCGTATCCAATGTGGTGTTGGTGAAAAAGGCAAATGGCAAGTGGATGATGTGCATTGATTTTACTGATCTCAACAAGGCCTGTCCAAAAGATAGTTTTCCTCATCTAAAGATTGACCAGCTGGTCGATTCTATAGCAGAGTATGGTCTACTTAGTTTCATGGATGCTTTATTGAGATACAACTAAATCCCCATGTTGGAGTAGGATGAGGAGCATACAACTTTCATTACTAACTAAAGCTTGTTTTGCTACAGGGTAATACCATTCAGTCTCAAGAATGCTGGTGCAACTTATTAGAGGTTGGTGAACAAGATTTTCAAGTCGTTACTAGGGTGCACGTGGATGATATGATTACCAAATCAAAGGTCCCAGTTGAGCATACAAAGCACCTGGAGAAGACATTTCAAGTGTTAAGACAATACAAGATGGAGTTGAATCCAGAGAAGTGTGCTTTGGAGTTGGCTTGAGAAAATTCTTAAGGTTCATGGTTAGCCATAAGGGGATTAAGGCTAATCAATAGAAGATATAAGCCATCGAAGATATGAGGTCCCCTCGCAACCCAAAGGAAGTACAAAGCCTTACGGGTAAATAAGCAACGCTGAGTCGATTTATATCAAAAGCAACTGACAAATGTCATCCATTTTTCCAAGTGATGAAGAAAGGAAAGAAGACACAGTGGACCCCCGAGTGTGAGGAGGCTTTTAGGAAGTTGAATGAGTACTTGTTGTGAACCCCCTTGTTGTCAACACCATGAGAAGGTGATACGATGTATTTATACTTGGTTGTATCAAAACACGCTATAAGCTCGGTATTAGTGTGCGAGGAGAAAGGAGTTCAATACCTAGTGTATTACACTAGCAAAGCTCTCCTCGATGTGGAAACTCGATACCCAACAATAGAGAAGTGGGCCTTTACTCTGGTCATTGCTACCCGTAAGCTGAGGTTATATTTTCAGGCATTCCCAATCATCGTAGTGACAGACCAGCCGTTACGACAAATGCTCCACAAGCCAAAAACTTATGGATGGCTAGTAAAATGGTCGGTCAACCTCGAGTAACGAGTTTGATATAAACTATTAACCTCAAGCAGCGATCAAGGCTCAGGCACTTGCAGATTTTGTTACCAAGTTCACGGGGGATGAGATGGAGATTAACTTGGTGCAGGACGAAACAATTGATAATGGAGGCCAAGTCTGGCAGGTAAAGATTGATGGATCTTCTATAAAACAGGGAGCTAGAGCAGAAATGGTTTAAATAACCCTGAAAGGGAAGAAGTCTCTTATGCCGTATGATTGGAATTCAAAGCTATGAACAATCAAGCAGACTAAGCCTTTATTGTGAGGTTAAAGTTGGCTTAAACAATTGGTGCAAGAAAGGTGAGAGTTCTCACGGACTCTCAGTTAGTGGCCAAAAACATTAAAAAGAAATTCCAACCCAGAGACGAGAGAATGAGGCAATACTTAAAGAAAGCTAGGCAAATGATTATAATGTTTGAAAGTTTCGATATCGAGTAGACTTCGTGAATAGAAAACTACAGAGCAGATATCTTTACTCGAATGGCTGCTACAGTAGATGCGAGAATGCCCAAGACAATGCCGGTGGAAATCAGAACTAGTGCTTGCATCGAGGAGGAGTAAGAAGTGATGCAAGTGGACCTGGGGAATTCATGGATGGACTCAATCATCTCATATCTTTGAGATGGGGTCTTACCAATAGACAAAGCACGTGTATGGAAGATTAAAGGTCAGGCATCCATATACACGTTGATCGATGAGGTGTTATATCGGTAAGGCTACACTTTACCACTTTTGAGATATTTAAACGAAGAAGAGGCTGATTATGTGTTAAAGGAGGCATGACGGAATCTGTGGAAATCATTCAGGGGCACGATCTTTGGCTTTCAGGGTTCTAAGGTAAGGGTATTTCTGGCCAACACTAAAATATGATACCTAGGAAAAGATGAGAAGCTGCAAAATCTGTCACGCTTTTGCTAATGTCCCAACGCAACCACTAGAAATTCAAACCACAATGTCATCACCATGGCCTTTTGCTCAATGAGGAATTAATTTAATTGGACCACTATCGAAAGGTCGAGGAGTGTCCACACATACAATCATGCCAATAGACTACTTTACCAAATAGGTAAAGATCAAGGCCCTTAGCAAAGTCACGGAGAAAAGAACAACCGATTTTTTGTGGAACAATCTTGTGTGTAGATATATAATTCTTTATTGGCTCAAATCAAATAATGGTCAGCAATTAGACAACCACAATTTCAGAGACTTTTGTCAGAAATTGGGTATAGAGTTGAAATTATGTTCGTTGGCCCATTCTAAAGCTAACGGGCAAGTAGAAGCAGATAATAAGATGATAAAGAAATTTTTAAGACACAAATTGGGAGAAAATAAAGAAGCATGGATGGATGAATTATTAGGTGTTTTATGGACATATAGACTACCCACAAGACCACCACGAAGGAGAATCTTGTTAGCTTTATCTTTTGGCCATGAAACGGTAGTACTAGTGAAAATTGGGGTACCAACATACCGAACAGAATATTTCAACAAAGAAGGAAATGATTAGTAGATTTGCTTGAACTTGGACTTACTTGCTGAGAACAGAGAGCTAGTGTAAAAAAGGGCAGCCGCCTACTAACAGAGAGTAGCCCGCTATTATAATAAAAATGTATGGGTGAGGCAGTTTAAAAGGGGAGACTGGGTACTCAGAAGGGTGAATCAGAGAACTCAAGACCTGAGTCAGGGAGTTTTCGGTCTTAGTCGGGAAGGACCGTACAGAGTCATGCGAGTGGTCGGACTTGGAGCTTACAAGCTTGCTTATACGATTGGATGTGAAGTCAAATGGATATGGAATGCAGAACACCTCAAGAAATACTTTCAGTAAGAACTTTCTGCGTTCAATTGGATGCTTTTATAAATATTCAAATGCTTAATATGTCCGATTAGAATCATGAATTATGATTAATATAAGTTTTAATGTTTTCACTTAGCTTATTTTTTAAAATTTTCTAAGGCAAAGAAAGACTTTAAGTCTCAAAGCCTAATCGAGGCGAGGCACAAAGTTAGAATTTGCTAGATTCTACTCAGTTGAGTGTAAGCGAGTAGATATTGATATTTTAAAAATTTTCCAAGGCAAAGAAAGACTTTAAGTCTCAAAGCCTGCTCGAGGTAAGACACAAAGTCAGAATTTTCCAAATTTTGCTCGGTTGAGTGTAAGTGAGTAGATGTTTCAATATTTTAAAAATTTTCTAAGGCAAAGAAAGACTTTAAGTCTCAAAGCTTGTTTGAGGTGATACATAAAGTCAGAATTTGCCAAATTTTGTTCGATTAAGTGTAAGCGAGTAGATGTTTCGATATTTCAAAAATTTTCTAAGGTAAAGAAAGACTTTAAGTCTCAAAGCTTGCTCGAGGCGAGACACAAATTTAGAATTTACTAGATTCTGTTTAGTTAAGTGTAAGCGAGCAGATGTTTCGATATTTTAAAAATATTCTAAGACAAAAACATTTCAAGTCTTAAAGCCTGTTCGAGGCGAAAGACAAGTCAAAATTTGTAAGATTTTGCTAGGTTAACTTTAAGAGATCAGATGATTCATTGTCATGAAAAATTTTGTGAGGCAAAAATAAGTTTAAATATCATAACCTACTCAAGGTGAGATAAAAAATAAGAGTTACCGAGGTCTGCTCAACTCGAGAGAAACGAGCAGAATGGTCCCAATTGTGAGCATTCTATAAGGTAATACGGATTTTAAATCTCAAAGCTTGCACGCAGTGAAATGCAAAACTAGAATTTCCAAAACTGACTAGATCAAATAAAAGCAAAACATTATCGCTACTGTTGGATGGGTGGGCGCCCAAGATGGGCCGACCTGACCTGACCCTAACCCACAAATGGTAACCACTTGGTGGTTACCATGCACAATTGAAAGTGAGAAGTTCAATTATATTCAAATTCCCAACCATCATTTTATAAATGCTCCAAAAACTGTTGCTGTGGTAGTTACATGGGTTGATTTCATTTAGAAATTAGAGAGTGTGTGTGTGTGATAAAATACAGAGAAGCATTCATAATTTTCTTCTCTTTTTCATCAAGATTAAACGAAATCTTTGAACAACTCATCAAGGCATCTTATATTGTGATTTGAGGAGGATTTCCATTGTGATTTCTTTCCGACCAGTAACGTGATCCAATGCTTGTATATTCTACTGCATAATTCGAAAAAGGTAAGGCCTATTGACTTCCTTTTAAATTTCCTTTGTTTGTATCAGAGCTAGGTTTGTGTTGGATTCATGTATTGATTGGATTTAATTCATGAAAAAGTATGAATGCGTTTTAAATTCTTATGAGATACATGTAATTTGATGGCTGTTGTTTTAAGTTTCTAGAATGCTTAATTTGAATGTATAAAATCTGGAATTGATAGAATTAAAACCGTCCTAGGGTTTACATTGCATGAACCCTAAGAAATTATGAACCTGTAACTTCATTTGATCATATCTTTTGATCTGTAAAACCTGGTGTTATGTGTAATATATCGTTGGAAAAATATTTTTGAGAGCTTTCCAATGGTATTTAATTTGTTAAAAACGGACTTAAAATGAGAAAATTATGTAAGATTCTAGTCAGATTAGGGTTTGGAAAGGTTTAAAAACCCTAATTTGTAGAAGAATATGAACAGTACCAATTTTTTTTTTTTTTATGATTCCGAATTACTCTAATCTTCGTTTGAAAATTTGAATGCACCATTGAATTCATAATGAAAAATGGAGTCAAATGGTGCTGGACCCAATGTCACTGGAGCCGCACAAGGCCGTGTGTGTGTGACACGCACTGGCTATGCGTGTGGGATGCTTGTAGCGCAATAGTACTGTAGCAAGTAGAGATCCTGTGCGTGCACTGCAGGCACCGTTTGCGCCGTTTGATCCGAAATTTATTTATTTTTATTTATTTTTAATATAAAATGATTTTTTTTTGTCAATTCTTGTTTTTGAAATAAAATTTTGGATCAAATATATATACTTTCACAGATGAGCATTATATGTTAATAAATATTTTGCTTTAGTGGGAGCTTGAAATATTTTTTCATGGGAATTGGCTGAAATTTAATCTTGTATTTAGTCGTTTGTTAACAATCACTAATTTTTTTTTATATATATATTTTTTGTCTTAGATGCCTCCCATTAGTAAGTTGTGGACTAAGGAATATGGGTTAATGACATTTAAAGCTTAGGTCTCACCTAATGATCTAATTGATATTAATAATAGTTTATCTTATTAAGAATTTATGGAGAAAATGGAGAATTATAAGATAGACCATGATCGTCCTATATGCATGAACATAGAAGATTTATATTGGGCTTTTAACCACTTAATATCCGCAAATAAGCCTATTGTGTATACGAACTAGGGTTATTATCAATGGCTCCCCATTCAATCGTTACCTAATGATGACAATACGCTTGTCTTTAAGGTTCGCATGTTAAATGAGATTGAGAATCCCTTGCACAGATATTATATACTGAGATGTGAAATTGAGTTGATGGAGTTGTGCCATCTTGTTTCAAAGATAAGGCGAACCTCAGTACTTAGCATTCACACAAACCTTCAAAATGGGAGACAAGCTAGTCGCCTTGGTAGAGGGCAGAAGTTATGGTATGAGAAAACCATAAACAGAATCATCAAGAGGGAACAATTATTTTTATTTGGAGATAGACTTAAGTATAAGTTAGATGAAAAAGTCACGAGCAACATAAAATATTTTAAGAACATGCAGAAGATTCTATGTATTAGTTTCATCATGTTAGGTTATTTTATTTGTTTGTTGATTATGATTGTTCTTTTAATATTTGTTTTATTTTGTTGGTTGAACTCTATGTTGCCTTTAGTTTATTAATGATATTCTACATTAGTTGTTCCTCGACTTTTCATACTCTTTTGTGATATCTCATGAATTGTTACCGTTGAGTGGGAGTTTTAATTAAGTTTATTTTTGATAAATTTATAATTAGAACTGATAATTTTGCGCATTAAAATTGAATTAATGATGAATATAATAAAGGGAATTGGAAGATGATTGGAAGCCTTGACAACCTTTTGATTCCATTCTAGTTATTAGTTCGTCATATTTTTTAGTTTACATTTCCGGTAAAATTGATTGTTTATGTGTAATTATTAATTGTGGCTTTAGTAATTATATTTTTGAATTGTCTTTGTGTTAAATCATAATTAAGATGACCTCTGCATATAAGAACATTGTGGCTGAGCTGAACAAAGGTGAGAAACTGAATGGTGACAATTATGATATTTGGCACTATAAAATTCAGTATATTCTTCAAGAGCAAGAGACTCTAGAAGCTTTTAACAACACCTTAGTTGAGCCTGAGCAAGATAATATTGCTCAACACAAGAAAGATCTTAAGGCCTATTAGGCCTGGAAAAAGAAGAACAGCAATGCTCGCATAACATTGTTAAGCATCATGCAAGATGACCTCATGTGCGAGTATGAGAAGTATGAGATAGCTCAAGAGATGTGGCTCGCTCTAAAAGACAAGTTTGGTGGTACCTCGACCACTAAACTTAGGAGGCTTATGATCAAATTCAATTCTTATAAGAAGCATCTGAACCATACTGTTGTGCAAATTTTATTGAACTCGCAAGTGCACGAATCTATTGTAGAATAGATCAATGGTGACGAGTGTCGATCCCACGAGGAGGTGGATTTTAATTGCTTGTAGAATTAATTTTCTTAGTGGATGATTGTATTTATAATGACAATGAAGTAGGCAATATATTAATTTAAATTAAAGCTGTAGGAATAAACTATTTGGATGAAATGCTTGGATCTCCGAATCTGTCTCAACATGCACTATCGGCTTAACATTCATTATTAGTACCAATTAAATCATGAAGGGGGAACTTCCACTCATCATGAACCACACTCTAATAGATATGGTGCTAAGAGCTTCCCGTGCCAAATAGTAATAACCTTGCCTAGGGAGGCGGTTATTCCAGCCGATATCTAGACAAGATTATTACTATCTGTTTACGAAAAGTCAAAACAACCACATAAATTAAAGGGGAAGAAAAAGTAAATTTACCAAATTAAGCCCATGGAGCATGTTGAGACTTCACCTTCAATCCAAGCTTGAAAGGAAATTAGCCACTCATATTTGAACTAGGGGTAAAATGGAAATTTTATTAAAATACGTAGAAAATATAAGATGGTGATGGAATTACAGAAAATGGAGTCCAAAAATGGATTCAGGGGTGTCAAATTAGGGGGGGGAGCCCCCTTTTTATAGATACACTGAGTAAATCATGGCCATCAGATTAAAACAATTTGGACGCTCAGGATTGCGCCACGTGGCAAGTTCCTATTGGATGGAACACATCATCAGGGCTCTTATTCTGTGTATATGCATGTACCGTACACACGTTTTTTTCCGTCCACTAACATTCTGCCACATAAGCGGTCAATGCCACATCATTCGTCCAATCAAATGCCTCCACGTCATCGTATAGTGCCACGTCATCGCAAATGCCACGTCGGCAAAGATACAAAGATGTAAACAAAGGCCGTGAATGAAAGCGTCGTGGTATGCGATCATATATATCAACCGTCATCAGACATGTGTGAACATCACTGTATATATGTGAACAATACTATTTTTCTTTTTATGCTCCTCTTAAGGTTTTCGATTGTCCCGAGTTCAAAAGTCTTTGTCCGTTTTCCATCCGATCTCTCGTTTATTGTGAAATGACCATGATATCCCCTAAAATACATAAAATACTTAATTAAAATAAAACATACATAATTAAATTACAAGGGACTTAAAGACATAAAAATAGGGATGTTAGTGAGACTTGGAGTGTAAAATGATGATTTTCTCCATTATAAATACACACTTTCTAGTACTCAACACATATTATGAGGCAGCATCTGAGGGAGATGTTGAACATGGTTTATGAGCTTAAGTCTGCTGGACATATTCTGACTGATGAACAATAAATACATGCAGTGATAAGATTTTTATGTAATACTTGGGAACATATGAAGGTGAATATGACTCACAATGAAAATATCAGAACTTTTAAAGATATTGAGCATCACTTAGAGCTGAAAGTAGAGCATCTTGAGGCAGCTAAGCTTTCTGATAGTGTTTTTGTGGCTGAGTTAAGCTCTCACAAAGCTTCGGGCTTCAAGCACAAAGGAGGCCACAAGTATAACTAGAAGGGTAAGGGATCTGATCCTAATCAGAATAAGCTAAATGTTAAAAAGTGCCCAAGGAGTAAGCATGCTGACAAGAAAAAGGACAAATCCAAAGTGAGATGCTACAACTATAGCAAACTGGGTCATTTAGCTCGTGAGTGCACTAAGTCGAAAAAGATGAGACCTAACTCCACTTTGTTAAATTATACTTTAGTTACGAGTTTTGTACTCCTAACAGAATCTCATCCTGTGTCGACTGTAGACTCAAGAGCAACTGACCATATAGCTCGTGATCGAGATGCATTTGTGGAGTATCGTCGAATCAATCAGGGGAGTAAATGGATATATATGGGCAACAACTCTAGAGTTTTGGCAAAAGGAATAGGCACCTGCAAATTGATTTTGCGTGGTGACCGTATTCTTTTATTACATAATGTCCTGTATGCACTGGAGATTTGACGAAACTTAATTTCTGTCCTCGTTCTTCTTGAATTATGATATCACTTAGTTTTTCATGGTGCTTGTTTAGAGATCTTTTTAAATTCAGTCCTCATTGGAACTGGGCATTTGATTAATGGTTTTATTGTATTAGATACAATACTTGATAGTTTAAGTTATGATAATAGTTGTTTTCTTATGTTACCTCTTTTAGTAATAATGTAATAGATGCCATCACTTGGCATGCTAGATTAGGTCATATAGGGCAAGAAAAAATGCATAGACTTGCGACGGAAGGCATGTTAAGCCCACTCACCAAGATAGAATTGCCCATATATGAAAATTGTCTAGCTGGAAAAACAACTAGAAAACTATTTAACAAAGGAATTAGAGCAAAAAAACCATTGTAGTTAATCCACTTTGACATCTGTGGTCTAATGAATGTAAGGGCTAAACATAGAGCCTCATATTTCATTACGTTCATTGATGATTATTCACGTTTCGGTCATATCTACTTGATTTCTCATAAATCAGAAGCATTAGATTACTTTAGATTATATTTAAACATGGTACAGAATCAACTAGACAACAATGTTAAAGCTCTAAGGATTGACTGAGGACGTGAATACCTTTTGGAACAGTTTAAAGAATTATGTAATGAGAAAGGAAAAAAAGGTCTATTGACTATTCCTGGAACTCCGCAACAAAATAGTGTAGTGGAAGGAAGGAATAGAACTTTGTTGGAAATGGTTACATCAATGATGGCACAAGCAAATCTTCTAATATCTTATTAGGGAGATGCTTTGTTAACTACTACCTATATAATTAACTGAGTTCCTTTAAAATCAGTTAGTTCAATCCTATATGAGTTATGGACGGGTAGAAAACCTGACCTTTCTCATCTGCGGCCATGGGGGTTTGCAGCTTATATCCACAACCCTATTCATAAGTTTGGAAAATTAAAAGTTAGGGGTAAAAAGTGTATCTTCATTAGATACTCAGAACACTCTAAAGGATACGTGTTCTTTGGTGAACAAGCAAGTGGAACTGCGTCTGAACTGGAATCACGAGATGTTAGTTTTCTACAAACTGAATTTTCTAGCATTAGAGAAGTTAATAAGGATTTTTTTCAATTCTGTGAATTGGAAGATCTAAATGAGATTGTCACTTCTAACGATGATGTCGGTGTTAGTACGGATTCGTTAAGGATTGCCATTCTGAGTGGGAGTGAAACATTAGATACTTTGATTTCAGTTAGGGAATCAACTCGGAAGAGTAATCATAGGCCAATTCCTCGTCATCGTTTTGAGATTAAGGGAGAAGCTTTTATGATTGCTTCATATAATGGTGAGGAGCCGAATACTTATAATAAGGCTCTCACATCATATGCTAGGGATTTGTGGATGAAAGAAATAGAATAAGAGATGGAATCTATGAAAATCAATCAGGTTTGGGACTTGGTTGATCTTTCGCCTAATCGTAAAGCTATCGAAAACAAATGGGTTCTCCAGATAAAAAGTAATACGGATAGGACAATTAAGAGATATAAAGTAAGATTAGTCACTAAGGGCTATACCCAACAAGAGGGTGTAAACTATGAAGAAACTTTTTCTCCTATAGTAAGGTTTGTTTTTATACGATTAATCTTGGTTATCGTTGCACATCTAGACCTTGAATTATATCAAATGGATGTTGTTGAGTACTAGAAAGTGTGTATTTATAATGGAGAAAATCATCATTTTATACTCCAAGTCTCACTAACATCCCTATTTTTATGTCTTTAAGTCCCTTGTAATTTAATTATGTATGTTTTATTTTAATTAAGTATTTTATGTATTTTAGGGGATATCATGGTCATTTCACAATAAACGAGAGATCAGATGGAAAAACGGACAGCACTTTTGAACTCGGATACGAAAAACCTTAGGAGGAGCATAAAAAGAAAAATGGTGACTGCTCACATATACTGATCGTTTTCACACATACGTGCTGATTGGTTGATATATACTGATCGCACACGATATCGTTTCACGACTGCTTTACTTGCATCGTATCTTTGACGTGGCACTGCGATGATGACATGGCACTATACGATGACGTGGCGGCATTTGATTGGGCGAATGATGTGGCATTGACCGCTTATGTGGCGTTGATCGATGATGATGATGTGAGTTGATCGATGACGTGTCACGAGCTTATTGGACCAAAAATGTTGACCGGTGGCGTGGCGAGAATATTAGTGGATCGAAAAAACGCGTGTACGGCGGTACATGCATATACACAGAATAACAGCCCCACGATGATGTGTTCCATCCAATAGAACTTGCCACGTGGCGCAATCCTCGAGCGTCCAAATTGTTTTAATCCGATGGCCATGATTTACTCGGTTTATCTATAAAAAGGGGCTCCCCCAATTTGACACCCTGAATCCATTTTTGGACTCCATTTTCTGTAATTCCATCTCCATCTTGTATTTTCTACGTATTTTAATAAAATTCCCATTTTACCCCTAGTTCAAATATGAGTAGCTAATTTCCTTTCAAGCTTGGGTTGAAGGTGAAGTGTCAACATGCTCCATGGGCTTAATTTGGTAAATTTACTTTTCCTTCCCCTTTAATTTATGTGGTTGTTTTGACTTTTCGTAGACAGATAGTAATAATCTTGTCGGATATCTACCGGAATAACCGCCTCCCTGTGCAAGGTTATTACTATTTGGCACCTGGAAGCCCTTAACCATATCTATTAAAGTGTGGTTCATGATGAGTGGAAGTTCCCCTTCATGATTTAATTGGTATTAATAATTAATGTTAAGTAGATAAGTGCATGTTGAGGCAGATCCGGAGATCCAAGTATTTCATTTTAATAGTTTATTCCAACAAATAATTAAAAAAACACTGCCTACATCATTCTCATTATAAATTCAATCACCCATTAAGAAAATTAATTCTACAAGTAATTAAAATCCACCTCCTCGTGGGATCGACACTCGTCACCATTGATCTATTCTACAATAGATTCGTGCACTTGCGAGTTCAATAAAATTTGCACAACAAGTTTTTGGCGCCGTTCTTGAGTGGAGTAAGTATTTTAATTTGTAGAAATTTTTTTTTTCTTCTTTATTTATTTATTTTATTTGTTTCCTTGTAATTTTTTTTATTATTATTAAAAAAAAAAGAGAAAAAAAAAGTGAATTAAATTTTGAAGTAGGTATTATTTTCTTTTCTTTTCTTCTTTTCTTTAAATTTCTGTAATTTAATTTTCATGCTTTTTTTTTTTGTGAAATCGGCAGGTTCAACCGCCTCTTAATTTATTTTAATTTGTTTCACGTATTTTCTTTTCTATATATAGCACTTGAGTTATTTTCATAGGAAAATTGTAACAGCGTAATAAGGTTAGTATTGTAATTTCTCCCTCTTATTTATCTTTATTAATTTTGTTATCATTTTTTTTTCTTTGCATGCATGGTCGTAGGTCACAATTACCAAATCTTGAGCCTATAAACTTTGAATTAGAAAAAACACTTCGCACACACAAACACGTTGAAATTAAAAATAAATTTGAAATGGATTTGCAACCAGCACCACAAGAGAGGCCATTTAAGGACTACTTCAGTCCCTTAGCTAACTTAAGACATCATGCATACGATACCCAAACGTAGGCTGCTTTAGGAGTTTTGAATTAAAACCTAGTGTGCTAAATTGTCTCCCAACATTCTATGGCCTAGAAAATTAAGATACATATAATCATCTGAATGATTTCCATGCTATTTGTCAAACTTTTAAATTTGAGAATTTTTCAGATGATGTTGTTAAACTTAGATTATTCCCATTTTCTTTAAAGTATAGAGCTCGTTCATGGTTAAATGCATTGCTGCTAATAAGCGTTACATCATGGGAACAAATGGTAACAAAATTTTTGAATAAATATTTCCCAAACATAAAACCAATCTATTCGCAGGAAATTTCGAGTTTACTCAAAGAGAAGACGAGCAATTTTTTGAAGCATGGGAGCGATTCAATGGGCTACTCCTAAAGTGTCCACATCATGGATACAAAAAATGGCACCAATGCCAATACTTTTTGGAGGGATTATTGCCGAATGTGCAAGAATGGCTAATGGCAACAAGTGGAGGAGAGCTAATGTCAAAAGTGCATCGAGAGATTTGGGATTTCTTCCAAATGACAAATGCGGATAATTCCCAACAACTGAGTCGTTCACTCGAGTACTAGAAGAGTTAAGGGAGTAAATGAGGTTCACATTGGCGGGCCAAGTTCGAAATTAAAGAATTCAAAGACATAGTTGAAGGTCTTTCCCACAAAAGATCGTTAACACCGCTAAATTAACTAACCACATGACCAGGACTCATACTCGAGATCAAGCCAATGCCATAGATGTAATGAGAAAGCCATCAAACTACAACCCTTACTCCAACACATATAATCCTGGATGGAGAGACCACCCCAATTTTTCATGGTCTCAAGGATTCCAACAGAATGGACCAAGAGCTCCACTCGCCAATGCAACCATTCCTCCTCAAAATTCTCAAGCCTCTCAACCACCATTTAGACCGTATAATCGAACCCAAACCATTCTCACTTAGACCATGGGAGGATGCATTTCAGAATTTCAAGAATCTTATTCACTCCAAAATCGAGCAACAAAACCACACCATTAATGAACTACGAAATGAGATGAGAAAGCGGGTTTCAACTCACAAACCCAATCAATTTCAAACCTTGAAAAAATGGTGGGACAACTTGCTTCGTCGATTCGGACACTTGCAATGACTGTTGAGAAAGGTAAATTCCCAAGTCAACCAAAGGCCAAATCCTAAAGGAGTGCATGAAGTAAGTACCAGTTCACCTCAAAGATATGGAGAGGTCAAAGCCGTCATGACCTTGCGAAAAGGAAAAGAAGTCGACAACAAAAAGGAGATGCCGCACCAAAACAACTCAAATTGTACTTAGGTAAATGAAGAAGACTCATCATCGAGAGGAGAAAGAAGAAACCAACCCACGAGAATATGTTCCCAAAGCTCCATTTCCTCGAGGTTAGCTAAAGCGAAAGAAGGAAAATCTACAAGTGAGATTTTTGAAATCTTTAAAAAAGTGAGTGTTAACATCCCTTTCAACTTGATGCTATAAAACAAGTGCCATCTTATGCCAAGTTTCTTAAAGACCTTTGTACTAAAAAGAGAAACATTCATGTTCAAAAGAAGGCATTTTTAACGAAAAACGTTAGTTACTATACTTCAACACAAACTTCCTCTAAAATACAAAGATCCGAGGCTCCCTACTATCTCACGTAGTATAGGGAACCACACAATTGAGAATGCTTTGTTGGACTTAGGAGCTAGTGTAAATCATTGCCTACTCGATTTATGAAACTTGGGTGGGAGAATTACACCCAACTCCAGGTGGTGTTACGAACTTGCAGATCGGTCCATGAAAAACCTCGTGGTATTTTGGAGGAGGTGCTTATACAGGTAGATAAGTTTTATTTTCCTGTTGATTTCATTGTATTTGACACTCAACCATCCGAGATTGAGAAGCGGATCCCTATTATCCTAGGACGACCTTTCTTTTCTTGCAACTCGCCGATGCTCACATTCAATGCAGATCGAAATATGCAGATTGTCTTTTAGCAATATGACGATGGAACTAAATATCTTCAACATCGCCAAACAACCTCCCAACGCAGATGATGAAATTGTTGATGTGGATTTAATCGAAGAATTAGTTGATAATACTTTTCTTTCAAATCTTAGTGATGACCTTTACAAACATGTTTAACTCACTTTGGTTTGAATTTTGATATTGACATCAATAGATGAGGTTAACGCCTTACTTGATTCAAGACCATCCATGGACATTAACAAATGGAAGTCAAGAGTGGAACAACTAGCACCATCGAGAAGAAACCGAGTCCATCATTACAATCACCACCAAAACTTGAGCATTGTGCATACCGGGCGTGAGAAGAATTCAACTTTGACACGCAGCAAGCTAACTTAGAAAGAAAATCACAACCTCGCGAACTTGAAGAAAGTCGTAATGATGTATACAAAAATGCCAAGATTTACAAACAAATGAATGAAAGTCTTTCATGACAAGCAAATTATGAAAAATCTTTCACACCAGGTCGAAAAATACTTTTATTCAATTCTCACTTGCGCTATTCCCGTGGTAAATTACGCTATCGATGGACTGGTCCCTTTATAGTCCACACTCGTTTTTTCATATGGAGCGCTTAAAATTAAGGATCCAAAGAACGGTGTAATTTTTAAAGTTAATGGTCAAAGATCAAGCCATATCTAGAGTACCAACCACGTGAAAAAGGCACCAAATAGATTTGAGTGACCCCACCAAATTTAAATTAAGAATTTTTCTTATTTATTTCTTCTTTTCGGTGATTTAAATTATTGTGAAAGTGTGTTTATTTAATCATTCAGTTTTCTTTTATCACTTCTAATTATGTGTTCCTCAACTAGACAGTTCCTCTTGAACATTCTCAGACAACTTCAACGTGTACAATCTCATCTGAGAAGCCAGATACGATTTTGTAAAAAGCATCGTATTTGGAAGCTACAACCTCCAGAGTTGGTATCCCACGTTGAAGATCTAGAAAGACAACTCAAAGAAATTGAGGGAGGTATCAACGAAACCCAAATCGAACTTGAGGAAAACTCAATAAGAGGACAATTGTGAGATTATTATTTTTCTTTTCTTTTCTTTTCTTTTCTTTTTTGTGTGTTCTCTAGTTTGTTACCCCGGTTAAGTGGCGGATAACGGTACTCCGTGACAATCAAAGTCGGTTACTTTAGTTTCCCATAATAACTAATATTCTGAGAAGAAGGTATGGACAGAAACACAATTCTAGCAAAGCTTCACAAGCGATTTCCTTCACTTCCTCAGAATGCCCTCCTTACGATCTATAAAGCTCGGTCCGAACGCATGCGATTGCTTATGAAATATAACATCCCTGCTGACATCCGTTGGTTAATCGAGGCTAAAGTACGTTTAGCAGGTGAGTTGCCTCCTAAATTTATTGCATACATGCCTGGTTGTGGTAAAGGAAATTACTCGAGAAAACGAAGAGCTGAAAAACTTCATGTTAATTGTCATAAGTGTGCCAGGATGAAATGCGATAAAAATCTTTGTTCTTTCGGAATGATGTCTGATAACAGGGAAGATAAGATTCAATTCATTAGGGATGGCTTGAATAAAGAGTCATTGGATGATATCCTTTTGTCTCTTGAAACGCATCCCAGTGGATACGTACAAAGAGCAATTCTCCAGTTATGGCCATTATTTCAGAAAGAACGTTTCCGATATAGTCTTGGGAATCTGACTATAAACGACCCTGTTTGCCAGTTTATAAGAAAACTGGATGGGAAGCCTATCCTCGACCCATAGAGGGCGTTCAAGCCGTTTCTGGACGTAAAACCAGAAGAAGATGTGAGCCACAATCACAACTACCTGTAAATATCCTTTTACTGTTGTTTTATTTTACTGTTGTTTTATCTCACTGTTGTTTTATCAATTGCATTATTGTCTTTAATAATTGAGTGCTTTTTCTTTTACTATTTCCTTTTTGACTCTCGAGCCATGTGATTTACGCGTTAATTGACATAGACATGCTACCTCCTATACAGCTGTAAATCATTGTCACCAAGATCCTTGATATATGATCATTTTCTTTTAGACTCACAAATTGTTTTTTAGAAGCATCCCAATGGCAGCTACTCCCATTAAACAATTCAAGAACATTTGTGTGCTCTCCTGGATTTAACTATGGCAAACATAAAGAGTTCGTTGAGGCGACCATCGATCTTGGTCAACGACAGCATGTGAAAAAATTTGCATCCTGGTTTATGGAGGAGGTGACCGAGGGTTATCAAAACTAGTCTCGGAAAGTCGTTTATCTCGGAGGAGCCAAGTGTTAGGCATCATCCCAAGAAGCCTCAAACCATTGGCCTGTATGTCTGACTCACCAACTGGAGAAGAGTTAATTGTCTCAGGTATGCAAGAAAGAATAACTGAAATGCTAAATCATGCTGATGCTTTTATTTTCCTACCAGGAGATCTTGCAACTCTAGAGAGGCACTAATCACATTAGCATCTTGGGCCCATCCAACATTCATCAAACCCATCGGTTTGTTAAATGTCAATAACTTTTATGATGGCTTCATCGCATTTCTTAACCATGCAATAAAAATCATTTCATCCCTTTCACAAATAAAAAATCTTTATTTGTGCTCATCATGCTAACGAGTTAATTGATCTGCATTCTGAACATAGACCAGTCGGATCCCAAGACCTTGTCTTTGGAATGGCCAACTAATGATGGTAACAAGATGTAGAAATGTAGTAAGTGCAAATTAGATTTAACTCTCCGCTTGTAAATATTTTCTTCTCGTGATCCGGAAGACTCGGTGATGTCTTCTAAACCCTATTTTCTTTCAACATTGAGGACAATGTTCCGTTCGAGGTTGGGGGAGGGAATAGTTGACAATTGTGGAATATCTCAATTTTAGTGTAGTTTTTACTAATTTTTGTTTTAGAAACTAATCGTGGTTAAATTTTTGAGTCGAAGATGGTGAATATGGAGTGCGAGTGACTCAGAAACGCATCTTCTTATTAAAAAAAAAAAAAAAAAAAATTTTTGTGTGATCTTTTCATAATTAGATGACATGATAACTTTCAAATTTTAGTATTTGTATTATCTTTGGTCTTTAGTTATGTTACACCATGTTTTGTTACTCTACGTGTTGATGTTGGAGACTAATATAAGTTCTTGAAAGAATGCACACGTCATAATAATTTCCAAGTGAGTTTTGAGCACTGTCGTTTTTCTTGGAAAGAACCCTTTTTTTGCCCATTCTTCATTCAAACAGCGTTTATTGCTTTATACATTATCTCCAAAAAAAAAAAAAAAAAAAAAAAAAAAACTAAAGTGTATGTTGCCACATCGAAGGTCCATCTAACTAGTAGATATGGAAGATTATTTAACCCTAAAAGATGACGAGAAAGGCCATCTTTTGTGTCCGTTTGAGCCTTTCTAGCCAACCCTATTAATATGTATCCATAGTTAACCCTTTGAGCCTTAAAAAATAAAGACTTTTTTTTGAACCTATTATCTTGTCCCACCTCCGAACGTGGAGTATCACCTTATATTTTGTATTTCCCACCACCCATTTATGTTTGAAAATAGAGATAATTTTGCATTCAAAAAAAAAAAAAAAAATACGTGCTAAAAAAAAAAAAAAAAAAAAAAAAAGAAAAAGAAAAAAAAGAAAAAAAAATGTTTACAAATAAAAAAAAAAAAAAATAAAAATAAAAATCAAGTGAAAAGACCTTCAATCTCCAAAGTTCTCTATTTTTCAAACATATATTTTATTTTTCCTATTATCCTTTCTTTGTTAGCCACGTCCCTAGCCTACGTTACGTCCCTAATAAAAGTCCTTCTTGATTTTAGGAACTATAGTCAAAATAGAAACTAGTTATATGGGTTGAAAAGATGCGGCGAATGCATCTAAAAAAATAAAAAGGATGATGAATGTATTGGTTTGATTAGCATTTTTGAATCGTCTATTTCTAAGTTCGAGGGTATTTCTATCACCTTGGTGAGAGTGTGTGATATTACTTTTTATTATTTTCACTCAAATTACCATTCACCTGGAGTGATTATTTTTGGGTTTAATTTCTTTGTGAGCGTATTCTACTACTACCAAATGAGATTTTGGGGTTTGCGTGTCATTCTTAAAAGTGACTCGATTACTAAAGTTGTGACAAAGTTTTATAAAATTATTCATGTTGAGATTTGATGTGGGAATGATATTTATTTATACTTTAGATAATGCTTATAATTTTATTTTATTTTTATAATTAGTCTTATTAAATAAATACCACATTAAAAAAAAAAAAAAAAAAAAAAAAATATTTGTTTCAGTTTTGTTTTCGCTCAAATTGCTAGGGACTAGCAACAAGGCTGTTGGGGGGGTGTTGAGTACTAGAAAGTGTGTATTTATAATGGAGAAAATCATCATTTTATACTCCAAGTCTCACTAACATCCCTATTTTTATGTCTTTAAGTCCTCAGAATTTAATTATGTATGTTTTATTTTAATTAAGTATTTTATGTATTTTAGGGGATATCATGGTCATTTCACAATAAACGAGAGATCGGATGGAAAACGGACAGCACTTTTGAACTCGGGACAATCGAAAACCTTAGGAGGAGCATAAAAAGAAAAATGGTATCGCTTCACATATACTCGATCGCTTTCACATACTGATGCGGTTGATATATACTGATGATCAGACACACGATATCGTTTCACTTTGCTTCACCATCAGATCTTGATCTGTGGCGTGGTACGCATGCGATGACATGGCACTATACGATGACGTGGCGGCATTTGATTGGGCGAATGATGTGGCATTGACCGCATGTGGCGTTTGACGATGATGTGGAGTTGATCCCGATGACGTGTCACGAGCTTATTGGACCAAAAATGTTGACCGTGACGTGGCAGAATATTAGTGGATCGAAAAAACGTGTGTACGGTACATGCATGCATATACGCAGAATAACAGCCCGATGATGTGTTCCATCCAATAGGAACTTGCCACGTGGCGCAATCCCGAGCCCAAATTGTTTTAATCCGATGGCCATGATTTACTCGGTTTATCTATAAAAGGGCTCCCCTAATTTGACACCCCTGAATCCATTTTTGGACTCCATTTTCTGTAATTCCATCTCCATCTTGTATTTTCTACGTATTTTAATAAAATTCCCATTTTACCCCTAGTTCAAATATGAGTAGCTAATTTCTTTTCAAGCTTGGGTTGAAGGTGAAGTGTCAACATGCTCCATGGGCTTAATTTGGTAAATTTACTTTTCCTTCCCCTTTAATTTATGTGGTTGTTTTGACTTTTCGTGAGACGGATAGTAATAATCTTGTCGGATATCTACTGGAATAACCGCCTCCTGCAAGCGAGGTTATTACTATTTGGCACGGGAAGCCCTTAGCACCATATCTATTAAAGTGTGGTTCATGATGAGTGGAAGTTCCCCTTCATGATTTAATTGGTATTAATAATTAATGTTAAGCGATAGTGCATGTTGAGATGCATCCAGGAGATCCAAGTATTTCATTTTAATAGTTTATTCCAACAGCGTTAAATTAAAACACTGCCTACATCATTCTCATTATAAATTCAATCACCCATTAAGAAAATTAATTCTACAAGTAATTAAAATCCACCTCCTCGTGGGATCGACACTCGTCACCATTGATCTATTCTACAATAGATTCGTGCACTTGCGAGTTCAATAAAATTTGCACAACAGATGTAAAAACTATATTTCTCAATGGAGAACTAGAGGAAGAAATTTATATTGAACAACCATAAGGTTTTATTGTTAAAGGCCAAGAACGAAAAGTATGCAAGCTCAAAAGATCTATCCATGGCCTTAAACAATCCTCTAGATAATGGAATCTTAAATTCAATTAAGCCGTAGTTTCCTATGGCTTCAACATGGTTGAGGAAGACCATTGTGTGTACATTAAAAGGTCTAAAGATGATTTTGCGATATTGTCTTTGTATATAGACGATATACTATTGTTGCGAACAGTAAAGAGTTAGTCAAAACTATTAAAGATCGGCTATACTCAAATTTTGACATGAAAGATATGGGCGAAGTAGCTTATATTTTAGGAGTCAAAATTTTCAAGGATCGTTCTAGGAAACTTCTAGCATTGTCACAAGAGCCTTACATTAAGAAGATACTTAAAAGATTTAATATGGCTGATTGTATGCCAATGGATACCCCAATAGCCAAAGAACAATATCTTAGTCTCAATATGTGTCCCAAGACTCCTCAAGAAAATGAGAGAATGGCTAGAGTTCCTTATGCAAATGCCATTGGAAGTCTCATATATGCCATGATGTGTACAAGGCCTGATATTAGTTATGCTGTAGGACTGGTGAGTAGATACCAGTCGAATCCTGGACATAAGCATTGAAGTGAGGTCAAGAGGATTTTGGCATATCTCAAAGACATTGCAGATTATTCTCTATGCTATTAAGGAGGTGGTTTGTGAATTGTTGGATATTCAAATGCCGAATGGGGTGGTGATCTGGATGAACGCAAATTGACCTCAGGATATGCATTCTTGCTAAATAGATGAGCAATTACATGGAGTAGCAAGAACAAACATACATAGCTTTATTGACGATGGAAGCCAAATATATTGCATGTTCTGCAGCAGTGCAAGAAGCTATGTGGCTTAAGAGATTTATGGAGGACTTAGAGATTAATATTAGCACTTTTAGTCTAGTAACTATCTATTGTGACAGTCAGGTTGTTATCTCTTTCTCTAAGGATGCCAAATACCACAACAACTTGAAACACATTGAGACGAAATATAATTTTATAATAGAAATTTTAGCGAAGAAGGAAGTAGCCATAAATTATAGATCTACATATAGCATGATAGTTGATCCACTTACAAAAGCTGTAACGAGGGATATATTTGCCTTTCATGCTAGATTGTTGGGTGTATGTAGATTGTAATCTTTCATTATAAAGATAATTTTATTACATGAATTATTGTGAAATGCAATGATGTCTTAAGTTCTCTTATTTTAATTTAGTTTGAGAAAAGCATAATTAAATACATGTGAGAGTATGTCGTCAAGTCAATGACCGACTTTCTTACATGAGCGGTCGCCTCAGTTGCTCTAAGACCAAGCCGAGATGAGACAAGTAGAATAATGAGACAATGTGTTTGTCTAAAAGCCAAAGAGTAAAGAGATATTCTACAAATTTTATTGCCTTAACTAGAGTCAAGATGAGATTATAAATAATATTTCTCGTAGACCGACTATGATGTACCCCACCATCATAGAGACTTGATTGAAGCCAGATGTGAGATCTTATTTAACTTTAAAAGAGAGTTTTCACTTTAAGAACTCAGGTCAGGCTTTGTAGAAGAGCGATTGGACTAAGGTCTGTACAATGAATTGAATTAATAAGACATACACCCTAAAATGGAAGATTCATTGTAACATATGCATCATACCACGCGTGCTTGGTGACCAAAATGGAAAAATGAGAGAATCTCCTTTTTTTTCTCATTGTGTAAGTTCCATATGACTTTCTATAAGTCAATTATGGTATCCCTATGACTATCAACTATGTTTCTGAGATTTCAGACTGGTGTCTGCTATTTTAGCATGTTATCTATGACCTTGACATGATTCAGTCTATGAAACATAACTAGGAAAGCCACTAGTCTAGATTAATGGACAAGAGTATGATGGGAAGATTTAATTTTTTTCCTTTTATATGATTCATTGGTCTACCAATTGAGTAATATCTTTGTGATATTACAATTATGAATATGTAAAGAGATTGTACAATTTGGCATACCGAGGGGGTTTAGTATGCTTGAATATTAAAGTAAATTAAATATGAGATACAATGAATATATGTTGAGTTGTCTTGCATATAATTGTAATTGAGATGTCTCTTGCATATGATTGCAATTGAGACGTCTCTAGCATATGATTGCAATTGAGACGTCTCTTGTATATGATTGCAATTGAGACATCTCTTGCCTGGTTGGGTTAACAATTGAGATATGTCTTTGGCTCCTTGAATGAGTTTTTGGATATGTTCATGGTCACATGGTATATTTGCCTGTATGATTGGTGATACGTGGTTGTTCATTGTTTCTTTGTTCACTGCCTTGTTCCTTCGATGTCGTGCCATCATGTGCGAGTGAGAGATGTTGGATAAGTGGGCGCCCACTCTCAACCATGCATGGTAACCACCAAATGGTTATCAAGTGCGGGTCAGGGTCGAGTCACTCAAAAAACTGTTGATGTGGCAGTTATACGGGTTGATTTCATTTAGAAAGCAAAGAACGTGTGTGTGATAAAATACAGAGAAGCGTACATAATTTTCTTCTCTTCTTCATCAAGATTAAATGAGATCTTTGAACAACTCATCAAGGCATCTTATATTGTGATTTGAGGAGGATTTTGATTGTGATTTCTTTCTGATTAGTAACGTGATCCAATACTTGTATATTCCACTCATGTCATAAAAAAAAGTAAGGCCTATTAACTTCTTTTTAAAATTCTTTCAGCTATAAAACTCCTAAAGGAAAATAAGAGACTAGAAGTCTCATAACTTGCTTTTAGCAATGCTGGAAACAAAGTTTGCCTAGATCTACTGGATGTTACCGAGCAAAACAAATATAAGCACACCAAATATTTTCCAGAGCAGAAATAAAGCTTCCTCATAGCGAAACAGTCAAAGACCGCACAATAAAATGCAACGAAAAGTTATCTGATTAGTAAAAATACGCAAAAAAAAAAAAAACAATCATAGTTTTATATGAATTGGTGATTATGGCTCCTAGGTGGGTTCTTGGGTCTGCTTGCTGATAGGGGTAAGTCTATTGACTCTGTTGGTGGAAATTGATTTGTCTGCTCCATTAAAGAGGGTTGGTCCATCTATTTTGTGGGAGAAGGTGGCTCAGTTTAATCTATATGGGGTATGACCTTGACAACAGTTGGAGGAACAGTAGCTTTGGCTTCCATAGGAGGCTCCTTTTGACCTTCAGCTCCCTGATCCTGTTCTTCCATGAGTTCAGGAAACTCCTTCAAGACATACATGATGCAGTTATAGCTGAAGGCTAGGCCAGAATTATACTATTCAATTTACTTCTCCAAGCCTTCCACTCTCTCTCTAAGCTTAAATGTCTGCTTTTGGAAATACTTTAACTGCTCTTTAGAGAACCTCAGTTGTTCTTCATATGCAGACTTTCGGGAGTCTCTTTCACTCTTAACAATATCAAGCACAGTGTTGGCCTCAGCCAGCTCACGCTCGAGTTGAGAGACTTTGGATTCAGTAACCGCAGTTTTTTCTTTTGGACCTATAAGCTGCTGGTGGAGTTTGGCTGACCTCTCTTCTACACATTCTAGCTTCTCAGCTTTCTTCTTAAAAGAGTGGATTTCGGCCTGTCTCTTCCTTTTGAGCCACAAGGCTCTAGCCTTGTAGTACGTGGCTATTGTAGCAAGTTGGAATACGCATGTTCGAATGGTGTTTGCCATTTTCCTTAAGTTCTATCTTCTAAGCCTTTCACGTAATTAAAATCCACCACCTTGGCATATTTCCTCTAATAGGCAGCCAGAAAGTCCGAACTATCTTTTCTAGGTGGGGGTGAGCTGTGAGCAGTCATTATCGGGCTATCCTTAGGGACTTTTTCAATTGCCCTGCTGCTCGTGCCCTCGTAAATTTGTATTGGGGCTGGAAATGTAGGAGGGGGAGTAGGAGGAAGAGGAAGGATGGCTAGAGTAATACGAGTTTTCTTTGTTGGAGCGACCACATTGCTAGAAGCGCCATTTAATCGGAAGCATTTCTAAGATATAACCCTAAGGATTCTACTGTCCATAAGAGTGACTGAGGCCACCAAATGCGAGTTAACAAGACTGTGAGGCAATAGTAGGTCTTGGCACAGACAAGCATTGACCAGAGTAGTATCAACACGGAGCGACGACTCCTCACCTAGAAGGTAAGCAAGACTCCAAGAATTTGGCAGGGCAAAATAAATGATGAGATAAAAGTCAGTCAATAAGCATGAATTTTAAAAAAATGTAGGAAAACAAATAACTTGAGGTGAAAAAACGGGTAGGAATCTTGACAACCCCGGCAGGTGTTGAAGCCACCTAGCCCCAGTTAACCTCAGCAAAGAAGAACTTGCTTTTTCAATTCCCTCATGAGGATAGAATGTTAGTGATAAGTTTACTCTTCGTAGAGCTTGACATAAAATAGTACCAACCTGCGTCTTTAGGACTGCTCCTCAGTTGGTACAGGTTATTGACTTTTTTGACGAAAGGTTCACCCATCTTACTCCTCCACCGTAGCACGAAGAGGCCAGAGAGCACTCTCCGTCCATTAGGATTGAGCTGACCAAGAGCCAAGTGCATTCTACCTAGTATTTTAACAAAATAAGATGGGAGAGGAAGTCTAACACCCAATTTGAAACATTCCATGTATAAGGTCATGAACTCTGGGGAGGTTGGTTAAGGTTGTCTCCCTTACCAAGAATCTTTAACTTAAAATCATTAGGGATGCTATAGGCCTCCTTTAATCCAAGTCCCTTGGGGTGGTTTCACACCTCATAAAGTCTATTTGATAAGACTTTACTTCGGCCTTATGGCCAATTTGCCTTTTCCTAGGCAGCGCAACCTCTTCGGGTAAATCCTTTTCACCTAAAATCTATTCACCAGAAATTTCTTCATTGAAATTCCCTTCATTAGGATCCATATCGCCAGAACCCTCAATTTCAGGTGAGTTAGAAGTTCTAGAAGAACTAACACCCTCACCTTTACTACCCAGTCTTGACTTACCCTTATCTACATCAGAGCGAATCTCAAGGGTTGTTCTTCTAGGGTATTCAATCGTCCTAGAAGGACTCAAGCTTTTTATAGGAGCAATAGAGTCGATGAGCGTTCCCCTTCCCCTATGGGGATAGAGGTCCATCTCATCCTCTTCCTCTTCACTCTTAACCCCAATAATTTTTCTTTTTCTATGGGACATCGCGAATGTAGAAACAAAAACTCAAAAACTCGAACAAGAAAGAGCAATACAAATACAACAGTAACCAAAAGAAAAGATAGATAGAGACAATACCTGAAAAACCAAAGCCATAGCAAGATGACGGTGGTGGAATTAGCGATAAAAACAAGTTATAAAGACTTGGAGTTTTTTTTTTCAGAGATTGTAAAAATAGAGGAAAATGACGAGTAAAAAGGGGTCTCTTTTGATTGAGGGATTTAAAATGAGAAGAAGGGAGAAAATGAAGCGTTTTGATCAAAAGGCGTGTCAGCTGTAAAGATGTGTCTGAGAATAAGAAAACCGCTATTTAAAATTTGAACATGTGGCCTAGAAGAAGCCATGTCGATAAAATTTAAAATAAAGGGACAACAAATTGGACTAACTAGGTGAGCATAAAGGCAAAGTTTTTCTTTCACTGCATCTTTTGCATATATAGACGAGCACAACAGGATAATAAATTAAAATTTCATCCTGCTCGTATAAAGAGAGCGACCGAGAAGGTTATGGCTGCTATTAAATAATTTTCTTAGTTTCTAGTCTTACTTGTTCCACTCCTGACACAAGAAACTAGGGGACCGGTGATTGAGTAGACAAAAGAGAGCTGCCTATAAGTCCACGTTTCTGGTCATTTGGCCAAACCAATTCTCATCGCTAGGTGGGTAATGGTCTCCTTGATACCAGCGTCTAGGTTTCTAGTCACCTAAACTCTCCCCTCGTTTGATTAAGTCGGACAGAGATTCTGGTCATAGGCAAGTCTAAAGTTATGGCTAGCGATAGTTATCAGGACATGGGTATCTCCTGAGAAATACGGGCATGACACCCACGCAAAGGTAGTTAAACTTTGATTTTCGCTCGATAGATAATGGGTTCGAAAGGAAGGGGAGAAAGGATGGATTAAAGGTTTCGGGCAAGGTATAAAAGGGAGAAAGAATGAAGGTAAAGGGGTTGAAAAAAAGCTCTCTCAAAACCTATATAGTAATCGAATTGCCTCGATCTCTTTTTTGAACCCTAAGTTGCTTTCTTTTTTAATCAAATTATTTATTTTGATATAAAACAAAGATAAGGCCATTAAGTGGTGGTCTGAGTTTTTCCAAGAGAAAGAACTCAATTACTGACTTGAGTATCCGAGGGTTTTTGCCAGTAAAATATCTGATGCCCTCTAACTATGAGTTGTGGGTGTAGATATACGTGTGCTAGCTTTGTCATGGTTGAGCTGTCTGCAAGTTCGAGCAGGAGTAGAAAATTGTTCTTATAGTGCACGAGATTGGAGTACAAGAAAAGCATTTTTGCATATTCAAGGTCGTCACTAGATTTTTGCATCAACATAATGTTTTCAAAGGACTATTTGCATTCTGTATAAGCATATATGCATTTTAGTATACAAAAAACTAGTTTATTTACTGAGTTTTATACTTATTATAGTTTATTGTAATTCAACTTTCAAAAATTAGGATTGATTCGTGATAAGTAGAGAGAAGAACTTGAATTGGGATGATAGATGGTTTACTAAATTTTTAAAATTTTTTGCTGTTTAACTATTGCATTTAAAACTTGAATTGTTATTGATTGTAAAGAAATATTTATATACATAAGTGAGTTGTGATTAGATTCATACTCAGAGGTCGAGCCAGTGTGTTACGGTCAAAGAACTAAGAGTGTAGAACTAAGGGAAGGTTCTCCATTCGTAAAACTGAAAGGAAAATGTCTAAATATTTTGAGATTGAAGTCACATTCTAAAAGGGTAACTTTTAGATATTCCTGAGATTGGACATGTTTATAGTTAGACTACGAAGATGCATTAATTGGAGAAAGCCCCCCTGCTGTCAGTCGCTTTTCTGCTTGAATGGTGGTTGGACGGTGAAGTACTAAAATGCCCTTGATATCTTTTGAGATACCTGGCATGCCATCTACCACCAAAATCACAAATACTTTAATTCAACGAAGCTACCCTTACAATGTATGATTATTTACAACTACACCAAATAAATAATATGACAAATTTACCCTCATCAGCATTTAAAATTTACAAGTAAAACCAAATAAAAAAATAAAAATGAATGCTAAATTGTTGCCTTAAAACGTCTCTCGTAGTCTCGTATGGAGATTAATTAAGCTAGAATGCTAGATGAATCAAGAAAAAGCAAACTTATGAAAACTTACTACCGACAGTAAGTTCCAAACTGCAGAAGTCACTAAGCAACAGCCACAGTATAAACAACCAAATTAAAATTCGATGCCACCAAACAAATCCATAACTTATTTTAATCCACTAAAGCTTTAGCCAGAATCACTCATAGCCAGAATTAACAGCCTTCACAAAGCAGGCAATAGCTGCACACAAAAGCTCGTTGCAAACTCTTGTCTAGTTTGCATGAACTAACCAAGCAAGCTTAAGATATTACTCGTCATTGGCAACATGATGTTTCATTTACAAAAATCAAAATATGAAAAAAATGAAAACCTATAGTTAGTCTGAGTGTATGATACCCCGTCTTTCTAGTTTTTCCTATCAAAAGGCGTTATATCATCTAATTGATCCCTTCAAAAAATAGTTGGTGGCCTAGATTGTGCTTCACTGCTTTGTCTTTGAATGCACCTTTAGTGATCTGCTTCATTGCTGGATGCTATGGGTTAAGTGGTTTCATTCTTGGGCATGCTGTCTTCTTTTCTAGAAGCAGATAAACTGACAAACAAAATAAAAAAATCATATTAAAACTATATCAATGATTACTATCCACATTTGAGAGGGAGAAAAAAAAAAAGCTAATGTGAATTGAAATTAAAATCTCAGCATCGGCATGGGCATTGGACTGGGCCAGGGCAATCGTTGCAGCAATTCCACCATCAAGATGCTGGGAACTAGAGCTTTCTGCGTCACAATCCACATCATGTATAAGCAATGAATGAAGTTATGCGCACAGCGCAATGCCTCATATCAGGTCTTATTATGCACAGAATCTTCGTCAAATACATGCAACTAATGAACAGAAAACTCCACAAAAATTTCAAGATCACGCAAATTAAAACAAACTCAAATAGGAAATTCCACATCATGGTGTTAGGTGAAAGCTCAAAATTGCAGCTTATAACTGTTTGCATGCATCCTCACCAACTAACATTAAACCCATTTTTATCTCACGAAAGTTTTTGCTTCAATCAGTCTACTTGTGTAATAATGAATTGAAAATTTTTAGTGTTATCTACAAATTTATGCTTCGAGCCTTTTAAGGCAGTGCTCTTCAAATACTTCAGAAGCATCACCAGGCATTATTCAAAAGAGAATAACAGCATAATTTTTAACCCATCTAAGTTGAAATTCAAGCCCTGAATTAGCACCAACATCAAACCCATTTTAACCCATCATGATTTAAGCTTTAAGACAATCCCAGCTTACTAAACTCACCAATTTCTTTTCATTTTTTCCCCGCCGAATTTAGGCTTCTTCAATCCATTCTATATTTTTCAGTAAAGGCAGATTTATACACTCTAAATGAACCCAAACAAGACTTGATTTCCATACTGACCTCTTAATCTTGGCTTCCCCAAAACTATCCAAAGATGCAGGACGCTGACGAAACTCAAGATCAAAACACAAGATGCGGTGGCTATCTTTCCTTCACTTCGCACAAAGTTCCAACTCAGAGCTTAAAACAGAACTTAATGAAAGAGAAATGGACAATGTTAATAAAGACAATGTTATCGTATTTTTTTCATTATTTTTTAATTAATTGTTACACTATAAAATGAACGTGCATCTAGTTTTATGAATTGCACGTTACAACGCGCATGTAACACAAAATGTTCAAAACTTTTGCTATTTCAGCTGAGATCATGAAAATGCCCTTCACCATCTGACGGACTCCTAATGTCAAAATTCCACAGTTATAAGCATTTTCCCCTACCATCTGCAAATATGCCAAAAGCAGGGAAAAAAACTGAAAATTACCCTTTTGTAGAGACACATGTCCTTCGAAGTGTGACAAGTCTGTTTCTTAGACCTGATGGTGTTGAATTTTGAAGTCTTGTAGGAAACGTTCATTTTCTTGTTTGACAACAATTGGAGATGTTTTAATTACTTCAGGACCTCTTGCAGCGTAACGCTTCCCGATATTCCCAAAATGTTTGATTGTTTTTGTTAGTTAAGTTTATCAAGAGCTGATCTGGTGGGTGTTGCAATAGGCCCGTGTGTCCAGCTTTTATTGAAAAAGTTGTAGGTCCTATAACGTGAGCGACAGCGCCCTCCAAATCAAATACTTAAATTTATCACCTTAACTTAAACTTGACGTCGTCGCCAGAAATTTTAAACTAGCACGAGAATTCGTTAGGTAAATGTAGTGCCTTGGTCGTTGTTCTTTTCTATTAAATTAACTTTGATGACGGTTTGTGGCATATCCAATTGCTGAACGTCCAACTCATAATCATCAGTGTTACAAATAAAATTTCACTGATGATTATACAACTGTTTGCATTGTACTCTTGTAAATTATATATTACAGCACATAACGTGAGGCATTGGATACTTATCCAACATCCCTCGTTGAAAGTGTTTAGCACAATATGATGCTTCTTTTGTCAATATCGGATCCAAGAAGGACACATCAGATTTGATAGAGAAAAGGGCTTGCAGAACATACTCCTGTCTGATGGATAATCAAAGCTCTGCCACATAGTTAAACCAACGGGATTTTTTTTGTCTTTTTTCAGGACATCATTATGCTTAAGATTCTCATTTGCGTTTGCTGAGTGAACAAAAGTAGTACCCCAACCCAGAGAGCTTTTGCAATTAATACAATATAAAAATTATTTGAGAATTATATTATGCAATAATCACTACTAATGCAATTTCAAACATACTCTTAATCATATATATTTTTTATCCTATATCTGAAGACTAAAGTGGTTAGCATTAACAAGATGTTTTCTTCGTGTGGGTTCCTCCATTTTACAATATGTTTGTTTTTGATTCATTGAGAGTTCATACACATCGCTTTGGTCAACAATGGCAGTGGCACCTTCCTTAATTTTTCTGGAAGCTTTTGTGAAGATAGGAAAATAGGGACAGCTACACTATCTGTTCAACTTTCCAAAGTCCCCTATACGCCGTGGTAGAAGATAAGGTCCGGTTTGATTATTCAAAATCAACAATTACTCAAAAGGCAACATGGTAATTTTCTTTCTACAAACACTTGAATTTCGTACATATTTAGGTCATATTTGCTATTAAAATTGGACAGCTGTAATTTAAAAGTCACAATACTAAAATATTAGATAAACACTAATAGCTTTGGCTTGAAAATTAAGATAATTTAATTTCACATTTATATGATGAAAAAATATAATATGTTTAGTGTTTTTGTTGAATAGTTAAATATGATATTTACTATACATTATTGATTTTTATTTCATAATTACAACATTTTTCCCACTGCAGTGATAGGTTAAAAGCTACCGTACCTTAATACTAAATAGCATCTTATTAAGTATGATGATAAATAATTTTGTCAATCCTATAGATTATAGAAGTACAAAGCTACAGCAAATGAAAATGCACTTTATCAAATGTAATTAAGGTTATCAACAAAGAGATTTGGAATTTTACTATATTCCCTTCATCTACTTCAAAGCCAAGCTCAATCTGCATCCTTGCTGCTTCAGCTTGAGAGGAAAAGAAGCTCAGTATACTGACTTTAGTAGATCTTGCATCCCCAAAAACAATGTCAGCGTGCAAACAAAGTTGGTTACTTGTTAACAACACTGCTATTACAATGCTAACCTCACGCTACTAGAAACACAACTTCCAAGATTAGGTTTAGCTTAATCGTCGCATTCACAGATTGTACAAAGAGTGATATACTACGAAATCATTTGCTGCCGATGAGAAAAGTAAATTCAGTTCAGCTTCTCCCGCAAAAAAAGAAAAGAAAAAAGAGAGAGATATTCTGAGCAAATTATCAAACATTTGATTTCTTTCTAATTAAAGCACATAAAGCGGGTTCATATAGCTACCGAGCATCCATCACTGAAAGTTTTAAGCAATTCATTGAAGAATCTCCACCCTGCATATTTGCCGGAAGAACTAAATTTTCCGTAATTCTGATATATAAAAAAGCCGGCTGTTTAGGAGAAGGTAAATTAACAATCTCATTTGAAAGCATTGAGACAACTTCCAACATGGTTGGTCTATCTGCCGCATTCTCTTCAACACAAAGAAGAGCAACATTAATGTATCTCTTCAGCATCGGATATGAAGCTTCATTTTGCAACATGGGATCCATAAATTCCCAGGCACTACCATCATTCCGCAGATTCCATACCTGCAATAGAACAAAACATTCAAACTCTGAGTGAATAAGTCAGCTTCCATGTTGATTCTATTGATGTATGAAACTCTTTACTTTTCCAGTTAATAATCAAACTTTGTTGTTCTAGGATTACCACTAGATTCATCTTAATAAATTCAAAGCACGCAAAAAAAATAACAAAGTGAAATCTGGTCATTTACGTAGCCGAGAAGCGTTAGTGAATTAGTATTGTAGAAGTAAGTATTCTTGTTACTCAATGTTTCTGACACGACCCGCCCGAACTCCCAGGGCGAATCGGCCTAATTCTATATAATCTTTCTGATGTAATCTGATTAATCAGGATTCTGTCAAAAAATTCGGCAAAGTCTTTCCTATATTTATCATAAAACCAAATCTGCAAAATAATAAATCAAGCACTCCCAAAAGAATTTCAAATATAATTATCTTCGAACAATCAATCTCCTCAACAAAATACCAAATTATTCAATATCCAATATCAATAAATAAATATGTTATCCGCAATCTCCGAAATGTAACAAATTATACAATCCCAAAATATCTCAATAAATCAATCAATAACTCCTAACATCATAACGTGGCCATAATTCCAAAAATAACTATTGTTGCTGGGTCGACTGTTGCACTTGCGAATCTCTTGTTGGGGGTGGGGGAATATAATAAAACGGGATGAGTATAAAACTTAATGAACTCAGTGAGTGGATAGTAGTTTTTTAACATAACTTTTTTCTCTAAAATAATTAATCAGGTCAAAATACCATATCATCAAAATATCATAACAATTTAAATAACTTATTAAATCCAAATCATGTACTCAAATAACGATATCGCAAATATACAGTATAAATAAATGGAAATTCATAATGCTTATAACATCAATACTAAAATAATGAAAACTATCACCAAACAAGTACCCAGGGGAAATAATCTCATCATATCCGTACCTCGACGGACGGGCAATGGCATACTATTTGGGTACAATCACCCCCCGGAGCTACACGAAAAGATCGAAAAAAGCCATATCATATCACATCATATCCGGACCTTAACGGACAGGCAATGATGTACTATCTGAGTACAATCACGCCCAAGAGCTACACGGATAGATCAGAAAATATCATCCATATCTCATCATATATGTGCATGCATAATCTGGTCCCCAAAAGACAAAGTCGCCCAAGTACACGGCCCAAAGCCTTTGTGTGTACACGGCCCAAAGCCTCTGTGTGTATTTAGACGGTCCTCAAAAGCCTGTATCTCATCTGTATCATCTGTATCTTAATATCAATATCTCTGTATTCATCATACCATATACATATGTCATCTCATTTGTATCACTGTATCCGAAAGGGAAGGGTACTGTCTAATGATTTTAAAAATGATCATTATGCTCATATTCATATACCTTTGTACACATATATATAAACATATAATCTCATTCGAAATCTCATCCAAAATCACATTCGAAATCTCATCCAAAATCTCATTCGAAATTTCATTTCCTTTTTCATTTAACGTCTCTTAAATTTACTTTTCTTTTCTTTAAATTATTATCATGCATATTCAAAATCGGTAACCCAAAATAATTAATCAAACACATTTCTCGTAATAAATACCAAAACATAGATAAAATACATTTCTATAAAATAATTAAATCGAAGCCTTTAAAATCAATCTCGTAAACAGGCTTTAGCATATTTTAAAATCATAATAAACCACAGTGGAAATAGGTTTTGTATATTCCACTCACAGTGACGATATCCGAACTCGATATCGACAACGCTCGCGGGTTGATTCTCATTCGCGGATCCTTCCAATTTAAGGAAATAACATAATCACTAACTATAATCACGAATTATAACTAGTATGCTCGAAACGACATTTATCCGCAATAAAATATTCTCAAATTCACAAAATTATGAAAATGCTCTCAACATCAAAATTCATCAAATTATCCTCAAAATCACATATTATCAACTATCCTCAATTCCAATTACAAAGATATCTACAAGTTTTGAATTTATAAAATTATCCCCAAAAAAATATAAAATTACCAAAATGCCCCTAACGATGTAAATTGCTGAATTACCCCCAAAATCTCAAATTACCTAACTGCCTTGATCCGAAATTACTAAAATGTACATCAATTTTAAAATTACAGAACTACCCCTGGAGTTTATGAAATTACCGAATTGCCGCTAACGGTTAACGTGACTGAAACTCAGTCAACGGTGATGGAAAACTCAGGTCTGCTAGATCTGACCTTGGTGAGTTCAATGGTGCCAGAGGTGACCTCCCACGTGCAGTGGCGACGGTGGATCGAGCTCCCTAAAACTGTGAGCTTTTCGGCGGTCGATCGGCAGCAATCCAGCCGTTTCATATGACAGGGTTGGTTGGAAAACGATGAGGGGAAGCTGAGGAGCAAGATCCAAGTGGTGGATCGACTTAAAATCAGTGAAATCAATGGCGAGGAAAATAGGTTGAGCCGCGGGTTTTGAAGTTGGATCGCAGGCATTCTGGCCGTTTTCCGGCATCGGTGATGGCAGAAATGCGTCAGCCGGTAGTCAAGCTTCAAATCAGTACCAAGCATTGCCGTTGGGGTGGTCAAAAACTCGAGATCGAGTTGGGTCTTGGTTTCGGGTCGCACGGGTCGGGTCGGTTAACCTGAGTCAACGGTAGCTTCATGTCTCTCTCTCTCTCTCTCTCTCTCTCTCTTTTTCTGTCTCTTTCTTTCTATTTTAGGAAAGCAAAAATGCCTCTCTCTCTCATCACTTTCCATTTATAGTAATCAACATTTTCTCTCTTTTTTTTTTTAAAAACTTAATACAAATTAAGTAATTCTGAACCTGAGTGCCAAAATAAAAAAATTTGATTTCGAAACTATTGAATTGGGTCCGAAATGTCTCAATTTAATGTCGCGATAAAAATTTAAACTATTCGAGCGCTATCAATTTTTATAATTGCGACAGATTACTTGTAACGATTGTAACAATCCGATGTTTTAAAAAATTTACGACGAAAATAAAGAAAGCATCACACTCAATTAAATAAATTTCAGTGCATATGTTACAGTTTCCAAAAATAGTTCTCCGAAGCTAAACACATAAGATTTGATTGAGAATATGCCATTTGGAACGTATTCAGGTGACATTTATTCATTTAAATTCATTGTATCATCAAATACTTAAACCATCTCAAAAGTAAATATTTGAATGAGGATTTAAATGATCTCTGCAATTCGAATATACTTACTATGTTCCAACTATCCATTTTGTATTTAACTGCAACTCATCACCACTAAACATTCTTGTCAACCCAAATTCTGATATTTTGGGATTCATTTCTCTATTTAAAGTTCTCTGTGAATAACTCTTAGACGGTGTTTGTTTTTTTTGTCTAAAATTTGAATAAACCTGAATTAATATGAATTCTGAATAGGAGCTAAATGCCTAAATTTAAATGATATGTTTGTTTTTTAACTTAAAAAATCTAAAAACTAATATTTTGACATTTATGTCCTTATAAATTATAAATGTTAAGCAAATAATAAACATCTCAAAGAATATAAATAAGATAATATGTTATCATAACATAAATCATATTCAATTGAATACAAATCTTTAATATTCTATATTATATATTGTTGTTGCTGAAATCTGGTTGAGTTGATAGTGCAAACAGATTGCCTCGTGAACTCTTGTATTTCCTACCGAAATCTAGCTGAGTTGGTTGGTGTCTCAATACCAGACCTCTGAAATCACCAAAGACGATAAGAGGCGTCAGAAAAATCCTCCAACGATCAAGTCAGCGATCAATAAATTTAAGGAAAAAGAAAAATAATAAATTTTAAAGAAAAAGAAATTATAAGAGCAAGAGAGAGTCCCCCCTTTTAGATTTCCTAGGGCTTTGATAGGTACCCATGTGGGTGGCTGTTATTAAATTGAATGCTCGTTTAAATCATTAGTTAGTGGCATGGGTCGGTTACAGAGTAGTTATTAGACCATTACAGAGTAGTTATTGAGCCGTAGTTATTATACCTGCTTATAATATCAAGAGCTATTTCCTGTTTGAGGTCGTTTGCTCATGGTCTCCAGAACTATCTCCTGCTCAAGGTTGTTTGCTCACGTTTTACTTAGAGATAGAGAAGATTTGGTCACCCTATTTCATTCCCCAAATATATATGTTAATCAATTTTATTATAATTTATGATGTTTTTATATGAAATATATTAATAAAAAAATTATGAAGATAAATAATGTTAATTTAAAAAATGAAAAGATAAAAATAATAATAGTCTACCACTATATATTATCAAAAGTTATATAGAGATGGGTAATAACGCTAATTATTAAATTTTATTTAAGTAAGGATGAAAATTAATTAATTAGATAGAGATATTTTGGAGAATATCTTTTAATAATATCATTCACACTTTTTAAATTAAGAAAAAATTTAAAAACAATTAGCTGAATAACTTAGTGATTTAATGGCTGAAAATTTTCATTAAGTTGAAAAAAATAAACAGACTTAATGATTTAATTGATTAAAATTAAGTCAATTAAGTCATTAAATAAAAAATAACAGCTCCTTAATTTGGAATATTGGTGAAGATAAAGAAGCTCTTGAACAATTCCTTCAACAATTTTAATGTGCTCCCAACCTAAGCTATCTTTTTTGGTGGAATCTGTCACAATATCAAACCATTGTGTGACAAACATCTATAACTATGAATGATACAGGTTAAACAAATGCTAATGATCAATGGTAGTCAAGATATTTTTTGAATGAGTGATAAAAATATATACCAAAAAGGAAATAATCCAAGCTTTTGTTAGGCATGTGCTCTTAGATCAAAATCTTTTTGTCTTGTTCTATACAGCAACCGAAGATTCTGGCAAGGGTTTTGTGTTGAAGTTTTGCTATAAGCATCATCTCATTTTTAAACTCTTCTACTCCTTGTCCTAACTGACTTGAAAGCCTTTTAACTGCAACTTCCTCTCCATTAAGTAGTTTTCCCTATTTTTAATTTCATATTTCAGCACAACTCTCTATGATTTGTTCATTGTAGTTAAAATGACAAGAATCCTACCTTGTAAAGAGGTCCAAAGCCACCCTCTCCTAACATATTTCTACGGAGAAGTTATCTGTAGCTGCACTTACGCTAGCCAAGCTGAAAAATGGAAACCAAGATTCCTTACTATTTCAAGAAAGATTAAAACATATTAAGTTGAGGAATTTTCAAGTAATCTCTGGTGCAGTAGGAGCTTTCTTTACTATCCTTCTGCTATCACGAAGTCTTTATATTCCTTGCAGGAGGCTTCTTCTTAACCCGAAATGGCTTCAGTGAAGGATGGATGACGAAGCAGAATTTTAAAAGAAGATGATAATATAGAAAACAAGCATCTGAATAAAAGGTTTATAGAATAATTGAGTTTGAAAAGTTTCTCTAAACAATGACAAAACCTCTATATTTATAATAGAGAAAACTTACTTCTGAAAAGTTCCTCTAAACAATGACAAAACCTCTATATTTATAATAGAGAAAACTTACTTCCCTAAGTTAACTAAAAAAAGGAAACTAAATTACAATTATAATGGAAATAAAAGACATTTTCCCTAAGTTAACTCAAAATGGGAAATAATACACAATTATACTAGAAATAAAAGATATTTTCCTAAGTTAACTAAATTTCATACCTAAATTGACTCCTACTAAAATAGAAAGTTTTAAAAGAATAAAATACCATATTGACTCTAATTAAAATAGAAAGCCCTAAAATAATAAAATTCTAGAATTTTTAAATTCTAAAATTACTCCATACATCAACCCTTCGCACTTGGAAAAGAACTTGTCCTCGAGTTTGGCTGATACAAATCCTCATCGTCTGGATGATATTCTAACAGATCTGCCACATTAAAAGTGTGAGAGATGTTCTCATTGTCTAGTAAATGGAGCACATAAGCATTGTCATTGATCTTCCGAGCTACCCAAAATGGTCCATATTTTCGCTTCTCCAATTTAGTGTAAACGTTAGGAAATCGACTCCGTTGAAAATATGCCATCACTAAGTCCTCTTTTGAAAATACTTTTTTTCGCCGATATTTGTCTGCTTCAGTCTTGCATGTAGCATTGGTAGCCTACAAGTGAGCCCATACCTCGACATGAATCTTTAGAGCTTTTTTCACTGCATTATCTACCTCCTTGCTTTCTCCAACTGCAGCTACTGTTGGCATGACAGCCAAGTCATACACATGACAAGGGTGGCAAGTATAAACAATTTCAAAAAGGGTCTTGTCAATGGAACGATTCACCATGCTATTATAAGAAAACTCAACCTAAGGCAAAAAAGCTTCCCAGTTCCATTGCTTGTCACCACAAACACAGCATAACATATTGCTTAAAGTTCGATTGACCACTTCCGTCTGCCCATCTATTTGTGGATGGAAAGCACTACTAAATAGCAATTGTTTACCAAACTTGTCCCAGAGATGACGCCAAAACTTACTGATGAACTTTACATCCCTGTCAAAAGTGATAGCTTTTAGAACACCATGTAAACATACTATCTCTCGAAAGAACGAATACGCTACTGAAGTGACATCTTCAGTTTTCTTACAAGCAATAAAGTACGCCATCTTTGAAAACCTGTCAACCACCACCAGTATAGAGTCTTGACCTGTTCTTGTGTGTGACAATCGTAATATTAAATCCATAGACAGATCCAACCGAATATTTTCTGGAACAGGCAAATATTATGTGTATATCTCTTACCTTATTGGCAAACCTAACACCTCTGCATGATTTTCCGCACATCTTTTTTTAACTATGGCCAATAATAACGCTCCTCTATAAGTGTCTTAGTCTTATCTCATCCAAGATGTCCGCTTAATCCTCCTCCATGTAACTCGCAGATAATATGCTCCCTTAAAGAACTTTGAGGCACACATAATTGGTTGGTTTTGAATAAATATCCATCCTGAATAAGGAAATCCTCTACGCTCTGATGATTAATGCAGTGATCCCAAATATGTGCAAAGTCATCATCCTTATCTTACAACTCCCCTTAGCACTCAAAACCAGTAACTTCATTAACGAAAGTTACTAGTAAAGTTGCTCTCTTACTGAGCATGTCCGTCACTTTATTATGCTGCTTAGATTTATGTTTCAAAACAAAAGTAAATTTCTGCATATAACTCGCCCATCTCCCATGCATCTTGCTTAAGTTCTACTAATTATTAAAGTACTTCAGTGCCTGATGGTCGCTGTAAAGCACAAATTCTTTTTGAATCAAGTAATGCTCCCATGTCTTTAATGCTCTAAGGATGGCATAAAATTTTTTATCGTAAGTAGACCACTTCTGTCGTGCCTCATTCAATTTCTCACTCATATATTCAATTGGCCACCCTTCTTGGGAAAGAACTACCCCAATTCTCTTGCCAAAAGCATCACACTCAACCTCAAACAACTTATCAAAATTAGGCAAGTCTAAAACAAGAGCGGTAGACAATTTTTCCTTCAGTAAATCAAAACTTGCCTTTTTCTCTTCTCCCCATTTGAATTTTCCTTTCTTCAAGCACTTTGTGATAGGTGCGGCTATAGCGCTAAAATTATGAATAAATCTCCTATAAAACGTTGCTAGCCCATGAAAACTCCTAGCTTCACCTACTGTCTTGGGTGTAGGCCATTCTCTAATGGCTTGTATCTCAACTCAATAGCTCGAATTCCATCTGCACCAACTATAAAACTAAAAAACTCCATATTATTTTGTAGAAAGCTATACTTTTTTAGATTAACGTAAAGCTTATTTCTCTATAACACCTCCATAACCATCCTCAAATGCTTCAAATCCGTCACCACATCAACAGAATACACCAAAATATCATCAAACTATACCACAACAAATTTGTAAGAAAATAGCTTAAGAACCCGATTCATTAAGCACATAAAAGTACTCGGCGCATTTGATAATCTAAATGGCATTACAAGCCACTCATATAGTCCTTCATTCATCTTAAATGCAGTCTTCCACTCATCTTTAGGCCTAATCAGAATATGATGATACCCACTTCGCAAGTCTATCTTTGAGAAAACTCAAGCTCTATCAAGCTAATGTAGTAAATCCTGAAATATAGGAATAATAAATCGATATTTCACTGTAATTTGATTAATCCGCCTGCTATCCATACACATACGTGAACTTCCATCTTTCTTTGGCACCAATAATGCTGGTATAACACATGGACTCATGCTCTCACGAATAAATCCCTTTCTCAACAATTCATTAACCTGTCCTTGTAAAATTGCATGCTCAAAAGACGCATGTGATAATGGGGCAAGTTAGGCAAACTTGTTCTAGGGATTAATTCTATATGATGCTGGATATCTCGCAAAGTTGGTAGCCCATCTGGCATCTATGATGGTGTAATGTCCGCGAACTTAACTAACAATGATCATACCTCTTCAGGAATAGAATTTACCTGGAACTCATCAATTCTTTCCTCCAACCTTTGGGTTCTTCTTCTTATTCAATAAAGGCACTGAGCGAACCCTTTTACTATTCTATAAAAACTCTTACACATTATCCCTTCCTCTATGTACTGTGTCCATATCAAATTTCCAAGGTTTACCAAATAACAGATGGCACGCATCCATGTCTACTACATTACATACCACATCACTTTTATAAATCTTTCCAATGGAGAAAGAAACACGACATACCTCTGTTACTCGCGTTTCTGTCCTTTTTTTTATCCACCTTATCCTGTAAGGTATAAGATGCTTCTCTGTGGAAAGTCCTATCACATCAACCAATGCCTTTGAAACTATGTTCTCACTACTGTCACTATCAATTATCACGTTGCACACCTTATCATTAATGGTGTCACATGTTCTGAATATTTTGTTGTGTTAGTTATCTTCTTCAAACTTCAATCCCAATAACATTTTCTAAAACAATACAGTTCAAAAACTCTCCTTCATCTGCTTCCAATTCCAAGGCCTCCTAGTTATTCTCTTCCTCAACGTCATTAGCCTTAACTTCACTGTCATCAGCCTCTACCAAATTTAAATTTTTAGAACAACAGTCACTCGATCTATGTCCTGGTTCTCCACATTTGAAACACTTATTTGGCATAGGCTTTGCATAAGGATTATTTTGTTGTTTAGGTGGTTGCTGTTGTCTAGGCGGTTGCTGCTTTAACTACTATTGTGCTGGTTGTTGCATTTGACTACTACTAGTCCAAGTCTTCTGCTTGTTTTCAATCTATACACTGTTTGTTTTATTTTGCACACTAGTGAGTTGTCTTTACTGAACTCTAGAAATAATACGTTGCTTTTGCTTTTCTAACTTCTTTGCTCTAGCAACTGTTGTACCCATATCCCAAATCGTGTCTATAATCTCAACTTGTAATTTTTGCTTTAACCTGCCAAGATATTTTGTAACTGTCCGAAACTTTGGCTCATCCATACTGTTTCTTGTGTGCAGATGATAAAATTCTTTTGTATATTCATCAACACTACGGTTTCCTTGCCTGCAATTTTGATATTTCACGTAAAACTATTGTTGATAATCTGCTAGCAAGAAGTACTCATTCATTATCCTCTACATCATAGGCCACGATTTGATCAATGGCTTTCCCGCAACTCTTCTTCGATTCTGGATGATTTGCCATCATGCGGATGCTGCACCCTTCAACTTAAATGCCACAAGTTTAACTCGCTTATTCTGCGAAATCTCCATATATTGAAAGAAATTTTCTACATCTGATATCCAATCTAAAAATTCCTCAACATGCATTCTGATATAAAAATCTGTAATATCAATATTAATCTTCTAATCTAAATTCTTCTCATGCCTTCTATCATAATCCTCAGAGTCTTTTTCTTCTGAATTACTTTCTAACTCTTCATGTAAGTGTGGCTACACTCGCCTCACGAGTTCTTGGTTCTGTGGTACTACTTCACTATTGATGCCCTGAGGCGCAACTTCGTAATTGAAACCCCATCGAACCTTTTCATGGTGATAATCCCGAGGTTTTTTTTGTGATTGACTCCTTCAACAGCCCTCTTGCAATTAACTCTCTACTGCTGCCCTCTCTCTATATTATTCACGGAAAGCGTAAGACCCTCGATTGCTTGCTCCATTGCTGCCATTCTCAAGTTAAACGCATTCTCCATGACTTACAAGACTATTTCTGTGACCATCTGTCTGACAGTCTCCATAGTCATTGCCTGCATCCCTTGATCAGCGTCTTCGGGACAGTTATTCCTTTGTTTGTGTGGTCGTACCATGATGAAAAGCAAACTTGCTCTAATACCAACTGACGAAGCGGAATTTTAAAAGAAGATAAAGATAGAGACAATAAGTCTCTGAATAAAAAGTTTATAGAATAATTGAGTTTGAAAAGTTCCTCTAAACAATGACAAGACCTTTATAATTACAATAGGGAAAACCCAATTCCCTAAATTAAGTAAAAAAGAGAAACTAAATTACAATTATAATGGAAATAAAAGACACTTTCCCTGAGTTAACTCAAAATAAGAAACTAAATCATAATTATACTATAAATAAAAGATACTTTTCTAAGTTAACTAAATTTCATACCTAAATTGACTCCTATTAAAATAGAAAGTCTTAAAAGAATAAAATACCATAATTAATTCTAATTAAAATAGAAGATCCTAAAATAATAAAATTCTAGAATTTTTAAATTCCTAAAATTACTCCTTACATCAATGGACATACGAAGAGCCCTCGACGACTCTTTCTTGTTGCTTTTGTCATAATGCTTATATTTATTTCAAATGATAACATATGCTGACCAATTTCAATATTTTTTCTTTTTGCAAATTAGAGTTAGGAAAGGTTAGCATACATGTTTTTTTATTTTATTTTCACTCACTCATAGGTACAAAAAATACGAGTGATCAAAGAGAAGGTCACCTTTCTCTTTGCTTTTCCTCCTCCATCGGAAAAATATGTAAAGAGCTGGAAGAAGTACCATGAGTACAACAACTATTATAGATATCCATAGTAGTTTCTTGTTTCTTAGATCCAAAAACATTTTAGTTGTAACACCCGAATTCCACTAACAAGGTACTAAAGTGAAATTGGAGTGAAACCACATTTCATCACTCTTGTCCCTAAAATCTTCAAATTAATATCCAACAATAAATGTTTTAAACCTCCAAAAGTTAATAAGTAATGAAATAACAAATTTTCAAGTAAATATCATCCCAAGGAAAACTAAATTGTTCATAGATTATTAATGTAACATAAATACCTAAAAAAAACCAAGCTTTTATTCTTCTTCCTAAGAACCTGAGCTCACATTATCTAACTCTATCTGCAAAAATGTGATAACGAGGGGTGAGCAATCAACTCGTAAGTAAACTCATGCACAATGCTAAAAATCGTTAAAATATAATTTAATAAAATTTATTAGATATGCATAATAACAATAAAAGGTATTTACCTTTGTAAATCATCATTTGGTAAAAATAAATCCAAATATCATAAACACATTTAAATTCTTTAAACATAACAATAACCTTTGAAATACATAAAACATAATTAGCTGTGTAAACATATAAAACATAATTAACTTTTTGAACACATAAAACATAATTAGCTCATGCCACATATTATCACCTGTAGACTTGGTGATCCAGCTATATAACATCATTTAGGATACTGTATTTCATGGAAATCGTTAACACCAACATTGTATGTGCACAGAATTCGACTAGCCTTCCATAACATAACATCACTACGGAAAATGAACCATTTAAAATCATCCTTGAACTTTTAATCATTTGTAAACTTTTGTAATTTACATTTAAATTATTTATAATTATTTCAAAGTATTTGACTTAAAACAATTTAATAAAAGTTTTCAATTTTAAAACAATTTATAAAACAAGTTTTTAATAAATAAAGTTTTGTTATAAATAATTTTAAAGAATGATTTTACTTAATAAAATATTGTAAAGGACTAAACAAATCAATTTCATATACTTTCATTAAACATAATACATATCTTGAATTAAAAGTAGTTTAACAGCAAAAAACATTTACCATGCATGAATCTACTTACCTCGATCCTCAGCAATAATGAACAATAACCTCAACCTCAAGCTCAATCTCGTCCTAAAACATTAAGACACACCCTTATCAATATTACTACTCATTCTAACTTTGATATAAATATAACAGAATTAAACCTAGTTGTAAGCGCTAAACCATTAAAGCTAGTCTAAACCTAACCATCCTATACAAGCTGATTTTTACCAAACTAATCACATGTCTGAAAATTGTAAAAACAACAAAAAGAAATCATAAACATGTGTATCATTTCATATAAAAATTCAAATAAAATAAATGAAAGTCAGAAACATAATACAAAAGGAATTTTACATGCACATGACCACACTGTCCAGCAGTGATAAAAGCAGATGATGCTGAATTAGAAAATTTGTAAAATATTTAATAGAACTCATAAAATTTAGACCACTTAATTTAACAAAAGTAGAGACATCAAGAAACAATATATCAAACTTCTAGAATTTTTGAAGATGTAAAACTATTTTAAATGAATTTATATTAAGAGATCAGCAAAGCTGTCCAGAAACATTTAGGTTCATGTATTGCACTTAAAAAATTCATAACATAATGCACACTCAATGAAAATTAGTAAAATAAACTTTAAATTATTGAGGATTCATAATATTATATGAATATTATTTGTATAGGTCATTCTAAAGCCTTTTAACGGTCCAAAATAGTTTTATCGTTAGCCTTCGCAATTCTAGAAAGTAGTCTCCAGAACTGCAGCAGCCCACCATAATGATTTTTAATAATTTTTATTCTCAACCAAAAATTATGAAATTCAATATACCATAAGTAGACATAACGAGGATTAGACAGAATAATCGACATAACTTTCAGAGAGCATTTGGATAGTCATAAAAATCAACGAAGTCAGGCATGCTGCTGAAAATCAGAATTTTCCAGCGCCACCATTCCAACTTTGAAAATCACAACAAATTGGTTACTTAGAATCTCTTTGCACAAAATACATCATTGAAAACCATAGGATGTCTAGTTTAATTTTATGAAAACCTTCATGCAGAGATTGAATATAAATAAAGAGAAAACAGTAATAAAATCACAGTACTCATGCCTAACTGGTTATTCATGATGGAAAGAACAATGCATGCTTTCATCATCAAACACATATGATTAGAGAACATGAATTAGAGGAAGATAATTACCTTAAAACTTGTTTCAAACGTGCATAAAAGAAAACCCGAGGATTCTTTGCTTTTATACGGTTATTAGGTTAAAGAATTTTAATCATAGAAAGATAAGAAAGAGTTTAGGTTTTATAAAAATTCTTACTTTTGCAAAAATACATTGTACGATTATAAGATAAAGATGATATTCTATGATAATCTATTTATTTTTTAAAAAATAGATAAAAGAAATATACTTTATCTCAAACAATGCTAATTAAAATCGATTAATACAAACAAACGGCAAACAATTAAATAGGTAATCAATCATAAACAACAAACAAGGAATGGGGTATTACATTAGTATCCACAGGACTACGACTTAAATTTGATGATTACACATAAATAATATCCTATGTTAAGCTAAGCACTAGATTCCTGGCAAGATATTTTGATAAGCGTGTCCCATGCTCAACTAACGAACAAGAGAAGCACATACTGAGCTAAAAGGATACTACAACTCGAGTCTGCATTTTAATTCCTGAAATGGAGTAGGCTTAAATGCATTTTAACTCAACAAAAGGACTACTGGATTTATAATGGAGCCTTACTCTAACAAAGAGATGAAAAATTTTGTACCATCAACTTCAAGATTGCAACAATTATACCTGGTTCTGAAGCGGGTACTCGTATGTAAACAGACTATCCGATGAAGTTTCTAAGTGTCTCTCTGACATCAAACAGGTCCCCAAACCACATTAAACAACCACTGTCTCTTCCTGTTAATTTGGAATCAGTGTAAGCTCTACATGTACAGTTCTTTAAGCACTCGGCCTCACATTGCTTCGAATTCATACTCTGTTTTAGCAAAACCTCGAGCAAGTCAGGTGCTTTGATGTCATCGAGCTTTCTAAACTGGTCTCCAAATTTGCAATTTGATGAATGACTACCAACACATATTTCTAGCCCAGGTCTGATTGTGTTTTGATTTGAGTTTGAATCCCTGAAAAACACTCACAATTGGATGCGTTGTCAGGGCTACAAATAATATTAGCATCGCAAATCCCATAAGTGTCGCAGATGCCCGGAGTTGACCATGCAGTCCTCGTCTCATTCCATATTAAACGCTGGATCTTACCTGATGGGTTCAGTTTTAACATCATTATGCTTGGACTATTGTAGGACTCATACCTGAAAGAAATTTCATATTCATTGTCCATCAAAACTTGTACATGAAGAAAGTTTGTAAATGAAGGAGCATCTCCAAAGGCAACTCCATTCCAGGGACCAGAACAGGTATATCTTACAGATCCATTGTGCATGCATTTTCGAGGTAACCCATGAATATGAATGTCAAGTATGTAAGTAAAGTTTCCTGGGAATGGATCATCACTGGTTCTCCATGATGTTAAATATTGTTCCTGACCAGTCTTTAAATTCCAACCCACCTAGATACCTCGTAACAGAGTGTCTGATGGGTAGTCAAAGCTCTGCCACAGATAGCTTCGTTCAGAAGTATTACTGCTAAAATTATCCCTAAGAACAAGGTTTCCAGTATATAACAGCTTCGAGACTGGATTTTTTTATTTCTCTAGACATGTTTGAAGACCAGATAGTGCCATTTGTTTGGTTGCGAAGAACAAGATTTCAGCTGTTGCTAATAGCTAAAATTCCTTGTGGGTCACAAATTGGGCTATTTCTATTAGCTACCCAAACAACTGTGTCAGGGCTCTTCACGGACCATATTCCCATGTACTTGCTGTTCTTTGAATTGCCAGGAAAGAAGAAACCTAGCTCAAATCTTTGGGATGATGAAACTAATTTCTCACCATCCCGGATGACTGTTGTCGTAGTTATTGTGTCAGCTGGTAATGATAACTTCATATTTTACATGAAGTCATAAAGATTAAAGAACTAAAGATATAGAAGGCCGGAAAATTCTCCATCAATAAAAACTGGAAGAAAATGATTCAATGTTGTGAGAGGGGTTCAAACATTCGCTGAATGCATAAATATGGCTTAGTAATTGAAGTTTATTTTCTGACTATGAATACACATCATTGCGCATGAATAAAAATATGTGTTAAGTTGTGTCCTACATTGACTAGTAAAAGGAAAATGCTTGAGTTTATAAGGAGGATAGATCACTTTACATTGGATACTTAGATATCTTAGGTCAAGCCCGCCAACAACATGAAAACGATATGAAATGCAAATTTTAAAAAAGTGAATATTTTCTTAATATTTTATTGAAGTGGCAATATTTGCATTCAACGGAGCAGACACCAAAAGAGATTTCTTTTTGACTTTTTGTAGTTGCCATATTCTAAAAGGCACAAGCCATGCCACATGTCCATCCTGTTAGATAAAAGAAGATATTTCGGGAAAATAACATCCAAGCTATTCCGAGAGAGTAACACCCAAGCTATTTCAAGGGAGTAAAACCCAAACTATTCCGAGGGAATAACACCTAAGGAAAAATTCCTCCGAAGCTCATAAAGATGGCTAGAAGGTGGAATTAGTTTCATAATCCATCAGTCTAAGAAACATAGAAATATGAACGTGTAGAATAATTTCCTACGATTAAGTTCACCTCCACATGATAAAAATGATGGATGACACATGTCATTAGGTTGGGGGCTCAATATAAAATCCTAGATGCACATCACTCATCATCTATAAATAGAGACCCATCTCTATGAAAAATGGGTTTTTGGCCTCCAAAAGTACTATTCATACTTAGAGAGAGAAATTGATCTTGTCTATCTTTCTTCTTTCTTTAATCTTGATTAAACACTAACTTGGGCGTCAGAGTACCTTTTTCAAGTACTCACCTCGTCAGATTTGAGGCCAGAGATCATGACAAGTTCTCCACAAACTACAAATACGTGTGAAGGTAAAATTCTAGCCCCTTCACTTTTCAAGGAGACGATTCTAGCGTACGATACAAAATATTCTATAAATTATTTATCTTCCCAATAATCACATCCAAGTGTACATATTTCACCTTTATGAACACCTATTGCATTGAGAAACATTACCTTGTTTGCAACTAATTTTTAGCACCTAGCAAATGGCAAATAGAATGGGCAAGATTTGACTCATGGCATGTTACTTTGGATGCAAACTACATACCCAATTATGTAAATATAATATTATTTATATCCTATTTAATGAGCAAAATGTAACCTCCAAAAAGTAAAACAAGAGTAGCCCTATTATTTTCGGTGAAAATTTCCATCCTCTGCAAAAATATGCTCTACGGACTATGCACGTTTAGCATATTTGTAGGATCAGAATGTGAAGGCCCAAATTTAGAGATTCATACGCTTATTTTCCTCATTAAAATTAGAGATTGATGAATGGAATTAGTAAGTAGATAAGTGAGTAGATTTGACTTGATATGATATGTGCATCCTTGCTTTTACAGAAGCATTAAAGAGAGATAATAGTAGTAGAATTTAATTTGATATTATCTTGCCAAGCCGTGATTATCTCTCCAAGTTAAAAAAAAAAAAAAAGAGCTGGATAAAAAGGAAAGTTAGGTCAATAATGTTAAATACCTATTCACAAGTCCCAAATCCATCATTCTTTTGGATTCTCACTGTTCAAGGCAATGAGAGGAAACAAAACAATGGATTGAAGAGGGATAAGAGCAGAAGGGTTTGAGAAAGAAAAAGAAAAAAGAGACGGAAAGAAGAAGAAAAAAGAAAAAAAGGTTTAAAAAACAAAAGAGAAGGCAATTGATCATGCTTTTTTGGGAGTGCAGGGGTATCATCTTGGAATGTCTTAAGGCTTAAGATTGATGTTGGTAAATATTTTTGCACTCTTAGCTCATGTTTACAAGTTTTACTGATTTTTAGTGTTATGGATGGTGGTTTTTGTTGATTAAGAACGGATTAAAGATGATTGAGTTTGTAAATTGATGAGTTTTTATAACCAATATTCAATTTAGACAGAGAATCACGTGCCCTCAATAATCTTTATGACCGAATTTTATTTTTGTCAATAATAGACGTGTCAAGTTTTTATTGAACTATCATATGCTTCAAAAATGTTTCAAAATTCAATGTCTTGAATTTTCAAATTTGGTACATTGTTCTTGGAAAATTATGCTTTTCTGAATAGTTCTAATTTGGATGACTTTTCTTAATAGTAAAAAGAGACTTAAAATTTATGAAACTTTTATTATGCATTGATGAACATGTTTATTTGTTATACATTCAATTTTGGAATTTATTATGAAGTAGAATAATTGTGAAAATACAGTAAGTAGGCTATTGCAATTTATAAAATCGTTTTCCACAATTGATGGGTCTGAAATATGATTTGTTTTAAGCATATTTTTGTACTCAAAATCAAGTAAAATTTTTATTAGGGATTCCTTTACATATCTAGTATGTGCATATTTAATATGATTTTTGGACTTGTATAATAAATATTACAAATTTTGAAATTGGCGTTATGCAATCCTGAAAACTGTTTTCCAAAATTGAAGTATCACAATACAAATCAGTCTTTGTTATGTTTAGAATTATAAATGGCCATGAAATGTTTACTAGGTGTTACTCTATATCTCTAATGTTATATAAAGCTAGTTTCAGTATTTTTTTTTATTTTTATAACTATATTTACGAATTTTTGAGTTAGATGACTGGAAGTCTGAAATTTTCTAGATAGATAAATCTCATATTTTTATCTCCGAATGTTATTATGTTTCCTGACGTAATTTAAAATTATTTTTTGAGTTATATGTAAATAGCCATGAAATTTCAAGTTGTTGCCACGTAGTATTAAACACTGAAAAGGCAATTTTGTTCATCTTGAAATAAAGTAATTTTTGAATAATTTTGTTACTCTTTCAATTATGAGGTATTTTCATATGAAATCCCACATGTTTGAGTAGAATCTTTGTAAAGTCTTAGAATTCTAGGAGTGACATATTATTGGATTAGTTTTAAAATATATAGAGTGATTGGAATTTTTAATTTTTTAGTTGGTTTGGTACTTAATTTCATATATAAGAAGGTTGAGGTATTAAGGAACAGTGTTAAGTTAGGAATTGATAATGATATTGATATGACTGTTATTGTGATGATTATAGGTAAGGGTGAGCTCATGTTATGGTTGAGGAATTGATTGCTTTTTACGAATTGAGATAAGTTAATTCATACATAATATTTTTTATATATCTATATGTAAATATGTGTGAAAGATTTCATATAGATTGGTATTTTATGGTTTTTAAGTTATTTTACTGCTATAGTTTATGATAATGAGTTATATTTTGGTTAAAAGCTTATTTAAAATGTTTTCCTAAATTTTTTTCAAGATGACTTTAAGATACTTGTCTTTCCATAAATTATTTTCCTTAAAAAGTATTTGTAAACCTTTGCCAATTAAATGTCTTATAAGAATGTTTTTATTCATATATTATCAAATGATTGATATTAAAATATTGAAAACTGTATTTAAGATTTTAACTCATTGTTCACATTTACCATGACAAGTCACTAGGATTATAAATGATATATTTATTGGTCGAGTCACCAAGATTATAGGTGATATATTGACTAGTTGAGTCACCGGTAGTACAAGTGACATTAGCAATGGCTTTAAATGAAATGATTTATTGAATAAATGGTTATATGTTCAAATGATTTTTGGGTAGCAATTGAACGAACGAAAGATTTTATTATTAAATGATTTCTTAAATGATTATATATTGAAATTGTTATTACGTTATGACTTAATTTATTAAATCATACATATGTAACAGATTGTAAAATGATTACTAGTTTCCGATTTTGTGGTTCTTTATAATGATTATTACGTAATTATTGGTCTATATGTTTATATGTTAAAACAATCATTATAGGTGTTCAATATGATATCATATCAATTTGTACTTGATATATGATTCCAAATTGCTTAATTGTTTTAACGTCCAAGAGACTTAAATACCCATTGTTTGCAAATATGAAGGCTTTGACAAATAATTGTTTTGTAATAGATAGATATAGGATAACATTATGCATGGGTTACTTACCAAGTTAACAGTTGACCCCTCGTTTTTAATTGTTTGTGTATTGAGTTTAAAGACATGTTTTGGTTGGAGACTTCGACATCTTGTTGTGGTAGGTGCTTCGAATAAGTTTCCATGTAAATGATAAATGAAAACTTTTCCGAAATTTGGTCGTGAGTCAAATGTCAAGCTCAGATTATGACTTTGGTTATTTATTGCCTTTGAGGTTTAAGGAATGTTTTGTAACATCTCGGTTCCTACAACCTCAAGGGCTTGGGCTGTTATCACTAATCGAATGGTTTTCAAGTAACTTTATTTGCCTTACCACCCAAGTTCGAATTCTAGAGAGATAGAAAGTAAACGATTAATTTGTGCTTTGCTCAAATATCTGGTTAAGAAAAAATTGGAATAAGGAAATCAGAATCATGGCCAGTCTAGTTCTGCGCAGAAATATATGTAATCAACAACTTTCAAAACTCCCCAGGAAACAAGAAAATACTGAAGATAATCCAGGAATTTAGTATTATTACACTTGCCCTCCATCAGTAATCATGTATTAATTGTCTGGCTAGCATTTACATTTATGAGACAAAAATTAATATACGTGGATATATATTCATGCATATAATGGATATTGTTACATAAATTTTATATTATTCAGACTGCACCCAAACTACTAAGAAAATAGACAGATCCTGTTCACTTAGGCCAACCTGTGTTTATAATGATCAAATAAAGTTACAGTGGGCAAGAAATCTTAGCAACCAGAACTTTCAAGCTGCAAAATTGTAACTTCGTCTCGGCCTTGTCCTCCTCTACTGCTGTGGTTACTCCCTTAATAACTCAAATCTGAGTATGAGATTACGTCTGACATGTCGAATGTATGTTCATAAAATATACGACAAGTCGGATATGTCATTTCGGGGTGCTCTATGACAGAGATGTAGTGTCAGCTGGGTGGATTAGTAATACACGTGAATCATCACGTGTCTCACTTAATCGAAACGCCAGCCATATTTGCGTTTAAGTAAAAGATTAAGCCTTTGGCAGGTGTCCATCAGCAGGTCAAATGGCCGTTAAAATCTGTTATGCCCGCGGGTTGATGCTGGTCAATGAGGGAGAGTTCATGATGATTTTCTTTTAACATATAAAGTCTCGTTGTCTGCTACTTCATTATCATCATTCATTTACATCTACTCTTAACCATTGTATCTTGTAAGCTCTGAAATTAGTCAAAGCTTCCTTCTCTTTTCACAGTGGATGTAGGCAAGAAAGTGGCTCTTGGGCAGTGTGCGTGATCTGATTTTGATTTTGATTCAATTCCTCGATTAGTTTCAGATAACTAATAAGAATCATATTAAGTTTAGTTTCTTGAGATCATAATCAGATATTAACTGCCCTACAATGGATCTTGGGGAGTCCAAATTGGTTTCTTTACTGATTTGGTTTCGACACTTTGATATGAAAATCAAATACAGTAAAACCTCTATATAGTCATATTGTTGGGACTAGAGAAATTTATTCTTATAGAGAGATTATAACTCAATAGGGGTATAGTACAAAAATTATTGTCTTTTCTTAATTATCCATAATGCAAGTGATATAGAGGTAAATTATGTTATGTATTAATAAATTAATAAGTGAGTCAAATTCAATAGATAAATATTAATAAAAAAGATTTATAATTTCAAAAAACTAATACACATATCAATGTATTGTTGGAATATGTAAACTCATCTTAAAATCCTAAATTTTAAATTCTCTTTAAACTTATTAATTATCTCAATTTATATTCTCTCTCTCTCTCTCTATATATAGCATATTGTATGATAAAACACACGTCGCTGAAAGCCATACATTTCCTTCTTCTTATAGCAAATCAACCATGCCACCAAAAGGTAATAAACAAACCCATTTAACCAAAAATATTTGTGTTGAATTATGAAAAGTAAAAGAATCAAACCCAAATTGGAAGCAAAAAGATCTTGTGAAGTGGTTAGAAGAAATTCATGGCCTTCTAGTATCACAAGCAGTAATATCAAAAACACTCAAACGATCAGCCAACCTCCTTAAAGAAGAAGTATAGTTGAACCCAAATGCATAATGTTCAAAGAGTGTAAAGTACCTAGCAATGGAGTCTGCCTTTTATGAATGGTTTGTAGGCCATTAAAAGCATATCAATATAAGTGGTGAGTTGCTAAAAGAGAAGGGAAATATTTTTATAAGGCAACTCTATCCCAAAGCTACCTCATTTGAATTTTCAAATGGATGGTTGGAAAAGTTCAAGCAACGACATGCAATTCATACCTTCTGTTGTTTTGGGGAGAATGATTCAGTTGATTTGGAGAAAATTGAGGCTAGTTTGCCACCAATAAGAGAGGAATTTGACAAATGGGCTTGGAAGGACATCTATAATATGGATGAAATTGGCTTATCTTATTGAATGCAAGCTGATAACTATCTTGCAACAAAGCAGTTAGAGGGTCGAAAGCAAAATAAAGAGAGGTCACAATTGTTATTGTTGCAATGGCGATGGCTCTGACAAACTTCCGCTATGGATCATCGGTAAGTTTCTTAATCCAAGATGCTTTAAGAATGTTAACCGTGATAATCTCAATTGCAAGTATTGAGCAAATTTAAATTCATGGATGACATCTTTGTTGTTTATAGAATAGCTTAAGTGGTTTGATAGTCATTTGGATAGAAATGTCTTGCTTATCATTCATAATTGTATTGCACATGGCAAAAAAGAGCATCTTCCCCCACTTAATCACACAACTATTATGTTCCTACCACCAAATAGCACTTCTAAAATCCAGCCATGTGATGCAGGCATCATTAGAAATTTGAAAGGCTATTGTCGTTAACGCTTTACTCACCTACTTTTGAAACAAATAGAATATTGTGTTTTGGAACCAGCAAAGATAAGTCTCCTTGATGGAAGTGTAAATACAGTCGTTGTATGGTCAATTGATGTGAAGCCACAAACAACTGCTAATTGTTTTAAGCACTACAAAATTAAAACCCTAATGTTGATGAAATGGAAGTTACAAATGAAGTGGATGAGGAAAATCAAAGACTCTTTTCAAAATTGGGTGATTAGATTCGACAACTTCACTACAGTAATCAAATGGATATTAATATCTTCATCAATCATTCAAGTGAACGACTAGTTGGGTAGGCTTTAACTGAAGAAGAAATTATTGATGTAATTAGACAAGAAGAGAAATGGGATAATCTTGAGGATCATAGTACAAAAATATAAAAAGTTTCATGTCAAGAAGCTAAAAACATACTTGAGAAGTTAGAAATATTTTGGCTTCAACAAGAAGATGCCTATGTTGACCAATTAGTATATACCCGCAAGTTGAAAGATGTTGTTACAACTTTAAAGAATAAATCATTGTCACAAGCAATTTCAGAAAGATATTTTGTTCCACCTTAATTATTTAATGTAACATGGAATATATTTATGAAATATTATTACTATGTGGAGGTAAGTTTATTATGACGGGACCTACAAAAAATATAACTTATTACAACGTGGAGTTTATTCTTAATTATTACTAGTCCCAAGTTGGGATCACAATATTTTATTACTATGAAGAGGTTATTTCTATATAGAGTATTCTTATTTGGAGGTTCTACTGTACATAATAGAGAAAGACTGGATCATAGTTCAGTGATTTTACCAAAACTAGTAATGGAAAGTTATTCGACCTCAGTTGTTACCATATATTTATTCTCTAAAAACTAAATACGTAAAAAGGAAAGAAAACTCCTCCGAGCACTAACGGACGTCAATTAAATGAGATGGATCTGATAATATCATAATGACACCGAGTTTACATCAAATACTGAATAATGTAAATTGATGGGAAGCATGATGACGGCTGATTCGATTTTAATATGCTTGAGCATAAACTTGCAAAGACTAAGGTGGCGTTTGTTTTTCCGTCTGAAATCTGAATAGATCTGAATTAGTCTGAATTCTGAATAGATCTGAATGTCTGAATCTGAATAATGTGTTTGTTTTTTTTATCTGAATATCTGAAAATAAGTATTAAGTTGTTTATATTTTAAACTTAAAAATCTGAAAATATATATTTTTACATTTGTACCCTTATTAAATTTAAATGTTAAATAAATAATACACTAAATACCATAATATTTTAATATTTATAAGTAGAACTATATTCAAGTGAATACATAATGATTTTAGAATTATAATATATAAAATAATATAAATTTTAAATTTTATCACTAATTCTCAATAATAGTACATAATATAAGAAAAAAAACTAACAAAATGATTGAAATAGTTGATTTGTTATTTTATCTCGAAGTTGTCTCATGTAAAGATGAGATTATGTAGGATAAATGTCTATGGGTGAGTTTTGGAATATATATGAAAAATAAATTATAAAATATGGATATTTTTTATATTAGAAATTAATTAATTTTAATTCAGATTCTTCTATTCAAAGAAAAAACTAAAAAAATTGGCTTTTTTATTAAGTCAAAATTATCTGAAAAAGACTTATTAAGTTATAAAAACAAACACCTCTAATTAACTTAATTAATTAATTTAAGTCACTTTAAGTTATTAAGTTAAAAAACAAACGCCACCTAAGATTACTAAATATTGCATGCTGAAAAGATGCCATTTTCCAGAAATAAAGTTCATCAGGAAGGTTCGAGGTTATAGTTCCAAGTTTGGAGCACAAAGACTAGAAAGAACTCGATCTAACAGGTATTAGTCTTTGGAACAGACTCATTCAGGAAAAAGTCCATGGCTAGGCTAGTTAGGGTGGTTGTGATGAGAGAAAAATAAGGAAAACGGAAGATTTTATGTACCGGGACAAGTTGTTAATGTCTTGACGAACCCATTTCTTTCACTACCTTCAACTACTCCAAATCCAACCACAATGAACATGCTCGGGGCTTCAGCTTGAATGGAAAGGAAGTTCACGATACTGGTCTTTCTACTTCAAAGCGATGCTCTCAGAACAAATATCAGCATGTCAAAAAAGTTAAGTCAGTTGGTAAAAGCACAATGTACAATTCTTAAGTCACGCTATTTGATATGCAACTTGCAAGATTAGATTTATTTTAATCTTTGCGTACACAGATTGTTTAAATAGTGATGTGATAGACTTTTATTTATTGTCTACAAGAAAAGAATATTCAGATAAAAACACATAAAGCAAGGCGCATTCAGCTATCGAGCATCTATCACCGAATGTGTTATGCAATTCACTGAAAAAGCATCAGGGTGCACATTTGCGGAATTTACAAATGAAAAAGCAGGTTGTTTGGGAGAAGGTAAATTAATAATCTCATTTGAAAGCATTGAGACAACTTCTGACATGGTTGGTCTATCTGCTGCATTTCCTTGAACACAGAGAAGGGCCACGTTAATGAATCTCTTTAGGGTCGGATATGATGCTTCATTCTGCAATATGGGATCCATCAGTTCCCAGGTTCTATCATCATTCCACAGATTCCATGCCTGAAGAATTCAAATACTGAATGATAAGCCAACTCTCATATTGTTTACTGACATAGCTAGGAAACTTTTTACTTTTCCAGTTCAATGATCATAGCTTTCTTTATTTAAAATAATTACAAGATTCGTCTTAATATATTTAAAGAGCACAAAAAAAGTGGGAAATATTCTCACTTACATGGCCAAGAAGAGTAAGCGAATCAGTATTATAGAAGTGCGTATTCTTCTTGCTACTCAGTGTTTCCAACAGCAATACTCCAAGGCTGAACACATCAGATTTGATAGAAAATAGGCCTCGCAGAGCGTACTCAGGTGACATATAACCACTGAAATTCATAGTTTCATCACATATTTAAGCATCTAGAAAGGATTCACAAACACAGGCAAGCAAGTGATATTTGAATGAGGATTTAAATAATATCCAGAATTCCAGTATACTTACTAAGTTCCAACTATCCTTTTCGTATTTGACTGCAATTCATCTCCACCAAACATTCTTGCCATGCCAAAATCCGATATTTTGGGGTTCATATCTTTATCTAAGAGAATATTACTTGCCTTGAGATCTCTGTGAATAACCCTTAATCTAGAATATTGGTGAAGATATAGAAGTCCTTGAGCAATTCCTTCTATGATTCTGACTCGTGTTCCCCAACATAAAAGCCCGTTTTTGGTGGGATCTGTTACAATATCAAACCGTTACATGAGGTACATCTATAATCGTAAATGACGCAGGTCGTTTTTTGATTAAATGATAAAAATCACATACCAAACAGAAAATAATCCAATCTTTTGTTAGGCAAATCAAAATCTTTTCACCTTGTTCTATACAGCAACCAAAAATTCTTACAAGGTTTCTGTGTTGAAGTTTTGCTATAAGCATCATCTCATTTTTAAACTCTTCTAGTCCTTGTCCTGACTGACTTGAAAGCCTTTTAACTGCGACTTCCTCTCCATTAAGTAGTTTTCCCTGTTTTCAATTCCATATTTCAACAAATCGCACTTCACTCTGCTTTTGTAGTTAATATGACAAGAATGGTACCTTATAAACAGGTCCAAAGCCACCTTCTCCCAACTTATTTTCTTCAGAGAAGTTATCTGTAGCTGCAGTTATGCTTGCCAAGCTGAAAAATGGGAACCAAGATTCCGCACTCTTATTTTTTGCTCCTGCCGCATTGACCATATTTTTGTCGAATAACAGCATATCCTGGCTTATTTCAGTTTTCCTTCTTTCTGCAAGACAGCTTTAAGGAAAGTGAGCATACAGTTTTCTCTTATGCACTAGTAACTCATAGGAACAGAAAGCATATGAGTGATCTAAAAGAAGGTCACCTTTGTCCTTGAGTTTTCTCCTCCTTCGACAAAAAACATAAACAGCAAGAAGTACCACCGGAAGAACAACTATTATAGTTGTCCACAGTCGCTTCTTTTTTCCTGGACCCAAAAGTATATACGTTATCAAAGTAAATCAATCAAAAGAATGCAAAAATCTAGCTTGATTTTGCAAAAAATGTGGGACAGAGCCAAATATCAATGTGAAATTGCAGTTTTTTCCCACACTGACGGCCGTAGTAGTTGAAGAGTGCCCAATATAGACATCAATTTCACTTTACATAGCCATACCTACTATTACGTAATCCTTGTAATATGATTATTTCTTTGGATCTTTATTAGTGAGCTTACTTGCCAACACTCAGAACTACAGGTTGTTTGATATTAATCTAATCGATTAACAAATTGTTTAGCAAAAGTAGGCCAGCTTGATTTATCAACTCAGAGAACCATGACTCAAAATTCGATGAGTATACATAAATAATATCCTATGTAAAGGCAGGCAGTAGACTCTTTGCAGGGTAGTTCGATATATGTGCCCAATATGCAGGTCAAGACCGGTAGACACACACTGAACTCGAGGAAAACAAAAATTTGAGTCTTCAAATGAACTCCTCAAACAAGTACCCGAAGCCTCGCTGTAACAAAGGAGTGGAAGTTTTGTACTATCAATTAGACAATTACTACGGAAATAATTGTACCTGGTTCTGAAGCAGGTACTCGTATGTAGACTGACTGCCCGGTGAAGTTTCTAATTGTCTTTCTCATATCAATCAGGTCCCCAAACCACATTAAACAGCCACGGTCTCGTCCTGTTAATTTGGAATCAGTGTAAGCTCTACATGTACAGTTCTTCAAGCATTCAGCCTCACATTGCTTCAGATTCATGCTCTCATTCAGTGAAACCTCTAGCAAGGTAGGTGCTTTAATGTCATCAAGCTTTATAAACTGGCCTCCACTTTTGCAATCTGATGAATGACTGCTCTCACATTTTCTAGGCCATTTCCGGTTGTCTTGTGATTTGAGTTTGAATCCATTCAAACACTCACAAATAGGCGTCTTGTCGGCGCTGCAAATAGCATTATCACCACAATACCCATAATTACCACATAAACCGTCTGGAGCTGAGAACAGAACATCCCACGCAGTGCTCCTCTCGTTCCATATTAGACGCTGGATCAAACCTGAGGACTTTTAAAATCATTATGTTCGGACTGTTGTAAGACTCATACCTCCAAGAAATTTCATCTTTACTTTGCACCAAAACTTGTTCGTGAAGAAAGCTTGTATATGTAGGAGCAGCTCCGAAGGCAACCCCGTTCCATGGTCCAGTACATGTATATTCTACAGATCCATTGTATGCACATATGTTAGGCATCACTTGAATGACAAGTTTGTAAGTAAACTTTCCAGGGAATGGATCGTCAGCACTTTTCCATGATGATAAATATCGTTCAAAACCATTCTTCAAGTCCCAGCCCAACTTCATGCCTTCTAACAGAGTGTCTGTAGGGTAGTCGAAGCTCTGCCACAAGTAGCTTTCAGTAGTATAACCACTGGAGTTATCCCTAATAACAAGGTTTCCAGTGTCTAAAAGTTGCGCTACCGGATTTTCTGCTTTTCTAGACATGTTCGAAGACCAGATAATGCCATTTCTTTGGCTGAGAAGAACAAGGTTTCCGTTATTGCTAAAGGTTAACGCTGTGTTCGGATTGACGATTGGACTATTTCTATTAGCAACCCAGACAACAGTGTCGGGATCTTCTTGTACCATACTCCCAAGTACCTGTTCTTTGAGATTCTAGGGGAAAAGAAGCCAAGCTCAAACCTTTGAGATGATGAAACCAAATTATCACCATCACGGATGAATGTTTCTGGAGTTATTGTATCAGCTGCCAGTGACAACTCCATGCGGAACGAGAAAATAAAAGAACTAACGATGTAGAAGTAAAGAAGATTGATTTCCATTAGTAAAAATGGAAAAAAATGATGAGTAAATTTTGTGGGTGGGGTGCATAAATTTTATGAATACAAAAAAGCGAAGCACATGCACAAGTTCTTTTTCATTACGACGCACGTGCGTCGTCGCATATTTGCACAAAGATAAATGAATAATTGGAACGCCTATTTTGAAAAAGCTATCACTGACTTGTTATTTATTGAAGAGTCAGCGTTGGCATTCAAAGGAGCCGCCAGCAGTGTTTTCAGTTTGACTTTGTCGACGAAAAGATTGCCGAGCAGATTGTCAAACAGGAAAAAAAACAAGGCGCCATACCATTTTCAGTGGTGTCTTTTCACTAATTATTGATTTTTGGAAACTAAGGAAACAGCGACAGCTTCAATTTCTGTTCAGCTTTCCATGCCCCTATAGTAGATGCATCATACATGACATGGTAGCGGATAAATTTTAAGGCTATCATGCTAAATAAAATCAACCAAACAAGCTTGAATTAACACATGGAGGAGTTGAACCGTTAATAAAAAGAAAATGGGACCCTCTATAAAGATCTTGACACTTTCTCCCTTCCCAGAGAATTAGAGACAACTTAACTCATTTTAGCAGCCCTTGATTATTTCTCGATCAATCTGTTTACTCAAGATTTTCAGTCAAGGGGTCCACAATTGCTTCATAATTGGAAACCCAAAATTACATTTAACCACAAGAATTTGACAATATTGACCATCAAACTCTCAAAGTATTATATAAATGACTCTTGCTGCTCTTCTCTTCATATTATTTGTTAAAAATTAGAAAGGGCGAAACTATGTGTTTGGGAAAAGAAATACTGTGACTATATAAATGTGAGGTGAAACCAGCTTACAACAGTCTTGAGTAGTAGCGTTAAGATTCAAACTTCTTGATTAAGGAAGGAGCCACCTGGTCATCAGAAAATGGCCCAAATACCGCGAAGCGAATAGAGTTGATCTAGGAAATTAGAGATCACTGATTAGACTTGAAATCGTTGGGCAATAATTGAAAAGTCACCCATAACGCTTGCAATGAATGTTAAAATGGCGGCTTAGTTAATTGCTTCATAATGGGCATCATATTAAAGTAACGATTAACTAGAGCATTGAATTTAGAAACTGACGAGCATTAAAAAATGCACAACAGCACAATAGCACTTGAAGTTTATAAAAGCTTGACAGAATGAAAAGAAAAGGGCTTTTTTGGGGCTCTAAAGAAAAAACGATTTTCCTGAAAAGAAAAAGAAAACACACGAAAGAAACAGAACACAAAGAAAGAGGAAAAGAAAAAAACATCCAAATTACAAAGCATTTTACTTCGAAATCTACCGATAACTAACTTGAACATCGGAGGGGGGAATCGTCAGGGCAAAAATCCAACGCTCATTGATCGTCTTGCTATCAACATAGACAAAAGAGAAAACAACTTAACCCAGTAGATAGTGGGACATTCAAACTGAAACGCATATAAGTGCTCACAAAGCAACCCGGTTGCATTGTACTCTCGATCGAATTTGTGTGACCAAATTCAAATTTCGGTCCTGCCATGGTTTCGCTAATCACCAAAGCATCCTCATGTGGATACAGCACCCCCTCTTCATCATCATCTGTCCATATGATGGCCACTTGCCTAATTTTCATTTGTTTTGTTATTGGCAAGTTGAAAAAAACCTCCATGCTAGTCATCGCATATCTCGAATAGCTCTTTCGAGACCTGTTTGAATCCTCAACAAGCGTTGGGCCCCCAGAAATAACCCTGACCACCGGTTGCTCATGTTCAACTTCACTACTGCCCCTTTTCAAACCATTCTAAGAGCCAACTGCCGACGGAGCTCTTTCAATAAAAATATCTAGGTAATGGTTCCTCACCAAATCCTCTACCTAGTTTTTAAGATCCCAACATTGGGCTGTGGTATGGCCAGGGTGTCATGAAACTCGCAGAACCTACTCCTATCCCTTTTATTGGGAGCCTTTGCTATCGAAGTTGGTGGGTTCAATAAGCCGCGGTCCTTGATTGTTTGTTGCAACTCTTTAAGCGGCACTTTTAGCGGAGTATACTATCGATAAGAGGAACCTCGCTCAATTATTTGCACAACCCTATCTCGTGTGCGCAAGGAGTCCGGCCTAGTGTCTTTAGGCTTATGCAATGGACAAATGCCATGTTTTCTTTCAAGTAATACAGATCTCGATAGACGGCGCCAATATGTTGATTCTTGATCTCCTGCCAATCAGCATGAGTAAGCTTATATGCTTCTGGTCCTGTTAGCCTGATGACCCGATAATGTCCTTTCTAATTGGGTTCAAACACTCCGTGACTTGGATCCTTTGTGTTTCGGCTCACTTTCCTAAGCACCCAATCTCCGCTTTTGAACTGCCTCAAGCGCTCGTTCTGGTTATAGTACCGCGCCACCTTGTTTTTTGTACACTGCCATTCTTTCTAATGCAACCTCCCATTTTTCTGATAACAAATCAAGATCTAAACACATTTGTTCATTATTCTGCTTTTTGTCAAAATGCTCTATACAGTGTGTTCTTATTCCTACCTTTGCTGGGATCACTGTCTCATGCCCGAAAACTAAGGTGAAAGGAGTTTCTCCCATGGCAACCTTGTGAGTAGTCCTATACGCCCACAGCACACCTGGCAACTTGTCAACCCAGGTACCTTTTGTTGGGTGAATTTTTAATATATAGGTGTCAGTGTGCAAGTGTACGCAACAAGTAATAAAGTGATAAGTATTCTAGTATCGTCTTTATATGGACTGATGCTATAAGAATTGCTACAGCAAGCAATTGTGGTGTAATTACAAATAAATCAAATTCTTTTTAACAACTAAATTAAACTAAGAAATCTAAATGATAGAAAATAAGTGCACTAAAATAAACCAACACGTCTCACACAAGGATATAATCACTAAAAATGATGTAGTTGAGTAAATTAACTCATTTAATGGCATTGACTATTTATTTTGTTACAGTACTGTTGCTACAGTAATTACTACAGTACTAGGTAGAATCCTAATGCATCTTCAGCTGTCGTTTGTTGGATTTTTTATATCTCTATGTAACATAACAATAACCAGTTGATAAATCACACAAGATATAGTATTATGCGATCAAGGTTCTTAATTACTGTACAAGGTGAATCCCTATGTCTAGTTCATGACTAATTTTAAATTAAACATAGCCCTATTCAAATTGAGTTAACCTAACTTGGTAAACCTAATCTAAAACCAAGTATTGCTATGATATTTTCCACTGAAAGAGGTCGTTTTGTGGCTCTCTCTTAACTTGTATTACTAAATGGGTGGTCAGCCGAAATAGTGAATGAAATTAAACACTACCAAAATAAAATACTGTAGTAGTCATATAGCAATATAATATTTCAGTCAATAAGACATTAAGCTTGTCATTCACTCAACCACTCTTTCATAATTTGTGACATAATAGAAATAGAATTCGGTTCAGCCATCAAATACACCAACATAAAACAAAAAAACAAGAAAGAATAAGAATAGGAGTGAAAGACCCTTCTAATCCCTTGATTTCTTCTTGTTCACACCTAAAATCTTCTTGTTCAGCTCTGGAGTTTCTTGTTTCTTTGCTTTTTTTTTTCTTTTCTTAGTTTTTCTTGTGAATGACGGCTCCCCCCCCAATTCTTTTTTTTGTGCACTTTCTTTTATAATTGAAAACTAGGGCAACTGAACGGCTAGGGCATGCATCTTCTATATTTGAAAAATGCAAATTTTAGATTTTTTCTTAGATTCATGTGAATTTTTCTCCTTTGTTGTTCCAGGATTACTACAGCAATCGTGCTATAACAATGGTGCTATAACAATATATTATTTCAAATTAGTTTCTACTTTTCTGCAGCCAATTTCCTTCCTCATTTTTCCAAACCCATTGCACAGCATTTCTTCTATGAATTTGTACTTTCATTTGCCTACAATGTAAATACATAATCTAAGCAGACACAATTTATTCCAAAATCACCTAATTTATTGTAAATAACTAAAAAATAGATAAATACAAAAAATTAAGCTAAAATGCAAATAAAATACATCATTTACTCTCTAAGTAATCTTGATTAAGTCCAAAAGTTCCCTTGATAACTCTCATTTCATAGTTCACCTATCTGCTGGTCTCTTAAATTTGAATGTTGCTCCTGTTTTATAAACTTTGACAAGTCTCTCTGAAAAGGCCTGAAATGGGTAGCCTCATCGTTTTGACGAGTAGACCTTGCTTGAGTCTTCGCAGAAGCAATAATAGTAGGGGCGGAACCCGAAGTCTTCTTGACCAAGCCCTTATTTTTTAGAGGTGGAAAGGCTTGCAAAGGAGGAGCCTCCCTAGCAACAGCCTGTTTTTTTGGGGGAGCGGAAGAGTTGTAGGGTGGCAGTCGGTGCGACTACATTTCTTCAGCCTCTCAAGGACGTTGCTCATATTTGATGCTTCTGACACGAGGTGAGATTTAACCAAGCTGGTGGTGGATAGTAAGTCCTTATATGAGCTCGAGTTAACCAAGACGGTCTTAACGATTAACTTTGCCTTCTCCTTTATGTTGTAAACTACACTCCAGGAAACTAAAATATAGAAAAATTGGTGAGATAAGTAGCAAAGCAACATAAAGAAAAGATGCAATGGATAGTAAGTAACCTGGGGTGCAAAAGCGGTTGGGGACACAGATGTCTCCTCGGGTAGTGGAAACCACTTGACGTTAATTACCCCCTATGAAGAAAAATTTATCTTTTCAGTTGCCTTCAGAGGTAGGAAGGTCTACTATGGGTTTCCTCTTCTTTAAACTACTCATGAAGTAGTACTACCCGGCATCTTTAGGACAACTTCTTAGTTGATAGAGATTTTTTATTTCTTTTACGGAAGGTTTACATATCTCACATCTCTGATACAGTACAAATAATCCAGATAAAACCCTTCACCCATTTAGGTTGAGTTGACCAAATGACAAATTCAGTCTCTCCAATACCTTAGCAAAATATGGTTGAAGAGGTAGTCTGACCCCGAGTTTGAAACACTCTAAGTACAAGGTTACATATCCTTTTGGGGGGTGAATGAGTTTATTGATTTTATCAGGTATTTTGAGCCTGATATCATTAGGAATCCTATATAATGCCTTAAGTTTTTATACGTCTTCTTGGGTGGTTTCACAGTTCATGTAATCAATAAGAAAAGACTCAACCTCGGCGTTGTAGCTTGTTTTAAGCCTTTCGGCTGGTCGGGGTTTATTTGGGGAACTCTTTTCACCACCCACACCCTCACTAGTACTCTCTTCATCACCCATGTCATCAAATTCAGTACCCTCAGATAAAAAGAAAAGTTCAGGGGACATTCTCCTAGGGTGATCTTTAGGCCAAGATGAACTAGTTCCCTCTATCGGAAATTAGGGTGTGGGACTAAGCCTCTTGGGGGGACCATTCGAGGCATTTGGTTTGTTTCCACCATCAATTTCTATTACAATTTCTTTTCCGTAAACATTATTGGAAAAGTCAGAAAATCAAAATGTATATATACTGGTATGGAAAATACTAAATAAGATCAACATTGTGCCGAGTTTAAGGAATATACCTAAAGAGAATTAGAGATGGAGAAAGTGAATATTGTAATCGAAAAGTGTTTCTAATTTAGGAACCGGGATTGGAATTCAGTCGTGAATTGAAAGAAAGAGGAAAAGATGAGTTAGGGATTTATAAAAGGAGGTAAGAGGTTTATGCAGTGACGTCATGGAAATTTAAAACTATGTGCTCAAAAAATTATGAAATCGCCACTTTAAAGGTTCAAACAATTGGCTAAAGATTAGCCACGTCATGCACATTTAAAGCGATGCGACAACAGAACAGGTTAATAAACGATTGTGAGGTGAGGCTACACTAATAGTTTTTTCAATTTTGTTCCTATTCACTTTAAAACGCATAGGGGATAAAAATAACGTGATTGTATAACATGAGGTGGAACCTATTCGAGACAGCTTATAATTGCAATGTGAATACCCAGATTATTAAGATACGTGAGAAGCCGCCTTTATTAAATTGTATTTATAGTTTCTAGTTCTTTTTTGTTTCACTTTAAACACTAGAAACTAGGGGGACTGGTGTTTTGGAAAAGAAATATCGCGACCAGATAAATGCAAGGTGACAGTTGTGTTGAGAGTTTTTGTTTGTGAAAAAATTACTCCATATGTAATTGCCATTAGTTGAATAAAACATGTAGATGGTTTTGCCTTAACGACTCTGATTAAATTTTTTTTCAACAATAACAACTGAAGCACAAGAATCATTTGAAAGTATTTTCATAGTTTCTGATATAGAATTTTTGAAAAATTATGCAAACCAGTTGTACTGTTTTTGTTCCTTATTTTGGATATGCTTTGTCCTCTACCATTAGGGGTTGACACAGATTCAGAAGTCTCAACAGTTGAAATATTTGGATCACATTGATGAAATATTTTGACAGCTTATAATTGCATGTAGTGTTAATAGCATGGATAATTTTTATGTCATTCTCAAACTGCGAAATTACCTTAAAGGAGTAGAGTGAGACGGTTCATCCCAAAAGACACCTGGCAATACCAATCCACTAATTTTACATTTAGGTTGCCACTTGTTTGCAGTATAGGTAAAACTGGTCATATTTAAAAGCTACTTACTAATGCCTAGCAAGCTTGAATAAAAATGAGTTTGAATGGTATGCTACATCGGTAAAAAAAACTCATGTCATGGTTTAATCCTTCCACTTTTCCTTCTCTTTATAATAGCCATTTTCTCTACTTACCTTCAAAATATATCAGCCATATCAAACTGATCCAACCTTTAATAATTTCTTCGCCATTTCCTCGAACATAACCACACCATCCTTATTGGAATAAATTCTAAAAATTTATTGTACTTAAGCTTTTTTGTTCATCATTCTCACCACATAATAGCTTCTAGTTAGAGATGGTCAACAGGCCATGTTATCCATCAAAGAAAGGCCCATAAGGGCCCATGCGTCGACATAGCATGACCTACCATGTGCTTATTGCAATGCTTCTCTCTCTCTCTCTCTCTCTCTTTTGTTGGGCTCGGTCCGGTATACATACCAAGCCCACGCGCTTTGTGCCAAGATGTACCAGACGTAGTGTCTAAGAAAAAAGAGTAACAAGCTTTTTTCTTTTTTAAGTTTTTTTGAAAGGGCATGCCAAGCTGTTGGTGTGCTTTCTCTAAGCTCATGTAAATTTTTTTTGTTCACATACTTTTAGTCAAATTCAAAAGAATAAAAAATTCAAAACTCAAATCCATATTCAATAATAATAAATTATTAATGGTAAGAAAATATAATGCTGACTACTAAGTATTAAAATTCTTTTTTAATACTTGATAACAATAACAACTATAATAATAAATTTTTCTTCATGGTTATATAAATCCATAGATTATAGTCCATAATAATATTGTTGAGTACGTTTATAAAATCATAATATCATCTATCATTTAATAAATTGTAAACATAAAACAATTAGAGTTTTGTATTTGAAACTAAAAATTAAATGAATTTAAAAAATAATTTCCACTAAAAGAAGTTCTAATACTAAATCTTGTATAATGATTTTAACATTGGGGTTATCATTGTCGCAAGAGCTTTCATATAAAACCTCTTTCTTCAATTCAAAGTTCAAACTATCAAGAAACAAAAAATTGTTAGAATACCAAATATCACAAGTAATAAGTATTCACACACAGAATGGTGCTCATGTACAAATGTATGAATTTTACAAATATGAATTAGAGTTGAGTTGTTTAGCTAATCGACTATCCATTATTGAAAGTGTTAAGCAATTCATTGAATAAACTTCAATCTCAACTAAATATTTTAGGCTTGAAAAGCAAGCTGATAGAGAGAGGAATATTAACAATCATTGGTAACCATAGAGACGACTTTTGACATTCTTGGCGTAGTTACTGTTGGAAAATTAAGATTGAAAATAGTGGAACTTTGGATAGAAAGCTGGACTGAAATGAAAAAACAAACAAAAAATAGTCAAGGGGTGTGACAGGATTGAGATGCCTATAATTCTGAACAGATCACATACACAATACCCCCGTGGGGCGGGGGGGGGGTCTTTTTGTGTGTAAGTTATTGTGTGTGAGCTCCCAATTAGTAGATTCTTAGAATGGGCTCTTCTTTTGAGCTTGGTTTCTTGTGCGTGGGCCTTCTCTTTATGTGCTTATTACCATTCCGTATTTGGTTTCTATATATAAACCAACTTACGCTCTTTTATCTAAGTAATGTAAGATATTGGTATTTTGAAATACCAATTCAATCTCTAACATGTATTGCTTTCTCTTAAACATAAGGAATGGCCGTGTAAATGCATCTTTTCACTATCGAATGTGATGTTTCACATTGTAATATTGGATCTATCATCTTTCCACATATCCCAAGCCTAGAGAACACAAGAAAATAATATTCAAATGCTTGTCCAATACAATGATTAAAAGTAAACTTAGTTTATTTAGGATTTTTACTAGACTTATTTCATCTAGTATTATTACTAGATTCATCTTAATATGTTTAAAAAAAATTAGAATTTAAAAAATAAAAATAAAGTGAGATATATTTACTTACATTACCAAGAAGTGTGAAGAAATCAATATTGAAGAATTCGATATTCCTCTTGCCACAAAGTATTTCTAAAACTGATACTTTAAAGCTAAACACATCAGAATTGATAGAAAAAAGGCCTTGTTGAGCATACTTAGGTGACATATAATCACTAAAATTTATTGTTTCACTACATATGTAACCATCTTAAAAGAATTTATGAACAAGAGAAAGCATTTAAGATTTGCATGCGTATTTAAATAACTGATGCTATTCAAATATACTTACTAGGTTCCAACTATCCGTTTTTTATTTCACTGCAACTTATCTCCAGCAAACATTCCTGTTGTGCCAAAATCCAATATTTTAGAGTTCATGTCTTTATAAAAAAGAATAGCACTTGCTTTGAGATCTCTATGAATAACTCTCAATGTGAAATACTGGTAATTACATAGAAGTACTTGGACAATTTCTTCGATGATTCTAACATGTGCTCCTCTATCGAATAGACCATTCTAGCCAAACCTTGAGGAATGTCTATAATTTGAAGCGATGCAAGTTAAAGGTAGTAAAATGATAAAAAAAATTTGAAATAAAACCACACACCATAAAAGAAAAAGTCCAAGCTTTTGTTAGGCATGTACTAATATATCAAAATCTTTTCGCCTTGTTCAATATAACAACAATAGAGTCTGACAAGGTTTGTGTTGAATTTTTCTATAAGCATCATCTTATTTTTAAACTCTTCAAGTCCTCGTCCTAACTTGAAAGCATTATAACTGTAACTTTGTCTCTATTAATTAGTTTTTCTTAGTTTCAATTTCAAATTTTAACATACACACTTCACTTTGTTTTTGCAATTAAGATGACAAGAATTTTGCCTTGTAAACAGGTACAAGGCTACCTTCTCTTAAATTATTTTCTACTAAGAAGTTATCTATAGCTGTAGTTATGCTTGCCAAGCTAAAAAATGGAAACCAAGATTCCTTACTCTTATTTTCTAGTCTTTCCGTATTGCCAATATTTATGTCGAATAACAACATATTTGGCTTAATTCAATTTTCCTTGTTTATGCAAGACTGCTTTAAGAAAAGTGAGCATAGATTTTTCTCTTGTGAACTAATACACCTATACGAACAAAAAATCATGAGACTATGAGAGTGATATAAAAAAAAGGCCACCTTTCTCTTTAAGTTCTTTTCTCCACTGACAAAATATAAATAGTAAAAAGCACTACCATCGGAGGAACAACTAGTGTACCTTTTAATAGTAGCTTCTTGTTCCTTAGATCTAAAAAAACATATATTATCAACGTAAGGTCTTGTTTAGGATTGAGGTTGGGCAGTTATATGTCACCAATCACTTAAATTTAATGCAAATAGAGGCTAAATTGGCCTGTGCGGGTACACTTAGTAAAAGTTCGTGTAACAACGGGATGCGCTTCGTAGTTAGGTGCATTCAACAATGGGTTTCTTAGCTATAATGAGCTATGGTGCGTTTAGTAACCAGACAACCCATAATCAACAAGCTCATCTTGATTTCTAACTTCTTTATACATTGTAAATGGCTAGATTTTTAGTTAAGTTACAATAACTCTTTAAACCTAGGAACCAACTCTATAAATAAGGGTGAGGGCTAACCATTTGCTCAACACTACACCATTATACCACACATACAACACATAAGCCATTTAAGTTCTTTTATAAAAGGCTTTCTTGTATTTTCACTTTGTGAGTAATAAAATACACTTTGGTTATATTGCTCTCTCTCTCTTCTCTTTAGCATTATCGGAAGCATCCTTGCTTAGCTAGTTTGAGAAGTTTTCTAGGCTTACTTAAACTTTTATGCTAGAAACTTCAATGTCTACTAACCAGGACACCCTTGAAAGTTTGGAGTTAAGGGTTGACGGTCTCAAAAGCGAGTATGGTGAATTTACAGCACCCACTAAGGTTCGTATGCAAGACCAAGCGGACTCCCTTTAAGGGAAGTTTCGAGCATAACATGATAAGCTACTTAAATTGCTTAGTTTTATGAAAACAAGCTACAAGCAATCTGTGCAAAGGTTGATGAGGTCCACTCGAATTGGGCTTGGCACAAGCACACATTCTCCGTTAGCCCGGGTTTGACAGGCTTGAGTGATGTGCTTCGAATCAACATGCTAAGACTAGACAACTACAATGGTGAACGCAACACCATCATCATATACAACTTTCTCTTCAGGCTAGAGCAATACGTCAATGCTCTTGGTGTTTGAGACGAGGCATCGAAGATAGGCACCACATCTATGTTTTTTTGGGGCACTACACAACTGTGGTGGCGTAGAAACATGGCAAAATGGGCAATGACATATGCGCCATAATACATGGGCTAAGTTCTAATAAAAACTCCAAAAGGACTTTGCCCCAAGCAACACGAAGAAGAAGGTCGAGTCATAACTTTATGAAATGAGAATTATTATAACACTTTTAGGCTTAAACAAAGATTACTTAAAGAGTATATGATGTGTTTTATTTGCATTTTAATTACATTTTGTATGAGCATTCATTCTATTTTAAGTTCTATGAATTAAGTTTTTTGAGAATATTTTGTGCTTAAATTATGTGCATAATTTTAAAGGATCGAAAGCTTAAGTTTTAAGGAAAGAATTCTGCTGCAATGGACTTTCAGAAACAATGGAAAAAAATTGGCTGTAGAAAAATTAAATGAAATCTGGAGCAGTGCATATGCTGTAGTAATCTTAGAGTATTGATGAAGAAGATTTCACAAGAAATAGTTAAAATATTACCATATGGAGTTTCCAAAAATAGAGGATACGCGCCATACATTTTCGATTGCCCTAGTTTCACATTAAAAAAAGGAGCACTCATGATAAAAAAAAGGGGAAGCTGTCACTCAAAAGGGAAATTATAGAGAAAGCAAGAGGAAAACAAGAAATAAGAAGAAGTTGGAAGGTTGCAACAGAGAATTCCTCGTGAAAGAGAAATAGAATTCATAAGGCCAAACAGACTTCCTGCCTTTCTATTATTTTCTTTGTTTTTATTTATTCATGGGATTGTATTGGTTAGCTGAACTTATTTTGTTTAATATTTTATTGCAAATCATAAACTAAATTTAATTATAGTTGAGTGATAAGCAATCTTAATGGATGTTTGGCTTATATAAGTGTGTTACTTTGTGTTTGCTATAGTATTTTGTCTTAATTATATTTATTTCAATTCCCTATTTCGGTTGACCACTCATTTAATGGATACTAGATAAGAAGGTGCTTAAAAAAGGACTGATTTAGTGGAATCTATTAAGAGAGTACTTGGTTTTAGATGAGGTTTCCCAAGTTGAGTAACCTCTTAATTTAAATAGGGCCATGTTTAATCTTAAATTAGTGAAGAACTGGACATAGGGATTTACCTTGTAAGATAAGTACAACTTAGAACGAGCAATGCAATATTTAATATTAGCGTAATAATTGGTCATTGTTAGGTTGCATTAGATATAAAAGATCCAACAGGCGACAGTTAAGGATGCATTAGTGATTTAGCCCAGTGCTACAGAAGATGTTGTAGCAGCAGTGTTGTAATGGAAGAATAGTCAATGCCATTAAAAGAGTTTATCTATTCAACTATTCTAGTCCCATTGATTTTATCCTTGTGTTTGACGAGAGAATTTTCTTTATTACATTTTATATATTGCCATTTTAGTTCAATTAGATCATTAGTTTATAAATTGTTTTGTTTCAATTAGAATCTAACTGCTTTGTTAAGGTTGCTGTAGCAAGTCTAGTAACATCAATTCCTATGGAGACGATCTAAATATTCATCAGTCTATTACTTGTTGTGTACACTTGCACATTGACATTTATAGCAGTAGAATCTAGAAAACCAATAAGCTTTTGGTGCAGTTGCCGCAGATTGATTGTTCATTTCAATTTGTTAATTTAATCTTAACAATGCTAATTTTTTTTAGTTTATTTTGTTGACAATAGTGATCCAACAACCCTTGTATGCATAGAAATAAACCTGTTGAATTTTAATTTCATTTAAAAATTGAAAGAACTGGACGGAGCTGGAGAAAAGAGCAAAGAAATTCAAAGGCTGTTGTAGCAATGGATGATTTGCAAGATATGGGGAATTTGAGCCTATGAGGAGAAATACAACCAGTGAATACACAAGAAGGTCAGAATGAGTAGCATGTTTATGGGCAATTAGGGAAGAATAATATTATTCACATGGCAGATGATAGAGATAGAGCCATTCGAGATTATGTAGTGTTGACTCCTCAAGCCATATATCAAGGAATAGTTAGACTTGAGGTCTAAGCTGATAATTTTGAGCTCAAACCAATGATGTTTCAGATGTTGCAGACAGTAAGGCAGTTCAATGGATTACCATAAGAAGATCTTCACCTTAACCTAAAGTTATTTTTAGAAATAAACAATGCTTTCAAGATTGTTGGAGCATCACATGAAGCATTAAGACTTAGAATTTTTCCAATTTCTTTAAAAGATCGAGCAAGAGTATGGCTGAATTCTTTACTACCAGATTCCATCACTACATAGAATGATTTGGCTGACAACTTTTTTATGAAACATTTTCCACCCATTAAAAATGTAAAATTAAAGAATAAGATTACATCTTTCCATTAATTGGAAGATGAGAGTTTGCATGAGGCATGGGAAAGGTTCTAAAAGTTGTTAAGGAGATGTCCTCATCACAGTATTCCTTTTTGTATACAGTTGGAAACTTTTTATAATAGTCTTAGCTTTAGCATTAGATGGATGCTAGATGCTTTAGCAAACCAAGCCTTGTTGTCTTACAATGAAGCATATGAAATTTTGGAGAGGATAACCAATAATAACTATCAATGGCCATCAATTAGGCAAGTTACAGTAAGGAGTGCAGTTGGAGTTCATGATGTAGATGCTTTAACGGCTTTATCAAGTCAAGTAACCTCATTGACAAACATGGTAAAAGCTCTGACTTCTGCTCTACCTACAGTTAACCAAGTTACATAAGTGTCATGTGTCTATTGTGGAGAAGGGCATTTATTTGATAATTGCCCTGGAAATCCAGTTTCAATCAATTATGTGGGCAACTTCCACAGAAAAAATCATAACAATTCATACTTAAACACTTACAACCTATGATGGAGACAGTATCCAAATTTTTCATGGAGCAATTAGAATCAATCTGCTGCAACAACCAGTAGATAGAAAGACCTACTTAACCACTTGGATTTCATACACAAAATCAAAGGCAAAGAAACACAAACAATGATCAATGTAGCTCTCTTGAAGCTCTGATTAACATCGTGAAGAATAAAGCAGTTGTATAAAGTCAAGCCATATCATTAAGAAATATAGAGAATGAGGTTGGACAGCTTGCTACAGGCTTAAACAACAGATCTCAATGTAGTTTACCCAACAATATAGAAGATCCTAAAAGGGAGGGAAAGAACAATATAAGGTGATTAACTTAAGATCTGGAAATGACATTCATATCCTAGTGGGTGTACCAAAAAGAAAAGTTGAACTTTATCTAGAGAAGAAACCCAAACTAAAAAAGATCCACAACCTTCTACTATACAGCACTGTTAAGGATAGCCAAGCTATAACACATGCAAAAAATGATAAACTATATGTTGGGGAAGAAGCGACATTACCAACTACAACATACTAAAAGGTGGCAAGAGAAAAGCAATTTGCACAACCTGTTATAGCATAGCAATTCACACATCCACTACCCTTTTCATAATGATTTTAGAAGCAGAAGCAAGACAAGTAATTCAATAAATTCTTTGAAGTACTAAAACAGCTACACATTAACATTCCTGTTGTGGAAGCTTTGTAGCAAATGCCAAATTAAATGAAATTTTTAAAAGACATTTTGGCAAAAAGTAGAAGACTTGGAGAATTTGAAATAGTTTCTCTAACAAAAAAGTGTAGCCATATACTCTAGAACAAAATTTCTCAGAAGTTGAAAGATCCAGGGAGTTTCATAATTCCCTATTCCCATATTGTTAATCTTATAATATTGATTTTGATGATAACAAAACTTATATATTCTTGATTAAAATGTTGGGGCTATTAAAATAAATTTCTTAAAGCCATAGACTTGTTTAAAGAAAGCTTAATGGTTGTTAAGTTGAGTTGGAAACCTTTTTTCTAAACAAAAATTGCCAAAAATATAGATTCTGAAAATTAACGGTGAATCGTTTATTGGAAAACGGTAAACCGATAATTTAAAGAGAGGAAACTGTCTTTATAATCCTGCACTGTTTATCTGAGAAGATTCTAGAAATTAACGGTGAACCATTTATTTGAAAACGGCTAACCAATAATTAACAAAAAAGAGAGTTTTTTAAACCTTGAGCCGTTTAGCAAAAACGGAAAGCTAAGTTTATTTTGCAGGTCTCTGGAAGCAACCGGCCATCCGATAACTTTAAACGGTAAACCGTTTATTCAAAATCTAAGCATAATAGCTATTTGGACAATTCAAGATGGTTAACCGATAGAATTAAACGACGATCCGATTATTCTCAGAAAGTCAACAATGGATAGTTTTCAGCTCCAACTATAAAATAGCTCAATCAAATTCAAATAAAGGGAGATCCAACAATCATCTTTGAGCTTGCTACTGAGAAAACAATCTTTTTTTAGCCTTAAACTTGTTTTATTTCATTGATTAACACTTTGGGATTTCAATTGTAATCATATACATTGTGTGAGAGATTGATTGGTTTTAAATCTTTATTATTGAGTGATTGTAAGTGTTGAGATACACTTGGGTTAAGAGATTGGGGATAATCTCTTTTTGTAAAGGTTCATTGACACCTTTGAAGTTAATTGTAAGTGTTATTGAAGCCTTGGAGGCTTGCTTAGTGGAATCGTCAAGCCCGGTGAGCTTGGAGGTGTGAACGTAGGCACGGTTAGCCGAACCACCTAAAACTCTCGTGTTTGATCTCTCTTCCCTTATCTTTTTGATTTCAAGCATTGTTAAATTTATTGTTTTTAATTTTATTAAGACATTAGTTTTATTTTTTGTGTGGTTTTATTTGTTTAATTTTTAAAGAACCTAATTCACTCCCCTTCTTGGGTAGCCTAGTTAGTATTTCAATTGGTATCAGAGCAAGGTTCTCTTGTTAGGACTTAACCATCTAGAGTAAAAGATCCATGGCAACCGAAAATGATTCTAGCTTTAGGGAAGGACAATGCACCACTAGGCCACTATTCTTTGATAGTAATGATTATCCTTATTGGAAAACTAGGATGAGAATTTATTTGCAAGCTTTAGATTACGAAAAATGGGAGGTTGTGTGTGATGGTCCATTCATGCCTATAACTAAAAATGAGGAAGGAGAAGATATTCCAAAACCTTCACGTGAATGGAATGAGCTGGAAAAGTAAAAAGCTTCTCTAAATTCCAAAGCTATGAATGCCCTATTTTGTGCTTTAGATAAGAAATAATTTCATAGAGTTTCAAGTTGTTCTAATGCTTATGAAATTTAGAAGAAACTTGAAGTTGTTTATGAAGGTACAAATCAAGTCAAAGAATCTAAAATAAGTAGATATACTAGGCAATACGAATTGTTTCAAATGGAACAAAATGAGAGTGTCTACTCTATGTATACTAGATTTACGGACATTGTAAATACTCTAGGAGCACTTGACAGGACCTTTTCAAATAGCGAAAAGGTAAAGAAAATCATTAGGTTATTACCAAAAGAGTGGAGACCTAAGAGAACTGCCATTGAGAAAGCCAAGGATTTAAACATTCTATCTATTAATGATTTAATTGGCTCACTTATTTCTTATAAAGAAGATTTGGCAGCCGAGAGAGGAGATGAAGATAAGAAGAAGAAAAGTATTGCCTTGAAAGCATCAAAATTTGAAAATGATGAGGAAAGCGAACTTGAAGATGAAGAAATGGCAATGATAGCCAGAAAATTTAGAAAGTTCTTCAAGAAAACCGATGAGCGAAGAAAGTTCAGAAATTTCAAGAATCAAAAGGAGAAGAAGAAAGCTATCATATGCTATGAATGCAAGAAGCCTGGCCATTTAAAATCGGAATGCCCTCTTCTCAACAAATTCAAGAAGAAAGCCATGATGGCAACGTGAGATGATAATGATAAAGAATCAAGTGAAGATGAACAATCGCAAGAAATGTCAAACTTGGCACTCATGGCAATAGAAGAAGATGAGCTTGATGAGGTAAGTGATCTTCCATCTTATAATGAATTATATAATGCTTTTAATGAGTTGCATAGTGATATGATGAAAATTGAAAAGAAAAATGCATGTCTTAAGAAGAAAATGTTAGAACTTTCAAATGAAAAGGATTTGCAAAAATGCAATGATTTGCTAAATGAAAAGATTAAAGGACTAGAATTAGATAACGAAAGATTGCATGATAGGATTGCATCCTTAAAAGGTAAACAAAGTACTTTATATGAGCATGAAAAATTACATGTTGATGACTTGATCAAAGAAAATGAAGAACTTAAAAAGAAGAGCAATGAGCTCAATGAGATTGTGTCAAAATTCACAAATGTTCAAAAGAACTTAGAAAAATTACTTGGTGCTAAAAAATGTGTGTTTGATAAAGTAAGAATTGGATATAAGCCTAACTTGAAACAAAAATATTACAAAAGCTACTTTGTTAAGGCTACCTCCATTAATAATCATAAAATAGTTTGTCATTATTGCAATGGAAATGGTCACATGAATTATAGATGTCCTATTAAGAAAAATGCATATTATGGAATTAAATGTGTTTGGGTTCCAAAAGGAACCATTACTAACACAATTCTCTGCAGGAATCAAAGAAGAAGGGAAAGAGAAATAAATGGTATTTGGACAGCAGATGTTCAAGACATATGGCCGGTGATTATTCATGGTTCTCAAGTTTTACCAAGATCGAAAATGGTGGGGATGTATCCTTTGGAGATAATTCAAAAGGAAAAATCATTAGTATTGGTAATGTTAGTAAAGTTTCCTTAACTCTCATTGAAAATGTATGCTTTGTTGAAAATCTAAAACACAACTTGCTTAGTATTAATCAATTGTGTGACAAAGGATATAGAGTCGTTTTTGATAAAACAAATTGTGTTATTGAAAATTCATGTAACGGTAAAATTTTCTTTTTTGGAAAGAGGTGTGTTAATATTTATACTATTGATATAGATTGTGCATCTACTCTTGATAAATATTTTTTCACATTACATGATGATTGTTGGTTATGACATAGAAGACTAGGACATGCAAGCATGGATTTAATTTCAAAGATTTCGAAAAATGATTTAGTTAAAGGTCTTCCGAAAATCGGTTTTGAAAAAGATAAAATTTGTGAAGCATGTCAATTTGGAAAACAAATCAAAACTTCTTTAAAAAAAAAAATCATATTTCTACTTCAAAACCGCTTCAACTTCTTCTCTTGAATTTGTTTGGACCTTTTACATATGTTAGTTTAAATGGTAAATATTATACATTTGTAATTGTGGATGATTATTCTAGATATACATGGGTATTATTCTTAGCTAATAAGGATGATGCATTTGATGCATTTAAAGTTTTCTGTAAAAAGGTTCAAAATGAAAAAGGCTATTTCATTACTTGCATTAAAAGTGATCATGGTGGAGAATTTGAAAATCATGCATTTGAGAGTTTTTGTAATGATTTCGGCATTATACATCAATTTTCATCACCTAGGACTCTACAACAAAATGAAGTTGTTAAGAGAAAGAATAGGTCTATTCAAGAAATGGCTAGGAGCATGTTAAATGAGAATGCATTACTAAAATATTTTTGGGCTGAAGTTGTAAATACCGTATGTTATGTGTTAAATCGTGTTTTGATTAGACCACTTCTTAATAAAACTCCCTATGAGTTTTGGAAAGATAGAAAACCCAACATTGGTTAATTTAAAGTTTTTGGTTACAAATTTTTTATATTGAATACTAAAAACAATCCTGGTAAATTTGATCCAAAATCGAATGTTGATATTTTTCTTGGATATTCAACTACTAGCAAAGCTTATAGAGTATACAATAAAAGAACCTTCGTTGTTGAAGAATCCATGCACGTTACATTTGATGAGTCTAATCCCTCATCTATGGCGAAAGTTATTTGTGAATGATGTAGATGAAGAAGTACAACAAGAAGAACCTTCAAACGTCAAACAAGATGCTTAATCTTGTAAGAATCAAGAGAAGCAACAAGACGAACAAAATAATATGGAGCAAAATGAAGGTAATTCTCAAACACTCCCCAAGAAGTGGAGGTATGTCTTTTCTTACCCTAAAGACTTAATTTTTTCTCACCCTAAAGACTTAATTTTAGGAGAACCTTCACGAGGTATAACCACTAGATCATCACTTAGGAACACATATGCACATACCGCATTCATACCTTAAAATGAACCAAAATCATTTACGGATGCGGAAAACGATGAATCTTTGATTATGGCAATGCAAGAGGAGTTAAATCAATTTGAGAGAAACAATGTGTGGAAATAAGTTCTTAAACCAGAACATCAATCCATCATAGGCACTAAATGGGTATTTAAGAATAAGATGGATGAATCCGGTGTGGTTGTAAGGAATAAAGCTAGATTAATAGCTCAAGGTTACAACCAAGAAGAAGGAATTAATTTTGATGAAACTTTTGCACCCGTAGCAAGATTAGAATCCATTAGGATGCTTTTAGCATTTGCATGTCATAAGAATTTTGTCTTATATCAAATGGATGTCAAAAGTGCATTTTTAAATGGGTACATCATGGAAGACGTGTATGTGAAACAACCATCTGGTTTGGAAAATGAAAAATTTCCAAATCATGTTTATAAGTTGTTAAAAGCTTTGCATGGATTAAAACAAACATCTAGAGCTTGGAATGATATGTTTAGTAAATTTCTTTTGGAAAACAATTTTTCAATGGGTAGAGCAGATACTACACTTTTTATCAAACATAAAAATCAAGATATACTTGTTGTTCAAATTTATGTTGATGATATCATTTTTTGTTCTACTAATGAGCTTTTGTGTAAGGATTTTTCATCTTGTATGAGCAAAGAATTTGAGATAAGTATGATGGGAGAATTAAAGTACGTCATCGGATTACAAATAAAACAAAACGAAGAAGGAATCTTCATCAATCAAGCCAAATATTTGAGAGATTTATTCAAAAGATTCAGACTTGAAGATGAAAAGGTCAAAAGTACTCCAATGGGCTCAACAATCAAGCTTGACAAAAATGAAAAAGGTGAAGATGTTAATGTCAAAACATATCGAGGTATGATCGGATCTTTACTTTATTTAATTACTAGTAAACCCGATATTATGTTTAGTGTATGTTTGTGTGCAAGATTTCAATAATGTCCTAAAGAATCTCATTTACTTGTTGTTAAGAGAATTTTCCTCTATTTGAAAGGAACCATAGATCTTGGCCTTTGGTATCCTATGGGAACTCATTTAGAATTAACTTGTTATTTAGATGCCGATTTTGCTGGTCATAAGATTGATAGAAAGAGTACTAGTGGAACTTGTTACCTTCTAGGTCACTCATTTGTCTCTTCGTTTAGTAAAAAACAAAACTCGGTTGCACTTTCAACCACCGAGGCTAAATATATTGCAGCCAGTAGTTGTTATGTACAAGCACTTTGGATGAAACAAACCCTTAGAGACTATGGTATCAATCTTGCTCATATACCTATCATAAGTGATAATACAAGTGCCATAAACCTTTCAAAGAATCCCATTCAACATTATCGGACCAAGCATATAGAGATAATGCATCATTTCTTAAGAGATCATATTAAAAAGGGAGATATTTCATTAAATTTTATTTCAACTGAAAAACAGCTCGCTGATATCTTTACAAAACCTCTTGCTGAAGAACAATTTTCCAAGATTAGGCATGAGCTTTGAATGATAAATGTTGCATGGTAGTGATTTATACAACATCTTCCTTATTTTTCTATAATATGATATTTGTTTGTTTTGGATGTGTTTAAATTTTGTAATCATGCATTATATTGGGCTTACAAGACATCTTTTATCAATAAAATGATTTAGAAATGTGCAAAATCAGTTAACCGATAATCATCATATGTGCGAAATCATAGTCGAGAAAACAGATTATCGTTTACTCTTAAACGGCTTACCGTTTAATTACAGAAACACTAGAAATTTTTTTTGACATTAGCGGCTAACCGTTTATTACTAACAGTTAACCGATTACACTTTCTAGCTCCCTGGACGTTATCGGTGAACTAATTGAGTTAAACGGCTCATCGTTTTCATGCGATATAAACTGTTTTAGTTCTTTTTCCTTGCCTCCACTTACCCCTTCACCGTTTTCTCTCAAACCAGCGAACGCTAAGCTTTCTTTCTCTAAAATCTTTCATTTTTCTTGCCATTTCTTGCCAAATCAAGGTCATAGAAACATTTTCCATCATCTTTAGAATAGCTTTAATCATTCAAAACATCAAATTACAGCCCAAATCAACAAAATCCCAATTTGAAACCCTAACAGCAGCCAAACGATTTCTCCATTTTTAGCTCAATTTTTGATGTTTTCCTACCAAATTGAGCCTTCAAATACCTTTCTCTACCCTTCCTTGTTCTTCTAAGTGGTTCCATTTCATTCATTTTGATCATTTTGTGAAAATCCTAAACTCTCAAGCTTCAACAATGGCCGAATCATCAAGAACTGGTCGTAAGAGGAAATCAGTCCCAAGTAGAAACCTTATACCACCTGGGGAGCCCTCCAAGTTCCAGAGGATTCATTTTCCAACAGCTCCACTGGCAAAACGATTCGAAACCCGATTCATGGGTCGTAAGGTAATCGACTCTTACTTTGTGGACTTAAATAATTTTGCGGAGTTGGTTGTTTGTGGTAAAAGTGTCAAGCAGATGTTATTTCCGTGGGAGTCTGCATTGGACTTAGAGGAGAGGATATATCCTAACTTAGTTCATGTTTTTTACTCAAACATGGAATTATCCGCAGAAAGAGTAGATAGAATAGTTACTAATGTGGGGGGTGTTTCTATTGATTTTGATGTTGATGATTTGAACCACATTTTAGGACTCCTGCATTCTGGACATCATATTTACACTTCTAGGAAGAAGTTATCATTTGCCGATTTTGTCCATCACAAAGGGGTTAGAAACATCTGTAGGCGTCGGGATCTCACTGATGAGATCTGTGCTCTCCCTTTTAGGTCACAACTTTTACCACTGCAGGTTAGAATTCTCCATACCATTTTGTAGCAGATTGTCGCCCTTAGGAAAGGACACTCGGATGAGGTAACTAGGTTGGATGTTGGGATTCTTGATAGTCTTCTCTATGGTTGCCCTATTAACCTAGGATACATTATTTTACAACATATGTTGAGTACTCCTGCGGTTAACCATAGGTTGCTTCCATACGGTAGCATTATTTCTAAGCTGTTACGACATTTTCAAGAACCTCTTCGCAACTCGGTATATGTTGAGACGAAGAAGATTGGGGAAGAGGCTATTTCAGTGATTGGTTTTTCTCAAAGGCGTCAGGATTTGATCAAAACGCCCAATGCGAAAAACCAAGACACCCTCGTAGCTCCAAAGGATAACCGATTTCTAAATGACATTTTCACTTATGACCAGCTACCGGATTTTAGGCTCGACGTTAAACCTTCCCCCCTCGTCGCGGATCTGTCTCACAGCCTCCAGCAGAGTCTGATGCTGAGGAGCATGAGATGGAGACAGATCGGCCACCGACTTCAGATGCTCCACCTGCTTATAATAGTCTTTTTCAGCTACTTGTTAGCGATGTTCAAGCACTTTTTGAGCAGCAACAGCAACTTCAGGATCAGTTTGCATCCTTTCAGCTTCAGCAGCAGCAAATATTGAATGGACAGTAGCATATTTTTTCTACTCTCGGCATTCCACCCTCCTCCTCCTCCGCAGTAGTTTCTTAGTGTTTTGGATACTTTGATCTCGTACAAACATTTTCATGTTTTCTAAAATATTTATGTATGATGACCATAGATGATTGTGTTATATTTATGAGTGTTTTCTTATTTTGGCATTGTTCTTATTACTTGGTTGAAATTGTTTGTATCTTACTTTTTGGTTTTTTGGGTGTAAATTGTTATTACTGTTTTTTGGGGATGCTTAATATACAAGGGAGATGTTGCCAAAATTTTCACTTGTCGCAAGCGGCTAAATGTTTGTTCTTTTTTTTTTTTTATGTTGAAGGGGGAGAATAGGTTAGGTTGTATTTCTAAGGGGGAGTTAACAAAATTTTCTTACCTTTACATATAAAGTTTGTCGTTATAAAAAATGGAGAGATTGTTGATCTTATAATATTAATTTTAATGATAACAAAACTTATATATTCTTGATTAAAATGTTGGGGCTATTAAAATGAATTTCTTAAAGCCATAGACTTGTTTAAAGAAAGGTTAATGGTTGTTAACTTGAGTTGGAAAATCTTTTTCTAAACAAAAGTTGCCAAAAATATATATTCTGGAAATTAACGGTGAACCGTTTATTGAAAAACGGTAAAACGATAATTTACAGAGAGGAAACTGTCTTTGTAATCCTACACCGTTTATCTAAGAAGATTCTGAAAATTAACGGTGAACCATTTATTTGAAAATGGCTAACCAATAATTGACAAAAAGGAGAAATTTTTTTAACCTTGAGTCGTTTAGCAAAAATGGAAAGCTAAGTTTATTTTGCAGGTCTCTGGAAGCAAACAGCGATCCAATAACTTTAAACGGTAAACCGTTTATTCAAAATCTAAGCATAACGGCTATTTGAACAAGTCAAAACAGTTAACCGATAGAATTAAACGGCGATCTGATTATTCTTAGAAAGTTAACAACGGCTAGTTTTCAGCTCCAACTATAAAATAGCTCAATCAAATTCAAATAAAGGGAGATCCAACAATCATCTTTGAGCTTGCTACTGAGAAAACAATCTTTTGTTGGCCTTAAATTTTTTTTATTACATTGATTCACACTTTGGGATTTCAATTGTAATCATATACATTGTGTGAGAGATTGATTGGTTTTAAATCTTTATTATTGAGTGATTGTAAGTGTTGGGATACACTTGGGTTAAGAGATTGGGGATAATCTCTTGTTGTGAAGGTTCATTAATACCTTTGAAGTCAATTGTAAGTGTTATTGAAGCCTTGGAGGCTTGCTTAGTGGAATCATCAAGCCCGGTGAGCTTGAAGGCTTGGATGTAGATACGGTTGGCCGAACCACGTAAAAATCTTGTGTTTGATCTTTCTTCCCTTATCTTTTTAATTTCAAGCATTGTTAAATTTATTGCTTTTAATTTTATTAAGACATTAGTTTTAATTGTTGTGTGGTTTTATTTGCTTAATTTTTAAAGAACCCAATTCACCCCCCTCTTGGGTAGCCTAGTTAGTATTTCACATATAGGGGTAAAACACTCTATCATTTGGGAGCTAGCATCAATCTCATGCCTCTATCAATTTTCAAGCAATTGTGAGTCAGAGAAGTGATGCCAACAACTGTGACATTAGAACTAATTGACAAATCCCATGTCTATCCAGAGGGGAAGATCGAAGATGTATTGATAAAAGTAGACAAATACATTTTTTTAGTAGATTTTATAGTCTTGGACTTTGAAGGAGATAAAGAAGTGCCAATTATTCCAGGAAGATCTTTCTTGGCTATAAAAAAGACTTTAATTGATGTACAAAAAGGAGAATTAACTATATGTGCGAATAAGCAACAAGTTAGATTCAACGTGCTCGATGCAATGAAGAAATTGTTATGACAATGCGGAGCTCAAATCTATAACCTTCGAAGGACTTGAAGATAAAGAATTAGACATAGCTAACTTAGCATGGTTATGAGAGAAGCAATTTTTTCATCAGACATAGCTGATTTAGCATGGTTAGGAGAGAAGCAATCTTTCAAAATAAATAAGCATTTTGAACCTCTTGATCTCTTAAACATAGAAGTAAAGCCTTATGTTTCCTCTATTGAGTCACTACCAGTTTTATAATTAAAACTTTTACTTTCACGTCTGAAATATGATTACCTTGGTGACAATGATACACTTCCCGTTATTATTTCATCTTATTTGAATGTAGACAAGGAGAAAGGTTTGGTAGAGATGTATTGGGGAGGGACAAGAAGGCCATTGGATGGACCATGGAGGATATCAAAGGAATCAGCCCTTCCATATGCATACACAAGATTTGGTTGAAAATTGCTACAGTAATTCAGCAAAGCAACAGTAAAGGCTGAATCTAGAATAATTTATCCAATATCAGATAGCTCATGGGTAAGCCCAATACAATGTCTTTTAAAAAAGGGAGGAGTAACTGTTGTAGCAAATGAAAAGAATGAGCTTATTTCTACAAGAACAGTCACGGGTTAAAGAGTTTGCATAGATTATAGAAAGTTAAATAAGGTAAGAAGGAAGGATCATTTTCCATTACCTTTTATAGATCAAATGCTAGACAAGAGTATTATTGCTTTTTGGACAGTTACTCGGGATACAATCAGATTGCTATAACACAAGAGGATTAAGATAAGACAACATTCACTTGTCCTTATGGCACTTTTGCCTTAAAAAGGATGCCATTTGGCTTGTGTAATACTCCAGCAACGTTTCAGAGAAGTATGACGGTAATTTTCTCAAATATGACCGAGCAAACATTGGAGGTATTCATGGATGACTTTTTGGTCTTTGGAGAATCATATGATGCATGCTTACATAATTTAAAAAATGTGCTCAATAGATGTGAGAAGAAAAATTTGGTGTTAAATTGAGAAAAATGCCACTTCATAGTACAAGAGGAAATAGTTTTGGGTTATAGAGTTTCTAGAAAGGGCATTGAGATAGATAAGGCAAAAATTGAGGTAATTGATAAACTCCCTCCACTTACCTCAATCAAAAGCATAAGGAGTTTTCTAGGACATGTCGAGGTTCTAAAGAAGATTCATTAAAGATTTTTCTAAAATATCCAAACCCTTATACATGCTACTAGAACATGATAGACCTTTCAATTTTGATGAGAATTATTTAATGGCCTTTGTTGAATTAAAGAAAGCTCTTGTCACAGCACCAGTTGTGGTAGTATTAGATTGGAGTATGCTTTTTAATTTGATGTATGACGCTAGTGACCATTCTATTAGAGCAGTGTTAAGACAGAGGAAAGGCAAGATTTTTCATTTTATTTATCATGCTAGCAAGACTTTATTTGATGTACAATTTAATTATACCACCACTAAAAAAGAATTGCTAGCGGTAGTTTTTGCATTTGATAAATTCAAAGTATATCTAGTAGGCACAAAGGTGACGGTTTATACAGACCACTTATCCATAAAGTATTTGATTGCAAAGAAGGATGCTAAACCTAGGCTGATAAGGTGGATTCTTTTGTTACAAGAGTTTGACTTAGAGATTAAGGATAGAAAATGAACTGAAAATCAAGTGGCAGACCATCTAACAAGACTAGAAGTAGATGCAAGTACTCTGCCTAAACAGAACATTACAAAAACATTTCCTAAATAGTAATTGTTAATGTTACAGTATGTACAGATGCTATAACAATTAGGATTCCCCTGGTATGCAAACCTTGCCAATTATTTAGTAAGTAGATTGTTGTCACATGATTTAACCTTCCAATAGAGGAAAAGATTTCTTCATGATGATGTCAAAAGCTATTAGTTGGACGAGCCTTACTTTTACAAGTTATGCTCAGACTATGTAATTTGAATATGTGTACCGGATGAAGAGATTTCAAGTATTTTATAGTCCTGTCATACTGAAGCATATGGTGGACACTATAATGGACACAAAACAATGGTAAAAGTACTACAGTTAGGTTACCACTGGCCCTCTATATTTTAGAGATGCTTATGATTTTGTTAAATGTTGTGACATGTGTTAAAGGGTAGGGAACATCTCTTCAAAGCGTGAGATGCCACTAATAGTTTATGGGACTGTTTTTACCATTTTTAGGTAATCTATACATTATGGAGGTTATGGACTATGTCTTTAAATAAGTGGAAACTGTAGCTTTGACAACTAATCACGCTAAAGTAGTAGTGAAGTTTCTTCACAAGAACATCTTCTCATGATTTGGCATACCCAGACCATTATTAATGATGAAGGAACACATTTCTGTGATAGACTATTTACTGTAGCATTCGCCAAATATAGGATCAAGCATAAGGTTGCTATAACATATCATCCACAAACAAGTCAACAAGCAGCGGTATCAAATAAGAAGATAAAGAATATTTTAGAGAAGGTTGTGAGTCCCAACAGAGGGGATTGGTCACTTAAATTACATTATTCTTTATGTGTTTATAAACAACTTACAAAACCCCACCGACATGTCCCCATATAGGATTTTTTTACCGTAAAGCATGTCATTTGCCTTTAAAACTATAGCCTAAAGCCTATTGGACAGTCAAGCAATTGAATATAGATATGAATGTTGTAGTAGAATAAAGAAAGTTACAACTTTGTAAGTTAGAGGAATTCAGGTTATTCTTTTATGAGAATGCAAGAATTTACAAGGACAACTCATTCCAGACAACCAAGTTTTTTTTTATAATTCAAGATTGCAGCTTTCTCCTGGATAATTGTAACCCCCAATTTTTACCGTTAGGTAGGCTAACATGCTGATGTCATTAGGATATCAACTATGATAAAGGAAATTTACAATCCCTATATTACTATGACATATTCTCTTTCCTTTTTCAATTAATAGTTGATTTTAAATTTTAAATTAATTATGAGATTTTCTCTTTGATTACTTTCCTCTTTTTACCCCTTTCACACTATAAATTAAGGATTCTCTTTCTTATAATTTTACTCTAATTATAATTCTTGTCTCTTGCACGCAATTACTAATTCTCAGCATTACAATTCTTATAATTTTACTCTTATTATTAATTTTCCTCTCAGCATCATTCTAAACACTTTACACAATCTGTTTCACTCTTTCCAGCAATTATTAATTCTCACGCCTTACTGTAATAATGGTAAAGATCAAGTCATGTGCCATGCAATTGAAAGACCCAGCCCATTTCCACAGTTAGAAGGATGAAGATAAATTTGAAGAGTTTACTGAGCCGTGCAAGCTTATGAAAGAAAAGGGTTTTATACTCCCAAAATAGCCGATGTGAGTGATTAGCACTTTCACTAATGTTGTAACGCGATGAAGGTGAGGGAGGCTCTGTTCTCACCAACAGGATTTCCAGTTGTTAAAGAGTTTAATGCAAATATGCTGCAGTAAAAACAACCAAACCTCTTTGTTAGGTACGTACAGGTACCTTTGGACTCACAACTCAGTAATGCTTTTTGTGATTTACCTATTTTTATTGAATGCAAGAACATGACCATTAAAAAGTATGGGGAAGTTTTTAAGACAATGACTGTATAGGGCAGTGAATGGGCAAATAAGGAAGGGAGAGTAATTAATAAAATTGACCTGAAAACCATAGCCAAGGTTTTGGTTAAATTTTTTAAATCTAGGCTCATGCCCACCACTTACACCACCACAGTTTCTCAAGATCGACTCATACTTTTATATGCCATTGTCAAGGGGTTAACAATAAATGTAGGGAAAATCATTAAAAAAAAAGTTAGAGACTATGCTACCCAAAAACAAAAATCAACAACCCTGTTAGTTCTCTCTTTGATCATTGGTATAAGTGAAGCTTTAAGGGTGAGGTTTGAATAGAGTAATAAGTGAGTCAAGAATAAAGGGGCTATAACATCTAGAACATTTGATGAAATTACTAGAGAAGCAATTATTGTAACCACCCCAGGACACTTTGTTATTGCTAGATTAGAGTAGCACAAAGGACTAGAGAGTGTGTTGTAAGAATTGAGTACAACTATTAGGGAATGTGTTTAGGCACAAATGGAAGAAAATCAAAATTCTGGACATATTTAAAGCATCTGGAAGCACAAAAGCACCAATTTGCTCAATATATAAAGAGTAAGGATGTAGCATTTCCTAACTCATTGTTACAACAATTTGATTTTGGGGTTGTTAAGGATGTTGCTCTAGTAGAAGGGACTGCTGGTGCAGAGGCTGAGAATTCTAAAGAAGAATAGCATCCTGAATAAAGAAGAGAGGGGGAGGTTGAAGCCGATGAAGAATTAGAAGGTGACAAGCAAAAGGAGAAAGTAGAAGAAAAGACAGGGCAAGGAGAAGACGAAGAGGAAGAGGTCAAAGATAAGGAGCAACAAAGGGTGACTCCAGTAAGCAAAAGAAAAGAGAAGATAGTGGTTGAAGAAGAATCTGAGACTGAATGGGAGGAAGATGTAGATGCAGTAATTGAGGAAACCATTAGTAGAGTGGCTACGACAGAGGAAACACGAAGCCGTTTAAGAGAAATGATTGTAAGTATAACTGTTGATGCATAAGCAACAGAACTTGTCAAACCTACTCTACAGACAACTCCAACTAAAACTCCAGCTTCTAAGGTTTTCAGCAAACGCAAAAGGGCAACACCATTTAAAAGTGCTACAACATAAAAAAAGCTAAGCTAGAAGCGATCCCAATAAATTCAGCCTGAAGCAATTGAACCTACTAGAACCTCTCATATTAGTTTAATATCAGAAAGAAAGAAAAAGCAACCAGCTGCTGCCCTAATGGCTTTGCCCAAAGAATGCTCGAAGAGTGGATCTATAAAGAAGTGAACACTTTTAGCCTATGCTATAGCACTACAACCAACAACAAAGAAATACCACCCTGCCAGCCAATTTGATTTATGTATTCTTAAAAACTTTTCTTTTATTTAGTTATCTTAATTTGTTTATTTTGCATATCTTTTTATTTAAGGTTGCCAATTTAGTATTATAGTATTTTGTATGCATGTGACGGCACAACACGTCTCAAAGTTTGAGGGGATTGTGAAATGCATTTGTGTGTTATATGTATAGCTCTGTCCATCAAATGATTATAGACAGACAAGAAAACCTAATGAAGAAGATTTAAGTGTGAACATAGAGAATGGATGAAGGCCAAGTAGAACCATTGTATAGATGAAGGGTTAAACTTCTGTCTTGACACTTAGATTTTGATTGAGTTTCAAGAATTTGTTGTAACAAAACTAGGTGGAATGTAGAGGAGAGTAATAACATTGCGAGGTTATGTAAAAAATGGATAAAAGGAAGGCTGTGAAAATTTTTATAATTGTTATGAACTTTGTTAGACATTGAATAAAATTGTGCTCCAATGATTTAGTTGCTGAGTAACAAAGGCTGAGTATATACCCTATATGCAGACTTGTGTAAAAAGGCAACAAAAGTTATGAATACTATTGCCGCAAGTGAAAAAAATCTGTGTTGATGATATGAGAAGAGGAATAAGAGGGTCCGCTGTTTAGCACACCGAGTAGCCAGGTCTATTAATAAGCCTTATGTTCAACCTTGAGTTAAAGGTGTCCAAAGCTAAGACTTAGATATGGCATCCTTGGTGTTTGCTGTAACTACTCTAATAAGTACTTTGAGTAAGTAACCGGGTGCGATCATTACAAATGATAGTCATTCACATGAAAGCTCAATGTTACATTGAAAAGTGATTGATGTTTGGCTGCAAAAAAGAGGTAAAAAAAAAATTTTAAGGATGATTGCTATAACACAATTTGATTTTTTTTTTTAAAGGAAAAGAGGGGTGGGCAAGCCCATATTAATTTTTACCCCCTCCTCACCCCAAGACTCAAACTCGGGTCCACACAAGTAAGGGACGATAGATTGCACTGCCAACCAACTCTACTATGCTCTTGGGGGCAACACAATTTGAATTTGCTTAAGGCCTTTTGTCTTTCCCAAAGGTTGGAAGTGGTTGTCAGGTTTTATAAAATTCATCCAATGCTTGAGTGATGTTACAACATCTTTAAGACTTGATTAGAAGTACACATACACACTATAAATAGAACAATACTTCAGTCTAAAACTGGGACTGCTATAGCAGTTTGGCAGGTTTTAGAGTGTGATCTAAGGGTTGATGAATCCTAGTAATTTTAAGGACAGAGCTAAGTTATTTATTGCATGATTGCATGGTTGTGATAATGATATTATTACATTACTTGAAGGCAAGTAATGGTTCAAGTTTGAAGGTGTGATAACTCTATAAAATGAAAGTTATTATAGTACTTTTAGGCTTAAACCAAGATTATTTAAAGAGTAAATAATGTGTTTTATTTTCATTTTAGTTATATTTTGTATGAGCATTCATTCTATTTTAAGTTTTATGAATTGAGTTGATTGAGAGTAGTTTGTACTTAGATTATATTCATAATTGTAAGAGACCGAAAGCTCAAGTTTTAAGGGAGAAATGCTGCTGCAATTGACTTGCAGAAACAATACAAGAAATTGGCCATAGAAGAATTGAATCAAATTTGAAGCAGTGCAGATGTTGTAACTGTTGCTGTAGCAATCCTGGAGCATTGATAAACAAGATTTCACGCGAAATAATTAAAATATTGCTATATAGAGTTTCCAAAAATGAAAGATACGCGCCACATACTTTCGGTTACCCCAGTTTCAAATTATAAAAAGAAGCACTCATGATAAGAAAAGGGGGAGCCATCACCCAAAAGGGAAATTATAGAGAAAAACAAGAGGAAAAGAAAAAATAAGAAGAAGTTGAACAGTTACAACAGAGGATTCCTTGTGAGAGAGAAATAGAATTCATAAGGCCAAGCAGACTTCCAGCCTTTCTATTATTTATTCATGGGATTGTATTGGTTGGCTGAACTTATTTTGTTTATTATTTTATTGCAAATCATGAACTAAATTTAATTGTAGTTGAGTGATAAACAATTTTAATGGATGTTTGGCTTATATAGGTGTGTTGCTTTGTGTTTGCTGTAGCATTTTGTCTTAATTATATTTATTTCAATTCCCTATTTTTGCTGACTACCTATTTAGTAGATACTAGCTAAAAAGGTGCCTAAAAAAGGACTAATTTAATAGAACCTGTTGATGCAGAAAATTTGATAATGAACTTTAATATGCAAAAACGTTCTTTTCGTACTCCAATCTCTTATGCTGCTGAACAGTTATGCTCTGCTCTTGCATAAAACAATCAAACCAGCTTTACCTCGACCTGGTTAGTGTATAAACCTACACCCACAACACACAGTTAGAGGGCACTAGATGTCTTTCGACGATAAATCTTTGGCGCTCAAGTCAGTGTTTGGGTTTTAACTCTTGGAAAACTTAGGTTATAGTTCTAGGTCTTTTTTGTTCCTCATTTATGAAAAATAAGGTATTTAAGTTATAAAAGGGGAAAAGAAATCAAAAGAATCAAAGTACGATGTCAGTTTTAAAGAAATTTTGTCCAATCCTTTTACCTTCATCATTTCTTCCTTTTATACCCTGCTTCAAACCTTCAATCCATTCTTTCCACCCTCATCTCAGGATCCGTTACCCATCATGGGGAAACAGAAGTTTAACTATTCTAGCATGAGTATCATGCCCTTATTTCTCGGGAGATATCCACGTTCTGATAACCGTCGCTGATTATCACCTTGGACTAGCTCATGGTCGACTCAACCGACCCTGGAGAAAGCCTAAATGATCAAAAAACCCAAACGTTGGTTACTGCTAGTTCATTCTCACGTAGTGACGAGTATGACTAGATGACTTGACCAAATATGCGGACCTCGACCCGATATGCTGACCTCGACCCATATAGGAGCCTCGACCCAATACATGGACCTCAACTCGATACACAGACCTCGACCCGATATGCCAACCCATACGCTGAGGTTTTCCCCTGCTCAATCAAAACCTATTAAGATAATACTTGGTTTTAGCTTAGGTTTTCTAAGTTGAATAACCCTCAATTTGAATAAGGTCATGCTTGATCTTAAACTAGTAAAAAGCAAGGTATAGAAATTCACCTTATAGAGTAAGTGGAACTTAGACGGGTACTGCTATATTTAATGATGGCGTAACAATTGGTCACAGTCAGGTTGCATTAGATATAAGAGATCCAATAGGCAACAACTGAGGATGCATGAGTGATTCTACCCAGTGCTATAGTAAATGCTGTAGCAGCAGTGTTGTAATAGAAGAACAGTCAATGCCATTTATCTACTTATTTACTCTAGTCCTATTGATTTTATCCTTGTGTTTGACGAGAGAATTTTCTTTATTTCATTTTATATATTGCCATTTTAGTTTAATTAGATCATTAGTTTATAAATTGTTTTGTTTCAATTAAAATCTAACGGCACTGTTAAGATTACTGTAGTAAGTCTTGTAACATCAATCCCTACATAGACGATGTGAATATTCATTAGTATATTACTTATTGTATATACTTGCACATTAATATTTATAGCATTAGAATCTAGAAAACCAACAGCGACCGAGCTTATATCAACTAAAAGAAACAAATAATTTCTGAGACTGCATCAATGACTTCATTGCCCTTGTGCTTGATATCAACGACATGTCCGATAAGGACTTTTTATTCTACTTTCAAAATGGCCACAAAGATTGGGCTAAGACGAAACTTGATAGGCATAGCATAAACTTTTGATGATCTCATTACCGTTATGAAATCACTTACTGATTACTTCACCTAACCCAAGGACAAGAGACCTAACCACGGTAAAGGTGGGGGAGGGGGTTGCAAGGAAAAAGGGCACAACTATAAGGATTAAGGACAGAGAACACCTCCTATGGGCAAGAACGGGCAAAGTAAATAGGATAAATAACCGCTCAAGCCTCAAAACCTATGTCGTATATGTAACGAACCTAATTAGGTAAACAACTGTTTGAAGAAGAAGTCACTTAATACCCTTGCCGCACAGCTCAAAAGCCACTTTACACTGTCAATAGAGGAATCCTAACCTAGCATGGGTTCATTCTAATGCCTTGGCACACTCAAAAGCCATTCACTTACACCCACAAAGAAAAGGCTCATGTATGTGAGTGAGACCGTTAACGGCCAAGCTGTGTGTGCGTTGTTAGACGCCGAAGCGACACATAACTTTATTTTCAAATATGAGGCCAAGTGCCTAAGCCTTAAGGTGATTAAGGAATGAGGCGCTATGAAGGTGTTGAACTCACCTACCAAGCCCATTGCGAGAACCGTACAAGGTATAACATAACGCTTCAAACATAGAGCAGAAAGTTTGATTTCTCCATTGTACCTATGGATGAATTAAGGATTTCTCCATTGTACCCATGGATGACTTAAGGATGGTCCTCAGCATGGAATTCTTTGACTCAGTCATTGCTTTCCTATTACCAGCCGCAATGCCCTTAAGCATTATCGATAGGAGTATGACATGCATAGTTGCCACTTAGTACTCCAAGATCACGGACAACACGCTCTCAAGCATACAGTTCAAAAAGGCTTTTTGAAATGAGCCAAGCTTCAAATTTTTCATTATAGAGTCACCATGTCAAGTTCTTTTATTCATCCAATAAGTTCTCAATGAGCTCAAAGACGTCATGCCTCATAAACTTCCAAAGAAACACCACCAAGAGAAGAGGTGGATCATGAGATCGAGTTAGAGTAAAGTGTAAAACCACTGACCTTGGCTCTTTATCGATTAGTGCCACCTAACATTAAGAAGTTACGAAGACAACTCAAAGACTTGCAGGACGTGGGCTACATCCGCCCATCCAAGGCTCCATTTGATGTACTGGTTCTCTTCTACAATAAGAAAAATGGCTCATTACAAATATGCATAGACTATCGGACACTCATAAACTTCATGATCAAGAACATATATCCAATCTATTTGATAGCAAATCGTTTCTATAAACTTAGCAAAGTGTAGTACTTCAGCAAGCTTGACTTTTAAGTACTATCAAGTGCTCGTCTCCAAGAGAGACGAGCTAAAATTGCCTTGCGTAACTACGTGCCGAACTTTCGAATTCCTTGTTATGCTGTTTGGCCTCACCAATGCACTGGCCACATTTTGCACTCTTATGAATAAGGTTTTTCAACCATTCCTTGATCAATTTATCATGCGAGTATACCTTGACAAGGCCACATAAAAGATGAAAAAATAGGTTGATTTAAGGAGACACCATGTCGAATATAAGGAAGGTGATCAAGTCATGGTCAATCTCCTAATTTAAAAAGTTCAAGACTCTAAGGAAAGTACATAAGGGGTCAGTGAGGAAATACGAAAGGCCTTTCCTAGTTGTAGGACATGTTAGCAATGTCTGATACCAACTTTTACTTCTACTAATACTCAAGATTCATCCGGTCTTCTGTGTGAGTTTACTAAAGCCATATCACGTAGATGTGAAAGAATCAAGGCAAGGTAAGTCATGATGAGCCCCAATAGCCATTGTCATTGCATACGACAAAAATGTAGAGTACATCCTTGCCAATAAAGTAATTCAATGAGGCATATCATCATACAACAAGTACTTAGTGAAGTGGAAGAACCTCCCAAAGACAGATTTAATTTAATACAATGAGTACTCATCTTGTGACATCTAGCTTTGAAGTTACAGCAATAAAGTATTCAATAAACACTAGCTATCATAACTTGAGAGCTAAGTTAATTTAATATTACACTTGTATGTTAAAAAATTATATTTTTGTCTTTACTGATTTTGTAAAAATTATTATTTAAAAATTATATTTACAATATACTATTAATTTTTATTTTATAGTTATAGTTTTTTTCCTACAGTGGCTATAGCTTAAAAGCTACGGCAGCATAATACTAAACAGGACTTAAGTCAATCAAAGGAAAGCAAAAATCCAGCTTGATTTTGCAAAAAAATCTAAGAGAGAGCCAAATTTCAAATGTGAAAATTGTAGTCTTTTCCCATGATGAACGACATAGCAACAAAAGAGCGACTAATATGGACATCAGTTCCACTTTACATGGCCATACAAGCTATTGCTAGTGCTCGTAACATAATTCTTTCTTCCCAACACTTAGAACTATAGGTTGTTTGATATGTTTCAGCTACTGATAATGTTTTCTATTTGACTTTTTCCAAAGGATGACTGCAAAGCACATTGTGAGACAAAATAATATTTTTTATAGATTATATGAGAAAATCAACAAATTTAATCTTTATTAAACTCCAAAGCATGACAATCTAGATGAAAGAGCAATAAGCTCTTTAGAAAAACTCAAAAACAATTAAAGATTGAAATGCATTAGTATTAACTAAAACATGTATTACATCTTAAAAATTAAAATAAAGCAAAAATAAAATTTGAATTTCATATAAAAATAATAAATATTATAAATTAGAATTGTGTCTTTGATTTTAGTAAGTTGAGATTAATTTTGACTATAAAAAAAAATAATATGTAAATACCTAAACATTTTTGAAAATAAAATAATTTTGAAAAATTTCTAATTTTATATGGATATCAATCTAAACCTTAAGTTAGATCCATACGTTCTCTAAATTTATAATACCCATATCCTTGAGTAGTTATTATTATTGTTATTGTTGTTATAGTTATCTATTACAAAAGAACAGGTTGAGCAATTATTAATATTTTGGTGACTACGACTTTTAGATAAATATAAACGTGGTGATAAACAAATGTAAAGAAAAAAGGACACAATAATTTACATGTTTCGGCTTAAAGCATATGTTCACGGGCAAAAACTAGAAGATAATTTTACTAACAAATGGGAATTTAAAAAATTGAGAACTACTCTCAAAACCAAATAACTTAATACACCCAAATGGATCTCCTTAACACTCAAGGAAATGCTTTTACTAATCTCTTGAAGAGTTCACTTGCAATGCTCTTAGAATGAATGATGAGGCTTCTATTATAGGGAAAATTGGTTGCACTATTGCACCAACTCCAACAATTTTGTTAACAAAATTAGGCACCTAAATTGTACCAATTCCAAACTTTGTCAAAAAAATTTGGCACGCACTTTGGAATGCATGCATGTTTTTGTTTTACAGTTTGAATGCATGGGTTTTCAATTGCATGCACCAATCAATTGACTTTGAATGCATGCATGTGTTTTTCTTTTCAACAATTCTCCACGTTGGTGAAGATTTGTCTTAATTTGAGACTACTAAACTCCCCGTACATAAAATTGTCATCTAATCTCTGCTTTCTTTATTATTTCAAACTTGTAGAACATTGAATAAGTTTAGACAATACTTAAACTTGATCATTATCACCACCTTCGTCAACATATCTGCCAGATTATCCAGATTATCTGTAGTCTTGATTTTTCAAAGAAGAATCTTCCCCTCATCAATATGTTTCATCGTGCGTGATAAACTTATTTCTTTGTTAAGTGAATAGCACTTTAACTGTCGCAATACATATTAACATGTTCTTGTATAAGTCCCAAGTTTTCAAGCAAGCTTTGTAACTAAATGACCTTTCAATAGCCTCTGTAATCATCATGTACTCTGCCTCTATAGTCGATAGAGCAACTGTAGACTGTAATGTTGACTTCGAACTTACTAGCCTTATTGAACATATCTAGTGGTTGACCTTCGTTTGTCTAAATCACCATTATAATCAGAATCAACATACCTGATCATACCTTGACCAAGTGTATTATCTCGCTCAAATAGTAAACCAACATCCACGGTCTTTAAAATGTACCGTAGAATCCATGTCATAGCTTGCCAATATCTTTACCAGGATTATGCGTATACCTACTCACTACACTAATTATATGTGAATTGTCGACCTTGTAAATACCATTGCATACATCAAACAGCCAACTGCATTTGAATATAGAACTTGTAACATGTATTCTCGTTCTACATTTTTCAGAGGAGATAGTTGTGCAAAAAGCTTAAAATGAGAAGCCAACATAATACTCACAAGTTTTTTCAGTTTTAAAATGAGAAGCCAACGGGATACTCACAAGTTTTGTCAGTTTAGTCATGCCAGATTGTTTTAGTACCTTTTTCAAATATTGTTTCTAAGATAAGCTGACTTTGCCATTAACTCTATATCTGCATATCTCCATGCTAAGAATCTTCTTAACTTCACCCAGATCTTTCATCTCAAACTCTTGTTTGAGTTGAGTCTTCAACTTCAACATCTCATTTTTCTCTTGGATGCTATTAATATATCATCGACATATAAAAGCAAATATAATAAGGATCCCTCTTGTAACTTGCAAAAATACTCATAATGATCAAATTATTTCTTGTGTACCTTTGCCCTTTCATTAATCGATTAAATCACTTATTGAGTCGTGTAGATCTCCTTTTCCAAATCACCATGTAAAAATGTGGTTTTCACATCAAGCTAAAATAGTTTAAGATCAGATTGCACAACCATGGCTAGCTAAATTTAAATAGACGAATACTTCACAACTGGAGAAAATATCTCATTATAGTCTATTCATTTCTTCTTAGCGTAATCCTTCGCTACCAATCTAGCCTTATGTCAAATTTTATTTTTACGACGAAATCCTTCCTTCTTTGCATATACTCATTTAAACTTAATTGTTTTCTTTTCTTTGGGTAGTGTAACTATCTTCTAAGTTCCATTTTTATGAAGAGACTACATTTTTTCATCTATTGCTTGCTTCCAGTGTACACTTTTAGGGTTGCTTATTGCTTTTTTATAAGTGGAAGGAATATTATCATCTACAATTAGAAGTGCATAGGCCACCGGTGAATTGAGTTTTTAAAACTTAAGCAAATAAAACCACTTAACAATTTAAACCAATGCCTTAATAAAATTAAAAATAATAAATTTAACAAAAGCACAATATTAAAAAGATAAAGGAAGAGAGATCAAACACATGAGTTTTTACGTGATTTGGCAAAACCAGCTTATGTGCACGCCTTCAAGTAAACCAAGCTTGAAGATTTCACTATCCAAGCCACCAAGGTTTCAAATTTTGACTTCTAAGGTGTCAATAAACCTTTACAAGTGGTTCACTCACTCACATATTTCCCCAAGTGTTTTTCACACTTATGCTCACATAATTTGATAATGAATTTAAAGATTACAACAAAAACTCTCTTTTAAAGTGGATGTACAAGTGATAGCTCAATGATAACTCAATATATAAAAATTTATTAAATAAAAGCTCAAGAGATGTTCTATAAACTGATTTTTGCTTGAAAAACTTGTTTTATTTTATTTTGATTTAAGTTTATATAGTTTAGATAAGTAAATTAGCCGTTATTGACCTCCACAAAATAGCCGGATTGCTATTTGAATCGGCGGTTAGCAGTTTAGACTTTTGTGGCAAATTACTATTATAAATTTGGCGTTGAAAATTTGAAAATTTGCACCTGCGGTTAGCCGCTTATTTTGAGGCAGCTAATAGCTAACTTTCTATCTTCCCAATGTATTTTTGATATTTACATTTTAGTCCTAAAACTTTTATAAATTAAAATATGGCCTAATACTTGTTAAATTATAATATGGCCCAAAACATTTTATATTTTTGCAAATAGATCTAAATGTAGAATTTAAAATAATACTTGTTGAAATAAAAAATTATAAAACTTTTTCATTTTAGTCCATATCTTCAAAATAACCAATTCCATAAAATACTTGGTTTATAATTATAAAACCTTTGGTTTATGAAAAATGATGATAAAATCTTAAGCTATTCCAAATGCTAAATCATATAAAAATTAAATCATACCAGCTTTACAAATGTTATAGCAATGAAGTTCTTGGTTGTGTCATTGTTCATTGACTGTCTCGAGCTCGATTTCACATGATTCACTTGAATAAATTTTGCCCTTAAAAAATTAGTGAAATTGTGAAATATAATAATGCGTGTTTTTTATCATCAAAATTACAATTTGTATAGCCCTTTAGGCTAACCATTTCCTCTTTTTTGATGATGACAAACATTACATGTATTTTGACATTCGTACTTCCCCTCAATATATGAAATATATGATTCAACAATTAAATACATAAAAAAAAATATGAGCTCCCCCTGAGTATATGATCTATAGCATTTATAAACTTCCCCTGAACATGTCAAAAATACTTTAAAAATGCAAGTTACCTCTTCTCTAAGAAAAAAGTTCAAAATACATGCTATCTATTTTCTCCTCCTTCATCATCAAAATTACTCCAATCATATTAAGAACAAAAACAACTCTATAATTTTTAAGCAAGAAAAAGAGAATAAAGATCAAATATTCAAAGCATTCAAGAATTCAGAAACAATATCCAAGTAGAACAAAAAAATATCAAATAAAAATCCTCAAACCAAAGTTTAAACAAAAAATAGCAAATGTATATGAGAATGTAGGTGCATAATAGAATAAGGAAGCAAAATAGAATTTATAAGACGAGCACACTATGGAGGTGGTGGATAAGACGAGGAGGATGGTGGTGGAAACCTAAGAGCAATAAAAGGTTGTTGTTGGCCGGCAAGGATTTACTGTTATTAATAAAAAAGGCGTTACTACTAATCAAAGAGACACTGTTGCTCAGAAGTGTAATGAATTTGAAATGCCTCAAATTGTGACTGGAGTTAACTTGCTGCTCTTAAATAGAATGCACTTCACTCAATATTTATTGCATCAGATCTTGATGGATTGCTGAAGTAGAATAAGAAGGACCCTCTGAAGTGGAACACTAAGAATGGGAAGTTGATCTGAGGGAAGGATATCATTGAAGAGATGATGATCGAAAGAAGCAAGTTATGTAACTTTATTCTTAAGTCTTCGATCTTTAACTTACTGATCTTCCACCCATACGAACCCTAAATTAACTATAGCTTCATCTCTTATTTCTTTAGGACTCAAAAAGGTTTGCTCAGTTATAGGTACCTGGAAATGTTTAAGGATGCAGGTGAAAATACTACCAAATGGAAAAGATCGATTGGCTATACTCAGAGTGCTAAGCATATGTTGAACAATAATATAAGTGACATTTAGCACTCTGCCCTCTAAAATGCTATCGAATAAGACAACATCTAAATGGGTAATTTCGTCCCCATGCCCAGATCGAGGACTAATGACATGTTGAAGGACACTATGCAGAATTCTAAGTTGAAGGTGAAATTCTAGCTAAGCAACCCAAGACAATGGGTAAATTGGGTTTGTAAAACTTAAGCAAATAAAATCACACAACAATTAAAACTAATGTCTTAATAAAATTAAAAGGAATAAATTTAACAATGCTCGAAATTAAAATGATAAGGGAAAAGAGATCAAACACATGAGTTTTTACATGGTTTGGCAAAACCAGCCTACGTCCACGCCTCCAAGCACACCAAGCTTGAGGATTTCACTATCCAAGCCTCTAAGGCTTCAAGTTCCTACAATTGACTTCCAAGGTGTCAATAAACCTTTACAAATAGTGTTTCACTCACTCACACCTGTCGCTAAGTGTTTCCCAGAATTATACTCACACAAATTTGATAATGAATTTGAAGATTACAACAAACACTCTTTATTAGAGTAAATATACAAATGGTAGCTCAATGATAACTCAATGTATGAAGATTTACAAAATAGAAGCCCAAGAGATGTTGTATGAACTCATTTTAACTTGAAAAACTTTCAAAAACTTCTTAGATTTGATTTTGATTTGAGTTTATATAGTTTTGATGAGTAAACTAGCTGTTATTGACCTTTAGAGCATTGCTGGATCGCCACTTGTTTTGGCGGTTAGCCGCTAAGTTTATGTGGCAAGTTACCGTTGTAAATTTAACTCTAAAATTTGAAAAACCAAAGGCCAGACGGTTAGCCACTAATTCCCATCCGGCTAGCCACTTACTTTCTGTCTTTTAAGCACATTTTTTATATTTGCAATTCAGCCCAAAACTTATGGATATTATAATATGGCCTAATACTTTTATAAATTATATTATGGCCTAACATGTTTATATTTTTAAAAATAGGTCCAAATCTAGAATTTAAAATAATATTTTTTAGCCCAATACTTTTGAAAATTATATTATGGCCTAAAATATTTCATATTTTTTCAAACAGGTCTAAATCTAGAATTCAAAACAATACTTGTTGAAATCAAAGTTTGCAAAACTTTTTCATTTTAATCCATATTTTAAAAAGTCATCAATTCCATAAAATACTTAGCTTATGATTATTAAACCTTTGATTTATGAAAAATAATGATCTATTAAACAAAATCTTAAGCTTCTCAAATGCTAAATCATGCATACATTAAATCATACCTGCTTTACAGGATTTGTAGCAATGAAGTCAGTTGCGCCAATACTCGATCTTGGTTGAGCCATTATCTGTTGAGTGCTTTGAGCTCGATTTCACTTGATTCACTTGAATAAAATTTACCCTTAAAAAACTAGTGAAATTATGAAATATAATAACACATGTTTGTTATCATCAAAATTACAATTTGTATAGCCCTTTAGGCTAACAGAAGGGGTAAGGCTTGAGATTTCAAGGTGAAGTTACAAAACTCAAAGGACAAATCAGAACGCTTACAAACATTCCGAATAGCATCCTCAACAAAATAAAATGGAGAATCTATTTTACCTCTAGTGGTATAAGGTTCCAGCTCTTCATTTAGAGTTCTAACGATTTGATTTAAATCCATAACATCAAACTTAATAGGAGTTCCCCCAACACTTGTAATAACTCTATTTGTAGTTTGCAAAGAAATAAGCATATTTGAATAAAACACTTTGACTAAATTCGGATAATATCATTCCTTAAGAGCTCAAGCATTTGCCCAGCCTATGTCTAAGAGATTTATCATAAATAGCCAGATTCTCCAAACTATGAAGATTGACAAAATAAGGGGTGAGAATCAATCTCGACATAAATTTGTCATGAAACTGTTTCCAAAGAGGTGGATATGGAAAATGGGTTAATACGAATTCTAGATTGTCTTCATGTTATTCTTTGCGCTTCTTAGCTACTTGTTTGCCCTTGGATTTTTCATCACCAACCATGGTCGAAAACACAAAAATACCCAAGCACATAAATTCGGATTTACAAGATATAAAGTGAAATGGATAAGTTTGAACCAATTAATTTAATCATAGAGATGATTTAAGACAATGTATGATGCTAATTGGATAAAAAATAAACAAAAAAGGGCTGCCATTAGAAGAGAAATAAATGGGTAAGCTTAGTTTTTGATTTTGGGATTTTGAGAAATGAGTGATAAAATGGTGTTTTGAGGATGATTGGTGAAGTTTTAATAGATGGGTAATGATTTTAAAAGCTTATTTTGTCAAGAAAATGAGTGAAAAATGAATAAATTTGAGAGAGAATATAGAAAGAAAGTTACAGTTTAGAGAGAGAATGATGAATGGAAGAAGAATAAGAGAGGAAGAAGAAGAAAACATGATATACCCAAAACCAGCAGGCTAGCCGCTTCCTTTCGGGTTTGCAAGCGGCTAACCGGTTCCCCTCTGTATTTTACACCCTTTTTGTTGTCTAGTTGAGTTTTGATCAATTCCGAGACATTTTATGATCCCAAAAAAATTTGAAAAGCCATTCTTCATGCATGAGACATGATGAAAAACATTCAACAATTATAAATGCAAATATATAATACATTTATCTTGCATATACATCACACAATCATGAAGGAAGATAAATATACGAATAATGAAATTTCACATATATAACTTATTTAGCATGCTTATACAACACATAATCTTTAAGAATAAAAAATTAATCAATTTTAATAGTCTCAATATCATGATTAGAGATATTAATGTGAAAATCTCATCATCCCAAGTTCATGCCAGATTTTTGAAAATTGTTTTAATATGACATCTATAATTCACGTGACCATTTCCATTGCAGTAATGACAAACAATTTTTTGATTACCAATGGAGGTAGCCTTAACAAAATAATTTTGTAATATTTTTGTTTCAAGTTAGGCTCATACCCAGGTCCTCCTTTATCAAACACACATTTTTAATAGCTGAATAATTTTTCTAAGTTCTTTCAACCATGTGTGAATTTTAACACAATCTCATTGACCTCATTGCTCTTCTTTTTAAGCTCTTCATTTTCTTTGATCAAGTCATTAACATGTAATTTTTCATATTCACATAAAGTACTTTGTTTACCTTTTAAAGATGCAATCCTATCATGCAATATTTCATTATCTAATTCCAGTCCTTTGATTTTTTCATTTAGCAAATCATTGCATTTTTGCAAGGCATCCTTTTCATTTGAAAGTTCTAGTATTTTCTTCTTAAAACATGTATTTTTCTTACCAATTTTCATCATATCACTATGCAATCTTTAAAAGCATCATACAATTCATTATAAGTTGGAAGATCATTTACCTCATCAAGTTCATCTTCTCCTGTTGCTATAAATGCCAAGTTTGACACTTCTTGCGATTGTTCTTCATCATTATCATCCCAAGTTTCCACTATGGCTATCTTCTTAACTTTGTTGAAAAGAGGGCACTTTGATTTTATATAGCCATGCTTCTTGCATTCATAATATATGATTGCTTTCTTTTTTTCCTTTTGGTTCCTAAAGTTTCTGAACTTTCCTCACTTACCAGATTTCTTGAAAAACTTCCTAAATTTTATGGTTATCATAGACATTTGTTCGTCTTCAAATTTTTTTTCCTCATCACTTTTAGGTTTTGATGCTTTCAAAGCGATGTTTTTCTTCTTCTTATCTTCGTCTCCTCTTTTGGCTGCCAAATCCTTGTCGTAAGAAATAAGTGTATCTACTAATTTTAGACTTTTTAACCTGATTTGTTCCTTCATAAACTACTTCAAGTTTCTTCCAAATCTCATAAGAATTAGAACAACCCAAAATTCTATAAAACCCTTTTTTATCTGAGGCACAAAATAGGGTATTTATAGCTTATTCCATTCACATGAAGGTTTCAGAATATATTCTCTTTCTTCATTTTTAGTGGTAGGCATAAATAGACCATTACAAACAACTGCTCATATTTCATAATCTAATACTTGCAAATAAATTCTCATCCTAGTTTTCCAGTATGGGTACTCATTTTCATCAAAGAATGGTGGCCTAGTTGCGAACTGACCTTCTTTAAATATGAAATCATTTTGGGTTGCCATGAATCTTTTACTCTAGATGGTTAAATCCTAGCAAGAATACCTTGCCCTAAGACTAAATGAAATTCTAGCTAAGCAACCTGTTGAGTACTAGAAAGTGTGTATTTATAATGGAGAAAATCATCATTTTATACTCCAAGTCTCACTAACATCCCTATTTTTATGTCTTTAAGTCCCTTGTAATTTAATTATGTATGTTTTATTTTAATTAAGTATTTTATGTATTTTAGGGGATATCATGGTCATTTCACAATAAACGAGAGATCAGATGGAAAAACGGACAGCACTTTTGAACTCGGAGACATGTCGAAAACCTTAGGAGGAGCATAAAAGAAAAATGGTATCGCTTCACATATACGATCGTTTCACACATACTGATGCGGTTGATATATACGATGATCGTCACGACACTTCATTCACGCTCACTTTGTTCACATCACTTGTATCTTTGGCGTGGAATCGCAATCGATGACGACGGCACTATACGATGACGTGGCGGCATTTGATTGGGCGAATGATGTGGCATTGACCGCTTATGTGGCATTGACTGATGATGTGGCGTTGACTGATGAAGTGTCATGATCCTATTGAACCAAAAATGTTGACCGGTGACGTCGCAGAATATTAGTGGATCGAAAAAACGAGAGAACGGAAAAAGCATATACACAGAATAACAGCCCAAGATGATGAGTTCCATCCAATAGGAACATGCCACGTGGCGCAATCCTGAGCGTCCCAGTTGTTTTAATCCGATGGCCATGATTTACTCAACAGTATCTATAAAAAGGGGGCCCCCCCCCCATAATTTTACACCCCCGAATCCATTTTTGGACTCCATTGTATGTAATTCCATCTACCTCTTTTATTTACTACGTATTTTAATAAAATTACCCTTTTACCCCTAGTTCAAATATGAGTGGCTAATTTCCTTTCAAGCTTGGGTTGAAGGTGAAGTCTCAACATGCTCCATGGGCTTAATTTGGTAAATTTACTTTTCCTTCCCCTATAATTTATGTGGTGGTGTTGACTTTTCGTGACAGATAATAATAATCTTGTCGGATATCTACTGAATAACCGCCTCCCTGCGCAAGCGAGTTATTACTATTTGGCACGGAAGCCCTTAGCACCATATCTATTAAAGTGTGGTTAATGATGAGTGGAAGTTCCAAATTCATTATTTAATTGGTACTAATAATGAATATTAAGCCGATGGTACATGTTGAGACAGATCCGGAGATCCAAGCATTTTATTTTAATAGTTTATTCCAATAGCTTTAATTCAAATTAATACATTGCCTACATAATTGTCATTATAAATCCAACCACCAACTCAGAAAATTAATTCTACACATAATTAAAATCCACCTCCTCGTGGGATCGACACTCGTCACCATTAATCTATTCTACAATAGATTCGTGCACTTACGAGTTCAATAAAATTTGCACAACAAGTTTTTGGCGCCGTTGCCGGGGAGGTAAGTATTTTAATTTGTAGAATTTTTTTTCTTCTTTATTTATTTATTTTATTTGTTTCCTTGTAATATTTTTTTATTTATTATTATTAAAAAAAAAGAGAAAAAAAAAAGTGAATTTACATTCTGAAGTAGGTATTATTTTCTTTTCTTTTCTTCTCTTAAAATTTCTCGTAATTTAATTTTCATGTTATTTTTTATTTTGTGAAATCGGCAGGTTCAACCGCCTCTTAATTTATTTTAATTTGTTTCACGTATTTTCTTTTCTATATAGCACTTGAGTTATTTTCATAGGAAAATTGTAACAGCGTAATAAGGTTAGTATCGTAATTTCTCCCTTTCCTTTATCTTTATTAATTTTGTTATTATTATTTTTTTTTCTTATTTGCATGCATGGTCAAAGATTAAAGTCATATCTAGAATACCAACCACATGAAAATGACACCGAAATCGGTTTGAGTGACCCACAAACTTGAATTGAGAATTTTTCTTATTTATTTCTTCTTTTCGGTGATTTAAATTTGTGTGAAAGTGTGTTTATTTAATCATTCAATTTTCTTTTATCACTTCTAATCATGTATGCCTCAATTAGACAGAGCCTCTTAAAACATCTCAGACAACTTCAACGTATACGATCTCATCTGAGAAGCCAGATACGATTTTACAAAACACATCGTATTTGGAAGCTACAACCTCCAGAGTTGGTATCCCTGGTTGAAGATCTAGAAAGACAACTCAGAGGAATAGAAGATGGGATATATAACTTCCAATTAGAGCTTGAGGTTAACTCAATAAGAGGACGAATGTAAGTTCATTTTTCTTTTTATTGTGTGTTTTCTTATTTTGTTCACTTTTGTGTTTGATTCGATTTTACAGATTTGATTTTCTTTATTTAGTGTGTTTTGATTTATCTTCCCGTATAAGTGGCGGATAACGGTACTCCGTGACAATCAAAGTCGGTTACTTTAGTTTCCCATAATAACTAATATTCTGAGAAGAAGGTATGGACAGAAACAAAATTCTAGCAAAGCTTCACAAGCGATTTCCTTCACTTCCTCAGAATGCCCTCCTTACGATCTATAAAGCTCGGTTCGAACGCATGCGATTGCTTATGAAATATAACATCCCTGCTGACATCCGTTGGTTAATCGAGGCTAAAGTACGTTTAGCAGGTGAGTTGCCTCCTAAATTTATTGCATACATGCCTGGTTGTGGTAAAGGAAATTACTCGAGAAAACGAAGAGCTGAAAAACTTCATGTTAATTGTCATAAGTGTGCCAGGATGAAATGCGATAAAAATCCTTGTTCTTTCGGAATGATGTCTGATAATAGGGAAGATAAGATTCAATTCATTAGGGATGGCTTGAATAAAGAGTCATTGGATGATATCCTTCTCTCTTGAAAACGCATCCCAGGATACGCATAAACAAAGCAATTCTCCGATTATGGCCATTATTTCGAAAGAACGTGTCCGATATAGTCTTGGGAATCGACTATAAACGACCACCTTTTGCGCTTTATAAGAAAACTGGATGGGAAGCCTATCCTCGACTCATGAGGGCGTTCAAGCCGTTTACGGACGTAAAACCGAGGGAAGATGTGAGCCACAATCACAACTACCTGTAAATATCCTTTTACTGTTGTTTTATTTTACTGTTGTTTTATCTCACTGTTATTTTATCAATTGCATTATTGTCTTTAATAATTGAGTGCTTTTTCTTTTACTATTTTCTTTTTGACTCTCGAGCCATGTGCTTTACGCGTTAATTGACATAGACATGCTACCTCCTATACAACAGAATCATTGTCACCAAGATCCTTGAAATATGATCATTTTCTTTTAGACTCACAAATTGTTTTTGAGAAGCATCCCAATGGCAGCTACTCCCCAATAAACAATTCAAGAACATTTGTGTGCTCTCTCGGATTTAACTATGGCAAACATAAAGAGTTCGTTGAGGCGACCATCGATCTTGGTGAACGCATAGCGAAAAGAAATTTGCATCCGGTTTATGGAGGAGGTGACCGAGGGTTATCAAAACTAGTCTCGGAAGTCGTTTATCTCGGAGGAGCCAAGTGTTAGGCATCATCCCAAGAAGCCTCAAACCGTTGGCTTTGTATGTCGACTCACCAACCGGAGAAGAGTTAGTTGTCTCGGGTATGCAAAAAGAATAATCGAAATGCTAAATCATCTTGATGCTTTTATTTTCCTACCAGGAGATCTTGCAACTCTGTAGAGGCTAATCACATTAGCATCTTGGGCCCATCTGAACATTCATCAGAAACCCATCGGTTTGTTAAATGTCAATAACTTTTATGATGGCTTCATCACATTTTTTAACCATGCAATAAAAAACCATTTCATCCCTTTCACAGCGAAAAAAATCTTTATTTGTGCTCATACTGCTAACGAGTTAATTGATCTGTTACAAGCTTATGCACTGCAGCCGGATCCCAAGACCCTCGTGTTGGAATGGCCAACTAATGATGGTAACAGTAGCCGTAGTAAGAAGTGCAAATTAGATTTAACTCTCCGCTTGTAAATATTTTCTTCTGTGATCCAGCACTCAGGTGATGTCTTCTAAACCCTATTTTCTTTCAAACATTGAGGACAATGTTCCGTTCAGGTTGGGGGGAGGGAATAGTTGACAATTGTGGAATATCTCAATCTTAGTGTAGTTTTTACTAATTTTTGTTTTAGAAACTAACTGTGGTTAAATTTTTTGAGTTGAAGATGGCTGAATATGGAGTGCAGTGACTCTAGAAACGCATCTTCTTATTAAAAAAAAAAAAAAAAAAAAGGCATTTTGTGTGATCTTTTCATAATTAGATGACATGATAACTTTCAAATTTTAGTATTTGTATTATCTTTGGTCTTTAGTTATGTTACACCATGTTTGTTACTCTACATGTTGATGTTGGAGACAAATATAAGTTGCTTGAAAGAATGCACATGTCATAGGAATTTCCAAGTGAGTTTTTGAGCCAGTCATTTTTCTTGGAGAGTAACCCTTTTTGCCCATTCTTCATTCAGCTTAGCAGTTTATTGCTTTATACATTATCTCCAAAAAAAAAAAAAAAAAAAAAATTGTATGTTGCCACATCTGAAGATCTATCTAACTAGTAGATATGGAAGATTATTTAGAACCTTAAAAGATGACAGAAAGGCCATCTTTGGTCCGTTTGAGCCTTTCTAGCCAACCCTATTAATATGTATCCATAGTTAACCCCTTTGAGACTTAAAAAAATAAAATAAAATAAAAATAAAATAATAATAATAATAATAATAAAGTAAAAATAAAGACTTTTTTCTTTTTAAGAACCTATTATCTTGTCCCACTCCAACGTGAGATCACCTTATATTTTGTATTTCTCACCACCCATTTATGTTTGAAAATAGAGATAATTTTGCATTAAAAAAAAAAGGTGCTAAAAAAAAAAAAAAAAAAAATCAAAAAATAAAAAAAAGAAAAAAAAATTTTTAAAAATAAAAAAAAATAAATAAATAAAAAAATAAAGTGAAAAGCACCTTAAAAAATCAAAATTTATCTATTTGTCAAACATATATTTTGTTTTTCCTATTATCCTTTCTTTGTTAGCCACGTCCTTAGCCTACGTTACATCCTAATAAAAGTCCTTCTTGATTTTAGGGAACTATAGTCTGAAATGGAAACTAGTTATATGTGTTGAAAAGATGTGGTAATGCATACTAAAAAAAATAAATAAAAAAAATAAAAAAGGATGATGAATGTATTAGTTTGATTAGCATTTTTGAATTAAAATCGTCTTATTTCTAAGTTCTGAGGGTATATTTCTATCACCTTGGTGAGAGTGTGTGATATTACTTCATTATTATTTTCACTCAAATTACCATTCACTGGAGTGATTATTTTTGGGTTTAATTTCTTTGTGAGCGTATTACTACTACCAGTGAGATTTTGGGGTTTGCATGTCATTCTTAAAAGTGACTCGATTACTAAAGTTGTGACAAAGTTTTCTAAACTGATTCATGTGGAGAGTTGATGTGGGAATGATATTTCTTTAGACTGTAGATAATGCTTATACTTTTATTTGATTGTTATCATTAGTCTGATTAAATAAATACCACAGTAAAAAAAAAAAAAAAAAAAAAATATTTGTTTCAGTTTTGTTTTCGCTCAAATTGCTAGGGACTAGCAACAAGTTTGTTGGGGGTGTGTTGAGTACTAGAAAGTGTGTATTTATAATGGAGAAAATCATCATTTTATACTCCAAGTCTCACTAACATCCCTATTTTTATGTCTTTAAGTCCCTTGTAATTTAATTATGTATGTTTTATTTTAATTAAGTATTTTATGTATTTTAGGGGATATCATGGTCATTTCACAATAAACGAGAGATCAGATGGAAAAACGGACAGCACTTTTGAACTCAGGACAGTCGAAAACCTTAGGAGGAGCATAAAAAGAAAAATGGTACTGTTCACATATACTGATCTTGTTCACACATACTGATGCGGTTGATATATACGATCGCATACCCACGACGCTTCACTTCACGACCGCTTTTCCATCTTGTATCTTGGCGTGGAACTCGCATGCGATGACGTGGCACTATACGATGACGTGGCGGCATTTGATTGGGCGAATGATGTGGCATTGACCGCTTGTGGCATTGATCGATGATGTGGCGTTGATCGATGGCGTGTCATGATCCTATTGAACCAAAAATGTTGACCGGTGACGTGGCAGAATATTAGTGGATCGAAAAAATGTGTGTACGGTACATGCATATACACAGAATAACAGCCCCTGATGATGTGTTCCATCCAATAGGAACTTGCCACGTGGCGCAATCCTGAGCGTCCAAATTGTTTTAATCAGATGGCCATGATTTACTCGGTGTATCTATAAAAGGGGCTCCCCTAATTTGACACCCCTGAATCCATTTTTGGACTCCATTTTCTGATATTCCAACTACATCTTGTATTTTCTACGTATTTTAATAAAATTCCCATTTTACCCCTAGTTCAAATATGAGTGGCTAATGTCCTTTCAAGCTTGGGTTGAAGGTGAAGTCTCAACATGCTCCATGGGCTTAATTTGGTAAATTTACTTTTCCTTCCCCTTTAATTTATGTGGTTGTTTTGTCTTTTCGTGAGCGGATAATAATAATCTTGTCGGATATCTACTGGAATAACCGCCTCCCAAGCAAGGTTATTACTATTTGGCACGGGAAGCCCTTAGCACCATATCTATTAAAGTGTGGTTCATGATGAGTGGAAGTTCCCCCTTCATGATTTAATTGGTACTAATAATGAATATTAAGCGATGGTACATGTTGAGACATCCTGGAGATCCAAGCATTTTATTTTAATAGTTTATTCCAATAGCTTTAATTCAAATTAATACATTGCCTACATAATTGTCATTATAAATCCAACCACCAACTCAGAAAATTAATTCTACACATAATTAAAATCCACCTCCTCGTGGGATCGACACTCGTCACCATTAATCTATTCTACAATAGATTCGTGCACTTGCGAGTTCAATAAAATTTGCACAACACAACCCAAGAGGGGGGGTGAACTGAGTTTTTAAGACTTAAGCAAACAAAATCACACAACAATTTAAACTGATGCCTTAATAAAATAAAAAAAAATAAATTTAACAATGTACAATATTAAAAGACTAAGGGAAGAGAGATCAAACACATGAGTTTTTATGTGGTTCGGCAAAACTGACCTACGTCTATACCTCCAAGCAAACCAAGCTTGAGGATTTCACTATCCAAGCCTCCAAGGCTTCAAGTTCTTACAATTGACTTACAAGGTGGCAATAAACATTTATAAGTAGTGGTTCACTCACTCACACTTTTCCCCAAGTGTTTCCCGTACTTATGCTCACACAATTTGATAATGAATTTAAAGATTACAACAAGAACTCTCTTTTAAAGTGGATGTACAAGTTATAGCTCAATGATAACTCAATGTATGAAGATTTGCAAAATGGAAGCTCAAGAGATGTTGTATGAACTGATTTTTGCTTGAAAAAATTGTTAGATTTTATTTCAATTCGAGTTTATATAGTTTAGATATGTAAACTAGCCGTTATCGACCTCCAGAAAATAGCTAAATCGCTGTTTGAATTGGCGATTAACTGCTTAAATTTTTGTGGCAAATTACCGTTACAAATTTAGCTTTGAAAATTTGAAAATTTGCCCTAGGTAGTTTTTTTTTTCTTTTAAAAGGAAAGGAAGGGTGGGCAAGCCCAAATCAATTTTTACCCCTCTCCCCACCCCCAAGGCTCGAACCTGAGTCCACACAAGTGAGGGGCGACAGACTGCACTGCCAACCAACTCGGCTACGCCCTTGGGGGCAAAACAACATATTCAGAAATAACTGCCCTAGGTAGTTAACTGCTTATTTTCAGGCGGCTAGTGACTAACTTTCTGTTTCCTGGTATATTTTTAATATTTACATTTTATCCTTAAAACTTTTATAAATCAAAATATAGTCGAATACTTTTTACAATTATACTATAGCCCAAAATGTTTTATATTTTTTGCAAATAGATCTAAATCCAAAATTTAAAACAATACTTGTTGAAATAAAAGATTGCAAAACTTTTTCATTTTAGTCCATATCTTGAAAAGTAATCAATTCCATAAAATAATTTGCTTATAATTATAAAACCTTTGGTTTATGAAAAATGATGATAAAATCTTAAGCTATTCCAAATGCTAAATCATACATATAGTAAATCATACCAGCTTTACAATATTTATAGCAATGAAGTTTTTGGTTTCGTCCTTGTCCGTTGAATGTGTTGAGCTCAATTTCACTTGATTCACTTAAATAAATTTTTCCCTTCAAAAATTAATAAAATTGTGAAAAATAATAACGCATGTTTTTTATCATCAAAATTTCAATTTGTATAGCCCTTTAGGATAACAACCGTATCAAAAAAGTGAGCAAGCCTACAAATCTCTCTTAGTGGCCTTTTATTTGTAATTGAATCATGTTCTTATGAAAGTTCTTGGTTCAGAACCTCATCTTCATCTTTGGGCAATGGAGAATCACTATCCGTCTCCTTAACACCGGCTGGATGATCTTTAATCTTTTCAAACTCCATTTATTGGCAAAGTAACACTGGTTTTGTCATCCTTTTGTGAATCTTTTTGTTTTGACATGGTTGATTCATCAAAAGTCGCGTCTCTATTGAAAATAATTTTCTTTGTAACAGAACACCAAAGACGATGTCCTTTTATTCCACCAGTTATTCCTATGAACAATACTTTTATTGCTCTTGGGTGTAATTTAGATTTTTTTTAGTCCAATAAGATCGTGACACGTCATCAGTCAACGCCACATCATCAGTCAATGCCATATAAGCGGTCAATGCCACATCATTCGTCCAATAAAATGCTGCCACGTCATCGCACAAAGGCGATGCCAAAGATACAAAGATGTGAAATTAAGGTGTCGTATATAGTACCGTATATATCAACCGTACCGTATGTGTGAACAGTACCATATATGTGAACAATACTATTTTTCTTTTTATGCTCCTCCTAAGGTTTTCGACTGTCCTGAGTTCAAAAGTGCTGTCCGTTTTTTCATCTGACTCCTAAGGTTTTCGACTGTCCTGAGTTCAAAAGTGCTGTCCGTTTTTTCATCTGATCTCTCGTTTATTGTGAAATGACCATGATATCCCCTAAAATACATAAAATACTTAATTAAAATAAAACATACATAATTAAATTACAAGGGACTTAAAGACATAAAAATAGGGATGTTAGTGAGACTTGGAGTGTAAAATGATGATTTTCTCCACTATAAATACACACTTTCTAGTACTCAACACTCACCACCATTGTCTGAGCGAAGTCTTTTGTCCTTTCGACTAGTCTGAGTCTCGACTATCTTCTTCTATTTCAGAAATGTATCTAAAACTTTATTCTTGTTCTTCATTAAATACACCTATACTTTTCTTGAATAATCATCAAAAGTAACAAAATAGTGCATACCTTTCAAACTTCAAGAATCCATCTGTCAGGGTAATTATAAGCCATTTGCATTCTAGATTCCTATTTGAATGAGATTTTCCTCAAGTTTAGTACATAATGAACATTAGACTTAGATTGAGCCTTTATAATTCTTCAATTGGATTGAACATATTCCTATGGTTTTATAAGAATTTTCATTACCTATAAAAACACCTCCACCATTCAGTTCCTTAAAATTAAAAAGTCAACCCTTATTAGGACACATATGATATGTACAACCCAAATTCAAAATCCACTCATTTGAGTAACATGTGAACATTATACCAAACAAACTAAAGTCTGACTCCTCATCATACTTTGCGACACATGCATCAGAAATAGCTTTGCCCTTTTGTAACTTAAGATAATTATGTTTTTCAATGCCCTTTCTTGTGATAAAAAAGCATATTCATCTTTGGCATGCCTCCCTTTAGACTTGCTTCTTTTTTATGGTTTTGTGGATTTGTAAATGACCTCTTATTGTCAATACTTCTGCAACTGTATCCTTGTAATCTTTTCTATATATTTTTTTTGTCTTAGAGTTATACAATGCACTACTTCCAACATCGAATATGACATTATTCTTCATATAAAGCAAGGTGGTGGTTAGATGGTCATATTCATTAAGAAAGGAATTTAAGAGCAACAATGCATCATCTTCATCTTAAAATTTCTCATCAAAATTTAGTAAATCCACCAATACCTTGTTGAATGAGTTCACATAGTCATTCATTGACATGTCAGGTGCATATGTGAATCGATAGAGATTTTTTCTTTATGTAAAGCTAATTTTTTAAGGCTTTTCTTGTACTTTTTTGGCATCTTCCATAATTTCTTTGCTTATGTCTCCCTCATGACAAAGTATTATGATCTTTAGCAAGACATATGTGAATAGTACCACATGCTTGTCTATTAATCTTTATCTATTCCTTATCATCGATCATGTTAGGCTTTTGTTCAAGGGCAAGGTCCAACTCCTACTAACATAAGACATACAACACTTTACATTGCCACATACCAAATTATTGATACCATCGAATTTCTCCATTTCAAATTGTGCATTCATCATAATAGTCTTTGTTGATGAAGATGACGACAACACCTCTGCCATCTGACATCTTTTTCCTAATTGCTTAACCTAAATAAACAATATCTATGTGTTTATTTGTATAGATAATACGTAAGCAAAGTTCTCAAGAAAGAGTGGACGAGTCACAATAGTCCTACCTAAAATCCAAACTTCTTGGGCAATTCTAGCCTTGTTGACAAAATTTTCCTAGACATGCACCGATCCATACACTTACATTGCAAGTTCCCCGATATTCCTAAGTAAAAATTATTGGCTCTATCATATTTGTGAATAGTACTAAATACATAAAGAGTACCGTATATATAAAAGTACGGTATACGTGAACAATGCCGTATACCCTAAACATAAATTGTTGGCTCTAATACCACTTGTTGCGAAAGTATAGGTTGAGCAATCATCATTATTTTGGTCGCTGTGACTCTCGGAGAAATATAAATGTGGTGATAAACAAATGCAAAAAGAAGAGGACACAAGAATTTACGTGGTTCAACTTAAAGCCAACATCAACGGGTAAATATTGAAAGATAATTTTACTAATAAATGGGAATTTACAAAATTGGGAACTACTCTTAAAACCCAATAACTCAATACACCCAAATGGATCCCCTTGCACCTAAGGAAATGCTCTCACTACCCTTTTGAAGCGCTCACTAGCAATCTCTTTTAACTTTCACAATTTGGATGCTCTTGGAATGAATAATGAGGCTTTTATTTATAGGGAAAATTGGTTGTACTGTTTCACTAACTCCAACAATTTGTCCAAAAAATTAGGCACCCAATTTTGAATGCATGGTTTCTCAATTGCATGCACCGGCAAATTGACTTTGAATGTATGCATGTACTTTCCTTTTCAACATCGTTGTCGTTATGGGCATCAATTATTTCTGCCGATAATATTAGTATTAGTTTTAGTATGGTATTAGTATTTAGATTTAGCTTAATTTTGGGTTAAGATATCATTGAGCCTTATTTTAATTTTTTTTGTAAGTAAAGCCCATATATGTCATTTCCTAAACCTTTTAGCTAGCCCTAGATATAAATAGAATTTGAAGACAAATTCTATTTTTTCTCCTCCTAGCCATTATAGGAAACTAAAAGATAAAACTAACAAATAACCTTTATCTCAGTTGCCGTTTATCTCAATATTCCGAAATAGCTAACAGTCACCTCAGTAATGACAAAAAACATGAAAGTATAACTAAAGAATGCTAAAGTCAATAGAGATTTTTAATCCATACCAGACCCACGAGAAAACTTGTATTATGAAAAAAAATGCTTAAAATTGAATCCTGCATAACAATATTTTACCATTGGGGTTGTCATAGTTGCAGGAGCCGCCGTATATTTTTTTTTTCCTTTTTCATTTTAACTAGTGAAAAATTGGGAATAGTTAAATAGCAAATTTTACCATGATAAAACTTCACTGATAAGCTTAGGATATTATTTGTATTGCAATTAACGTATGCAATGGTTATGGAGCTCACCTGTGGACGTTCGGATTTTATAAATTTAAACTAAAATGGATTGTATTGCTACTAGAAAAATAGTCTTAATTTATTAACACTTGACTAGTGATACTTTATTAAAAAATGTCAATATGTACATACAAGCATTTTCTGTTTTTAATAAATAAGTATTGCAAATTACCAATGCCATAGTGTTTGAAAATTAAAAATCAGTGATCTTTGATACTAAGGTATCAATAGAAAAAAAAAATTATGTTATTCTTGTTTCCATTTGAACTCAAACCCAAGGCCTCCAAATCTATAATGTTTCAGTTCAAAAAACCAAAAAAAGAAAAAAAAAAACCCCAAAGCCAAACATTTTTCACTTATCTCTTTAATTTAGGCAAAATTTTTAATCTTTCTTGTTTCCTCCTAAACTCCTCAAATCTAAAAAACCATAACCTCACCAAATTCACAAAATACTATACTAGCTACATCGTCTAATCAACCGTAACTCTTTTCTCCGCTACTTCTCTTTCATGTTTCTCTTACAATCTAGCACAACCTTCTACCATCTAATTCGATTTTTCCCTCTCAATCTCAACTTTTTTCAATCCTTAACCCTAACTTTGTCTATTACAATCCAACATAATCTCACACAGTCACGAAATTCTTGCCACTTTTTTACCTAACGCCAATCTTTGTCACCATTGAGGGGTTTAAGTTGACCCCAAGATTGTGGACGGATGCCTTGGTCAAAGATAAAGTGCATTGTTGGATGCTATTTAAAGAAGAAGAAGCAGAACCACCACTTGGGTGAAGCTGTCGTAGATCTGGGCATGGTGATTGAGTAAGGTGAGCATTAGCTAAATAATTAATAATTACTACATATTCTCTACTTATATGTGAATTTAGTAAGAAATTAATTTGGTTCTATTTGTTGAAGTTTAGGTAGGTTTACTAACTTCTTTCATTTTTGTTCAACTAGTACATGATTTTGGGATTTTTTTTATTGCGTTTTGATTTGTTGATATGTGAATGGTAAAAATTGTGTTAGTCATTCTTGGTGTTTGAGTAGAATCTTTTTAAAGTCTTAGAATTCTAGGAGTGACATAATATTAGATTAATTTTAGAATGTATAGAGTGATTGCAAATTTTAATCGTTTAATTGGTTTGGTACTTTCATATCCAAGAAAGTTGAGGTATTAAGGAACAATGTTAAGTTAGGAATTGATAATGATATTGATATGAATGTTACTGTGATGATTTTAGGGCACGTGTGAGCTCATGTTATGATTAATATATTGATTGCTTTTTACGAATCGAGATTAGTAAATTCATGCATAATACTTTTTTATATGCCTATATGTAAACGTGTGTGAAAAGATTTCATATGGATTGCCATTTTATGGTTTTTAAGCTATTTTACCACTATAGTTTATGATAATGAGTTACATCTTGGTTAAAAGCTTATTTAAAATGTTTTCCTAAATTTTTCTTTAAAATGATTTCAAAATACTTGTCTTTCCACAAAATGTTTTCCTTAAAAAAGTATTTGTAAAGTTTTGTCAATTAAATGTCTTATAAGATTTTTTTTATTGATATATTATCGAATGATTGACATTGAAAGATTGAAAACTATATTTAAGGATTTGGCCCATTGTCTATAATTATCATTACTTATATGACTGAACAACTAACTCTATTGTGTGCATCTTTTGACATTACCGCAAGTACAGTACCGTAATTGAATAATTCACCAAGTTACCAGGATTATAAATGATATGTTAATTGGCTAGGTCAATGAGATTATAGGTGATATATTGACTGGCCGGGTCACTAGTAGCACAAGTAACATTATCAATTATTTTAAACAAAATGTTTTATTGAATAAATGGCTATATGTTCAAATGATTTTTGGCTAGCAATTGAATGAATGAAAAATTTTATTGTTAAATGATTTCTTTATTGATTATATATTGAAAATGGTTATTACATTATCACTTAATTTATTATGAATTTTATCATACATATGTAACGGATCATAAAATGGTTACTGGCTTCCAATTTTATGGTTCTTTATAATGATTATCATGTAATTATTGGTCTGTATGTTTGTATATTATTGTAGGTGTTCAATATGATATCCTATCAATTTGTACTTTGATATATGATTCCAAATTACTTAATTGTTTTAACATCCAAAAGATTTAAATGCTCATTGTTTATAGATCTAAGTGCTTCAACAAATGGTTATTTATAGTAGATAGATATAGGATAACGTTATGCATGGATTACTTACCAAGTCGATGGCTCACCCCTCATCTTTAACTTGTTGCAGATTGAGTGTAGAGATAGATATTTTGGTTGGAGGCTTCAATATCTTGTTGTGCTAGGTTCTTTGAATAAGTTTCCATGTAAATGATAAAAAAACATTTTTCTAAAATTTGGTCATGAGTCCGATGTCAAGCTCAAATTATGGTTTTTGTTGTTTATTGTTTTTGAGGTTTAAGGAATGTTTTGTGATGTCTCGATTATCTACAACCTCAAGGGTTTGGGGTGTTACATTAACCAAATGATTTTCAAGCAACTTTATTTGCATAGCCACCTAAGTTCGAATTCTAGGGAGATAGAAAGTAAAAGATTAATATGTGCTTTGCTCAAACCTATAGTTAAGAAAAAATTGGAATAAGGATATCAGGATAATGGCCAGTCTAGTTCTGTAAAGAAATATATGTAATCAACAACTTCCATAACTCCCTAGGAAACAAGAAAATACTGAAGATAATCCAGGAATTTAGTATTATTATACTTGCCCTCCGTCACTAATCATGTATTAATTGTCCGTGCAGCATATTGATTTATGAGAGAAAAACAATATATGTACATGTATATTCATGCATGCAATGTATATTGTTAGATAAATTTTATATCATCCATACTGCAACAAGACCATATAGAAAATAGATAGATCCAGTTAACCATGGCCAACCTGAATTTATAATGATCAAATAAAGTTACAGTGGACAAGAAATCTTAACAACCAGAAAGTTCAAGCTGGAAAATTGTACCTTCTTCTTGGCCTCGTCCTCTTCTACTTTTATGGTACTCCCTTAACAACTTTTGATCTGAAAATCAAATACATAATAGACAGAGACTGGATCATAGTTCGGTGACTTTATGAAAACTAGTAATGAGAAGTAATCGGCCAAAGTTGTTACCATATATTTATTCTCTAAAACCAAATACGTCAAAATGAAAGAAAACTCCTCCTTGCACCACAGACGTAAATTAAATGAGATGGATCTGACGTCATAATGACACCTAGCTTACATCAAATACCGACTTATGTAAATTTATAACATCAAACATGATGACGGCTGATTTGATTTTAATATTCTTGACCATAAACTTGCAAAGACTGAGAATACTAAATATTGAATGCTGAAAAGATGTGATCTTCCAGAAATAAAGTTCACCGGGAAGGTTTGAGGTTATAGTTCCAAGTCTGGAGCAGAGAGACTAGAAAGAATTTGATCTAAGGGGTATTAGTCCCCGGAACAGACTCATTCAGAACAAAGTCCATGGCTAGCTGGGAAGGTGGTGATAAGAGAAAAATATGGGAAACAGAAGATTTTATAGTACCATGGCAATTTGTTAATGACTTGACGAAGCCATTTCTTTCACTACCGTCAACTACTTCAAAGCCAAGCACAATGTACATCCTCGGGGCTTCAGCTTGAGTGGAAAGGAAGCTTACGATGCTGGTCTTTCTACTTCAAAGCCAAGCTCTTAGAACAAATATCCGAATGTCAAAAAAGTTAAGTCAGTTGCTAAAAGCACTATGTACAGTTCTTAAACCACGCTATTTGGCATGCAACTTGCAAGATTTGATTTGTTTTAATCTTTGCGTGTACAGATTGTACAAATAGTGATGTATTAGACTTTTATTTGTTGTCTACAAGAAAGAAAATTCTGATCAGTTTCTCAACAAGGAAAAAACACATAAAGCAGGGCGCTTTCAGCTACCGAGCGTCCATCACTGAATCTGTAACGCAATTCACTGAAAAAGCATCAGACTGCATATTTGAGGAATTTACACATGAAAAAGCAGGATGTTGGGGAGAAGGTAAATTAACAAACTCATTTGAAAGCATTGAGACAACTTTTGACATGGTTGGTCTATCTGTTGCATTTTCTTGAACACAGAGAAGGGCTACGTTAATGTATCTCTTTAGGATCGGATATGATGCTTCATTCTGCAATATGGGATCCATTAGTTCCCAGGTTCTACCATCATTCCACAGATTCCATGCCTGAAGAATAATAGAAATTCAAATGCTAAATGATAAGCCAACTCTCATATTGTTTACTGACATAGCTAGGAAACTTTTTCTTCTCCAGTTCAATGATTATATCTTTCTTCATTAGGATAATTACAAGATTCATCTTAGTATAATCAAAGACCCGAAAAAAGTGGGAAATATTGTCACTTACATGGCCAAGAAGGGTAAGCGAATCAGTATTGTAGAAGTGGGTATTCTTCTTGCTACTCAATGTTTCCAGCAGCAACACTCCAAAGCTGAACACATCAGATTTGATAGAGAATAGGCCTCTCAGGGCATACTCAGGTGACATATAACCACTGAAATTCAAAGTTTCATCACATATTTAAGCATCTAAAAAGGATTTACAAACACAGGCAAGCAAGTGATATTTGAATGAGGATTTAAATAATATCCGCAATTCTAGTATACTTACTAAGTTCCAACTATCCTTTTCGTTTTTGACTGCAATTCATCTCCACCAAACATTCTTGCCATGCCAAAATCTGATATTTTGGGATTCATATCTTTATCTAAGAGAATATTACTTGCTTTGAGATCTCTGTGAATAACCCTTAATCTAGAATATTGGTGAAGATATAGAAGTCCTTGAGCAATTCCTTCAATGATTCTAACTCGTGCTTCCCAACATAAAAGCCCTTTTTTGGTGGGATCTGTTACAATATCAAACCGTTACATGAGGGACATCTACGATTGTAAATGATACAGGTAGTTTTTTTGAATAAATGACAAAAATCACATACCAAAAAGAAAATAATCCAAGCTTTTGTTAGGCATGTGCTCATAAATTAAAATCTTTTCACCTTGTTCTATACAGCAACCAAAAAGTCTTACAAGGTTTCTGTGTTGAAGTTTTGCTATAAGCATCATCTCATTTTTAAACTCTTCTAGTCCTTGTCCTGACTGACTTGAAAGCCTTTTAACTGCAACTTCCTCTCCATTAAGTAGTTTTCCCTGTTTTCAATTTCATATTTCAACACATCGCACTTCACTCTGTTTTTGTAGTTAATATGACAAGAATGGTACCTTATACACAGGTCCAAAGCCACCTTCTCCTAACTTATTTTCTTCACAGAAGTTGTCTGTAGCTGCAGTTATGCTTGCCAAGCTGAAAAAAGGGAACCAAGACTCCGTACTCTTATTTTTTGCTCCTGCCGTGTTGACCATATTTTTGTCGAATAACAGCATATCCTGGCTTACTTCAGTTTTCCTTCTTTCTGCAAGACAGCCTTAAGGAAAGTGAGCGCACACTTTTCTCTTATGCACTAGTACACTCATGGGAACAGAAAACATATGAGAGTGATCTAAAAGGTCACCTTTGTCCTTGAGTTTTCTCCTCCTTCGATAAAAAACACAAACAGTAAGAAGTACCACCGGAAGAACAACTATTATAATTTTCCATAGTAGCTTCTTGTTTCCTGAACCCAAAAGGATATACATTAGCAAAGTAAGTCAATCAAAAGAATGCAAAAATCTAGCTTGATTTTGCAAAAAATGTGGGAAAGAGCCAAATATCAATGTGAAATTGCAGTCTTTTCCCACACGGACGGGCGTAGGAGTTGAAGAGTGCCCAATATAGACATCAATTTCGCTTTACATGGCCATACATGCTATCACAAAATCCTTGTAATATAATTATTTCTTTATTCTCTACTAGTCAGCTTACTTACCAACTCTTAGAACTAAGGGTTGTTTGATATTAATCTAATTGATTAACAAATTGTTTGGCAAAAGTAGGCCAGCTTGATATATTAACTCAGACAATCATGACTCAAAATGCGATGACTATACATAAATAATATCCTACGTAAGTCAGGCAGTAGATTCTTAGCAGGGTAGTTCGATATGTGTGCCCAATATGCAATGTAAGGTGGATAGACACATATTGAACTGTAAGAAAACTAAGATTTGAGTCTTCAACTCAACTCCTTAAACAGTAGCCGAAGTCTAGCTGTAACAAAGAAGTGGAATTTTTGTACCATCAATTAGACAATTACAACGGAAATATTTGTACCTGGTTCTGGAGCAGGTATTCGTATGTAGACTGACTGCCCGGTGAAGTTTCTAATCGTCTTTCTAATATCAATCAGGTCCCCAAACCACATTAAACAGCCGCTATCTCGTCCTGTTAATTTGGAATCAGTGTAAGCTCTACATGTACAGTTCTTCAAGCATTCAGCCTCACATTGCTTCAGATTCATAGTCTTATTTAGTGAAACCTCTAGTAAGGCAGGTGCTTTGATGTCGTCAAACTTTATAAACTGGTCTCCACTTTTGCAATCTGATGAATGACTGCTATCGCATTTTCTTGGCCATGTCTGGTTGTCTTGTGATTTGAGTTTGAATCCATTCAAACATTCACAAATAGGTGTCTTGTCGGCTCTGCAAATAGCATTAGCACCACAATGCCCATAATTACCGCATAAACCGTCTGGAGCTGAGAACAGAACATCCCATGCAGTGCTCCGCTCGTTCCATATTAGACGCTGGATCAAACCTGAGGGGTTGACTTTTAAAATCATTATGTTCGGACTGTTGTAAGACTCATACCTGAAAGAAATTTCATCTTTACTTTGCACCAAAACTTGTTCATAAAGAAAGCTTGTATATGTGGGCGCAGCTCCAAAGGCAACTCCATTCCATGGTCCAGTACAGGTATATTCTACAGATCCATTGTAAGCACATATTTTAGGTATCACTTGAATGACAAGTCTGTAAGTAAACTTTCCGGGGGATGGATCGTCAGCACTTTCCCATGATGATAAATATCGTTCAAAACCATTATTCAAGTCCCAACCCAACTTCATGCCTTCTAGCAGAGTGTCTGTAGGGTAGTTGAAGCTCTGCCACAAGTAGCTTTCAGCAGTATGACCACTGGAGTTATCCCTAATAACAAGGTTTCCAGTGTCCAAAAGTTGCGCTACCTGATTTTCTGCTTTTCTAGACATGTTCGAAGACCAGATAATGTCATTTCTTTGGCTGAGAAGAACGAGGTTTCCGTTATTGCTAAAGGTTAACGCTATGTTCGGATTGGAGATTGGACTATTTCTATTAGCAACCCAGACAACAGTGTCAGGGATCTTCTTGTACCATACTCCCAGGTACCTGTTCTTTGAGTTTCTAGGGGAGAAGAAACCAAGCTCAAACCTTTGAGATGATGAAACTAACTTCTCACCACCACGGATGGATGTTTCTGGAGTTATTGTATCAGCTGCTAGTGACAACTCCATGCTCAACAAGACGATCAAAGAACTAAAGATATAGAAGTAAAGAAGATTGATTTCCATTCGTAAAAGTGGAAAAAAATTATGAGTCAATTTTGTTGGAGGGGTACATAAATTTTACGAATGCAAAAAACTGACATAGCACTTGCACAAGTTCTTTTTCATGACTACGTACGTGCGTCGTCGCATATTTGCGCATAAATAAATGAAAAATTGGAACGCCTATTTTGAAAAAGCTATCACTGGCTTGTTATTTTATTAAAGAGTCAACGTTTGGATTCAAAGAAGGAGCCGCCAGCAGTGTTTTCAGTATGACTTTGTCGACGAAAAGATTGCAGGGCAGATTGTCTAACAGAAATAAAAACAAGGCGCCACACCATTTTCAGTGGTGGCTTTTCACTAATTATTGATTTGGAAACTAAGAAAACAGCGACAGCTTCAATTTCTATTCAGCTTTCCAAGCCCCAATAGTAGTTACATCATATATGTAACACCCAAGGTAAATTCCATATTTACAAAGCACGGAGGAGATGTTGGGTTTATGAAGGGTAATCTACATCTTAATTGGAGAGACGTAGTTGAACTTAGACCAGAAACAAACCAATCTAATCCCCAAGACTCACCACACACTGATCTTATTAACAAGAATGTTTTTAAATGAGAAAGAATTAGAAATCAATTTAACAGAGACAGAGAGAGAAAGCAGAAGAATTGAATCAAAGGATTATAGAGGTTCGGCTGAACAATCTACATCCTCTTGAGAAACAAAAGCCATAGAGTTTTATTGATGCTCAAAACAGATTACAAGCTTCATGAGAGAAATACAATGAATTGAATCAACATTTCTTAAGGCCTGAAATCCTTATATACAGCTCAGAAAAGTTCTAGAATATTGTTCTGCACACCAGCTCACGTTTCTGGGCTTGCTTGTAACAACCCAAAAACTTCCCGCCAAAACTAACTGCCTTAACAACTTTAGCTTCTCCAAAATGACACTCACGGCTGCAGTTTTGTGTAAGCTCTGGACAGCAGGGTAGTGTGATATGCACAGCACAATCTCTTTTTACCGACTTGTCGTCTATTGAGCTGCACTATAACCGACAAAGTTGTTTCTCTCAAATCTGATGATTCAGGTTTACATTACAACAGATGCATTTTGGGAAATATGGGCACCCCAAAAACAAAACGGTACAAGTCTTGTTAAGGTTCAAAGTGAATAATATCTTGCTAAATCTAGTAAATTTTGGGTTTATAAAAGATGATTCACACATTAATTAACAAGACGCGTTTGGGGTGTACGGGCGCATCAGAAACAAAACTATTTGGCGTGTACAATATCTTGATTCATGACAATACATGACATGGTTGTGGATAAATTTTACAGGTATCATGATAAACAAAATCCACCAGAAAAGATTAAATTAACAAATGGAGGAGTTGAACCGTCAATAAAAACGAAATGAGACCCTTTATAAATATCTTGACACTTTCTCACTTCCAGAGAATTAAGAGACAACTTAACTCATTTTAGCAGCCCTTGATTATTTCTCTATCAATCTGTTTAGTCAAGATTCTCAGTCAAGGGTCCATAATTGCTCCATAATTGGAAACAAAAAAATACATTTAACTACAAAAGTTTGACAATATTGACCATCAAACTCTCAAAGTTTTACATAAATGACTTCCACAGCCTTATCTTCATTTTATTTGTTAAAAAGCCGGAACTATGTAACATTATTGTTTCCTATTTGGTGAACAAAACACAACACCAAAAAAGAGAAAAAATGAAAAGGAATAGCGTTATTGTTTCTATGTGGTGAAAAATACAATCTTCCCCCACAAATGTGCTCACATCTGGCAGGTTTATAGGATCAATTATTAGTTTCCTACACTAATGGAACTGGAGTTGGGACAACGGCCATTCCAGTGCCGCAGCGAAGATGTGATGAAGAGTTGTTCCATGCATTGAACTTATTCTATCCAAATTGTGATGATTTTTCATCATTTTAAAACTATCAAAAAATTTAAACTAATCGAAGCATCCGGTGATGTACTATGTTTTTAACTACAATTGATGTTGCTACCAGTTTCTGACTATTGAGGTTCCAAAGACTGCTATATGTATATAGAGAGAGTGACAGAGATGAGCAATGCTGGATTCACAGAGTTGAACTGATGTGGCATCTTAATGTCACTCAATGATTGCATTGTAGGATGCTTTTTTATGTAGATGTATTGAGCAAACAGAGTTCTAGACAGAATAGGATTGTTGCACGCTTAAGTAAATTTCTACTGAGAAATCTTCAAAGATTCTATGATGGGACGACTTTTTATATCTAAGATATCATTATTGAATTGATCAGAATATTTTTCTGAATGTGATTATTTATCTATACAACACGACTGCAGTCAAATTAACATATACATTATATCAAAATTTCCAGTAGTAGGGGATCGATTTTAGTACAATAGTTTATTTATTGATTCATTTATTTATTTGTCTTGGTGCAGATAAATTTTTTTTATCATAAATATGGTTCATTCAAGCAAAGTACAACTATTTTTGTGAAAAAGGTTGCTATAAAGGCTCCACACTACGAAAAAAATATCTAATAAAAGACATGCCGGTAGGGTAACATAACGAACCGCGAAGAAAAAAATACAATGATTCGGAAGAATGTATGTATGAAATCATGACGAACTTCACACTAGTAAGAGTAACTTTCCCAGTAACAGAAACAAAAGACAATTAATTTTCAAAGCACAACCAATAAATTAATGCAGAACAAGTTAAAAACTTTCCACTGGCATAGAATGATGCAGTTTGTTTGCGCAGAAAACAGGTCTTATTAATCCTTTTCAGGCTACAATTCTGTTAAGAGTTTATGTTCGCGAAAAAATGGGTACATATGTAATTGCCATTAGTTGAATAAAACATGTAGATGGTTTGGCCTTAAAGACTCTTACTTTTTTCCTATAGTAACAAATCAATCACAGGAATGATTTGAAAGTATATGCAGAGTTTCTGATGTGGAATTTTTGAAAAATTGCGCAAACCAGTTGTATTGTTTTGATTCCTTATTCTGGATATGCTTTGTCCTCTAGCATTAGGGTTGACACAGATACAGAAGTCTCAACAGTAGGAATATTTGGATCACATTGATGAAAGAGTGCTGCTAAACAGACACAAATAAGAGACAATAAAGCACTGTTTATTTCTTCTAACTCCCTGTATTTCTTTTAATTCTCCTTTTTTGCCTTATACTTTAGACTTCTATTAACTCCTTAACTACTTGAATTTGGATTCCAGTAATTCAGATTCCTTTATGTACTTCTTTATGTTTATTTTAAAATAATCTAATACTTTTACTAACTCACATTTACTAAGTTGAGAACAACAGAATGTAAATACTGTTAAAGAGAGACTCTATATAATGCTTCTATTTATAGTTTCTTCTATATTAATCATTTTGAATTGATGTTTCCTATTCCTGTATTAAATCCTATGTTAAATGCTATTTCTATTCTTCTTATTACAATTTATATAACTTCCTATTACTGCTAGTTTTCCTAAATTATCAACTTGTTTAATACACTCACTAAATGTTTCAATAGAACAATTTTGTAAGCTAAACAAAGTGTAATTACCTAAAGGCATGCAAGCTAATTTTGATTTTAAAAATATTATAAACAGATTTTTCTCTACTAGATACTTCCCGATTCTTTTACAAACTTTTGTCAAATTGATTGAATAACAAATTATTTTGTCATAAATACTAACCAAAATCAGTATTCTTTTTCAGAATTTCTAAAATAGTTTTCCAAAAGTTCAAAGTTTAAAATCAAACTTTTCAATTAAAACCAAGTTTTTTCCAAAAAAAAAAAAACACCTTCTTCACATTAGGGGCATGGAAATCCCAACACAAAACCTCTCTTCTTCCCTAAAACGCCTATCCTTCAGGTAAAGCAGTACTTTAGGAGTAAAACTTGGGCACTCAGAGGTCCTTCTTCAAGGCTTTGGGTATTTCTAGAAACATAAGTTTTTCTCTAAAGTTTGATTAATTCCTCACACATAGAAAACTTTCATTATGAGCAAATAAAAAAGAGACCTAATTCATAATGAAAGATTTGCAACATAAAACTTGTTCATTTATAAACATTTAGAAGTTTGCAAAAGATTAGGTTTCTCTATTAGAAAAAAACTAATTAAGTTAGGTAAAATACACGTTCAATAAATTAATTACTTGAAATATTTTCTAAAATAGAACAGGAAATTGAAAAGAAACTTAAAAAACTTTTAAAGATTGAATTTACTACAAGATTTTTGATGAGCTGATTTTTCTTATTGCTTTCCTGATTGATGATCGATGCTTAGCAAAAGAGGTGACTCTTCTTATTTATAGAATTCTTTCTAATTGCTTATCCTTATCTTTCGCTTTCTACATAGATGGACTAAAATGCTTCAAGTGACTGAACGGAATGTTAGCAGAATTATCACCACAACTTTTCCATAACTTTAAAGGTAGTGAGTGAAGGGTGACAATTAGAGAGGGGACCACTATTAAGTCATGCTTCTAGCATGTTGTCAAGGTTGTGGGCCTTAATATCATTTAGGTTATTATAGAAATCTCTATCATCATCTTCTACTTCTTTGCTTGATTGATCTTCTATAAGAGCCTTGCAAGCCTTGATATCTTCTTTATATTTTTCTTGGTAGAAATCTACAAGTTGGTTAATTGTGGTCTTGGACAAAAAAGGAACCTTAGGTATATTCTAGTGAGAATATATTTTTTGATTAAATTCTTCAGCGATCAGTTTTGGACGATCAGTAAATTCTCTAATATCAAATTCCCTTACTATTAACCTACTTCTCCAATGTCTAATTTGCTTAATTAAAGAATTATTAATGCAAATCCAAGGAATGTTGGATCCTTCCAAGTCATCAAGTTCTCTAATGGTGTTAGATCCTTTTAGGAAAATGAAATGTTGTGCTTGAAATTCATAATATACTTCTTCCTTGAATTTCTATTTTGGTGCTTTTGATTGGATATAACTACCACAAACTATTCTCCTATAGCCATTAGGTTAAGCATGGTTGATGCTAACCTCCTGTCAAATGCATTTGTCTAATCTAGGTCTCTAACAATAACATGATCAAAAAAACAAAAATCTAATAATAATTGTGGAGTTAATATTAGTGGTTTATCTTTGAATTTTAGTTCTATTGGTTTGTATAATCCTAAATCAATGCTAACTGTTGCAATAGATCAATTCTTCGGCAAAATTTTTAAGTACTGCTATAATAAGTCTCCCATATGATAAGAAATTCAAGTGTTTGATGGGCAAATCCTGGAGTTTCATAGCTATGTTTGGTATGATCTTAGAGAAAACTCTGAATGAACTCTATTTTGTCGTTTTGCATTTTGGCTAGGTGTTCTTTAATGATGAGTCTGCCATAATGGGGCAGCTTTGATAGTTCCCTATATGTAAAGAAAAAGGTGCTGGGGTAGCTTTGATAGTTCCCTGTGTGTAAAGAAAAATGTTCTACTCTCTTGCATTTCTAGCTTATTGGGGTTAAGTGTTTTGCACTCATTGTCATCTTTAACCAATGGGGTTAAAGGTTTTTTGCCTTTATTTACCAATGGCACTAACAAAGTCTTGAGCTTATCCTTTACAGAATTTCTTTCTTCATACAAGTATCGGCACCTATCATTTAATATTTTAAAATTCTTGACCATTGTTTTGCATTGATCACAAATAGACAAAGTGTTAGTGGAAGATAAAGCGACTGTACTGCCTTGTGTATTTTAAACGTAGGGTGATGGGTGCTAAGATAAAGATGGTACAGTGCCAGTGATATCTTTTGCTAATGGGCTTATAAAGAAGCTCCAACCAATTTGTTGTGTTGCAGCATCAATGGTTGATTTGAAATCATAAAATCTTTAGAAATAAGGCTTGTAAAATTTTGTGAGTTGTTGAAGAACTTCAAGGCAACTACGGTAAATACCTAGTGTAAATCCTTTAAAATCCATATAAAAACTAAAAATTTTACTTAAAGGCTTACTTTGGATTTTTGAAAAATAAAATGTTGATGCATTAAGCTGCAAAGATTCTACTATCACCTTTTACATTTTAGAAGTTGTCTAGAAGGCATTGTTGTGATTTATCTGTCTGACTACTAGGTAAAGGCTTGAAAGACAAGTTAGTTCCCTTTGGGAATGTTGTTAGACTAATTTGTCTGAAGGTCATTCTCTTGTCTTCAATCTGTAAAATAATAAAGTATGATAGAATAATTTTCTTTACTTAAGTAATCAGTTAATCTATTATCTACAACTTTAATGTGCTCAAATTCTACCTTATAACCATTACCTGCTGTTGTATTAACAAACATTACCTACTATTGTATTAACAAAATTTAACCAGGTTTTACTACTTAACTTTTTCTCATTGGTTTTATTATAAAATCTAAGTATTACTTTACAATCTGTCTTTACTGTGACAAGCTAATTGAGAAATAATCTAAAACTATTTAAAGCATCTATAACTCCTAAGATTTCATAATCTAGAGGCTTTATGTTTATTTACAAATTCTCTTAGTAATACTGCTCCTCATCTATTCTCACTAACATTTGTTTCGAGAACTTTATACTCAATTTCTAATGGTAAAATTAATTCTAGTGATTCTTTACCAATGGACTTTATTTTTCTAATTAATTCTATATCTAAAGAATTCAGGAATTTTTGACCTCTTGGTTTCGTTTTATTGTACAAAGGTCTATTAGTTTGCTAAGGCTTTTTACATACATCCTAGCATAATTTAATATTCCTAAAAGAGCTTGTAATTTCTTAATATCTTCTATTTTATTTGGGAAATCTAATATTTTCTATACCATGTGTTTTTGTAATTTTATCTTTCCTTTTCCTATTTTCATTCCTAAAAATTCTATGTACTTTTTACAAAGTTCCATTTTCTTCTTACTAATTATAAGTCCGTTATTTACAAACTCATTAAAAACTATAAGTAATTGATTATAATGGTATTCTAAATTTTGGCTAAACACTAGTATATCATCTATATATACTAGAACAAATTTACTATATTTTCTAAATATTAGATCTATCTTAACTTGAAAGATAGAAGGGGTACTTTTCATTCAAAATGGCATGACTATCCATTTGAAATGTCCTTTAAGGCAGTTGAAAAGAGTTCATGGAATAGAATCATCATTAATTTTTATTTGTCAAAACCCTGATTTACAGTCAAACTTACTAAATATATTTTCATTTTGGAAGTAATTAATTAAATGATATTTATTAGGGATTTTATACTCATCTTCATATGTATTATCATTCAAATGCTTATGGCTTATCACCATTCATGCTTTTTCTCTTTTAATTTCTTCATGATTTCTAACCATAAATGTTGTATTTCTATGGCTATTGTTACTATGTCTGGTTACTCCTAATTTTAATAATTTTTCTATTTGAATGCTAAATTCTTGGATGTCTTGTGAACTACAATCTCCTTTGGCTATTTTAATGGTAAAATCTACATTATTTTTGTCTAAGTGAGATTTAAATTTATTCCTATCCCAATGTTTGATTGGGTCTTCTCCTAAAACTTGTGTAGTTTTTGCTAATCTAATTATTTCTTCTAAATCTTGTTTTTTTAGATCTTTTAAATTTAGCTTTCTTAGTCTATACATCTATATTTTTAATATATAATTAAAATCACAAAATTTTCTAGATCTAAATCACAAAAACTACTCCTCTATTAATGTATGGTCTTTCTAAACCTTCTAAGAAGCAATCTATGACTTCTCTATTGATTTCTATCATTGGGTCATGCTGATAGTCGAAATCACTACTAGTTCCTATTTTTAAATCATATGAAAAATCAAAATCAAAATAATAACTACTATTAGTTCCACCACATTCTACATGCAACTCTGATTGAACATACCGATGCTGTTGAAAAGGAGAATGAAAAAAATAGTTAGGGTCACAACTGTTAATTTAAAGAATGAAACATAGTTACTATTGGTCAACATACTACCTTTACTATTACGTATAAAATTTAATCATAAGATTAATTTATATTTATTATTAATTGGACTAACCTATGCTTGCGACAACAGATAATATTCATCGAATATATTTTCTACTGAGTAAAAACTTATTTGTGCATCTCTAATACATTTTTCATACTTTAATCTAGTTTCATCCATTTGTTCTACAAATATTAGTTGACACAATGTTTGCAAACAATTTGTTAGGACTAAACGAATATGTATATGAGACATGCTACTCACTGTATTTATCATGGCTAATAATTCAATCGTATTACCATTTCTAAATTTAATCTTACTAATAATACTAAGTAGAGTGGTTTGAGCTATAAAAGGTGAAGATCTACTAAGAGGTTGTTGATCATCAAATGTCTTAGAATGTTGTTCTAGACATTCGTCCAAGTGTTCTTCTTTTGCCTCAATAATCTATTTATCCTTCTGTCTAGTTTGATTCTATTCTAGCTTATGAATTTGTTGTGTAAATTCAAAGTCTTGATTTTCTAACTGAAATTTTAATTTTTATATTTCTAACTTTAATCTTTCTATTTTTAAGTTTTGAGATTCTACAGTTTGTTTAGACTCTTGTAGTTTTACTGGCTGGTTTTTATAAGCTTTAATTAAACAAAATTTACAAACCTTTATCTTGCAATTTTTACAGTTATATCGAAGTTCTATACTAGGAAAAAGTTTACATATATTACATCTAATGTTAATGGATCCTTGTCTATGTATAAATTCGTGTAGACATTCTACTTTTTCATCTTATTGTTTTAGCCTTCTAGCTCTATATTCATAAAAATATAATCTTCATCATTTGAATCAGTACATTCTTCATAATCAAATTCTAAATCTTCTAATTTTAAATTTTCATAGTTGCTAATTATACAAGATTGACACCTTTTTTGAAATGATCATTTCTTTTGTTAGGGCAGCATTTGCGAGGTGTTTTGGATCCCTACAAATGAAACAAGCACATTTCTTCTTGTTCGGCTTTTTAACATACATGTCACCCTTTTTCGCTTTCTTATATGTCTAGCTTTTCCTAAGAATTTTTTGCTTATTATTGTATTTATAGGGTTTAAAATATTTGTATACTTTTTTTCTATGTTTCTGGTCTCTATATTGTTGTGGAGTATATATGACCATTTTACAGAAATAATAAGACTGTGTTTTGAGCATCTTCTAAATATTAGCTTATACACATTTTTCTCTAACTAAGAAACCTTTTGCTTGGATAGCCTTATTTCCTTTAGTTCTTAGAATATTTATTATCTCATTATTATCTAATTTATACTTAGTTGTACAATTTGACTAAGTCTTCCTATACATCCTTTGCAAATTAATAAATTATCTTCATTTCTCTTGATATGGTATCCTCTAGTGTTTATTCCTATTCTTAAATCCTTGTAAAAAGTATTGACATTTACTAAATAGTCCAAGGTAAAATATACTATTCCCCCCTTCTTATTCATGTCTAGTTCTATGCTTCCTAAAAGTCCTTGTTCTACATTTGTAAATTGATTATCATAAAGACAAATCAAGGCTTTTGCACCTAATTTTCTCTATGTAATCCTTTTACTCCTATTATAACTAGTCCTAAATGTGCTTGTTTGAGGTATTTGTCTTTAATTTGATTACAAGAATACTTGTATCTTAAATCTAATGTTATCATTTGTTCTTCATGTGTACATGACACATATCTTTCACTATAATTTTGATATAGTAAAGATTTGCTAAATAAATTTCCTTCTTTATATATTATATTTAGATTGATCAAATCTAATTTATTTTGCCTAAACCTTTTTATTTGTTCATCTAAATCTATAAGACTTTCTATTTTAACATCCTCGTCTTCCTTTTTCCTTCTGAATATTCTTTTTAAATAATTACCCTTTAATTTACTACTACTGACCATCTATTTTCCTTTATCCATTAGTAATATCTATAACTCCTAGTTTTCTTAGGTTTAACACTTCCTATATCAGTATTGATTTTAATTTTTTAAATCTTCCTATTAAATCTTCTATTTCCAAAGTCGATATTATTTCTGAGCTTTTACTATTTTCTAATTATTTTAACTTTAATCTTCCTTCTTCTATTCTTGAGATTTTATCTAACCCTACTATATTTTGATCTTTTATAAAATCTAGTTTTTCTTCTAAATTCTTAAGGACTATTCTATTCTCTCTTAAACTATCTAAGAATATTTTAAAATTTTTATAATCTTCTCTAATTCTAATTTCAAATTTCTACCTAAATTAACTATCAAATCTACTAAACTATTTAACTGAGAATTTTCTGTATGCAGATAATGTTTAAAATTACCTTCTATATTACAATCTATAATATATCTATCTAAAGTTGTCTTTTTACTATGATAAGTGCTAAGTTCTAAATCTAAATACTTTATTCTCTTCATAAACTATTGGATCTTCTAAATAGAATTAACTAATTAAACCATGCTCTAATCCAATTTTGTATGCTTTGACAACAGTTTCGTTGGGGTTCCTAAGGGTTTATTTAATCAACTTCTAAAAATTCTGTTATAATTTTAAATTATTTTTCTTTTGAGGGTTGAAATGAAATTTCTTATGTCTTCCTTTTGTCCTGCTTATGTTCGTTTATCTTTTTCCTTGATGAAATATTTTGACAGCTTATAATCAGATGTAGTCTTAAGAGCATGGATAGTTTTATGTCATTATCAAACTGTGAAATTACCTCGGAGGGAATAAATTCATATGGTTCATCTCAAAAGACACTTGGCAATACTAGTCCATGAATTTGCTTTTAAGTTGTCACTTCTTTGCAGTATAAATAAAACCAATTGTATTTAAAAGCTACTTATTAATGCCTGATGAGCTTGAATAAAAATGAGTGTGAATGGGTAATACATCAGTAAAAAAACTCATCGGATTCAATCTTTCTACTTTTTCTTCTCTCTTTATTTGTAACACCACAATTCCACTAATAAGATACTAAGGTGAAATTTAAGTGAAATTGCATTGCATCATTCTCATTTCTAAACCGTTAAAATAATATCCAACAATAAATGTTTTAAACCTTCAAAAGAAAATAATTAATGAAATAACATATTCTCAAATAAATATCATCCCAAAGAAATCTAAAATATTCATAGATTATTAACGTAATATTAATCCATGAAAGAAATTGAGCTTTTATTCTTCCTCCTAATACCATAAGCTCATATCATCTAACTCTATCTACAAAAATGTGGTAAAGAGGGGTAAGCCATCAACTTATTAAATAAATTCATCATTTAGTAACATAAATAAATCAAAATATCATAAAGTCATTTAAATCCTTTGAACATAAAATAGCATTTTAAACGCATAAAACATATTTAGCTCATGCCACATAGTATCACCTGTAAACTCGGTGACTCAGCCATATAACATCTTGTTAGCCTAGAGGGTTATACAAACTGTAATTTTAATGATCACAAACATGCGTTATTATATTTCACAATTTCACTAGTTTTTTAGAGTAAAATTTATTCAAGTGAATCAAGTGAAATTGAGCTCAAGACATTCAATGGACAATAGCACAACCAAGAACTTCATTGCTATAAATCTTGCAAAGTTGGTATGATTTCATGTATGCATGATTTAGCATTTGGAATAGCTCAAGATTTTGTTTAATAAATCATTATTTTTCATAAGCCAAAGGTTTTATAATTATAAGCTAACTATTTTATGAAATTGGTTATTTTTCAAGATATGCATAAAAATGAAACAGTTTTGCAATCTTTGATTTCAACAAGTAAACAAGTATTGTTTTAAATTCTGGATTTGGACCTGCTTGTAAAACTATAAAATATTTTAGGCTAAAATATAATTTTTAAAAGTATTAGACTATATTTTAATTTTAAAATTTTTAGAGCTAAACTGCAAATATAAAAAATATGCTTGGAAGACAAAAAGATAGTGGCTAACCGCCTGGGGTAAATTTTCAAAACTAAACTTGTAATAATAACTTGCCATAAAAGTCTAAGCGGCTACCCGCTAATCAAAGCGGCGATCCGACTATTTTTTAAAGGTCAATAACGGCTAGTTTATTTGTTCAAACTATATCTAACAAGTTTTCAAGCAAAAATTAGTTCGCACAACATCTATTGAACTTCCATTTTGCAAATGTTCATACATTGAGTTATCATTAAGCTATTATTTGAATATCCACTCCAAAAGAGAGTTTTTATTGTAATCTTTAAATTCATTAGCAAATTTATGTGAGTATAACTGTGAGAAACACTTGGGGAAAGGTGTGTGTGAGTGAAACGCCACTTGTAAAATTTTATTGACACCTTGGAAGTCAATTGTAAGAACTTGAGGCCTTGAAGGCTTGGATAGTGAAATCCTCAAGCTTGGTTTGCTTAAAAGAGTGGACGTAGGCCGGTTTTGCCGAACCACATAAAAACTCATGTGTTTGATCTCTTTTCCCTTATCTTTTTAATTTTGAGCATTGTTAAATTTATTCCTTTTGATTTTATTAAGGCATTAGTTTAAGTTGTTGTGTGATTTTATTTGCTTAAGTTTTAAAAATCCAATTCACCCCCCATCTTGGGTTGCTTAGCTAGAATTTCATTTGGTATCAGAGTGAGGTTTTCTTTTAGGACTTAACCATCTAGAGTAAAAGATCCATGACAACCCAAAATAATTCCACATTTCAGAAAGGTTAGTCTACAACTAAGCTACCAATTTTTTATGGAAATGACTACCCATATTGGAAAACTAGAATGAGAATTTATTTTCAAGCATTAGATTATGAATATATGAGAGGTTGTTTGTGGTGGTCTATTTATACATACCACTAAAAATGAAGAAGGAGAAGATATTCCTTCACGTGAATGAAATAAGCTTGAAAAAAGAAAAGCTTCTTTAAACTCCAAAGCTATGAATGTCTTATTTTGAGCCTTAGATAAGAAAGTGTTTCATAAAGTTTCAGGCTGTTCTGATGCTTATGAGATTTGGAAGAAACTTAAAAGTAGTTTATGAAAGAACAAACCAAGTTAAAGAATCTAAAATTAGTAGATACACTAAGTAATACGAATTGTTCCAAATGTAACAAAATGAGAGTGTTTATTTCATGTATATTAGATTTACAGATATTGTAAACACTCTAGGAGTACTTGGTAAGGCCTTTTCAAATAACGAGAAGGTAAAGAAAATCATTATGTCATTACCAAAAGACTGAAGACCTCAGAGAATTGCCATTAAGGTAGCCAAAAATTTAAATATTTTGTCTATTGATGATTTAATTAGCTTACTTATTTCGTATGAAGAGGATTTTGCAGCCGAAAAAAGAGACGAAGATAAAAAGAAGAAAAGCATTGCCTTGAAAGCATCAAAACCTAAAAGTGATGAGGAAAGTGAATTTGAAGATGAAGAGATGGCTATGATGGCTAGAAAATTTAAAAAGTTTTTCAAGAAATCTGGTGAGCACAGAAAATTCAAAAACTTCAAGAACTAGAAAAAGAAGAAGGAAGCAATCATATGCTATGAATACAAAAAGCCTAGTCATATAAAATCAGAGTGCCCACTTCTTAACAAAGTCAAGAAGAAAGTCATGGTGGCAACTTAGAATGATAGTGATAAAGAATCAAGTGATGAATAACAATCGCAAGAAATGTGAAACTTCGCACTTATGGCAATAGAAAAAGATAAACTTGATGAGGTAAATGATTTTCCAACTTATAATGAATTGTATGATGCTTTTAAAGAGTTGCACAGTGATATGATGAAAATTGGTAAGAAAAATGCATGTTGTAAGAAAAATGCTAGAACTTTCAAATGAAAAGAATGCGTTGCAAAAATGTAATGATTTACTAAATGAAAGAATCAAAGGACTAGAATTAGATAATGAAATATTGCATGATAAGATTTCATCTTTAAAAGATAAACAAAGTACTTCATATGAGTATGAAAAATTACATGTTGATGACTCGATCAAAGAAAATGAAGAGCTTAAAAAAAAGAGCAATGAGCTCAATGAGATTGTGTTAAATTTACACATGGTCAAAAGAACTTAAAAAAATTATTCAGCTCTAAAAAATGTGTGTTTCATAAAAGAGGAATTGGGTATAAACTTAACTTGAAACAAAAATATTATAAAAATTACTTTGTTAAGGCTACCTCCACTAGTAATTTTAAAATTGTTTGTCATTATTGCAATGGAAATGGTCACATGAATTATAGATGTCCTGTTAAGAGAAACGCTTATTATAGAATCAAATGTGTTTGGGTTCTAAAAGGAAACGTTATTAACACTCAAGGACTCAAAAAGTTTTGAGTACCTAAAACTTGAGATCTTTTTTGCAGGAATCAAAGAAGAAAGGAAAAAGAAATAAATAGTATTTGGACAATGGATGTTCAAGACACATGACTAGTGATTATTCATGGTTCTTAGGTTTTACCAAGATCGAAAACAATGGAGATGTATCCTTTGGAGATAATTCAAAAGGAAAAATCATTGGTATTTGTAATTTTGGTAAAGAATCTTCTACTTTTATTGAAAATGTGTCCTTAGTTGAAAATTTAAAACACAACTTGCTTAGTATTAGTCAATTGTGTGATAAAAGATATAGAGTTATTTTTTATAAAACAAAATATGTCATTGAAAATGCATGTGATGGTAAAGTCTTCTTTGTTGGAAAATATGTGTTAGTATTTATACGATTGATATAGATTGTGCATCTACTTATAATAAATATTTTTCCGTATTACATAATAATAGTTGGTTATAGCATAGAAGACTAGGACATGCAAGCATGGATTTGATTTCAAAGATTTCCAAAAATGATTTAGTTAAAGGTCTTCCAAAAATTGGTTTTGAAAAAGATAGAATTTGCGAAGCATGTCAATTTAGAAAACAAATCAAAATCTCTTTCAAAATAAAAGATCATATTTCTACTTCAAAACAACTTCAACTTCTTCACTTGGATTTGTTTGGACCTTCTAGATATACAATCTAAACAGTAAGTATTATGCATTTGTAATTATGGATGATTATTCTAGATATACAAGGGTATCGTTCTTAGCTAATAAGGATGATGCCCTTGATGCATTTAAAGTTTTCTGTAAAAAGGTTCAAAATGAAAAAGGCTATTCTATTACATGCATTAAAAGCGATCATGGTAGAGAATTTGAAAATCATGCATTTGAGAGTTTTTGTAATGATTTTGGTATCAAACATCAATTTTCATTAACTAGGACTCTGCAACAAAATGGAGTTGTTGAAAAAAAGAGCAGGTATTCAAGAGATAGCTAGGACCACGTTGAATGATAATGTATTACCAAAATACATTTGGGTCGAAGCCATTAATGCTACATACTTTGTCTTGAATCATGTTTTGGTTAGATTGTATCTTAATAAAGCTCTCTATGAGCTTTGGAAAGATAGGAAACCCAACATTGGTTATTTTAAAGTTTTTGGATGCAAATGTTTTATATTGAATACTAAAGACAATATTGGTAAATTTGATCCAAAATCTGGTGTTGGTATCTTTTTTGGATATTCAAACACTAGCAAAGCTTATAGAGTGTACAATAAAAGAACCTTGGTTATTGAAGAATCCATGCATGTTACATTTAATAAATTTAACCCGTCATCTATGGAGAAAGTTGTTGTTAATAATGAAGCAAATGAAGAAGTACAACAAGAAGAACCTTCAAACGTCAAACAAGATGGTTCACCATGTAAGAATCAAGAAGAGCAACAAGAAGAACAAACTAATATGGAGCAAAATGAAGGTAATTCTCAAACACTCCCTAAAAAGTAGAGGTAAGTTTCTTTTCACCATAAAGACTTAATTTTAGGTAATCTCTCACGAGGTGTAACCATTAGATCATCACTTAGGAATACATGTACACATACTGCATTCATATCTTAAATTAAACAAAAATTCTTTCAGATGCGGAAAATGATGAATCTTAGATTATGGCAATACAAGAAAAGTTAAATCAATTTGTGAGAAACGATGTGTAGAAATTAGTTATTAAACCAAAACATCAATCTGTTATAAGTACTAAATGGATATTTTAGAATAAGATGGATGAATCCGGTGTGGTTTTAAGGAATAAAGCTAGATTAGTAGCTCAAGATTATAACCAAGAAGAAGGAATTGATTTTGATGAAACTTTTGCACTTGTTGTTAAATTAGAATCCACTAGGGTGCTCTTAACATTTGCTTGTCATAAGAATTTATTTTGTATCAAATGGATCTCAAAAGTGCATTTCTAAATGGTTATGTTATGGAAGAAGTTTATGTGAAATAACCTCCTAGTTTTGAAAATGAAAAAAAAAATCATGTTTATAAGTTGTCAAAAGCATTATATGGATTAAAACAAGCACCTAGAGCTTGGTATGATAGGCTTAGTAAATTTATTTTGAAAAATAGTTTTTCAATAGGAAAAGCTGATATAATACATTATTTATTAAGCATAAGAATCAAGATATACTTATTGTTCAGATTTGTGTTGATGATATTATTTTTTATTCTACTAATGAGTCTTTGTGTAGGGAATTTTCATCTTGTATGAGCAAAGAATTTGAGATGAGCATGATGGGAGAATTGAAGTACTTTCTTGAATTACAAATAAAATAAAACGAAGAAGGAATCTTTATCAATCAAGCCAAATATTTGAGAGATTTACTTAAAAGATTCAAACTTGAGGATAGAAAGGTTAAAAGTACTCTAATGAGCTCAACAATCAAGCTTGACAAAGATGAAAAAGGTAAAGAAGTTGATGTCAAAACATATCGAGGTATAATCGGATCTTTACTTTACTTAACTGCTAGTAGACCCGATATCATGTTTAGTGTATGTTTGCGTGCAAGATTTCAATCATGTCCCAAGGAGTCTCATTTGCTTGCTATCAAAAGAATTTTTCATTATTTGAGTGTAACCATAAATCTTGCCCTTTGGTATCCTAGAGGAACTCATATAGATTTAACTTGTTATTTGAATGCCGACTTTGCTAGTTATAAGGTTGATAGGAATAGTACTAGTGGAATTTGTTAATTTCTAGTTCACTCACTTGTCTCTTGGTTTAGTAGGAATCAAAACTTGGTTGTACTTTCAACCACTGAGGTTGAATATATTATCACTGGTAGTTATTGCGCACAAGCACTTTGGATGAAACAAACTCTTTAAGACTATAGCATTAACCTTAATCGAATTCCTATCATATATGATAATACAAGTGCTATAAACCTATTAAAGAATCCCATTCAACATTCTCGGACGAAGTATATAGAGATTAAACATCATTTATTAAGGGATCATGTTTAAAAAGGAGATATTGCATTAGAATTTGTTTCTACGAAAAACAACTTGCTGATTTTTTTACAAAACCTCTTTGCGAAGAAAAATTTTCAAAAATTCGACATGATCTTAGGATGATGAGATTTGTACATTAATATCTCTATTCATGATATTAAGGCTATTAATTTAGTTGATGCATGATCCTTGATTATTTTGTGATGAATATGTGTGATAAAATTAGTTATATATTTGAATTTTTGAGTCTTCGAATGTTTATCACCATGCCTCATGATCATGTGATACATATATCTATGATAAATGATATTTGAATTTATAATTTCTGAATGTTTTCATCATGTCTCACGCATGAAAAATGGCTTTTGAAAATTTTTTCGTGATCATGAAATGTCTCAAAATTGATCAAAGTTTAGCCAGACAGCAAATTTGTGCATAAAACTAGAGAGGAGCTAGCTAGCCACTTTGGCAACCCGAGAGCAAGCAGCTAGCTGTATGCCGCAACCGGCTAGTTGCCTGGTCATTAGTTCATGGTATTTCATTCTTCTTCTTTGTTCTTCTTCACGTACTCTTCTCTCTCTCTAAAACGTGAACAACCATCTTTATTTTCTCTCTCAAATTTCTTCATTTTTCAATCATCTTCTTGCCAAAATCAACCACCAAAATCATTACCCATCCATGAAACTTTCATTATTCATCCTTAAAACATCATTTCATCACTTTTTCTCCAAAATCACAAAATCAAATCCTAAGCTTACCCATTTCTCTCTCTTCTAATTTCAGCCCTCTTTAGTTAACTTTTGATCCAATCAACATTATACGTTGTCTTAAACCATCTCTAGGATCAAATTAAATGGTTCAAACCTTCCATTTCACTCAATATCTTGTAAATCCAAATTTGTATGCTTGGGTATTTTTGTGTTCTCAATCATAGTTGGTGGTGAAAAATCCAAGGGCAAACAAGTAGCCAAGAAGCGTAAAAAACAACATATAGACAATCCAGAGTTCATACTAACCCATTTTCCACATCCACCTCTTCGGAAATGGTTTTACGACAAATTTGTGTAGATGCTGGTTCTCACCCCCTATTTTGTCAATCTTTATAGTTTGGAGAATCTAATTGTTTTTGATAAATCTCTTAGTGATTTGCTTATTGACATAGGCTGGGCAATTGCTTTAGTTCTTAAGGAATGATATTACTCAAACTTAGTCAAAGTATTTTATTCAAATATGCTACTTTCTTGTCAAACTATAAATAAGGTTATTACAAATGTTGGGGGAACTCCTATTAAGTTTGATGTTGAGAATTTAAATCAAAGTGTTAGAACTCCAAATGAAGGGTTAGAACTCTATACCGCTAAAGGTAAAATAAATTCTCTATAGTATTCTGTTGAGGATGATGTTCAGAATATTTGTAGGCGTTTTGATTTATCCTCTGAGTTTTGTAGCTCCACCTTGAAATCTTAAGCTTTACCTCCCCAGCTTAGAATTCTGTATAGTATCCTTCAACATGTCATTAGTCTTCGATCTAAACATGGGGATGAAGTTACCTATTTAGATGTTACTTTATTGGATAGCATTTTAGAAGGTATGGTATTAAATGTTAGTGTTGGGTGATTTCTTAATATATAGGTGTCAGTTCGCAAGTGTACATAACAAGTAATAAAGTGATAAGTATTTGAGTATCGTCTCTACAAGGGCTAATGCTATAAGAATTGCTACAGTAAGTAATTGTGGTGCAATTTCAATTAAATCAAATTCTTTTTAACAACTAAATTAAACTAAGAAATCTAAATGACAAAAAATAAAGTGCACTAAAATAAATCAACACGTCTCACACAAGGATGTATTCACTAAAAATGATGTAATTGAGTGAATTAACTCACTTAATGGTATTGACTGTTTTTTCTATTACAGCACCGTTGCTACAGCAATTACTACAGCACTCGGCAAAATCCTAATGTATCCTTAGCTGTTGCTTGTTGGATTTCATATATGTATATGCAACCTAACAATGACCAGTTGATAAATCACACATGATATAGGATTATACGATCAAGGTTCCTAATTGCCCTATAAGGTGAATCCCTATATCTAGTTTATCACTAATTTTAAATTAAGCATAGCACTATTCAAATTGAGTTAACCCAACTTGGGAAACCTAATCTAAAACCAAGTATTGCTTTGATATTTTCCACTAAAACAGATCCTTTTGTAGCTCTCTCTTAGCTTGTATTACTAAATGGGTGGTCAGCCGAAATAGTAAATGAAATTAAGCACTATCAAAACAAAATAATATAGCAATCATGCAGTAACACAATATTTAAGTCAATAAACCATTAAGCTTGTCTACCACTCAACTACCAAAGAGTTTAGTTCATAATTTGTGACATAACAGAAAGAAAATTTGGCTTAGCCATCAAATACACTATCATGAAACAAAGAAACAAGAAAGAAAAAGAATAGTAGTGAATGGCCCTTTTGATCTCTTGATTTTTTCTTCTTTACGCTTGAATTCTTTTTGTTTAGCCTTGGAGTTTCTTGTTTCTCTGCTGTTTTCTTTTTTCTTTTCTTAGTTTTTCCTGTGGTAGATGGCTCTTTAAGATAATCCTTTTCTTTTGTGTGCAATTCCTTTTATAGTTAAAAACTAGGGTAACTGGACGCCTATATTTGAAAACTGAAGATCAAAGATTTTTTCTAAGATTTGCACGAGTTTCCTCCTCTATTGTTCCAGGATTGCTATAGCAATCGTGCTACAGTAATAGTGCTATAGTAATGCACTGTTTCAGACTAGTTTCTTCTTTTCTGCAGCCAATTTCCTTCCTCATTTTTTCAAGCTCATTGCACATCATTTCTTTTTTGAATCTGCACTTCAATTTACCTACAGCGTAAACACATAATCTAAGCACACACAATTTACTCCAAAATCACCTAAGTTATTGCAAATAACTAAAAAAGATAAATATGAAAAAATTATGCTAAAATGCAACTAAAACACATCATTCACTCTCTAAGTAATCTTGATTTAAGTCCCAAAGTGCCATTGATAACTCTCATTTCATAAAGTTATCACACCCCTAAACTTAAACCATTGCTTGTGCTCAAGTAATAACAATAACACTAAAATTTGAAACAAACAATCATGTAACATACCTAACTCTGTTATACTGTTATAAGGATTTCCTAAACCTTAGATCAAATTTCAAAGTATGCATAATTGTAATAGCAGTTCAGCTCTAAACTCAGGCTTCATTTTATCCAAAGTGAGGGTGTGCTATTTTGACCAAGTCAAGAGATACTGCAGCATTGCATAATTATCATTCCGTACTTAAGGGTAAAAATCAATTCAATAGTGTACAAGGGAAAAAATCACCACATACTTCAACTATGTTATAAAAATTTTTTTATCTCTGTTTTTTTGTTTCACTCCCTTCAATGTGGAATTGGTTTTTCATTTTAATGTCTATCACTTGTGGTGATGACACCCAATTACTTACCCAATGAACAAATTTGAGTTGTTGTAGCAATGCTCAGAACATGGTCTTATCTAAAGACACCTTTTATTTAAGGCTGAACGTGGGGCTCATGAACAAACCTGATTACTCACTATCTCAGACAGAAGACCAAAAACACAATAAAATTTAAAATTTTTTTTCATTTATTGTTACAGCAATACTCTTAGCATCTGTTGTCTTTGGACTCAAGTCTGGATATGGGGCGCATACTCAGCCCTGGTTACTCAACAACTTCATCCATTGAAGTAGAATTTTTCATAACCAGCACAGTGTCCTCAAAACTTTTCCCCCAAACTTAAGATGTTTTCTACCCTTCGAACACTCAAGGCTTTACTACAATATTCTCATAGAATTCGATTAAAACCTAAGTGTTAAGACAAAAATTTAGCCCTCATATTTGAACAATCCCTATTGGCAATCACAAAAATTTTACACTCAATTTATCTTCATTAGGTATTTCATCCATGCACAAACTTATATAATAGAGCCTTACACACACATTCACTAATCTTACACAAAACACACATCATAGGCTTTATTTTTATTCCCAACATAACCCCCCTAAACTTGAGAGGTGTTGTGTCCTTACACACACAGAGAAATTCAGATGGCAAATAAATCAAACAAACCAAACATGCAACAGAAAAATAAAAAGTCATAAAGCAATAAAATAACGAAATAAGAATAAGAAAAATAGAACAAGTTTCTGAAAAAAAACAGAAAAAGTTAAAAATGGCAGGGGCATTCCCCTGTTGGTGTAGAATCATTGCAGTAGACGCCAAGTGCTGGCTGATATCACTTCTTTTTAGACCTGTTCTACAAGCGGTACTTAGAAGAACTCATTAGGGTAGTAGGAAATAGCTTCTTCTTCTTTCTGGGTGTTGGGCTAGTGGGAGGGGTACCAGCTGGTTTAGAAAGCTTGGGCTATTGAGCTCTTGGACGCTTTTAATCTGGCTCTTTTGGTGTTGCAGCACCTTCAGACTGTTGTGCCCATTTTCGCTTGCTATACCTCTTCGTTTTTGGAGTTAGAGCAGAATGTTTCATTGGAGTTGGTTGTGGAGTGGCTAAAGCAGATTCCTTGGCATTAATTTCAGCAATGATATCAAGCAGACTCTGTTTTTCTGCTGTTGTTCTTGTAACCCTGCTAACTGCTACTTCGATTTTAGCGTCAATTGCTGCCTCATCGTCTTCAGATTCCTCTTCTATCACAACTTTCTCTTGTCCCTTTCGAGAGGGAGTTGGTCGCTCATCCTTCTACTCCTCCTCGTCCTCCTCTTAGGCTTCTTGGTCGGTCTCTTCTTTATCCCTTTGCTCGTATTCTTCCTACTCAATTCTTATCCGGTCGGGTTTCTTTCCTCGTCTCCTAAGGGGTACCACCAAGGGTGCCTCCTCTTGCTCGTCCTCTTTTTCTTCCTCGGTTTCATGGTTGTCTTTCTATTCTTCTGACTGCTCTTCTTCTTTAGCCTGCTCTACTTATTCATCTTGTTCGTCCTCTTTTTCTTCCTCGGTATCCTAGTCGTCTTCTTCTTCTCATTGTCTTATTGCTCACAATGGGGCTGTCTTAAAGCTAGATTCTTCTTTGTTGGCTGCTGTTGTAGCTATTGGGGATTCTTCTGCTCATGTGTCAAAGACGAACGATTGCAATAGTTTGTCAGGAAAATTTAGATGGTTACCTTTCATGAATACAACAAATTAATGTAATTAATCTTCCAAATGCCTTAAATAGTTCTAGAATCGATTATTCTCCATTCTTTATGCATCAGCACATTGGGTAATATTGTCATTTAACTCTGACAGCCTTCTGTCAAGTCCCAAACTCTTCTGGCTTCGGTGACAGCTCCAGGCTCTGGAGTTGCTGCAGCAGTTTGCTCTCCAGCAATCTTCTCAATTATGTGAATAGTAAATGCTTTTTCATTTTTACTCTTCTTGTCCGTGGTCAAAACTTGCACTCCAAAAGTAATACAAATGCTGGTGATGAGTGAAGGAAAAATCAAACTCGTAGTTTTGTGCTTCTTTATAGCACAGTCCTTAATCTTTTTATCTATAATTTTTCCCACATCAATCGACAGGCCTTTAAAAAGGATGTATAGGAGAACCAATCTCTCCTAGGACAATGTCGTTGTGTGTGTGGGAGGCATCAGCCTAAACTTCAAAAATTTGACCCACACTTTCACAATCAGCTTCAGGTCTATTCTGTTACTATCCAACCCTCCTCATTGGCCCAAGAAATACCCTTAACAGTCAGGGCCTTTCGCACCTCATTCCACTTCTTATCAGTCATTGTTCCCATCATTTTAGTGTATTCACAATCGATATCAGAAGGAAGATTGTAAAAGGCATTAATGACTTTTGGGTCTAGAGGAACTTGAGAATTTCTCACCCATATTGTGCGTTGGTCTTACCGCAATAGATTGGAAAAAATTCTTTAACTAGTGGCAACACTAGGTCCCCTCAATGGGCACAAAAGTCCAGCCAACCCCTTTTTGCTGCAATAGCGTATATTGTGTTGCATATCCCGGATGGTTGAGGTAGGAACTAGAAACCTTTCTTCTCTAAAATTTTTCGCGACTTTATGAACTCTTCGAATTTTTCCTCAGCTTTGTAGTTGTGAAATCAAGAAGGGTTCTTTAGTCTTGCGGCGGTTGTCTTGTATCTAGTCATGATGAAAACAGGAAAGGCTGTGTTGTGGAGTGTTAAGGGGACAGGTTGGCCTTACAAACTGTTGTAGTCCTTTGAGAGCTGCGGATAAAGGAAACAAAAACATTACGAGTGAGAGGCCTAAAGCACAGTAAAACCATAATATATAATGTCGATAAAAGTAAGTAAATACGGAAATTTAAAAAGGAATTAATTATAAAATTAATGGAATTAAATTGGAAAGAGGAGTATTTTGAATTTAAAACCATATTCGTTAAAAAAAGCAAGATAATCAATTTATAAAGTTTAGGGATTATGTAATCCCTAATTATCTTTATTTGAATTGCCATGCTAGTTGTCATATTTGAGTTCAATGGTAAAACTCCTCTATTTTTAATCTCTTTCGACCATGTGAACTCCTGTTGCAACAAGTAATCTGTTGCTACAACAATTCTGCTAGAAAGTCCCCACATACTTTTTTTTTTCAAAAATAAAAATCAAATAAATAGAGACATTAACATTGACATGAATTAAAATAAACTAATAAAGGTAACAAAATAAGATCAAACTATTAAAATAGCAAAAATAACCATAAACATTTAAAATACTTCTCTCATTGAGTTGCCTCCCAATCAGCGCTTGTTTTAATGTCTTTCAGCCTGACTTTCTCTTAATTACTCAAGCTGGATCTTTGAGGAATAATCCTCTCTTAAGTCATGTATGGTATCACCTATATAATATTTAACTTTCTGTCCATTTACCATGAATTCTTGACCCGTTCTCTCATTCTTCAGGTCTATGGCTCCATAAGGGTAGATTTTAAAAAGTCTAAAAGAATTTGATCATCTTAATTTTAGCTTTCTTGGGAATAGCTTCAATCTTGAATTATAGAGCAAAACTTGCTAGCCTAGAACTAAATTTCTTTGCCGAATCTGCTTGTCATGCCATTGCTTTGTTTTTTCTTTGTAAATCCTTGCATTCTTATAAGAAAACAACATTAATTCTTCCAAATCACATAATTAAAGCTTCCTATGCTCTGCTGCAACATTCATGTCCATCTTAAGTTGCTTAAGTTCCCAATATACCTTATGTTCCATCTCTAATGGCAAATGACAAGCTTTACCATAGACAAGTCTATATGGAGACATGCCAAGTGGTGTCTTGTATGTTGTTCGGTAAGCCCATAGAGCATTATGTGGCCTAAGAGACTAGTCCTTTCTAGTGGGGTTCACCATCTTTTCTAAAATCTTTTTTATCTCTCGGTTGGATACTTCTGCCTTTCCATTGAATTGAGGGTAATATATTGTAGCAATCTTATGCTTGATCCCATATTTCTCCAATACTGCAGCAAATACCCTGTTACAAAAATGGGTATTTTCATCACTAATTATAGCCCTAAGAGTCCCAAACCTTAAGAAAATGTTCCTCTGAAGGAATTTCACCACTGCTGCATCATTTGTGCATACTAGAGCATTAACAACTGCTTATTAGGAAAGGTTTCTGTGATAGCTTGTCTTAAATGAGTGCTTGCATCTGCCTTTAATCTTGATAAATGATCTACGACCTAGTTTTTAGTTCATTTTCTGTCTTTAATCTTCAAATCAAACTCTTGCAGCAAAAGAATCCATTTAATCAATCTTGGCTTGGCATCTTTCTTAAAGATCAAGTACTTTATTGCTAAGTGGTCGGTATAGACTATCACTTTATTGCCAACTAAATATGCCCTGAAATTTTTAAATGCAAACACAACAGCGAACAGCTCTTTTTCAGTGGTGGTATAGTTGAGCTGGACATCTACTAGTGTCTTGCTAGCATAGTAAATAGAATGAAAGATCTTATTTTTTCTTTGTCATAGCACTGGTCCAACAGAATGGTCAGTAGTATCACACATTAACTCAAATAGAATGCTTTAGTATGGTGCTACAATAATAGGTGCTGTGACGAGAGCTCTTTTTAATTCCTCAAAGGCTTTCAACCAATTGTCATCAAATTTAAATGGTCTGTTATGCTCAAGTATCATGCATAAGGGCTTGGTTATCTTTGAGAAATCCTTAATGAATCTTCTATAGAAGTCAGCATGACCCAAAAAATATTTTATGCCCTTAACTGAAGTGGGTGGTGGAAGTTTGTCAATGACCTTTATTTTTGCCTTATCCACTTCAATACCCTTCCTTAAGACTCTATAGTATAATATTATCCCTTCTTGCACCATGAAGTGACACTTTTCCTAATTAAAAACTAGATTTTTCTCCTCACATCTTTTAAGTACATTCTCCGTGTTGTGAAAACAATCCTCATATAATTCACCAAAGACTGAAAAGTCATTCATGAATATCTCTAGTGTTTGCTCCACTATGTTTGAAAAAATTACCATCATGGACCTCTGAAATGTTGTTGGAGCATTGCCCAATTCAAATGGCATTCTTCCAAATGCAAAGGTGCCATAAGGACATGTAAATGTTGTCTTCTCTTGATCCTCTGGTGCTATAGCAATCTAGTTGTACCCTAAATACCAATCTAAAAATCAATAATACTCATTTCCTACAAGTCTGTCTAGCATTTGATCTGAAAAGGGTAGAGGAAAATGATCCTTTATTGTAGCCTTGTTTAGTTTCTTGTAATCCATGCAAACTCTCCAACATGTGACTTTTCTATTAGGTATGAGTTTATTCTTCTCATTTGCTACAACAGTCACTCCTCCCTTCTTGGGTACACATTGCATTGGACTCACCCATGAGCTATCTGATATAGGGTAAATGATTCCAACATCCAGCAATTTAATAATCTCCTTCTTCATTACTTCCTTCATGATTAGATTTAACCTTCTCTGTTGCTCTACTGAATTATTGTAACTCTTTTCCAGCATAATTTTGTGCATACAAATCGATGGACTGATCTCTTTTATGTCTGCCACAATCCAGTCAATTGTTTGCTTATGTTTCCCTAACATATTCACTAGGCTTTTCTCCTGACTTACATTCAAAAACGATGAAATAATTACTGGTAATGTGTCATTGTCACTAAGATATGCATATTTTAAATGTGCGGTAAAATTTTTAATTTCAAAACTGGTGGGGATTCCACGGAAGGTACAGGAGGTTTTACATCCCTATATAATAAGTCCAAAGATTCAAAATATTTGTTTGATCTAAATGGTTGCTTCTCTCCTAGTCATATTAAATCAACTGTCCCAATATCTTCATCATAAAGAATTACAACATCAGCTTGTATGTTACTGTAATAACTGTCTACCTACTCTGCTACAGCAAGATCTACAACACAGATAAAATTTTAGTCCTCAATCTTATCAGGATTCTTTATTGCATCTAACACATTGAATGTAACTTGTTGATCATTGACCCTCATTGTTAACTCTCCTCTTTGCATATCAATAAGAGTCTTTTCTGTGGCCAGGAAAGGCCTTCATAAGATGATTGATACTTCCTTATCTACTTCAAAGTCTAGCATAATGAAATCCATTGAAAAAATAAATTTTTACATCTTCACTAATACATCTTCAATCTTTCCCTCTGGATAGGCATGAGATCTGTCTGTTGATTGCAAAGTCACTGTTGTTAATTTGCACTCTCCAACTCCTAGTTTCTTAAAAACTAAAAAAAGTATGAGATTGATGCTAGCCCCTAGATCACAGATCAATGAATGCCATTCCACTATATTTGGTTCCTATAGAACAAGGAATTGTAAAGCTGTCTGGATCTTTTAGTTTTTGAGGTGTTTTACTTTGTAGCATGTGACTGCACTCCTGTGTTAAAGTAACAGTTTTAAATTCTCCTAACCTCCTTTTCCTTGCCAAAATGCCTTTTAAGAACTTCATATAAATAGGCATTTGTTCTAAAGCTTCCACAAATGGAATATTGATGTGAAGCTGCTTCAAAACCTCTAAGAATTTGCTGAATTGTTTATTCTGCTTTTGCTTCTGGAATCTCTGTGGAAATTGCTGTAGATGTCTAAACTGTTGTGCTGTAGTTGGCTGCACAGGTTGTGTTTCACTTACTCTTTTTTTTTTACTGCAGCTGATAATTCTGCAGCATCCTTTCTGATAGATAATAACCCATCTGCTTCTGTAGGTGTTGCAATTCAGTTACTCTCACTAGTATGTTGATTGGTGGAAGTAACAAGTTCTTCCTCATTCTGAACTTCTTCTTAAGTTTGAATAGCCTTATTTCTCTTCTTTGGCACACCTACTGGATATGCACATCCTTTTCAGATATCAGATTAATCACTTTGCGTTGCTATTTACCTTTTCTTCTTGGATCCTCTGTATTGTGTTGAGTACTAAAAAATGTGTATTTATAATGGAGAAAATCATCATTTTACACTCCAAGTCTCACTAACATTCATATTTTTATGTCTTTAAGTCCCTTGTAATTTAATTATGTATGTTTTATTTTAATTAAGTATTTTATGTATTTTAGGGGATATCATTGTCATTTTACAATGAATGAGAGATCAGATGGAAAAACAGACAGCACTTTTGAATTCAGGACAGTCAAAAACCTTAAGAGCATAAAAAGAAAAATGGTACTGTTCACACATATGATACTGTTCACACATACGGTACGATTGATATATACTGATCGCAGACACGCGACCGTTCACCGCATCAGAGGCCGACGTGGCACTATACGATGACGTGGCGGTATTTGATTGGACGAATGATGTGGCATTGACCGCTTATGCGGCATTGACTGATGATGTGGCGTTGACTGATGACGTTTCACGATCCTATTGGACAAAAAATGTTGACCGATGACGTGGCAGAATGTTAGTAGACCGAAAAAATGTGTGTACGGTATATGCATATACACAGAATAATAGCCTTGATGATGTGTTCCATCCAATAGAAACTTACCACGTGGCGCAATCCTGAGCGTCCAAATTGTTTTAATCCGATGGCTATGATTTACTCAGTGTATCTATAAAAAGGGGGCTCCCCCCATAATTTGACACCCCTGAATCCATTTTTGAGCTCCATTTTCTGTAATTCCATCTCCATCTTGTATTTTCTATGTATTTTAATAAAATTCCCATTTTACCCATAGTTCAAATATGAGTGGCTAATTTCCTTTCAAGCTTGGGTTGAAGGTGAAGTCTTAACATGCTCCATGGGCTTAATTTGGTAAATTTACTTTTCCTTCCCCTTTAATTTATGTGCTTGTTTTGGCTTTTCGTAGACAGATAGTAATAATCTTGTCTGGATATCGGCTAGAATAACCGCCTCCCTAGGCAAGGTTATTACTAGTTGGCACGGGAAGCACTTAGCACCATATCTATTAGAGTATGGTTCATGAGGAGTGGAAAATTCTCCTTCATGATTTAATTGGTACTAATAATGAATATTAAGCCGATGGTGCATGTTGAGTACAGATCCGGAGATCCAAGCATTTCATTTTAACAGTTTATTCCTACAGCTTTAATTTAAATTAAAACATTGCCTACATCATTTTCATTATAAATCCAATCACCCACTAAGAAAATTAATTCAACAAGCAATTAAAATCTACTTACTCGTGGGATCGACACTCGTCACCATTTATCTATTCTACAATAGATTCGTGCACTTGCAAGTTCAATAAAATTTGCACAACAAGTTTTTGGCGCCGTTGTCGGGGAGGTAAGTTATTTTAATTCGTAGAATTTTTTTTTTAATTTCTTTATTTATTTATTTTTAGTTGTTTCCTTGTAATATTTTTTTTATTATTATTAAAAAAAAGAAAACAAAAGTGAATTTATGTTTAGAGGTAAGAATTTTTATTTCTTCTTTAAATTTTTATAATTTAATTTTCATGTTATTTTTCTTTATTTTGTTAAATCGGCAGGTTCAACCGTCTATTCATTTATTTTAATTTGCTTCACGTATTTTCTTTTCTATATATAGCGTTTGAGTTGTTTTCATAGTAAAATTGTAACAGCGTGATAAGGTTAGTATCGTAATTTCTCCCTCTTCTTTATCTTTATTAATTTTGTTATCATTGTTTTCTTATTTGCATGCATGGTCGTAGGTCGCAATTACCTAATCTTGAGCCTATAGACTTTGAATTCGAAAAAATACTTCGCACACACAAGCACATTGAAATTAAAAATAAATTTGAAATGAATTTGCAACCAGCACCACAAGAGAGGCCATTTAAGGACTACTTTAGTTCCTTAGCTAACTTGAGCACATCATGAATAAGATACCCAAATGTAGCTGCTAGGAGTTTTGAATTAAAACCTAGTGTGCTAAATTGTCTCCCAACATTCTATGGCTTAGAAAATGAAGATCCATATAATCATCTGAATGATTTCCGTGTTATTTGTCAAACTTTTAAATATGAGAATTTTTCAGATGATGATGTTAAACTTAGATTATTTCCATTTTCTTTAAAGGATAGAGCTCATTCATGGTTCAATGCATTGCCTGTTAATAGCATTACATCAATGGGCTACTCTTAAAGTGTCCATATCATGGATACGAAAAATGGCACCAATGCCAATACTTTTTGGAGGGATTATTGCCGAATGTGCAAGAATGGCTAATGGCAACAAGTGGAGGAGAGCTAATGTCAAAAAGTGCATCAGAGATTTGGGATTTTTTCTAGCGACAAGTAGATAATTCCCAACAACGGAGTCGTTCGCTCAGGAATACTAGAAGAGTTAAGGGAGTGAATGAGGTTCACATTGGCGAGTCAAGTTCAGAAATTAAAGAAGTCAAAGACATAGTTGAAGGTCTTTCCCGACAAATAGCATCGTTAACAGCTGCTAAATTAACAGAACCATATGACCAGGACTCATACTCAGATCAAGCCAATGCCATAGATGTAATGAGAAAGCCATCAAACTACAACCCTTACTCCAACACATATAATCTTGGATGGAGAGACCACCCCAATTTTTCATGGTCTCAAGGATTCTAACAGAATGGACCAGCAGCTCCAGCTCCACCAGTGCAACCAATTCCTCAAAATCCTCAAGCCTCTCAACCACCATTTAGACCATACAATCAGAACCCAAACTATTCTTAGCCTAGACCATGGGATGATGCATTCCAGAATTTCAAGAATCTTATTCACTCCAAAATGGAGTAACAAAACCGCACCATTGATGAACTACGAAATGAGATAAGAGGGGGTTTCAACTCACAAACCCAGTCAATTTTAAACCTTGGCAATGACTGTTGAGAAAGGAAAATTCCCAAGTCAACCAGTGCCTAATCCTAAAGGAGTGCATGAAGCCAGTACCAGTTCACCTTAGCAGCATGGAGAAGTCAAAGCCGTTATGACCTTGCGAAAAAGAAAAGAAGTCGACAACAAAGTGGAGATGCCGGTAACAAAAACAACTCAAATTGTACCAGTAAATGAAGAAAACTCATCATTAGAGGAGAAAGAAGAAACCAACCCACGAGAATACGTTCTAAAAGCTCCATTTCCCCAGAGGTTAACTAAAGCAAAGAAGGGAAAATCTACAAGTGAGATTTTTGAAATCTTTAAACAGGTAAGTGTTAACATCCCTTTGCTTGACGCTATAAAACAAGTGTCATCTTATGCCAAGTTTCTTAAAGACCTTTTGTACTAAAAAGAGAAACATTCATGTTCAAAAGAAGGCATTTTTAACAGAAAATGTGAGCTCTATATTCCAACACAAAATTTCTCTAAAATACAAAGATCCAGGCTCCCCCACTATCTCATGTAGTATAGGAAACCACACAATTGAGAATGCTTTGTTGGACTTAGGAGCTAGTGTAAATCTGTTGCCTTACTTAGTATTTGTGAAACTTGGGCTGGGAGAATTACACCCAACTCCAGTGGTGTTACAACTCGCAGATCGGTCCATGAAAAAACCTCGTGGTATTGTGGAGGATGTGCTTATACAGGTAGATAAGTTTTATTTTCCTATTGATTTCATTGTAATTGACACTCAACCAGTCCAAGATTCAAGGAAGCATATCCCCATTATCTTAGGACGACCTTTCTTGGCAACTGCCGATGCTCACATTCAATGCAGGACTGGAAATATGCAGTTGTCCTTTGGCAATATGACGATGGAGCTAAATATCTTCAACATCGCCAAACAACCTCCCAATGCAGATGATGAAATTGTTGATGTGGATTTAATCGAAGAATTAGTTGATAATACTTTTCTTTCAAATCTTAGTGATGACCCTTTACAAATATGTTTAACTCACTTTGGTTTGAATTTTGATATTGACAGATCAATATATGAGGTTAACGCCCTACTTGATTCAGCACCATCCAAGGACATTAACAAATGGAAGTCAAGAGTGGAACAACTAGTACCATCAGAGAAGAAACTGAGTCCATCATTAGAATCACCATCAAAACTTGAGCATCGTGCATACAGGGCCATCAAGAAATTCAACTTTGACATGCAGCAAGCTAGCTTAGAAAGAAGATTACAGCTATAGAACTTGAAGAAATTAGTAATGATGCATACAAAAATGCCAAGATTTACAAACAGCGAATGAAAGTCTTTCATGACAAGCAAATTATGAGAAAATCTTTCACACCAGGTCAGAAAGTACTTTTATTCAATTCTCGCTTGCGCCCATTCCCAGATAAGTTACGCTCTCGATGGACTGGTCCTTTTATAGTCCACACTGTTTTTCCATATGGAGCAATTAAAATTAAGGATCTAAAGAACGGTGTAATTTTTAAAGTTAATGGTTAAAGATTGAAGCCATATCTAGAGTACCAACCACGTGAAAAAAGGCACCGAAATAAATTTGAGTGACCTACAAAATTTTGATTAAGTCTTTGTTTTTTATTTTTTATTTTTTTTAGATAATTTAACTTTTTGCTTTCACTTTATTGATTGAATTGTTTGACTTTTATTTACGCGTTATTATGCTTAAGTGTTGAATTATTGTATTTTCTTTTCATTGTACACCATGACAACCTCGATGAGAAAATATCTTTTAAAACGTCTTGGAGAATTTTTACGAGTGAAATTTCACTTGAGACGCATGATACAAAGTTGTAAATCACATCCGATTTGGGATCAAAGACCACCAATATTTGTGTCTTATGTTGAGGATTTGGAAAATCAACTCAAAGGAATAGAAGATTGGATATATAACTTCCAATTAGAGCTTGAGGTTAACTCAATAAGAGGACGAATGTAAGTTCATTTTTCTTTTTATTGTGTGTTTTCTTATTTTGTTTACTTTCATGTTTGATTCGATTTTACAGATTTGATTTTCTTTATTTAGTGTGTTTTGATTTATTTTCCCGTATAAGTGGCGGATAATGATACTTCGTGATAATCAAAGTCGATTACTTCAGTCTCTCATAATAACTGATATTCTGAGAATAAGGTATGGACAGAAACACGATTCTAGCAAAGCTTCACAAGCGATTTCCTTCACTTCCTCATAATGCCCTCCTCACGATCTATAAAGCTCGGTTCGAACGCATGCGATTGCTTATGAGAAATAACATCCCTGCTGACATCCATTGGTTAATTGAGGCCAAAGTACGTTTGATGTTGAGTACTAAAAAGTGTGTATTTATAATGGAGAAAATCATCATTTTATACTCCAAGTCTCACTAACATCCCTATTTTTATGTCTTTAAGTCTCTTGTAATTTAATTATGTATGTTTTATTTTAATTAAGTATTTTATGTATTTTAGGGGATATCATGGTCATTTCACAATAAACGAGAGATCAGATGGAAAAACAGACAAAGACTTTTGAACTCGGGGCGAAATCGAAAACCTTAGGAGGAGCATAAAAAGAAAAATGGTACTTGTTCACATATACGATCGCATGCACTCAGACTTTTCACATGCATTGTATCTTGACGTGCGGGCAGCATGCGATGATGTGGCACTATACGATGACGTGGCGGCATTTGATTGGACGAATGATGTGGCATTGATCGCTGTATGGGCATTGATCGATGATGTGGCGTTGATCGATGACGTGTCATGATCCTATCGGAGCAAAAATGTTGACCGGTGACGTGGCGGAATATTAGTGGATCGAAAAAACGTGTATACGGTACATGCATATACACAAATAACAGCCCGATGATGTGTTCCATCTAATAAAACTTGCCACGTGGCGCAATCCTCGAGCGTCCAAATTGTTTTAATCGATGGCCATGATTTACTCGGTGTATCTATAAAAAAAGGGCTCCCCCCCCAATTTGACACCCCGAATCCATTTTTGGACTCCATTCTCTCTAATTCCATCTCCATCTTGTATTTTCTACGTATTTTAATAAAATTCCCATTTTACCCCTAGTTCAAATATGAGTGGCTAATTTCCTTTCAAGCTTGGGTTGAAGGTGAAGTCTCAACATGCTCCATGGGCTTAATTTGGTAAATTTACTTTTCCTTCCCCTTTAATTTATGTGGTTGTTTTGATTTTTCGTAGAGATGGATAGTAATAATCTTGTCGGATATCTACCGGAATAACCACCTCCCTGGCAAGGTTATTACTATTTGGCACGGGAAGTCCTTAGCACCATATCTATTAGAGTGTGGTTCATGATGAGTGGAAGTTCCCCTTCATGATTTAATTGGTACTAATAATGAATATTAAGCCGATGGTGCATGTTGAGTTAGATGATCCTGGAGATCCAAGCATTTCATTTTAATAGTTTATTCCTACCACTTTAATTTAAATTAATTGATAGCCTACATCATTTTCATTATAAATCCAACCACCAACTCAGAAAATTTATTCTACACATAATTAAAATCTACCTCCTCGTGGGATCGACACTCGTCACTATTAATCTATTCTACAATAGATTCGTGCACTTGCGAGTTCAATAAAATTTGCACAACATTTGACAGGTGAGTTGCCTCCTAAATTTATTGCATACATACCTGGTTGTGGTAAAGGAAATTACTCGAGAAAATGAAGAGCTGAAAAACTTCATGTTGATTGTCATAAGTGTGCCAAGATGAAATGCAATAAAAGTCCTTGTTCTTTAGGAATGATGTCTGATAATAGGGAGGATAAGAGTCAATTCATTAGGGATGGCTTGAATAAAGAGTCATTGGATGATGTCTTTTTGTCTCTTGAAACGCAACCCAGTGGATACGTACAAAGAGCAATTCTCTAGTTATAGCCATTATTTCAAAAAGAGAAGGTACGATATAGTCTTGGGAATCTGACTATAAATGACCCTGTTTGCTAGTTTATAAGAAAACTGGATGAGAAGTCTATCCTCGACCCATAAAGGGCGTTCAAGCCGTTTCTGGACGTAAAACCATGGGAAGATGTGAGCCACAATCACAACTACCTGTAAATATCCTTTTACTGTTGTTTTATCAATTGCATTATTGTGTTTAATAATTGAGTGTTTTTTCTTTTACTATTTCCTTTTTTACTCTTGAGCCATGTGCTTTACGCGTTAATTGATATAGACATGCTACCTCCTATACAACTGTAAACAATTATCACCAAGATCCTTGATATATGATCTTTTCTTTTTAGACTCACAAATTATTTTTGAGAAGCATCCCAATGGCAGCTACTCCCAATAAACAATTCAAGAACATTTGTGTGCTCTCTGGATTTAACTGTGGCAAACATAAAGAGTTCGTTGAGGCAGCCATCGATCTTAGTCAACGCATAGCAAAAAGAAATTTGCATCTGGTTTATGGAGAAGGTGACCGAAGGTTATCAAAACTAGTCTCAGAAGCTGCTTATCTCAGAGGGAGCCAAGTGTTAGGCATCATCCCAAGAAGCCTCAAACCGTTGGGGTGTGTGTCTAACTCACCAACTGGAGAAGAGTTAGTCGTCTCAGGTATGCAAGAAAGAATAACTGAAATGCTAAATCATGCTGATGCTTTTATTTTCCTACCAGGAGATCTTGCAACTCTTGAGGCACTAATCACATTAGCATCTTGGGCCCATCTGAACATTCATCAGAAACCCATCGGTTTGTCCATCTGAACATTCATCAAAAACCCATCAGTTTGTTAAATTTCAATAACTTTTATGATGGCTTCATCGCATTTCTTAACCATGCAATAAAAAACCATTTCATCCCTTTCACAGTGAAAAAATTTTTTATTTGTGCTCATACCGCTAACGAGTTACTTAATCTGTTACAAACTTATAGACCAGAGCCAGATCCCAAGACCCTTATGTTGGAATGGCCAACTAATGATGGTAACAGTAGCCGTAGTAAGAAGTGCAAATTCGATTTAACTATCCGCTTATAAATATTTTTTTCTGTGATACAACACTCAGGTGATGTCTTCTAAACCCTATTTTCTTTCAACATTAAGGACAATGTTTCGTTCAAGTTGGGGGGAGGGAATAGTTGACAATTGTGGAATGTCTTAATCTTGGTGTAGTTTTTTTGTAAAAACTAACTGTGGCTAAATTTTTGAGTCGAAGATGGCTGAATATAGAGTGTAGTGACTCTAGAAACACATCTTCTTATTATTAAAAAAAAAATCAGACATTTCTTGCTTTGACAGTCATTTTAAGTGTGATTTTTCTAACTTCTTTTACCAATTAGTTTTTTATGTCATTTTCACCATTCTACATGCATAATTTTCATGACTAAGAATAAGTTTGGGGGTAGAATTTAAAAAAAAATTGTGTGATCTTTTCATAATTAGATGACATGATAACTTTTATATTTTAGTATTTGTATTATTTTTTATCTTTAGTTATGTTACACCATGTTTGTTACTCTACATGTTGATGTTGGAGACAAATATAAGTTGCTTGAAAGAATGCACATGTCATAATAATTTCCAAGTGAATTTTTGAGCCTATCATTTTTCTTGGAGAGTAACCCTTTTTGTCCATTCTTCATTCAGCTTAGTAGTTTATTGCTTTATACATTATCTCCAAATTTCTGAAAAAAAAAAAAAACTCTAAAGTGTGTGTTGCCACATCTGAAGGTCCATCTAGCTAGTAGATATAGAAGATTATTTAGAACCCTAAAAGATAATAGAAAGGCCATCTTTGGTCCGTTTGAGCCTTTCTAACCAACCCTATTAAAAAAAATAAAAAGAGAGAATGATGAATACATTGGTTTGATTAGCATTTTTTTTAAAATCGTATTATTTCTAAGCTGAGGGCATATTTTTGTCCCCTTGGTGAGAGTGTGTGATATTACTTCTTTATTATTTTCACTTAATTTACCATTCACTAGAGTGATTATTTTTTGGTTTAATTTCTTTGTGAGAGTATCACTACTACCGGTGAGATTTTGGGGTTTGATATGTCATTCTTGAAAGTGACTCAATTACTAAAGTTGTGACAAAGTTTTCTAAACTGATTCATGTGGAGAGTTGATATGGGAATGATATTTCTTTAGACTGTAGATAGTGCTTATACTTTTATTTGATTGTTATCATTAGTCTGAATAAATAAATAAAACTGTTTAAAAAAAAATTGTTTCAGTTTTGTTTTCGCTTAAATTACTAGGGACTAGCAACAAGCTGGTTGGGGGGTGTGTTGAGTACTAAAAAGTGTGTATTTATAATGGAGCAAATCATCATTTTACACTCTAAGTCTCACTAACATCCATATTTTTATGTCTTTAAGTCCCTTGTAATTTAATTGTATATGTTTTATTTTAATTAAGTATTTTATGTATTTTAGGGAATATTATGGTCATTTCACAATGAACGAGAGATCAGATGGAAAAACGGACAGCACTTTTAAACTCAGGACAGTCGAAAACCTTAGGAGGAGCATAAAAAGAAAAATGGTACTGTTCACATATACGATCGTCATACAGCACCTTTCATTCACATGCATTGTATCTTTGGCGTGGCATGATGATGTGGCACTATACGATGACGTGGCGGCATTTGATTGGACGAATGATGTGGCATTTACCACTTATGTGGCATTAACTGATGATGTGGCGTTGACTGATGACGTGTCACGATCCTATTGGATAAAAAATGTTGACCAATGACGTGGCAGAATGTTAGTAGACTGAAAAAATGTGTGTACGGTACATGCATATACACAAAATAACAGCCTTGATGATGTGTTCCATCCAATAGAAACTTACCACGTGGCGCAATCCTGAGCGTCGAAATTGTTTTAATCCGATGACCAAGATTTACTCAGTGTATCTATAAAAAAGAGGCTCCCGCCCCTAATTTGACACCCCTGAATCCATTTTTGAGCTTCATTTTCTGTAATTCCATGTCCATCTTGTATTTTCTACGTATTTTAATAAAATTCCCATTTTACCCCTAGTTCAAATATGAGTGGCTAATTTCCTTTCAAGCTTGGGTTGAAGGTGAAGTCTCAACATGCTCCATGGGCTTAATTTGGTAAATTTACTTTTCCTTCCCCTTTAATTTATGTGCTTGTTTTGACTTTTCATAGATATATAGTAATAATCTTGTCTGGATATCGGCTGGAATAAATGCTACCCTAAGCAAGGTTATTACTATTTGGCACGGGATTAAAATGAAATGCTTAGATCTCCGGATCTGTACTCAACATGCACTATCGGCTTAGCATTCATTATTAGTACCAATTAAATCATGAAGAGGGATTTTCCACTCTTGATGAACCTCACTCTAATAGATATGGTGCTAAGTACTTTCCGTGCCAAATAGTAATAACCTTGCCCAGGGAGACGGTAATATCAGCAGATATCTAGACAAGATTATTACTATCTGTCTACGAAAAGTCAAAATATCCACATAAATTAGAGGGGTAGAAAAAGTAAATTTACCAAATTAAGCCCATTGAGCATGTTGAGACTTCACCTTCAACCCAAACTTGAAAGAAAATTAGCTACTCATAATTGAACTAGGGGTAAAATGAGAATTTTATTAAAATACGTAGAAAATACAAGATGGAGAAGGAATTACAGAAAATGGAGCTCAAAAATGGATTTAGGGGTGTCAAATTAAGGGGGAGCCCCCTTTTATAGATATAATGAGTAAATCATGGCCATCAGATTAAACAATTTAAACGCTCAGGATTGCGCCACGTGACAAGTTCTTATTGGATGGAACACATCATTAGGGCTGTCATTCTGTGTTTATGCATGTACTGTACGCACGTTTTTTCGATCCACTAACATACTACCACGTCGCCGGTCAACGCCACATAATCATTTTCGTCCAATAGGATCGTGACACGTCATCAGTCAACACCATATCCTCAGTCAATGCCAAATCATTCATCCAATCAAATAACGCTACATCATGGTATAGTGCCACGTCATTGTACAATACAGGTGAACAATGCCATGAACAGTGTCATGTACAATATCGTATATGTGAATAGTTACGTATATGTGAACAATACCATTTATCTTTTTAGGCTCTTCCTAAGGTTTTCGACTGTCCTGAGTTTAAAATTACTGTCTGCTTTCTATCTGATCTTTTGTTCATTGTGAAATGACCATGATGTCCCTTAGAATACATAAAATAATAAAACATACATAATTAAATCACAAGGGACTTAAAGACACAAAAGTAAGGATGTTAGTGAGACTTGGAGTGTAAAATGATGATTTTCTCCAATATAAATACACACTTTCTAACACTCAACAGTTATCAAATAAGTTACCTTCTCCACAATAAACACACGATACTTCTGCCACTTGGTTTACTATTGCTGGAGCTGTGGTTAAGGCCTTCACCATGTTTGTCAAGGAAGTTACTTGTGCTAATAAAGCTGTCAAGGCATCCACATTATGCACTTCTACTGCTCTTCTTACTACAGCTTGCCTAGTTGATGGCCACTGATAGTTGTTAGTTATTCTCTCCAAAATCTCGTAAGCTTTATTATAAGATTTGGATAACAAAGCTTCATTTGCTGAAGCATCCACTATTAGTTTTGTATTCGGAATAAGACCATTGTAAAAGGTTTCTAGTTGTATACAGCAAGGAATACCATGATGTGGACATCTTCTCAACAACTCTTTAAATCTTTCACATGCATCATACAAGCTTTCATCTTCCAATTGATGGAAAAATGTAATCTCATTTCTCAACTTGGCATTCTTAGTGGGAGGGAAATACTTCATCAAAAACTTGTTAGCCAAGTCATTCCATGTTGTGATGGAGTCTAGTGGTAAGGAATTCAACTATGCTCTTACCTGGTCCCTCAAAGAGAATAGGAAAAGTCTAAGCCTTAGTGCTTCTTGTGATGCTTCAGCAATCTTAAAATCATCACTCACCTCTAGAAACAACTTAAGATAAAGATGAGGATCTTTTAATGGCAATCCATTAAACTGACCCCCACAGTTTGTAACATCTAAAACATCACTGGCTTTAACTCAAAGCTATCTGCTTGAACTTAAGGTCTAACTATGCCTAATTGTATAGCTTGAAGAGTCAACACAGCATAATCTCAAATGTCTCTTTCTCTGTCATCTGTCATATGAATGATATTGTTTCTTAGTTGCCCATAAAAATGATGGCCATTCTGACCTCCTTGTCTATATAATAGTTGCAATTCTCCTTAGTTGTTAAAATCTCCCATGTCTTGTAAATCATCCATTGCTACAGCAGCTTTTAAATTTCTTTTCTCCTTTTTTAATCTCCTAACAGTTCTCTCAATTTTAGGATCAAAGTGAAACTCAACTTGTTTATCCTTGCACATGCAACAGTTGCTGGAACAATCTATCAACACAGAGAAATAAGGATTAAACGAATAATTAAATAACACACCATAAAAATTGATTTCATAAATCAAAATAAGCAATTAATCCCTAACAAAGGTGCCAAAAACTTTTTTGGTGATTTTTTAATATATAGATGTCAGTGTGCAAGTGTACACAACAAGTAATAAAGTGATAAGTATTTGAGTATCGTCTCCACAGGGACTAATGCTATAAGAATTGCTACAATAAGTAATTGTGGTGCAATTTCAATTAAATCAAATTCTTTTTAACAACTAAATTAAACTAAGAAATCTAAATGACAGAAAATAAAGTGCACGAAAATAAATCAACACGTTTCACACAAGAATGTATTCACTAAAAATGATGTATTTAAGTGAATTAACTCACTTAATGGTATTGACTGTTTTTTCTGTTACAGTATCGTTGCTACAGCAATTACTACAGCACTAGGCAGAATCCTAATGCATCCTCAGCTGTCGCTTGTTTGATTTTTTATATCTATATGCAACCTAACAATAACCAGTTGATAAATCACACACGATATAGCATTATACGATCAAGGTTCCTAATTACCCTATAAGATAAATCCCTATGTCTAGTTCATCACTAATTTTAAATTAAGCATAGCCCTATTCAAATTGAGTTAACCCAACTTGGGAAACCTAATTTAAAACCAAGTATTCCTTTGATATTTTCTACTAAAATAGGTATTTTTATGGCTCTCTTTTAGCTTGTATCATTGAATAGGGGTAGGCCAAAATAGTGAATGAAATTAAGCACTATCAAAACAAAATAATATAGCATTCATGTAGCAATACAATATTTCAGTCAATAAACTATTAAGCTTGTCTACCACTCAACTACCAAAGAGTTTAGTTTATAATTTGTGATATAACAGAAATAAAATTTGGTTCAGCCATCAAATACACCACCATGAAACAAGAAAGAATAAGAATATGAGTGAATAGCCCTTCTAATATCTTGATTTCTTCTTCTTCACGCCTGAAATCTTTCATGTTCAGCCCTGAAGTTTCTTGTTTCTTTATTGTTTTCTTTTTTCTTTTCTTAGTTTTTCTTGTGGTAGACGACTTTTTAAAATGATCCTTTTCTTTTATGTGCGCTTCCTTTTGTAGTTGAAAACTAGAGCAACTGGACACTTAGGGCATGCATCTTCCATATTTGGAAACTGCAGATCGCAAATTTTTTATAAAATTCGCGTGAGTTTTCTCTTCTGTTGTCCCAGGATTGCTACAGCAATCATGCTACAACAATAATGCTACAACAATGCACTGTTTCAGACTAGTTTTTACTTTTCTGCAGCCAATTTCCTTCTTTATTTTTCCAAGCCCATTGCACAACATTTCTTCTTTGAATCTACACTTCTAGTTGCCTACAATGTAAACACATAATCTAAGCACACACAATTTACTAAAAAATCACTTAATTTATAACAAATAATTAAAAATAGTTAAATATGCAAAAATTAAGGTAAAATGCAACTAAAAAATATCATTCACTCTCTAAATAATCTTGATTTAAGTCCAAAAGTGTCATTGATAACTCTTATTTCATAGAGTTATTAGTTGGATATATTATTGTTCAGCATATGCTTAGCACTCCGAGGATAGCAAGTAATCTCTTCCATTCGATAGCATTATCATCTGCATCCTTAAACATTTCTGGGTACCTGTAACTGAGCCAACCTTTTTTAGTCCTAATGAATTAGGAGATGACGCTATAGTCAATTTAGGATTTGTATGGGTGAAAGATCAATGGGTTAAAGATTGAAGACTTAAGAACAAAATTATAGAACTTGCTCCTTCCAATCATCGTCTCTTCAATGATATCCTTTTTCCAAACTAGTTTCTTGACCTTAGTGTTCCACAATGCTCATAACCTCCATATTCTACTTCAAAGGGTCTTTCTCATTCTACTTCAGCAGTCCCTAAGGATTTAATACAATAGCTATTGAGTGAAATGCACTTTATTTATGAGCAGTAATGTCTCTTTGATCAACAACAGCGTCTCTTTGATCAACAACAAAAAATCCTTGATGGCCAATGGCAACTTTTTACTGTTCTTGGGTTTCAACTACCATCCTCCTCATCCTATCCGCCACCTCCATAGTGTGCTCTCCTTATAAATTTTGTTTTTAGATTCTTGTTCTATTATGCACCTACATTCTCATATGCATTTGCTATTTTCTAGGTTTTTGAATGCTTTGAATATTTGATCTTTATTCTCTATTTTTTACTTAAAGATTGTGGAGTTATTTTTTGTTCATAGCATGATTGGAGTAATTTTAATGATGAAGGGGGAAAAGATAGTTAGCATGTATTTTGAATATTTTGGAGAAAAGGTAACTTGCATTTTTTAAAGTGTTTTTGACATGCTTAGGGAAGTTTATACATACTATAGATCATATACTCAGGGGGAGCTCATATTTGTTTAATTGTTGAATCATATATGTTATATATTAATGGGAGTAGAAATGTCAACATGCATATGATGTTTGTCATCATTAAAAATGGGGAGATTGTTAGCATAGAGAGCTATACAAATTATAATTTTGATGATAACAACCATGCGTTATTATATTTCACAATTTCACTAGTTTTTAAAAGGCAAAATTTATTCAAGTGATCAAGTGAAACCGAGGGCAAGACACTCAACCGACAACAACACAACCAAGAACTTCACAGCTACAAATCTTGTAAAGCCAATATAATTTAATGTATGCATGATTTATCATTTGGAATAGCTCAAGATTTTATTTAATAAATCATTATGGATATGGATTAAAACAAAAAAGTTTTAAAATCTTTGATTTTAACAAGTACTGTTTTAAATTCTAGATTTGGACCTGTTTATAAAAATATAAAATATCTTGGGCCAAAATATAATTTTCAAAAGTATTAGACCATATTTTAGTTTCTAAAATTTTTATAGCCAAATTGTAAATATAAAAAATATGTTGGAAAAATAGAAAGGAAGCAGCTAAGGGCCTGAAAATAAGTGGCTAACCACCTGGGACAAATTTTCAAATTTTCAAAGCCAAACTTGTAAAGGTAACTTAGCACAAAAGCCTAAGCGGCTAACCACCAATTTAAGCGACGATTTGGCTATTCTCTGAAGGTCAATAATACCTAGTTTACTTGTCCAAACTATATAAACTCAAATCAAAATCAAATCTAACAAGTTTTTCAACAAAAATCAGTTCATATAACATCGCTTGAGCTTTCATTTTGCAAATATTCATACATTCAGTTATCATTGAGCTATCATTTGAACATCCACTCTAAAAGAGAGTTTTTGTTGTACTCTTTAAATTCATAAGCAAATTTGTGTGAATATAAGTATAGGAAATACTTATGGAAAGGTGTGTGTAAGTGAAACAACACTTGTAAAGGTTTATTGACACCTCAGAAGTCAATTTTAGAACTTGAGGGCTTGGAGGCTTGGATAGTGAAATCCTAAAGCTTGGTTTGCTTGGAGGCGTTGACGTAGGCTGATTTTACCGAACCACATAAAAATTCACGTGTTTGATCTCTTTTCTCTTATCCTTTTAATTTTGAGCATTGTTAAGTTTATTGCTTTTGATTTTTTTAAGGCATTAGTTTACATTGTTTTGTGATTTTATTTGCTTAAGTTTTAGAAACTCAATTCACCCCCCTCGTGGGTTGGTTAGCTAAAATTTCACATCATTCAAGGTATTGTACCCTACGAGAATTATTAACATTATCATCATATGTACCCAAAATCCGACTAACCTTCCATTACATAACATAACATCATTATGAATAATGAGCCAAATCATTTAAAACAATCCTTGAACTTTAAATCATTTGCAAGCTTCCGTAAATTACATTTAAGTAATTGTAATTATTTCAAAGTATTTGACTTAAAACAATTTAACAAATGTTTTCATTTTTAAGATAATTTATAGAACAAGTTTTTAATAAATAAAGTTTTGTTATAAACAATTTTAAAGAATGATTTTACTCGACAAAATATTCTAACAAACTAAATAAATCAATTTCATATACTTTTCATTCAACATAATACATACCTTGAATTAAAAGTAATTTAATAGTGGAATACATGTACCATGCACGAATCTACTTACCTTGATCCTCAATAATAAAAAGAATGGCAACATCAACCATGAGCTCACACTTGTCATAAAATATCAAGACACGTTCTTATCAATATTATTACTCATTCTAACCTTGATATAAATAAAAATAAAAAAAATCAAGCCTAATCATAAGCACTAAACCATCTAAGCTAGTTTACACTTAACCATCCTAAGCGAGTTGATTTTTACCAAGCTAATCATATGTTGAAAAATTGTAGAAAAAAAAAACCATAAACATGTGTAGCATTTCATATAAAAAATTTTTTAAAAATAAATATAAGTCAGAAACAAATTGTAAAAAGAATTTTACATGCACATATCCACACTGTCCGGTAGTGATAAAAACAAAGGCGGCTGAATTAGAAAATTCGTAAAATATTTAACAAAACTTGTAAAATTAGACCACTTGATTTACAACAATAGAAACACCAAGAAACAACATATAAAATTTCTAGAATTTTTGAAGGTGTGAAACTATTTTAAATGAATTTATATTAAGAGACCAGCAAACTTGTCCAAAAACTTTCATATTTGTGTTTTGCACTTCAAAAATTTATAACTTAATGTTAACTCAACGAAAATTAGTCAAATAAACTTTAAATCATAGAGGACTTATAAACTTATACAAATTTAACTTTTATAGGTCATTCTAAAACTTTTTAATAGCCTAAAGTAATTTTACCATTAGCTATTGCGATTCTAGAAAGCAATCTCCAAAATTGCAACAGTCCAATATAATGATTTTTAATAATTTTTATACTCATCCAAAAATTATGAAATTAAACATACAGTAATTAAGCATAATGAGGATTAAAAAAAATCAACATAATTTTTAGATATCATTTGGAGAGTCAAAAAAATCGATGAAGTCAAACATGCTACTGAAAATCAAAATTTTCAAGCACCACTATTCCAAATTAGAAAATCACAACAAATTGATTACTTGGAGGCTCTTTGACAAAATATATTATTGAAAACCTTAAGATGTCTACTTTAGTTTTATGAGAATTTTTGCAGAAATTGAATAAAAAATAAAGGAAAAACAATAATCAAATCACACTACTTATGCCTCATAATGACTATCTAGTTATTCATTATAAAGAGAATAATGTATGCATTCATCATCAAACACATAAAATCGTATTAGAGAACATGCATTAAAGAAGGATAAATACCTCAAAAATTCTTTTAAATATGCATAAAAGAAAACCATAAAATTCTTTGTTTTCATACATTTGTTTGGTTAAAGAGTTTTAAATCATAGGGAGATAGAAAGAATTTAAGTTTTATAAAAACAAATGCTTTTATAAAAATAAATTATACTAGAAAGATAGATAATCCTTTATAATTTATTTTAAAAAAATAAATAAAAAATTATACCTTATCTCAAATAATGGTAATTAAAATAAATTCACACAAACAAAACACTAACAATTCAATATATAAGTATAATTGATGTAGGACGTTATTTTAGGAATTTTAAGATTCTAGAATTTTATTATTTTGGGACTTTCTATTTTAATTTGAGTCAATTATAGTATGTGTCCTAGTCTTTTATTTCTATAATAATTATGATTGAGTTTCCCATTTTTTAGTTAACTTAGGGAAAGTATATTTTATTTTCATTATAATTGTGATTTAGTTTTCCTTTTTAAGTTAACTTAGGGAAGTGGGTTTCCTCTATTATAACTAAAGAGGTATTGTAATTTTTTTCAGAACTTCAAATTCAATTACTCAGTAAAACTTTTCTTTTATAATTCTATTTGGGATTATCTATCAAAATCTCCCTTGTAGAGTCATTTGGATTAGAGTGTCATCTAATCTCGTATTACACGTTATTAAAAATCCCATTAAGTCGTTTTGATTAGAACAATATCTAATCACGCTTTGATTAGAGCGTAAACTAATTGTGTTAACTTGATCCAGTACTAGAACAATATCTAGTATTCTATACCCAATCAATTTCACTTTGGCTACGCCTCACCCCATCAATAATTAAATTCAAATAAATAAGGAACGGGTGTTAAACTAGCAGCCATTTTCTTCACATACCTTCAAAAAATATAAGCCAAATCAAACTAATCCAACCTCCAATAATTTCTTTGCCATTTCCTTGAACAAAACCACTCCATCCTCGTTGGAATAAAATCCAAAAATTTATTGTAATCAAATCTAGGCACCTCAGCTCTTCTATTCATCCCTCTCAACACATAGTAGCTCAATAGGCCGTGCTGGTCGTCAAAGGAAGGTTCATGAGGGCCCATGGCCTAGCACGGTACAACCACCATGTTTTTTGTGTTGTGCCTTTTTTTTTATCTCCTTAGGTCCAACTCAGCATATGTGCTAAGCTTATGTGTGCAGTGCCGAGTCGTACTATAGGTTGTGCCTAAAAAAAAAAAAGCAACAAGCTTTTTTTTTTTTTTTTTTAGTTTTTTAAAAGGGCATGTCAAGTTATTGGGATTTTTTTTTTCAAGCCCATGTAATTCTTTTGGGTTCACATATTTTTAGTCAAATTCAATAGAATCCTTGTCAAAATAAACAAAAAAAAAAAATCAATAGAATCAAAAGTTGAAAACCCAAGTCCATATTCAATAATAATAAAATAATAATAATAAGAAAGATTAATACTAATTACTAAATTAGACCCTATGGTATTAGAATTCTTTTTTAATGCTTAATAACAATAACAACAACAATAATAATAAATCTTTTTTCAAGGTTAACTTAATTGTTAACTTGCACTTATATAAATTCATAGATTATAGTTCATACTAATATTAATGCATACATTTGTACAATCATGATATTTATAACTTTATTTACCAAAAGGATTAGAATTAGAATTTTATATTTGAAACTAAAAATTAAATGGATTTAAAAAACTTACACGAATAAAATACATTAAAATATTCAATTTGAAGTCATTTGTAAAATCATAAAATTTTAAGTTTACTTTTAAGTTTGCTTTAATACTTCAGCCCACATGCTATTGATGGCCTAGAGTTTGCGTGCTAACTCACTTGTGAAACGTGCTTATTGCAGCCTTTATCTAATCTTTAATTATACTATGTTTCCTAAGGCCTACATATATAAAATTTTCAGCCTAGCCTTATCTAGTTCGTATGTATGTTGTGTCGTGCCATAAAATGCCCTACCAAAACATGCTCATTTAGTGCCATATTGTACGGCCACGTGCATGCAACGTGATGCCTGACTCGTTGGCCACCTTTACTTCTAATGACTTCCCTGCAAAGTTTGCACATGGGTCAATTACTTGTGTTGCTCCCCTTGCGCTTCTCAACCTTAAAAGCCCCTTTGTCAATCCATGATACAGACTAACTCTAGTTTTTCAAATATCACAAGTAATATATATATACACAGAGAATGGAGCTCATGTACAAATGTATAAAATTTATAAATTTGAATTAAAGTTGAGTTATTTAACTAATAGACCATCCATCACTAATATGTTGAGCAATTTATTAAATAATCTTCAATCTGAACTGAATTTTTTAGGCTAGAAGAGCAGGTTAATAGGGAGAGATAAATGTATATCTTCACTATTGAATATGATGTTTCACATTGTGATATCAAATCCATGAGTTAACAAGCTCTATCATCTTTCCACACTCCCAAGCTTGAAGAACACAAAAAGATAATATTCAAATCCTTGTCCAATACAATGATTAAAAGTAAACTTAATTTGCTTAGGATTATTACTAGACTTAGTTAATCTAGTATTATTACCTTATTCATCTTAATATGTTTAAAAAAATTAAAATTCAAAAAAATAAAAAGAAAGTGAGAAATCTTTACTTAAATAACTGAGAAGTGTGAAAGGAATCAACATTGAAGAATTTGATATTCCTTTTGCTACTTATTATTTCTAAAAGCGATATTCTAGTTAAACAAATCAAATTTGATAGAAAAGAGGTCTTGCTGAGCATGCTTAAGTGACATATGACCATTAAAATTTATTGTTTCACCACATATTTAACTATCTTAAAAGAATTTATAAACAAGAGCAAGCAAGTGAGATTTGCATGAGGATTTAAATAATTTGCGCAATTCTAATATCCTTACTAAGTTCTAGTTATCAGTTTTGTATTTTACTGCAACTCATCACTAGCAAACATTCTTTCCATTCTAAAATCCAATATTTTGGAGTTCATGTCTTTATCAAAGAGAATATTACTTGCCTTGAGATCTCTATAAATAATTCTCAATCTAAAATATTGGTAAAGATATAAAAGTCCTAGAAAAATTCCTTTAATGATTCTAACATGTATTTCCCAATCTAATAGCCTGTTCCAGACATGATCTGTTATAATACTAAATCTTGATGAATATCTGTAATATAAAGTGATACAAGTTAAAACAAATGCTACTGGTAAAAAGTAGTGAAAATGTTTTTTTTCTTAAAATGATAAAAATAATAATAATAAAAACACACACAAAAAAGGAAAAGTCCAAGCTTTTGTCTTTTTGCCTTGTTTAATATAGAAACCATAGAGTCTAAAAAGGTTTGTGTTGAATTTTTGCTATAAGTATCATCTCATTTTTAAACTCTTCATGTCCTTGTCCTAACTCACTTGAAATCTTTATAATTGCACCATCTCATTATGAACTAATACACTTGTATGAACAAAAAACCTTTTGAAGCAAAGTCTGGTCGAAATTGTTAGAACAACTAGATACGACGTCGACACTTGAATTTTCATAGGCTAGTATCACTTTATATCAAGCTTCAAGAAGAGAAAGCCTATTACAAACATTTCGACTTCATGTGGTAATTGGAAAAGCAAAGTTTTCTTTGCTAAGGGAAACTAAGGCCAAGTGGCTTCTATATCGGGTCGAAATGTCCACATTCTTTCTCGTTTTTACATTCTAGGTTACCTACTACATTGAACGCCTTAGATTTATGACTACTGACTTGTTTCCTTCCCATTTTTTCCGTTGCCCTTTTAGATTCCTAAAACCTAGTCTATAATATCGAGAAGAAGCTTACTATGAGTGCAGACTACCTTAGTCAATGTTTGCTCATGTAAGGACCTCCTAATGACCACCGGCCTCATCAAGTCCCATCTAATAGAAGTTTCAACTTATATGAAGTATAAAATTCTTGGTGCCATGTCAAAGAAGTGTGCTTGCACTAAAGGTGATTCTAATAGCCCTTTGTTGTGGTTTTTTATTCAATCTCTTAAAATATAGGTGTTAGTGCGCAAGTTTACACAACAAGTAATAAAGTTATAAGTATTTGAGTACCATCTCCAAAGGGATTGATGTTATCAGAGTTTCTATAGCAATTCTTATAGTGCAAATTCAATTAAATCAAATTAAACTCTTTTATTAACTAAATTAAACTAAATAATTAAAATGACAGAAAAATAAAATGCAATAAAACTAAATTAACACGTCTCATACAAAAATGTAAGCACTAAGAGTAATATAGTTGAGTAAATTAACCCACTCAATGGTATTGACTGTTTTTCTATTACAGTACTATTGCTACAGCAATTACTACAGCACTAGGCGGAATCGTAATGCATCATCAGTTGTCGCCTATTGAAATTCTTATATCTATGTGCAACCTAACAATGACCAGTTGTAATGCCAACATAAGATATAACATTATATGATCAAGGTTCTTAATGCCCTACAAGATGAATCCCTTTGTCTAGTTCATTATTAGTTTTATATTAGGCATGACCCTATTCAAATTAAGTTAACCCAACTTGAGAAGCCTAATTTAAAACAAGTATTGTTCTGATATGTTTCATTAAAACATGTCCTTTTGTTGCTCTCTCTTAACTAGTATCACTAAATAGGTGGTCAGCCAAAATAGTGAATTAAATTAAGCACTATCAAAATAAAATGTTATAGCAATCATGCAACAACACATAAACTCAATTAATAACCATCAAGCTTGGTTATCACTCAACCACCAATAAAATTTAGTTCAAGACTTGTAACAAAACAGAAACAAAAGTTGTTTCAGCCATTAAATACATTATCATGGATCAAAGAAACAAGAAAGATAAAGATAGAAATGTAAATCCTTTCATGATGCTTGATTTCTTTTTCCTCACTCTTACAATCTCTCTTGTTCAGCCCTGGAATTTCCTGTTTCTTTGTTATTTTCTTTTTCTTTTCTTGTTATTTCTTATGAATGATGGCTCCCCAATCTTTCCTACGATATGTGCTTCTTTTATAGTTGAAAACTAAGGCAACTGGATGCATAGAATGCATATCTTCCAGATTTGAAAACTATAGATCGCATATTTTTTCTCTGAGATTTGCGCAAAATATTCTCTTTTTATTGCTCTAGGATTGCTACAACAACAAGTGCTACAACACTGGCTAGAATATCTGCACTGTTTTAACTCATTATCATTTTTCTGTAACCGAATTCTTTCTTTACTCTTGGAAGCCCATTGCACAGCATTTTTTCTTTGAAAATATACTTTCAATTGCCTACAATCAAGGACATAGTCTAAGCACACAATTTATTCTAACACAACCTAATTTATTAAGAATAAATAAAAAATAAATAAGTATGCAAAATATAACTAAAATGCAATTAAAATATGACATTCACTCTTTAAGTAATATTGATTTAAATTTAAAAGTGGTATAGATAACTCTCATTTCATAGAGTTATCACCTTCGTCTCCTAAGAAAAGTCAAGTTGCTCAAACCAATTCTCCTCCACCAGCTTCCTCATCTTCTCCTCAGGTTTGTAAAAGCACAAATAAAAAACTGGGTGAAAAATGTCTTGAAAATCCTCCCCTGGTGATTGATTTAACCCAACTACTACTTCAATAGGATTAAACAGATTTTTTGGCCATTTATTCAAAGGAGTGCAAAGGTGGCGCAGCTCAACTATATTAAGGACCTTGAGGACCAAACCTTGAGTGAGTTAGCGAATGCTCCTCTTCAAGTTAGTGCCTTCCTGCTTTCAACCTCTGCCACTTACTACAAGGCCAGAATTGCTCGATATAATAAGAAAAAACAAACTGAAATCTAGAACTTAAAGAAGAAAGCTGAAAAGGCAAAGATTGCAAAGGAATGATCAACTAAGCTGCATCAGGAGGTCTTAAGCCTCGAAGAGAAGCTTGTTCTCACTAATTCCAAGGCTATCGAGCGCGAACGAAAACTATCTGAGGTGAAGAGGGAACTTGATACTCCAAAAACAAGCTTAGTTATAAGAAATATGTTTATAAATAGCAGCTAAAGCCTTTAGAGTTGTAGATTTCTGAACTCAAGAACAAGATCAACAATTTGGAAAAACAAGCTACGAAGAGTATAATTCTGGGCTAGCCTTTAGTTACAACTGTAGCATGTCTGTCCTTAAAAAAGAACATGCAGAATTGGACATGAGCAAATTAGAAGATTATTTGAATAAATGCATAGAAAAGTAGGATCAAGGAGTTGAAAGTCAAGATGAACCCTCCAGGGATACTGAAGCGGCCACCTCCTTTATTGTTGTTGATGTTCCTTTTTCTGCTGCTATTGATGTTTCCCCTCTTTATAGAATAAGTGAATCCTCCTCTACAAGACCCATAAACAATATTATGTATAAGACTATAAACTCTAGCTAGTTTGTGTTTCATAAAGCTTGTTCTTCATTTAGTTATAATGAAATTGTTTATTCATATATCATGATTATTTGTTTACCTATGCTCTGAGCAAGTTTACTCAAATTTTGGCATTTTTATGTCCTGATGAGACTTAGGGACTTTAAATCTTATATTGACTTTTGAGTTTTTTTCATAACCAATTATCGGCTTGCCCTCGCTTGGTTAAGCAAAAGTGGGAAATTTTGTTAACCTTGTCTCACCTCAAAGAAGCTTTAAGACTTAGAGACCTACCTTAGAGAATATTTATATGCTATTGGCTACTCGCTTTCACTTGATAAGGTAAGTTCTGGCAAACTTAACTTATTGTCTCCTTTCGAGTAGGTTTTGAGACTTTAAGCCTTTTTCTACCTTAAAAATATTGATGCCTTATTGTTTGCTTGATTTCGGTTGCTTGAGCAATTTCTGGTAAGTTTGACTTCTTGTCTTGCCTCGAGCAGGCTTTCAGACTTAAAGCCCTTTCTTACCTTAAAAATTTTAATACGTTATTGCTTGCTTGCCTTTGCTTGGTCGAGCAAGTTCTGACAAGATTGGCTTTTATCTTGCCTCGAGCAAACTTTGAGATATGAGCCTTTTCTTGCCTTAAAAATATTTATGTGTTATTGTCAACTCTCCTTAGCTTGGTCGAGCAGGTTTAGCCAATTTGGCTTATTGCCTCACCTCAAGCAAGCTTTGAGATTTAAGCTTTTTCTTGCAGTAGAAATATTTAAGCATTATTGCTTGCTTGCTTTCGCTTAGTTGAGCAAGTTCTGGCAAGTTTGGCTTGTTGTCTCACCTTGAGCAGGCTTTAAGACTTAAAGCCTTTTCTTGCCTTAGAAATGTTTCTGTGTTATAGACTGCTCGTTTTCTCTTAGTCAACCTAGTTTTAGCAAGTTTGGCTTCTTATCTTGCCTTGAGCAAGCTTTGAGACTTAAGCTTTTTCTTGCTTTAGAAATATTTATGCGTTATTGCCTACTCGCCTTCGCTTAATCGAGCAGATTCTGCAATTTTGGCTTGTTGTCTCAGGCTTTGAGACTTAAAGCCTTTTTTTACCTTAAAAATATTTATACGTTATTGCTTGTTCACCTTCGCTTGGTTAAGAAGGTTCTGGCAGGTTTTGCTTATTATCTTGCCTCGAGCAAGCTTTGAGACTTAAGCCTTTTCTTACCTTAAAAATATTTATGTGTTATTGCCTGCTGACCTTCACTTAGTCAAGCAGTTTTTGGCAAGTTTGGCTTGTTGTCTCACCTCGAGTAGGCTTTGAAATTTTAGCCTTTTCTTGCCTTAGAAATATTTATGCATTATTGCCTACTTGCTTTTGCTTGGTCGAGTAAGCTCTGGCAAGTTTTTCTTGTTGTCTCACCTCAAGCAGCCTTTAAGACAAAACATTTTATTGCTTTAAAAAATATTTATGAAGAGAAATAATTCAATTGAACAGATCTACTTATGTCCATTTTTTATGGATTGTTCATGAGCTACAAGCTATAAATAAAAAGAATTATGCTACCACTATAGTCAATCAACACATTATAAAGATGACGCTTACTGAAAGTATTTCTTCAAGTGCTCTGCGTTCCACGACCTCTTTATCTTTCATCCATCCTCATAGGCTAGCTTGTACACTCTTAGGCCTATTGCCCTTAAAATTCTGTATGGCCTCTCCCAATTGGGACCAAGCATGCCTTCGCACCACCCAATCACCACTTTTCAATTATTGTAGCCAAACATTCTAGTTGTAATGGTTAGCAATTCTCTATTGATACTCAACCACTCTCCTCGAGGCTCCTCCTCTTTTCGACTAACAAATATAGGTTTAAGCATATTTGCTCGTCATTTTGCTCCTTGTCAAAGTATTTCGTCCAATGTGTGCCCATTCTAACTTCTGTAGGGATTACAGTTTCATGTACAAAAGTTAAGGAAAATAAGGTTTCCCCTGTAATTTTCTTGTGAGTGGTCAGGGAGCCTATAGCACACCAGGTAATTCATCAACCCATGCCTCTTTCTTTTCTCCTAGTCAAGCATCCTTAGTGGCTTTGCGAGGAAACTAGTGAAGCTCTGGCAACTCTTACAACTCTTGGTTTTCTCCTGTGCATCTCGATACATCATTGGCCAAAAGTATCCTTACCTTAAAACTTTGAAAGCCAGGGATCTCGCTCCTTTGTGGTTTCCACAAATTCCTTCGTGTACATCCGTCATCACATAATGTGCTTCATCATTATCTAAACATTGTATAAGGGGCAAGGTATACCCCTGTAGATATAATACACAATCAATAAGAGTGTACTTAGCTGCTTGACATCTTAGCGTTCTTACTTACTTTTTGTCTGCTGGCAACGTCCTATCCCCAATATAAGAGATAATTAGATCCATCAATGGGCTCCTTGTATCGACGTTCATCACCTCTATTTCTTGTTCGATGCTTAATGAAGCTTTGACCTTTACTAAAAAAGACCTTAGCATTTTTACATCCGACGTTGTTGCCATCCTCACTATAATATTTGCTCAAAACTTTTTTGTTCTCGATATTTACTCAACTTCAATCACTTGAAACATTTACATCAATCACCTCGCCTTTTTTATATACAATTCCATTTTCTCACCCTTTGCTTGGGAACTCTCATTGAGATGATTGACCATGAGCTGAGAGTCTGTTTCTATTTTTGCTTTATTTACTTGTACTGCTAACGTCAACTTTAATCCTGTGATGAAGACTTTATATTTTGCCTAATTGTTTATTGACTCAAACTCAAATTTTTACGCATTGGAAACTTCCTCACCATCTAGGCTATGCAAAATGACCCATGCTCCAGCTCCCTATTCTCCACAAGATCCATCCACTGTTGCTAACAAGAATTTAGTAGTGTTTACTTTATTCACATTTCAATTACTGCCAGCCTTTTCATTTGGTTTGGTGCATTCAGCGAAAAGTCAACTAACGCTTGTGCCTTAATTATTGTTCGAGGTTGATAACTTATGTCAAACTCATTCAACTCCAATCACCTCTTTATGAGCCAACCAGAGGCTTTTGGCTTTTGCGGTGGCTGATATAGTGGTTAGTCAATTATCATAACCACTAAACAAGCCTGAAAATAAAACGTAAACTTTTAAGTAGCCATAACTAATGCTAGTGCCCATTTCTCCATCTTTAGATATCTGGTCTCGACATCTAGCAAAGATTTACTTGTGAAATACATTGATTGTTGGGCCCCCACATTTTCCCTCACTAGAACTGAGCTTGTGGCCCACTTCGATACCACTAATATAAGTATAGTAAACTACCTACTTGTGGTGTTCATAATAAAGGGGATTTGAACAGGTACTCTTTCGATTGCTGAAATGACTCATTGCACTCAATTGTCCATTCCTTCTTGTTTCATTTTCACATGATTTAGAAAAAAAACGTGACATCTGTCCATGGCTTGTGATATGAACTAGTTCATTGTCACCAATTTACGAGGCTCTATATCTTCTTGAGTGCGTGAGGAGACTTCATCTCCACAATAGCCCTTATCTTCTTAGGATTCACCTCAGTCCCTCTATGACTCATCATGAATCCCAAAAATTTTCCCAAACACACTCTAAACACGTACTTATCGTGGTATAGCTTTAACTTGTACTTTCTCAACATCTCAAAAGTCTTCTCGAGGTGTTTCACATGCTCCTTAGGATTCTTAGACTTGGTGATCATGTCATCTATGTATGCCTCCATCCTTCTACCAATCAAAGGTTTGAAGATTCTATTCACCAACCTTTGATAGGTTGCACTTATATTCTTAAGTCCAAAGGGAATCACCTTATAATAAAACAATCCCTGGTTAGTGAAAAAAGTGGTGTGCTCCTCGTCTTGCTCATACTTAGGTATCTGATTGTAACTTGAGAATGCATCCATAAAGCTGAACAAGTTGTGCCCTATACAGGAGTCTACCAACTTATCTATCTTGAGAAAAGGAAAACTGTCTTTTGGGCAGGCCTTGTTAAAGTCTCTGAAATCTATACACATTCTCTATTACCCATTGGCCTTCTTAACCAAGACTGCATTGGAAATCCATTTGGGATAATGAAGTTCCCTAATAAACCCCGTTCATAGTAGCTTCTCCACCTCACTATTATGGCATCGTACCTCTCCTAGTTGAAACACCTCTTCTTATGTTTCACTGGTCTTGCATTTTTACATATTGCTAGCTTATGGCACGCAATCCTCAAATTAATTCCTAGCATGTCCTTGTGTGACCAAGTAAATACATTGAAGTGTGCTTGTAAACAATCAACCAGCTTTCTCTTCATAACTTTTTCCAGATTCGAACCAAACTTTACAGTCTTGTATGAATCGCCTTGCCCTATCCTTGCTTCCTGTATGTCTTCACCTGATTCTTGTCTTCCTACTTTAGATTCTTCTCGCACATCCAATAAAGTTATCTACATGATTTCTTTAGCTGCGATTGTGTGGCAGCTCCTAGCAATCCTTTAATCTCCCTTTACTATTTTCACAACATCATTTACCTAGTATTTAAGTGCCAGGTAATAGTTGGATATCATTACATTATTAATCTTTAAGAATGGTCTGCCGAAACTTATTTAGTATAGGCTATCTTCTTTAACCACTACAAAGTTCAGCATCATAATCTTTTCAAATGGTCGTCAACTTATCATCACCAGTCACTCAACTACATCCAAAAATGCGAACCTTCCTCATCCAAATCCTTTTAAAGAGGTGTTGGTGTATTCTAACTTCAAATCCATGATTCCCATCTCTTTTAATGCATACTTAAAAATAACGTCCACTAAGCACTCCGAATTTACAAGTATCTTATTAAACTTCTTATTTGCAATATTGGTCCTTATTATCAAAGTATCCTTATGTGGATATAACACTTCATCATCATCATCTTCTGTCTATATAATTGAAACTTGCCTAGTCTTGGCTCATTTTTATGTCGACATGTTAAAAAGCACTTCCCGATTGGTCATTGCATATTTCCAATACTTTTTTTAGGCTCTATCTGAATCTTCTGCTAGTGTTAGGCCACTGGCTATAACCCTGGCCATTGGCTACTCCCAACCCATTATTCTAACCTCCTTCTCTCCCGTGTGCTATTGATCTATTGTAAGATAACTACCATCGATAAACTCATCCAAATATCGGTTCCCCACCAGATCTTCCACTTGAATTTTTAGGTCACGGCATTGGTTCATTGTATGACCATGAGTATCATGAAACTTGCCAAAGCTATTTCTAAAGGCCCTTATTGGCCATCTTGGCAATTGGCTGTAAGGGACACAATAGACCTCGATATTTTATGGTGTGGAACAGTTCCTCTAAAGAGACTTTTAAGAGAGTATACTGCCTATAGGTTGGATTTTGGTCGATCATTTGTATTGCTCTATCTCTAGGGAAGTTTTTCTAAACCAAAGTACGTGGTATTTGGCTTGGTTTGTTAAATCTGACGTTTGTTGGATGATAGGCACTTGGATGTTGTGGTGAGGGTGATTATGCAGTTAGTTTTGTTCTTTTCAGTGGTCTTTATTTGAGAAGTTATTACGGGGTATTCTGTCTTTGTGAAATTATGAGGGTTTCTTGTACCGCAGTAAGGGGCAGCCTGCACGTCTGTTCTTCTGCTCGCTGCAAGCTTTGCAACATGTCCTGTTGGTCCATTTGCCCTTAAAACCCTTCATTCTCTTCGCCTCAGCTCCTCTAACTACTCACTTATGATCTTGGTTCTTTTTTCCTCTTGGACTTATATGTCTCTTTTCGCTTGCTCATACGCAGCAGAATATGACTGTACTGCTAAATTTCTTAAATTATACCAAAATCGCCCTATTCTTATTCCTTCTTTTAGTCCTCTCAAAGATTGAGGATGGTTGAAAGCTCCAAGGTCCAAAACCACTTGGCGATATCTCTTTGCAAATTCCTTGAAGGTCGTCTCTTCTCCCTGCTTTATCCCTATCCGGTCCATTATATCTTTAGGGATGGCAATGGGCACCGACCACAGTGGGTTTGCCATTACCAAACCCACACCCGTACAAAATTTAAATTATCAAATTCACTCATAGTAGTTTTGACAATTACCAAACCCGCAATGGTATCCAACAAATTTTTGCTGATTTTCACATTTGAAATCACAAATGTTCAATATGTAAATTTATAATAATGACCTAAAATTCTAAATAACACACTTAATTCTAAATTTAACTAATGTAAATGGAAAATTAAAATTTCAATATTAATCTGACATAAATTCTCAAATTTGAATATAAAGTACACAAATCCATAAAAAAAAAGGCCACAAACTAGCATTTAAAAATAACAATTATCATTTCATATTATCATTTAACACAAGTTTCAAAAGAAGATTTTCATTTCATTCACCATATTAGCACCCATCCAATACGATTCCCACAATAATGATTAAGATTAATATTTTCTAAGGAATAATACTTTTCAAATACTAACCCAAAGAATAAAATTATAATAATGAAATAATCAATGCATTAAGTTAAAGAAAATTCAATCAAAATTATAACAAGTATATAACTACATTTTTAGATTTAATTTTTTTCAATTAAAATTAAATTAAAAATAATTTAAAAAAACTATGGATTTGACAAATACCCCCATTTGGTGGATAACCATGCGAGTATCCACCGGATATTTGGCTAAGGCCAAACCCATTTAATTTATAATACCAAACCCGCACGCAACCCACAAAATTACTTACAGCGAGCGGGTTTTGAAGGGCTATTTTACGGGTATCACTGCCATCTCTACATATCATCCTCTAGGGAAACTGCTCCACAAAATTGTTCAGCAAACTCGGTGAACATTTGCTCTAAACTCTTAACACTCCCACCAGCTAACCTACGATACCAATCCCATGCTCACCCTTCCAATGTCAACAGAAATGCTATGCACCACTGCGCTTTTGTCAATCCCTGCACCCTTGTCATGTTATTAAAATGTTCAATATACACCAATGGGTTGTTATTTCTAGACTACTTCAGATCAAGAAAGCGGAAGTCCCCAGATATCGTAGTACCTATAATCTTTGTTGAAAGCAGAGTCTCGTTATCTAACATTATTCTCTAACATGGGGCCTTCCCCGACCCTACATCTCATCGATGATCTAAGCCAACCTTTGCACTTCTCTTTCTAATTTCACAGCATAACCAAGATTGCAAATGACAACTTGCTCACGTTCCTGTTTTATGTTATGCAGATGTTACCGCGATTCTCTTTCTTCAATATTCATTTGCCTTAGAGTATTCTCCAAATTATGACCACCAAGGAATTGACTCCCAGCCCTCTAATTTTGCTCACCATGAAATTGACTTCCAACTGCAAGATTCTCTTCTTCATGAAACTCACTTCTCATCACTAGATTCTGCTTGCCTTGATATGATCTCTTATGTGATTTCAGGATGTCTTGGCTCTCTCCTAAGTTTCTCCTACCAAACCACCTTTAGCCCTCCCTTAACTCATGTAAAACTGTCGTGAGGGATTCCATTTGCCCCTCCATTCATTCCATCTGCTCATACATTGATCTTTCCTTCACTTCATTCGCTATCTCCTGCAATGAAACAAACTCTTTCACTCTAGGGTCAGTTTCTTGAGCTCTATTTCCTCTTGTGTTCATATTCGATTGCCTTCTTATCAACTCACTCGGTTTATGGCAGCTTTTCATCCCGTCCCCATAGAAGGTGCCAAAATGTTGATATAAAATGTGGTTGAATTTGTTAGCACTACTAGATCACCATATTGACACTTGAATTTATTTTTATAGGACACTATACTATTCATACTTTTTTCCTCTAACCAAATCCTTAGGCCTACGTTTACTTCCCTTTGGATTCTCCTGTGTTCACAAAAATGATTAAGGGGTGCCAGATGTTTTTTTGGTATAAACCCTCTGATGCTCAAATTAGTACTCAGGGTCTCTTTAGGAAAAACTTATGCCACTTCTTCCATGGCCCAATTATAACCGTACCGCATAAGTATATTTCAATGGTTCTCCAAAGAGAGATAAATTCTCAAAAGTAGATTCTAGAGTCATAGAGGCAGAGTTTCGTTATAGAGAGAGTAAAAGAACTTACCTTTTTCAAATTTTGCAAACCTTTTATAGGCAGTCGACACTATCGCGCTATCGTAGGTACACGATCATTGTCCAATCCCCTGTATCACAATTCAAGCGTTGGTTAAGTAAGTATTAAGGGATAATGGATGAATGTACGAGACCGTTCATGAATTAGTGGTGCAACCGTTAACTGAGTGGCATCATAACCGTTAGTGACTTGACTTCGTGCCTAGATTCCTAGTGTGGTGAAGAGAACTCGTTGGTTGGTCTTTGTTTAGCTTTTAACTTTTAAGATAACCTAATTTAGACCCTGGTCAAGGGCTTAATAGCTAGCCATATGTATAAGAGTAGTTACCAACTTCCTTGGGGACCTCTACTTAGGGGAGTCATTCTAAAATGAGCATTACCAAATCTACTCGATCGGACATCTAGTCACATTGCTTTTCCCCCAAACAAAACATACGAGACTATGTGAGTCATCTAAAAGAAGGTCACCTTTCTCTTTGGGTTCTCTTCTCCATTGACAAAAAATATAAATAGTAAAAAGCGCCACCATCAAAAGAACAACTATTGCAGTTATCCATAGTAGCTTCTTGTTCCTTAGATCTAGAAAAACATATGTTATAAAAGTAAGGCCTTATTTGAAATTGAGGTTGGGCAACGTAGTTTTTAAGTTACAATACTAAAGTATTTAGTAAATATTAATTATTATACTTTGAGAGCTATGTTAATTTAATTTTACACTTGTACGTTAAAAAATTCTATTATATTGTTATTGATTTTGTCAAAATTATTATTTAAAAATTATACTTACAAGAGACTATTAATATTTATTTTATAATTACAATTTTTTCTATAATATCTCTAACTTAAAAACTATAACACCACAATACCAATCAGGACTTAAGTCAATCAAAGGAAAGCAAAAATCCAGCTTGATTTTGCAAAAAAATCTGGGAGTGAGCCAAATTTCAAATGTGAAAATTGCAGTCTTTTCCCACGCTGAAGGACGTAGCAGTAGAAGACCGACCAATGTGCGCATCAATTCCACTTCACGTGGCCATACATGTTGTCGCTAGTGCTTGTAGCATGCATATTTCTTTCTTCAGATCTTTACTTGTAAGCTCACTTCCCAACACTCAGAACTACAGGTTCTTTGATACGTTTCAGCCGCCAACAACGTTTTCTGTTTGACATTTTCCAGAAGATGACTGTAGAGCACATTGTTAAACAACATAATATTTTTTATAGATTATATGAGAAAATCAACAAATTTAATCTTTATTAAACTCCAAAACCCGACAATCTAGACGAAAGAGCAATAAATTCTTTCGAAAAACTCAAAAACAATTAAAGGTTAAAATGTATTGTATCAACTGAAACATATATTTTATCTTACAAGTTAAGATAAACTCAAAACAAACTTTGAATTTCATATAAAAATAATAAATTTTATAAGTTAGAAGTGTGACTTTGTTTTAGTAAGTTAAGATTAATTTGATTTTAAGAAAAAATAATATATAAATACCTAGATATTTTTGAAAATAAAATAATATTAAAAAATTTCTAATTGAATATAGATATCAATTTAGATTTTAAGTTAGATACATACTTTTTCCATATTTATAATACCAATGAGTTGTTAATAATATTATTGTTGTTGTTAATTATTTGTACCATTAATATTAATATTATTTTTAGCATAGTATTAGTATTTGGATTTAACTTTCGGGGTAGGATGTCATTGAACCTAATTTTAATTTTTTTTTTTAAAGTCAAACTCATATGAGTAATTTCCTAAACCCATTAGCAGCTAGCCCTGGATATAAATACAATTTGAAGACAAATTATTTTTACTCCTTCTGGCCATGATAGAAAACGAAAAGGTAAAACTAACAAGACACTTTCAGTTGCCATTTATCTCAATATTCCGAAATAGCAAACCGTCACCCCGGTAATGACAAAGAACATGAAAGTATAACTCAAGAATGCTAAAGTCAGTCAATAGAGATTTTAAATCCATACGAGACCCACGAGAAAAACTTGTATTATGACAAAAAAAAAAAAATGCTTTACATTGAATCGTGTATAATGATATTTTACCACTGGGGTTGTCATAGTTGCAGGAAGCCTTGGTCAAAGTTAAAGCGCATTGTTGGAGGCTGTTTAAATAAGGAGCACAACCACCACTTGGGTAAGTGGTCGTAGATCTGGGCCTGGTGATTGAGTAAGGTGAGCATTAGCTAAATAATTAATACTTGCTACATATTCTCTACTTATATGTGAATTTAGTAAGAAATTAATTTGGTTCTTTTTGTTGAATTTTAGGTCGGTTTACTTACTTCTTTCATTTTTATTCAACTAATACACGATTTTGGGATTTTTTTCTTTTTTACAGCGTTTCTGTTTGTTGATATGTGAATGGTAAAAATTGTATAAGTCATTCTTAGTCGTTGGAGACTATTATGGTGGTGTCTGCAAAGTGTTTGATGAGATGCTTGTTGGAGTTGTTGGGTGCATTTTGATTAGTTAACATAACCTGGTTAGCAAATCATGTGCTAATGGGGTAGTATATGTAAATAAGAAATGAGGGTATTCTTTCTTTAACAGATTATTTGATGTTCCACACTATTCTCTTTGCAGGAGCAACTGCCGATTGGTGGTCTGTGGGTATTATTCTTTTTGAGCTGCTCGTGGGATTCCTCCATTCAATGCCAAAACCCTTAGGTAGGCAATAAAATATGACTATCCCTAAGTTAAATGATTTCAGAAGATCATTCCTTTCGTTTGGTTGAACTGTTATTAACATATTTTAAGTGAGTATTCTTACCGACCTTTTGACCGGTAATGTTGATTTTTCAGTTTTACACTATGTGATGTTTATTGGGTAACATCCTGTCATGGTTGACCAATGTTCTGTTGTCTGCAACAAATTTTTCGATAATATTATGAACAAAGATATACCCTGGCTGAAAATACCAGAGGAGATGAGCGTTGAGGCTTGCGATTTAATTGACAAGTAAGATTTATAGAAGAGATTTGTGCAATATCTGTCTGTTGAAGTTACAAAGCCATTTTTAATCATGTCAGTCCATGCAAAGTCTTATATATCCATATTAAAAAGAGAATTATTTTCTGTTTGGCGGCAACTGATGTAAGAATTATTACTAGCACAACATGCTAGTTATTTCATAATAAAGGCCCCATCAATCAATTATTGAGAGCTTCATATTCACTGACAATAAATATTTGATTTTATTTCAAATTATTAACTGAAAATTCAGTTCAAAGACTGGGAGCTACCCGAGCCAGAGAGGTAAACTGTTGAGACTTAGTTACTAGCAAAGACTTAAAATTGTATTATGACTTAAGGGACTAAGCAGAATTTTCAGGCAGGTGAAGCAACATCCTTTTTTCAAAAATACAAACGGGACACACTTGCAAGACCAAAGGTCCTCTGATTTCAAGCTTATTAACTTTTTTGACATTGTAATTCACCTAATTGCAATTTTGAGTAGCTTTTCTTATTGGCTGCAGGCTAGGCTTATACCAGCTACAGAATCACTGGACACAAGTTACTATGTGAGCTGTTATATATGGAATCCAGAAGATGAAAATGTTCAGGGAGGTAGTGACTTTGATGATTTGACTGACACATTCAGCAGTGTTTCGTTCAGTAACACACTGAATGAAGAGGTGCAGACACGTTTCATTTGTTTACCTATCAATCTCTATGCAGAAAAGCCTCTCAGTGGATCAGATTATTATGCAAATATCTTTTAATGACGCCCTTAATATGATTATGTTAATTTAGAAAATGCCAAGTCTAAATACATTTGGAAGCATGTGTGAAAGAACTTAAATCAAAATTTATGAGCATGAATTTGATGAGGCTTATTGCTATGGGATCAATATTTCATTTTCCTGACCATTTTTTAATTTTACCTGTGAAGCAGGCTGATGAGTGTGGGAGCTTGGAAGAATTTAATGCCCCTGCTCTTGCTATGCAGTACTCATTTAGTAATTTCTCATTTAAGGTAAAGCCTTCCACTCCTAGATTCTTTTAATGCGGTTAGAAAACTCTTGAATGTTAGTTGGATTAATTACTTCCATTTTACGTAGCTTCATAAAAACTAGCTTACTAAAAATTTATTTGGAAACTGTTTCTCAAGTACCTAATATTTCTTTTAGAGCTGCTGTTATATAATCCTATTATCACTTTCAAAAAAGTAATACTTAGAAATTTTTTCAAGCTGAAATTAGATTCTTCAGGTTTGAATGACTAAATTTGGCTTTTGGCTAAATCTCCGAACCAAATTGAACCAATTTCATAATTTTACCAACAAAATTAAGTCCATTTCAATTTGAAAGACTTGAGGACCAAAATCTTATCCTAACCAAAAGTTTTTAAAATCAATATATTGGTGAGCTTCAAATATAGTTTATCAGTTTGTGTATTGCAATATAAATTTTCCATTTTCTTCTTGTTTTTTCAGAACTTATCTCAGCTGGCTTCTATCAATTTTGATCCGGTGGTGAAGGGTGCCAAGGAATCAGCAGAAGCCTCCAAATCATCTGTTCCATGATAAATTTATTACTTTAGCCCACATGTATAATTCCACTTATGACATACACAATCTATTCATATAGCTTCCTGGTTAATTCTACCTGCCTCTCGATCGGATTCCTATGTGGTTTGAAGAAAATCTTCAACTTTCTGCCTGATTTGATATGATTTTATTTAACAAACATAGGTTGAAATCTGGTGTAGGGATCATCTTCCTGAGCCTGGTTAACTATAGTAGTAGTTGCCTTATCTGCATCATTTAATCATCCATATGAAAATAGCAGTCTATTGCCCCTGGTCTTCTCTTTTTTTTTTTTTTTTTTTTTTAATCTTTTTTCCCTACATCTTTTGAGCACTTTTTCTCTGTGTATATATTTGCATATTCGTTCTAATAGATGAAATTTTGAGTCTACATCATTTTAGGTTTTGTTGGCGGTTTTTTCCACTTTCATATGTCTAAATCTTTTTCATATTGGCCCTTCCTTTTAATTTCCCTTCCTTTGAAATGAACTTTAGCCATATTTGAGTTGGCTTATAATGTATACTTTGGGTTCCACTTCTAAATTTTTTTTATATTGGCAGCCAATTCTTTTTTGCTTTTCCATATGCTCATATGCAAATTTGATCAACGTGTTTGAAGTGTTTCTTCCTTAACTTCACTTGTATCATAACCCATCCCGTCTATTGAATAGAAAAGTTGCTAGTGCAGTAACGTAATTGCACTACTTAAGTTTAAAGAGCGAAAGGCAATCATCCTTCTCAATTTAACTTTTAGATTTGTTAAATTTAGGAGCAATTAGTAGACATTTGATTGGATGGTAAAAGTTTTTATGTATTTAATTTAGATTATTTACTTACGAGAGTAGGACATCTTGTTTATTGAAGTATTTGAAATTTGTAATATATACTAATAATATTTAAATATGAAATGAAATTTTCTAATACAAATCAAGTTTTTTTTTGTTATTTTGTGGTGCTTTTTAATTTTACTAATAAATCAATAGGCAGTGAGCCATTTCAATTTTTTATTTTTTATTTTTTTAAATAAATAAAACAGTGATATTATAATAACAGTAATCATAGGTATTAATATAATATCAATAGTTACTAACACCATAGTGGTATAAATGTAGTAATATTATAATAATAGAAATCACTGACACTATATTAGTGATAATACAACAATTATTAATATGTTCTAACTGTTAGATTATTGACACATTTAACAAGTATCACTAGAAATCATTAATTACTTTATTTTAATGTCAATAAAAACCATTTTTCTAGTAATGCAAAGTTAATTCAAATCTGGATGCCCAAATCTAAACATGACTCAATATATATAAATATTCTCATACAAGTTTGCAACTAGATACGAAAACTAGAGCACATGAATTGAGGCTAACTATCGAGCATCTATCATTGAAAATGTTAAGCAATTCAATGAATCAGCTTTAGTCTCAACCGAATCTTTTAAGCTTGAAAAAGCAGGCTGATGGGGAGAAGGTAAATTTATAATCTCACTGGTTAGCATTGAGACGACTTCTGACATTGTTGGCCTATGTGTTGCTTTCTCTTGAACACAAAGAAGGGCAACAGTAATGTATCTCTTCACTATTGGATATGATGCTTCACATTGCAAAATCGGATCTATCAATTCCCAAGTTCTATCATTCTTCCATAGATCCCAAGCCTGGAGAAAAACGGAACAATATTCAAATGCTTAGTTCTATTGAAAATGGAAATTCTTAACTTTGTGCAATTCAATGATGAAAAAGTAAACCCACTTCATTTAGGATTATTAATAGATTCATCTTAAAATGTTTAAAATAAGAATTGAAAAAATATAAATAAAGGAAGAAATCTTTATTTTACTTACATGGCCAAGAAGTGTTACAGAATTAGTATGAAAGAATTCTGTATTCCTCTTGCTACTAAGTGTTTCCAAAAGCAATACTCCAAAGCTAAACACATCAGACTTGATAGAGAAAAAGCCATGTAGAGCATACTCAGGTGACATATAACCACTGGAAATTCATTGTTTCATCAAATATTTAACCATCTTGAAAGTATTATCTTTAAGTGCATACTAGTCAATGATATTAATGGTCAAGAGTTGAAATTTACTTACTAAGTTCCAACTATCCGTTTTGTGTTTGACTGCAATTCATCATCACCAAAAATTCTGGCCAAGCCAAAATCTGATATTTTGGGGTTCAAGTCACTATCTAATAGAATATTACTTGCCTTTAGATCTCTATGAATAACTCTTAGTCTAGAATGCTGGTGAAGATATAGAAGCCCTTGAGCTATTCCTTCAATGATTTTAATGCGTGCTTCCCAACCTAGCAGACCTTCTTTGGTGGGATCTAAAACAATATCAAACCATTACATGAGGAGCAGTTGTAATTCTAAATGATACAGGTTACAACAAATGCGGCTGATAGAAGTATTGAAAATGATAATTTTCTGATGGTTAAAATCACATACCGAAAAGGAAAGAATCCAAGCTTTTGTTGGGCATGTACTCGTATATCAAAATCTTTTCACCTTGTTCTACACAGCAACCCAAGAGCCTTACTAGGTTCCTGTGTTGGAATTTTGCTATAAGTTTTATCTCATTTTTAAACTCTTCTAGTCCTTGCCCCGACTGACCTGAGAGCCTTTTAATTGCCACTTCTTGTCCATGAAGTAGTCGTCCCTGTATTTGTAATTTCATCGAAGGTTTATATAAAAGAGTACTTCAGTGAGTACAGTTGAAGTGAAAAGAATTCTACCTTGTAAACAGGTCCAAAGCCACCTTGTCCTAGCTTATTTACCTCAGCGAAGTTATTTGTAGCTGCAGAGACGCTGGCCAAGCTGAACAAAGGCAACGAAGAATCCCCACTCTTACTTCTTGTACTTTTATCTCCCTTGCCGAATTCATTTGCTCTGGTTGTAATGCTTATATTTATATCAAATAATAACAAATCTTGGCTTATCTTTGTATCTGGAGGACAACTTATAAAAATTAGTTTACATGTTTTTTTTTATTATACATATGTAATTATGCACATAGGTTCACAAACATAATAGACTGATTGGGAAAAGAGTTACCTTTTTCCTTGAGTTTTCGCCTCCATTGAAAAAATATGCAAAAGGCAGTAAGAAGCACGGCGGGAAGAAAAACTGGTACCAGTATCCAAACTAGATTCTTGTTCCCTAGATCCAAAAACTAGAATAAAGGAAAATCTTTGGAACGAAAATAAATTCGTTGCTTGATTTTGTAAAGAGATTGGGAGTGATCCAAATAACATGAATCACCATTCAATAGCTGAACGGCTTAAACGAATAGGCTTAAATGCATTTTGATTCAATGAAAAGACTGCTAGCTTTTAGGACGAAGCCTTGCAATAACAGAGAAGGAAACTCTCAACTTGAATAAATGAAACAATAATATTATTTTACCTAGTTCTGAGGCCGGTACTCGTATGTAGATAGGCTGTCCATTATGAAATTTTGCCTTTGTGATGTCAATCAGGTCCCCAAACCACATCAAACAGCCACTGCCTCCCCCCGTTACTTTAGAATTAGCATAAGCTCTACAAGTACAGTTCTTCAAGCACTCAGCCTCACATTCCTTAAGATTCATACTCTCATTTAGCAAAACATCCAGCAAGTCCGGTAGTTTAGTATCATCGACCATTATAAAACTGTCTCCACTTTTGCAGTCTGATGATTGACTTCTGACACATGTTCCAGGCCTTGTTTGGTTGTGCTGTGATTTGGTCTTGAATCCCTTCAAACACTCACAATTAGGTGTCCTGTCGAAGCTGCAAACACTATTAGCACCACAGTGATCATAAAATTGGCAAAATGAAGCTGGTGTTGTGAAAACAACTTCCCACCCCCTGCTCCTCTCATTCCATATTAGACGTTGGACCGTTCCTGATGGGTTGATTTTTAACATCATTATGTTAGGACTATTGTAGGGCTCATAACTGTAGTAAATTTCATCTTTATTATCCACCAAAATTGGTTCAAAAAGAATACTTGCATAAGAAGGAGCAGCTCCAAAGAAAAATCCATTCCATGGTCCGGTACAGCTTAACTTTATAGATCCATTGTAACTGCATATTTGAGGTAAGACATGAATGTTAAGTCTGTGAGTAAAGTTTCCAGGGGATGGATCATCAGCACTCCTCCACGACGTTTGATATCGCTCCTGACCAGTCTTTAAATCCCAACCCAACTTCATGCCTGGTAATAGAGTGTCTGATGGGTAGTCGAAGCTCTGCCACAGATAGCTTCCTTCAGAAGCACTCCTGTTGAAATTATCCCTAAGAATAAGGTTTCCAGTTTCTAAAAGTTGTGCCACTGGATATTTTGCTTTTCTAGGACTGTTTGAAGACCAGATGGTGCCATTTGTTTGATTGAGAATAGCAAGGTTTCCTCTGTTGCTAATGGTTAGTACTGCATTTGTATTGGTGATTGGACTATTTCTATTTGCAACCCACACAACTGTATCAGGGATCTGCTTGTACCATATTCCCAGGTATCTGTAATTTGATTTTCCAGGAGAGAAGAAGCCTAGCTCAAACCTTTCAGAAGATGACACTAACTTTTCACCGTCACGGATGAAGCTTGATGGGGTTATGGAATCAGCTGCCTGTGACAACTTAATGGTGAAGAGAAAGGCGAAAGAATTAAAAATGTTGATCAAAGGAAGTTTCCCCATTCATATAACTCTGTAAGAAAAGGCGTCTAGAAGTTTTTAGACACGATTCATACATTTTATGACTTATCAATATAAATATCTTTTCTCTCCATTCAAAAATCTGTAAAGAAAACAAAAGTCTAATTGTTTGGAGATTTTATTCATACATGTTATCACTTGTGAATATAATAAATCTTGCAATGTGGCAAAATTTCTATATCTTGACCTCATGATGCTGAAATTTTTGTTACTTTGAATTTTCAAGTCTGATAGACTCTTCAAACTTCCAATAACATTAGCAGCGGGAAATAGGAAAACATCAATTACTTATAATTATTTGACTAATTGTATCTGGCCAAAAAATCATTAAGTCATTTTGTCAACTGCTCTAATTGCCTGCTCAACTGGGCATCGTTTAGTGACACTAAAACTTTGCCTGCATTAAAGGTCCGCGGACTTCCTGGCAGTTTCCCCTTTGGGCACCTGTTCATTGATCATTGGATCTCTCCAATAACGCCCGCTATAGTTTTCGTTACCGAGATTTATTTTTTCGTCTAATCGTTCCCAGGGATTTTTTGGGTAAAGTCAATTAGTATGGTGAGTTCACTGATTAGTAGTAAGTGATCCCAGTAAGTAAGAGTTATGCTACTGAATTTTCTATAGTGATTGTTTAACTGCCTCTGGCTAATTCGAACCCGCACAACTGTCTCACGGATCACGGACCTTCTTATTCCATAAAAGTGATATCAAAACTTATCAGAGATCTCGTCACAAGCGCGCATAAGAAGGCGACGGCACAACCGAGAAGACGGCTTATTTCGCCGCGCTGTCCAACTGAATTAACTAACCTTTCACTCGGTATTGGTGATTCAGGTGTGCGGCATGCTTGAGGACTATTATGCTCAAGTTGCAAACCTAGGTTGGACCAAAATGAAGAAAACGCAAAGCTTATATATCCCTTTGTATCAATCATAATATAACACTTAGCTTGCTGGACAGTAGAACACTAGCTAATTCTTACTCCTTTAATTGCATAGATCCTTACATTATATACGTAAAAACACAACCAGTCCCAGTTCTAATTCACATTTGAACTCAGACGCCAACAAATAAATTTGATACTTGATTGAGAAAAAGAAAAATAGAACAGTATTACACAAGTCTCCCTGACACCTTTGCAAGACTAAATATGACGTTGAATTTTATGAATTTAAATTTGAAAAAGTTGCAGCTACTTTTGAGAAAATGAGAATGATTTGTATTACTAAGTTAGGTAGCTGTAACATATGCAACCGGAAAAGAAAAGAAAAGAAAAAGAAGCCAGTTATCATAAATGGTAAGGGAGAGAGAGAGTGTGTTTTTGTTTTCTAAAAATAGAAAGGAAAAAGAGAGAAAGAGAGAGAGAGAGAGAGAGGAGTTGCAGACCCGTTGACCTGACCCGACCCGACCCGCGCCGTTGACCCGACCGAATCTCGCAATTCCGCCCATCCCATCGGTCAAGCTTGGTACCAATTTGAATCTTGTAAGCCGCCGGTTGTATCCCTGCCGTCCTCATCATAGGAAACTGACTAGAATGCCAGCGATTGAGCTTGAAAAGCAGCGGTAAAACCTATTTCTCCCCGCCGCCGATCTAGCCAGAATTAGGCCGTGCCACCACTTGGATCTAGTTCCTAAGCTCCCCCTCATCATTTTCCGACCAACCCCATCACCTAAAACAGCCGAATTGCGGCCGATCGACCGCCAGAAAGCTCACGGTTTTGGGGAGCTCAATCCGTCGTCGCCGCCGGCACTATTGGACTCACCGAGGTCAGAACTAGCAAACCTAAGCTTCCTGTCGCCGTTGACTAAGTTCAGGTCACCGTTGACCATTAGGGGTAATTCAGTAATTTCATAAACTTTATAGGTAATTCTATAATTTTAAAATTAGTGGATATTTTGGTAATTTCATATCAAGGCAGTTAGGTAATTTCAGATTTCGAGGGTAATTTAGTAATTACGTCATTAGGGGCATTTTGGTAATTTTATAAATTCAAAACTTGTGGATATCTTTGTAATTGAAATTGAGGATAGTTTGGTAATATGTGATTATGAGGATAATTTGGTAAATTTTGATGTTGAGGGCATTTTGATAATTTTTTGGACTCGAGAAAATTTTGTTGTGGATAAATGTTGTTTCAAGTTTATTAATTATGGTTCGCATTTACATATAGTAATTATATTATTTCCTTAAATTGGGAGGATCAACGAATGAGAGTCAACCGACGGACGTTGTCGATACCGAGTTCGGACATCGTCACTGTCAGTGGAATATACAAAACCTATTTTCATTGTAGTTTATTATGATTTTAAAATATGGTAAAGCCTGTTTACGAGATTGATTTTAAAGGTTTCGATTTAATGATTTTATAGAAATGAATTTTATCTATGTTTTGGTATTTATTACGAGAAATGTGTTTGATTAATGATTTTAGTTACCGATTTTGAATATACATAAAAATATTTTAAAGAAAAGAAAAGTACATTTAAGGCATGTTAAATGAAAAAAGGAAATAGGATTTTCGATGAAATTTCAAATGAGATTATGTGTTTATGTATATGTGTATAAACGGTTGTTTGCAAAAATCATTAGACAGTATCATTTTCCCTTCAGATACAATGATACGGATGAGATAAATATGCATGCAGTATTATGAATACAAAGATACAGATATTGAGATACAGATGAATACAGGGATACAGATGATACAGATGAATACAGAGATACAGATATTGAGATACAGATAATACAGAAGATACATATATTTAGATACAAAAGATACAAATATTGAGATACAAATGATACAGATGATACAGATGTTGGAATATAGATGATACAGATGATATAGATATTGAGATATAGATGAATACAGAGATACAGATGATACAAATGAGATACAGGCTTTTATGGCTACCTGAGTACACACAAAGGCTTTGGGCCGTGTACTTGAGCGACTTTGTCCTTTAGGGACAGGTTATCCGATGATATTTTTAGATCTATTCGTGTAGCTACGTGGCGTGATTGTATCCAGATTGTACATCATTACCCGTCCATTGAGGTCTGGATATAATAAGATATGAGATGGTACTTCCCCGTCGATCCGTGTAGGTCCGGGGCATGATTATACCTATATAGTACATCATTGCCCGTCTGTTGAGATCTGGATATGATGAAATTATTCCCTGGTTACTTGTTTGGTGATAGTTTTCAGTATTCAGTATTGATGATATAAGTATTACGATTTCATTGATTTTATGCAGTCTGTTATGACATCGTTATTTGAGTATATGATTTGAATTTAATAAGTTATTTAAGTTCTTGTGATATTTTGATGTAATTGTGTTTTTATATGATTAATTATTTTAGAGTAAAGTTATGTTCAAAAATTACTATCCATTTACTGAGCTCACTTAGTTTTGTACTTATCCCGTTTTATTATATTTCGCCCCCCCACAGGAGATTCGCAGGTACAACAGTCAACCCAGCAATAATTGTTATTTTTGGAATTATGGCTACGTGATGGTGTTAGGAGTCGTAGATGTTTTATTAAGATATTTTCGGATTGTATAATTTATTACATTTCGGGGATTGTAAATAACATTTGTATTTCCTTTGATATTGGATATTGAATAATTTGGTATTTTGTTGGGGAGATTGGTTATTTAGAGATAGTTATATTTGAATTTATTTTGGGAGTGCTTGTTTTATAAATTTTTACAGATTTGGTTATGTAACAATTTTAGGGGAGACTCTGCCGAATTTTCGGCAGAATCGTTATTAATCAGATTACGTCAGAACGATTAAATAGAATTAGACAGACTCACCTTATAGATTCGGGGCGGGGCGGATTATGTCAAGTTGGTATCAGAGCATGGTTTTAGATTCTGTAAACTTTATTGTCGTAATTAAAATAAGTTTTACAGTTATTAGAGTGGGAATTACTATTTAGTAGGCACCATCATGATTAATCGTAGCAATAGATGTGGTCGAAGCCATGGTCGTAGTCGTACTAGGCTAGTAGTTGGGTTGACTCTAGGCTTTGTACCTACTGGGGAAAATGAACCCGTGATTGTGGGCGTAGTTGAGTCCTCAACACATGAGGTGACATAGCAGGCACTAGAGAATGTGCCGAACATTTAGCAGTCATTTGATAGGATAACGTAGATTATGACTGCAATGGTATAGAACCAAAGTCATTCACATGCCGGTCCTGTTAATACTATTGAATGCGTGAGAAGTTTGGGGGCCAAGAGCTTTAATGGTTCTAGAGATCCACTCGAGGCAAAGTCGTGGTTCATTAAGTTAGAACGTATTTTCGATGTAATAAAATGCTCGGAAAAGGATAGACTTTCCTTTGCCATTTTTCTACTCGAGGATAGAATCTATCATTAGTGGTAAACAATGGAATGTTGATATTAAAGGCATGGTGCAATTACTTGGGCTATACTCCGTAAGGAATTCTACGATCATTATTTTCTAGTTATGTACCAAGATATTAAACACAGTGAATTCCTTTAGTTGATTCAAGGATCCATGTCTGTTGAGGAGTATGAGAAGAAATTTATGGACCTCTCTAGATTCGCTACATTTACAATGGGTGATGAGAGGGAGAGATGCAAGCGATTTGAGGAGGGTCTCCAATTTGAGATACGTACAATTATGACCACATCACGATATACTAAATTTACAGAGGTAGTTGAGATAGCAAAAAGAGTAAAATATAGTATCTCAGAGGGACGAAGAGTTCCAGCCTTGAGATGAAAACGTAGCAAGAGTTGGGCAGAGGGTGGCCCTAGTAGTATGCCGCCTAAAAGAGGAGGCATCCATGCCAGCGATTCAAAAAACATTCAAAAGAGTCAGGGTACGGGATTCAAGGGAGATTGAGTTTTCTATCGATTTAGTCTCTGGAACGGCTTCTACATCTAGAGCATCATATAGAATGGCTTCGGCTAAATTGAAGGAACTCAAAATTTAACTATAGGAATTAGTAGATAAAGGATTTTATTAGACCCAGTGTATCTCCATGGGGAGCTTTGGTTTTGTTTGTTAAGAAAAAGTGTGGTACTCTTAGACTCTGCATTGACTATAAACTTACAGTACGTAATAAGTATCCCCTTCCACGTATTGATGACTTGTTAGATCAACTTCAGGGAGCGAAGTTGAAATTCTAGCTAAGCAACCCAAGAGGGGGGAGAATTGGGTTTTAAAAACTTAAGCAAATAAAATCACACAACAATTAAAACTAATGCCTTAATAAAATCAAAAGCAATAAATTTAACAATTCTCGAAATTAAAAGGATAAGGGAAAAGAGAGATCAAACACGTGAGTTTTTACGTGGTTTGGCAAAACCGACCTACGTCCACACCTCTAAGCATACCAAGCTTGAGGATTTCACTATCCAAGCCTCCAAGGCTTTAAGTTCTTACAATTGACTTCCAAGGTGTCAATAAACCTTTACAAATAATGTTTCACTCAATCACACCTTTCCCCAAGTGTTTCCCACACTTATACTCACACAAATTTGATAATGAATTTGAAAATTACAAGAAACACTCTCTATTAGAGTAGATATACAAATGGTAGCTCAATAATAACTCAATATATGAAGATTTACAAAATTGAAGCTCAAGGGATGTTGTATGAACTGATTTCAGTTTGAAAAACTTTCAAAAACTTGTTAGATTTGATTTTTATTTGAGTTTATATAGTTTTGATGAGTAAACTAGCCGTTATTGACCTTGAGAGCATTGCCGGTTAGCCACTTGTTTTGTCGGTTAGCCGCTAAGCTTATGTAATAAGTTACCATTGTAAATTTGGCTCTAAAATTTGAAATATAAAAGCCTGGCAGTTAGCCGCTAATTCTCATGCGGCTAGTCGCTTACTTTCTGTCTTCTAGGCATATTTTTAATATTTTTAATTTAGCCTAAAAATTTTGAAAATTACAATTTGGCTTAATATTTTTTAAAATTACATTATGGCCTAAAAGTTTATATTTGTTTCAAATAAGTCCAAATCTAGAATTTAAAATAATACTTATGGAGCCCAATACTTTTAAAAATTATATTATAGCCTAAAATGTTTCATATTTTGCCAAACAAATCTAAATCCAAAATTCAAAATAATACGTGTTGAAATCAAAGTTTGCAAACCTTTTTTATTTTAATCCATATCTTAAAAAATCACCAATTCCATAAAATACTTAACTTATGATTATAAAACCTTTGGTTAATGAAAAATAATTATTTATTAAACAAAATCTCAAGCTTCTCAAATGCTAAATCATGCATACATTAAATCATACCAGCTTTACAAGATTAGTACCAATAAAGTCACTTGCGCTAATTGTTGTGCAAATTTTATTAAACTCGCAAGTGCACGAATCTATTGTAGAATAGATCAATGGTGACGAGTGTCAATCCCACGAGGAGGTTGATTTTAATTGCTTGTAGAATTAATTTTCTTAGTGGATGATTGGATTTATAATGAAAATGATGTAGGCAATATTTAACTTAACGCTGTTGGAATAAACTATTAAAATGAAATGCTTGGATCTCCGGATCTGTACTCAACATGCACCATCGACTTAATATTCATTATTAGTACCAATTAAAACATGAAGGGGGATTTTCCACTCCTCATGAACCACAATCTAATAGATATGGTCTTTAAGCTTCCTCTTAAAATAGTAATAACCTTGCCTGGGAGGCGGTTATTCCAACCGATATCCGGACAAGATTATTACTATCCTGCTCAAAAAGTCAAAACAACCACATAAATTAAAGGGGAAGGAAAAGTAAATTTACCACATTAAGCCCATGGAGCATGTTGAGACTTCACCTTCAACCCAAGCTTGAAAGGAAATTAGCCACTCATATTTGAACTAGGGGTAAAATGGGAATTTTATTAAAATACGTAGAAAATACAAGATGGAGATGGAATTACAGAAATTTGAGCTAAAAAATGGATTCAGGGGTCTCAAATTAGGGGGGGGTAGCCCCCTTTTTATAGATACACTAAGTAAATCATGGCCATCGGATTAAATCAATTTGGACGCTCAGGATTACGCCACGTGGCAAGTTCCTATTGGATAGAACACATCATCAGGGCTGTTATTCTGTGTATATGCATGTACCGTATACACATTTTTTTTCGTCCACTAACATTCTGCCACATCACCGGTCAACATTTTTTGTCCAATAAGCTCGTGACACGTCATCAGTCAATGCCACATAAGCGGTCAATGCCATATCATTCGTCCAATCAAATACCGCCACGTCATCGTATAGTGCCACGTCATCGTACAGTGCCACGTCAGCATACAATACAGGTGAACGATGTAGGTATGCGATACACCATATATATATCAACCGTCATGTATGTGTGAACAAATCGATCAGTATATGTGAACAGTATCATTTTTCTTTTTATACTTCTCCTAAGGTTTTCGACTGTCCTGAGTTCAAAAGTGCTGTCCGTTCTTTCATCTGATCTTTCGTTTATTGTGAAATGGCCATGATATCCCCTAAAATACATAAAATACTTAATTAAAATAAAACATACATAATTAAATTACAAGGGACTTAAAGACATAAAAATAGGGATGTTAGTGAGACTTGGAGTGTAAAATGATGATTTTCTCCATTATAAATACACACTTTCTAGTACTCAACACTAATACCCGATCTTGGTTGAGCCGTTATCCATTGAGTGCCTTGAGCTCGATTTCACTTGATTCACTTGAATAAAATTTACCCTTAAAAAACTAGTGAAATTGTGAAATATAGTAACACATGTTTGTTATAATCAAAATTACAATTTGTATAACTTTCTAGGCTAACAAAAGTGTTTTCTAAGATCGACTTGCGCTCGGGATATCATTAGCTTAGAATTAAAGAGTTTAACATTCCTAAAACAGCATTCAGAACTCGTTATAGACACTATGAGTTCCTGGTAATGCTATTTGAGTTGACTAATGCTCCAGCAGCTTTTATGGATCTCATGAATAGAGTATTTCGCCCCTATCTAGATCGGCTTGTAATTGTTTTCATTGATGATATTTTGGTGTATTCTCAAAGTCAGGAGGAACATGTGGAGCATTTATGAATTGTTTTGCAAACTTTAAGACAAAAGCAACTTTATGCCAAGTTCAACAAGTGTGAGTTCTAGTTGGACAAAGTAGTATTTCTGGGCTATGTGATATCAGCTGAAGGCATTTATGTCGATCTTCAAAAGATCAAAGCAGTTGTGAAATGGGAACAGCCTACAAATGTCACAGAAGTCAAGAGTTTTCTTAGATTAACTGGGTATTATCATAGATTTGTGAAATGATTCTCCAAGATTGCCATTCTTTTGACACGGCTAACCAGGAAGAATGCTAAGTTCCAGTGGGATAATGACTGTGAAAAGAGTTTTCAAGAACTTAAGACACGTCTCACCTCGGCACCCGTTCTTACGCTTCCATCTAGAAATGAAGGATTTGTGGTATATAGTGATGCCTCTAGGCAGGGATTGGGTTGTGTGTTAATGCAGCATTGAAAAGTAGTGGCTTATGCATATAGAAAACTTAAGAAGCATGAGCAAAACTACCCAAGACATGATTTAGAATTAGAAATAGTAGTGTTTGCACTCAAAACATGGAGGCATTACTTATACGGGGTAACGTGTCAAATTTTTACTAATCATAAGAGTCTAAAGTATTTGTTTACTCAGAAGAAGCTAAATTTGAAGCAAAGGAGGAGGATTGAGCTAATTAAGGATTATGACTACACTATTGATTATCATCCAGGCAAAGCGAATGTGGTAGCTGATGCACTAAGTAGAAAATCCTCTAGCTCTATAGCTCACTGACAAGTAACATATATACCTTTGTTGATCAATCTGAGATCTTTGGGAGCTAAGTTGAAAGCTGATAATTTCGGAGCTTTGATAGCTAATTTTTTAGTTAGGCTGACTTTGATTGACAAAGTCCACCAAATGCAAGATCAAGACCAACAGTTAATGAGGTTGAGAAAGGATGTGCAAAAAGGTTTGCGAACTGACTTTGCAGTGAGAGATGATGGAGTTTTAGTCATAGGTGATAGACTTTGTGTACCTAATATTAGGGAGTTGAAAAAAGAGATCATGGAAGATGCTCATTGTCTAGCTTATGCGATGCATCCTGGTAGTACAAAGATATACCGTAATTTAAGAGATCATTATTAGTGGCAGGGCATGAAAAGAGAGATATCAGAATTTGTTTCTCAGTGTTTAGTTTGCAAGCAGATTAAGGCTGAACATCAAAGGCCTGTAAGATGTTCTCAGCCGCTTCTTATTCCTAAGTGGAAATAGGAGTATATCACTATGGAATTTGTAATGGGACTTCCATGCACTCAGAGTGGACATGATAATGTTTGGGTGGTTGTTGATCGACTTACAAAATCTACTCACTTTTTACCATTTAAGACCACCTATTCGATGGACAGGTTGGCAAGTATTTATGTGGCTGAGATAGTTTGACTTCACGGGGTACTAGTGTCTATTGTTTCAGATAGAGACTCACGATTCACTTCTAAGTAATGGACTAGCTTGCAAAAGGCTTTAGGCACTAAGTTGAATAATAGTACAGCTTTTCATCTACAAACTAATGGTCAGTCAGAGTGTATAATTCAAACCATGGAGAATATGCTGCGAGCTTGTGTTTTAGAGTTTAAGGGCAACTAGGATGTTTATTTACCATTGATGGAGTTTACTTACAATAACAGTTTTTAAGCTAGTATCAAGATGGCACCATATGAGGCTTTATATGGTAGGAAATGTAGAACTCCAGTATGTTGGGATGAGGTTGGTGAGCGGAGGTTATATGGTCCCGAATTAGTTCAGGATACTAATGAGACGGTATAGCTTATTCTAGATAGATTAAAAGTGGTCAGAAATAGACAAAAGAGCTATGCAGATAAGCGTAAACGGGAGCTTGAGTTCGAAGTTGGTGATAGAGTTTTCATACGGATTTCTCCTTGGAAATGAATACTTTGGTTTAGGAAGTGTGGGAAGTTAAGTCCAAACTACATTGGGCCATATGAGTTTGTAAAGCGCATTGGTCTATTGGCTTATCGATTAGCTCTACCAACCGAGTTATCAAAAATTCATGATGTGTTTCATGTCTTGATGCTCCGAAAGTACATGTATGATCCAATCCGAGTCATATGTTATTGAGGCAACCAATTGAGTTGAAGGAAGATTTGACTTATAAGGAAGAACCGGAACAAATATTGGAAAGGAAACACCATGTCTTGTGTTCCAGAACCATTGCTTTAGTAAAAATGCTATGGAGGAATCACGCAAAAGAGAAGGGTACATGGGAACACGAGGACTTAAATGGTAAGGGAGCCAGCCACTATAAATGGTAAGGGAGAGAGAATGTGTGTTTTTGTTTTCTAAAAATAGAAAGGAAAGAGAGAGAAAGAAAGAAAGAGGAGCTGTAGGCCCGTTGACCCAACCCGACCCAACCCGACCTGTGGCGTTGATTCCGACCACCCCACCGGTCAAGCTTTGTACTGATCTAAAGCTTGTGAGCCGTCGGTTGTGTCCCTGCCGTCCTCGTCACCAAAAACCGACCAGAGCACTGGTGATCAAGCTCGAAAAGTCGCAGTAAAACTTGTTTCTCCCCGCTGCCAATCTAGCAGAAATTAGGCCGTGCCACCACTTGGATCTTGTTCCTCAACTCCTCATCACCATTTTCTGACCAACCACGTCACCTGAAACGGCTGGATTGCAGCCAATCGATCACCGGAAAGCTTGTGATTTTGGGGAGCTCGATCCACTGTTGCAGCCATGCGTGGGAGGTCATCGCCAGCACCATTAGACTCACCAAGGTCAAAACTAGCAAACCTGAACTTTCTGTCGCCGTTGATTGAGTTCGGGTCATCGTTGACCGTTAGAGGCAATTCAGTAATTTCATAAACTTTAAATGTAATTCTATAATTTTAAAATTAGTGGATATTTTGGTAATTTCAGATCAGGGCAGTTAGGTAATTTGAGATTTCGAGGGTAATTCAGTAATTTACGTCGTAGGGGTATTTTGGTAATTTTATATTTTTTGGGGGTAATTTTATAAATTTAAAACTTATGAATATCTTTGTAATTGAAATTGAGGATAGCTTGGTAATATGTGATTCTGAGGATGATTTGGTAAATTTTGATGTTGAGGGCATTTTGGTAATTTTTTGGACTCAAGAAAATTTTGTTGTGGATAAATGTCATTTCAAGTTTATTAATTATGGTTCACATTTACGGATAGTAATTATATTATTTCTTTAAATTAGGAGGATTCGTGAACAAGAGTCAATCGGTGAACGTTATCGATACCGAGTTCGGACATCGTCACTATTAATGGAATATACAAAACCTATTTTCATTGTAGTTTATTATTAGTTTAAAATATAGTAAAGCCTATTTACTAGATTGATTTTAAAGGTTTCAATTTAATGATTTTATAGAAATTGATTTTATCTATATTTTGGTATTTATTACGAGAAATATTTTTTATTAATGATTTTAATTACCGATTTTGAATATGCATAAAAATATTTTAAAGAAAAGAAAAGCAGATTTAAGGCATGTTAAATGAAAAAGGAAATGAGATTTCATATGAGATTTTGGATGAGATTTCAAATGAGATTATGTGTTTATGTATATGTGTATAAACGGTTGATTGCAAAAATCATTAGACAGTACCCTTTCCCATTCAGATACAGTGATACAGATGAGATGAAATATGCATGCGGTATTATAAATACAAAAATACAGATATTGAAGTACAAATGATGTAGATATTGAGATACAGATATTGAGATACAGATGATACAAATAATACAGATATTGAGACAGAGATTATACAAATATTGAGATATAGATGAATGCAGCGATACAGATGATACAGATATTGAGATACAGATGATCCAGACGATACAGATATTGATATACAAATGATACAAATGATACAGATGATACAGATGAGACAAAGGCTTTTGTGGCCACCTGAGTACACACAGAGGCTTTGGGCCGTGTACTCGGGCGATTTTGTCCTTTAGGGACCTGATTGTACATGCACAGATATGATGAGATATGAGATGATATTTTCGGATCTATCCATATAGCTCCAGGGTGTGATTGTACCCAGATAGTACGTCATTGTCTGTCCATTGAGGTCCGGATATGATGTGATATAATATGGTACTTTCCAATCTATTAGTTTAGCTCCGAGGCGTGATTGTACCCAGATAGTACGTCATTGTCTGTCCATTGAGGTCCGGATATGATGTGATATAATATGGTACTTTCCAATCTATCAGTTTAGCTCCGAGGCGTGATTGTACCCAGATAGTACATCATTGCCCGTTCGTTGAGGTTCGAATATAATGTGATATGATATAGTACTTTCCAATTTATCCGTGTAGCTCCGGGGCGTGATTGTACCCAGATTGTATGTCATTGCTCGTTCGTTAAGGTCCAAATATGATGAGATATGAGATGGTACTTCCCCATCGATCCGTGTAGGTCCGGGGCATGATTATACCTAGATAGTACGTCATTGCCCGTTCGTCGAGGTCCGGATATGATGAGATTATTCCCTGGGTACTTGTTTGGTGATAGTTTTCGGTATTCAGTATTGATGATATAAGTATTACGATTTCATTGATTTTATGCAGTCGTTGTGATATCGTTATTTGAGTATATGATTTGAATTTAATAAGTTATTTAAGTTCTTGTGATATTTTAATGAAATTTTATTTTGATATGATTAATTATTTTAGAGTAAAGTTATGTTCAAAAACTACTATCCACTCACTGAGCTCACTGAGTTTTATACTCATCCTGTTTTATTATATTTCTCCCCCCCTCCCCCGTTATAGGAGATTCGTAGGTACAACAGTCGACCCAGTAATAATTGTTATTTTCAAAATTATGGCCACGTGATGGTGTTAGGAGTCGTTGATGGTTTATTTAGATATTTTCGGATTGTATAATTTATTACATTTCTGGGATTGTGGATAACATTTGTAGTTATTCTGATATTGGATATTGAATAATTTGGTTTTTTGTTGAAGAGATTGGTTATTCGGAGATAGTTATATTTAAATTTATTTTGGGAGAGCTTGTTTTATAAATTTTTGCAGATTTAGTAATGTAACAATTTTAGAGGAGACTCTGCCGAATTTTTGGCAAATCGTTATTAATCAGATTACGTCAAAACGATTAAATAATATTAGGTAGACTCACCCTATGGATTCAAGGTGGGTCGTGTCAGGTAGTAGCACACAAGTGGAATATATATAGAGGTGTTATAAAATGGACAGTGAGTGAATTCTCTAAAGAACACGTAGCTCAGTTATAGTTACTGAATTTATAGTATGTGGTTCAATCACCTCTGATTTTACAGCCATATTAGTAGAACTTCTGTTAGGGTGGTTCAAATACCACTGCCCAACATACATATGAGCAGGATCGGGTCTCTGCGTTCTAAAAGCAACCTTAGAGGAGTCGTGTCTCGAGCAGACAATAATTTGTTCAAGTGATTGGGAATAGACAAAGATTTCTTGAGGAGACCCGAGATTAAGTCAAAATAAATACTTAGTTAAAGGTCAATCAACATGCTACCCCAAAATATCAGGCACGATGCCCACACTTAGACAATTACCTCGTCAACCCACCAATCATATTGTAACTAGCAAGATCACCCACTACCTAATTTACACATTCAACCAACCAAGGAAGACCCAAAAATCAAGGATGATACTACACGTTTGGCTGCTTATAAAATCCCTGCAAATTCAGAGGTAAAGAACTTTTTTTTGGAAAAATCTAAATGGAAACTCTATCTTTTTTATTCCAAAACGTTTTTGCTTAAATTTTGACTTTCTAGTGGGAACTATGTGCTAAAGGAAGTGCATGAGGAAATTTGTGGCAATCACTCATGAGAAAGTTCCTTAGCTTTCAAAGCCTTAAGGCAGGGGTATTTCTGGCCAACAATTACTAAGATGCCCAAGAAATGACCAGAAGCTGTAAGGATTGTTAGAGCTTTGCCAATGTCTCAACGCAACCACTAAAATAATTTAACACAATGTCTTCACCATGGCCATTTTCTCAGTGGGGGATTGATGTAATATGACCTTTACCAAAGGGGCGAGGAGTAGCAACACATGCAATTATGGCAATAGATTATTTTACAAAATGGATTGAGGTTGAGACTCTCAATAAGATTACAGAGAAGAGATCAACTGATTTTTGTGGAGGAATCTCTTATGTAGATATGGAATTTCCCATACCTTGATATTAGCCAATGGTAGGCAATTTGACAATCACAATTTCAAAGAGTTTTGTTAGAACTTAGGCATAGAACTAAAGTTCTGTTCGCCAGCTTACCCAAGGCCAACGAGTAGGTGGAAGCAACAAATAAGACCATAAAGAAGCTTTTGAAGACTTGGTCGGGGGAAAAGAAAGGAGCATGGGTTGATGAGTTTTCGGGTGTCCTATGGGCGCATAGGACTACTCACAAAACTACTACAGGGGAAACACCGTTCGTCTTAGCCTTTCACCATGAAGCGGTGATACCAACAAAAATTGGGATAACTACCCATCAAACAGAGCATTTCAATAAGGAAAAGAATATGAGCAAATCTGTTTAAACCTATACCTACTGACCGAGAAGAGGGAACTCGCATCAAGAAGGGTAGCTGCTTATCAACAAACACTACAACGAAATTGTGTTTTTATGACCAACTAGTTTGTGACTATTAAAGTTTTAGGCATGTAATAGATTATTCTATGACTAACATAAATATTTAATCACACCTTTTGCTGCCCAATGCTCTGAATTTTTTCCCACTATGATCCATACTCTATGACTCTTTATTTGGTCCTTAAAGGCCACATTATGTGACAAATAGCCAATTAGTCTTAATAAGAAGCTTATCTATTGACACTCCGAGCAACATTACATTTCCGTATTGAATAAATGCCATCAACAATTGACATATTAGTCACTAAAACATATTTTTTTGCCACTAAATAATATAGTCACAGTATATGACAAAAATGTTTTTCAAATGAATAATTATTTTTTTCCATCATCATTAATTTTAGATGAATATATGGTATAGTCATCCAATACGATTTTACGTGACATATTTGTATTTAGTCATAAATGGTATACATTTATTATGGGATTTGGGTTTAGAGACCAATATCTTTAGTTGCAATCGTGGTCCTTAAGCAACTAAAACAAACAATCACTAAATATAATCAAATCAGGTGTAGAAAATGTAGTGACTAATATTGTTAGTCACAAATTGGAATATAATGGGAGACTATATTAAGAATTAGTCACCTTAAGATGATGTTTATTTATCTGCTTTCCTTGTCTAAATGACATTGTCGTAATAAAGATGATGGAGCGACTATAGTTTATAGTCACTAAATAAAATTTAAATATGTTAGAAAAGAAAAAAAGAATAGTATTTCTGTATTGTTTGGTGACTAATTTTATTCATCACTATATCAAAGTGTTTTTAATTAGGTCAAGAAAACATAGTGCAACTATTATTCTTAGTCACAATATGAAATAAATTTGGTGACTAACGTTAAATTAGTTACCTAAGATGAAGCATATTTTGGTGCCTCCCCTCCGCGTTGTAATTATATTTGGCGCCCATCTACAAAAAATGGAGGACAAAAACTATGAATTAATATAATGACTAAAAACTTTAGTCCCAAAAATGTGTATAAAATTATTGAATTATTTGGTAGCTATTTTTTTAATTTAGTAACCCCATTAATCTTTATTTGTTGTAAAGCTCATAAAATATTTAAATGGCATACAAGTGATAAATAATAAAATCATCATTCATCAGTATAACTATGAAATAGAATATTGCTGTAACACCCCAATTCCACTATCAATGTACCAAAGTGAAATTATAGTGAAACTGCATTTCGTCACTCTTATCTCTAAAATTATAAAATTTAAAACCATAATAAATGTTCTAAACCTCCAAAAAATAATAAGTAATAAAATAAAAGAAAAACTCTTTAATAAATATCATCCCAAAAGAAGCTAATATTCATAGCTAATTAATGTAACATTATTCCCCAAAATAACATCATGCTCTTATTCTTCCTCCTAAGACCCCGAGCTCACATTATCTAACTCTATCTGTAAAAAATGTAATAACGAGGGGTGAGCCGTTAACTTGGTAAGTAAACTCATACACAATACTATAAACCATTACAAATATAATTTAATAAAATTTCTTACATATGCATAATAATAGTAATAAGAGGATATACCTTTGTAAACCATCATTTCACAAAAATAAATCAAAGTATCATAAAGTCATTTAAATCATTTAAACATAACATTAGCCTTTGTCATACATAAAATATAATTAACTTTTTAAAACACATAAAACATAGTTAACCTTTCAAAACACATGAAACATAGTTAGCTCATGCTACATAGTATCACCTGTCAATTTGGTGACCTAGCCATATAACATCATTGAAGATACTGTACCCGCGGGATCATTAACATTAACATCGTATGTGCACATAATCCGGCTAGCCTTCCATAACATAACATAACATAACATAACATAACATCATTACGGACAATGAGCCAAAACATTTAAAATCATTCTTGAACTTTTAATTATTTATAAGCTTTTGTAAATTACATTTGAATAATTGATAATTATTTCAAAGTATTTGACTTATAACAATTTAATAAAAGTTTTCATTTTTTTTTAAAACAATTTATGACACAAGTTTTTAATGTATAAAGTTTTGTTATAAATAATTCTAAATAATGATTTTACTTTAACAAAATATGTAATTGACTAAAACAATTCAACTTCATATACTTTTCATTGAACATAATAGATGCCTCGAATTAAAAGTATTTTAATAGTAAATTGCGTTTACTATGCATGAATCTATTTACCTCGATCCTTAACAATAAAGAACGATAATCTCAACCTCGAACTTAATCTCGTCCTACACATCAAAACACACCTTTATCAATATCACTACTCATTCTGACCTTGATATAACTCCAACATAATCAAATATAATTGTAAGCACTAAACCATTAAAGCTAATCTAAACCTGACCATCCTATATAAGTTGATTTTTACCATGCTAATCATATGCCGGAAAATTGTAAAAGCTACAAAAGAAATCATAAATATGTGTAGCATTTCATATAAAACTTCAAGAAAATGAATAAAGGTCAGAAACATATTGCAAACAGAATTTTACATGTACATATACACACTATCCAGCAGTGGTAAAATCAGAGATAGCTGATTTAGAAAATTCGTAAAATATTTAATGGAACTCATGAATAAAATGGACTTAATATTTAAACATATCATAGTATATGTCGATGACATATTAATAGCATCGAAAACTTTGGAAGAAGATAGAAATCATTTAAAATAATTTGTTAATATATGTATTAAAGAAGGAATAGTCTTGTCAGAAAGAAAAGCAATCATAGAACATAAGAGAATAGAATTTTTAAGAATGGTATTAGACAAAGAGGGGATAAAATTAAAAAAATTAGATTACTTAATTTAACAGCAGTAGAGACTTTAAGAAACAATATATCAACGTTCTATAATTTTTGAAAATGAAAAAATATTTTAAACTAACTTACATTAAGAGATGAGGAAACTTGTCCAGAAACATTCAGGTTTATGTTTTACACTTCAAAAATTCATAACTTAATGCTTACTCAATGAAACTTAGTGAAATAAACTTTAAATCATGAGGATTTATAATATTATACAAATATTATTTTTATATGTCATTTTAAAGCCTTTTATCAGCCTAAAATAGTCTTATCCCTAGCCGTCGTAATTATGAAAAACAGTTTCCAGAACTACAGCAGCCTAACATAACGATTTTTATTAATTTGTGTACTCAACTAAAATTATGAAATTAAACATGCTGTAATTAAACATAACAAAGATTAGACAGAAAAATTGACAAAAGTTTCAGAGAGCATTTGAATAGTCTGAAAAATCGGCAAAGTCAGACATGCTACTGAAATTGAAATTTTCTAGCGCCGCTGTTCCAACTTAAAAAATTCACCACAAATTGGCTACTTGGAATCTCTTTGCATAAAATATATCATTGAAAATGTTAGGATGTCTAGTTTAATTTTATAAAAATTTTAATGCATAAATTGAATAAAAAATAAAGGAAAACTAGTAATTAAATCAAAGTACACATGCCTACCAAGTCATTCATGATAAAAAGAATAATTCATGCATTCATCATCAAACACATAAGATTAGAGAAGGATAATTATCTTAGAAATTCTTTCAAATGTGTATAAAATAAAACCCTAGATTTCGTTGCTTTTATAAGGTTATTAGGTTAAAAGTTTTAATCGTAGGGAGATAAAGAAGAGTTTAGGTTTTATAAAAATTCTTACTTTTATATATTTATATAAAAAAAATATTATATAATAAAAATTATAATCTTTTATATTTTATTTAGAAAACTAAATAAATAACTAAAATAAATCAATAAAAATAAATAAATAAAAAGAATCATGTTTTATCCTAAATAATGTTAATTAAAATAAAATCACTCATACAAGAGATAAATAATTGAATGGATGAGAATAATTAAAATTCAAACATACATGGAACGGGTGTTACAATTACAGACAAATAAATTATGAGAAATATCAATAAATAATTAAGGAAATAAAATGTCACATACGAATTTAATTCATTGAATTAATTATTTTCATTAAATGTCACTTAACGTCCTTTTATAAATAGCACCTTGTTCCGGATAAAAATTGATTATAAAGTACTGAGGCAATCAATCCAATACATGTATGTGTAGGTTATATGGACCAAATGTTACAAATCTTTCCTAGCAAAAAGAAAGTCTAATAACTATTTCCGTGAAAAGGATTAATCTAAACAAGAAGAAATTATTCATCCTAGCACTAATCATTTATGTTTTGATCTTTAGAGCCAATAATAGCATAGGCAGATTCAATTTATGTAAAAATGTGCTTAAATTTAATTTTATTTCTTTATTTGTGTGAAATTGAAACTCTTTCATTGTATAAAAATGTAAACTATAAATTTTGTAATAACTAGCTTATATGTCTAACTTTGTGACAAAAGTATATTATCAACTAAATAAGAATTATATATGATTCATATCAAAATTACCTTATAACTGAACGTATGAATATTATAAACTGCTATAACATCAGTTGTAATTTATTAAATGTTTAAATTAATCTTTCTTATTTTACTAATTTGGATCTAAAATATTATGAAGTGATTATTCATAAACATAAAGCATGTTAATGTATCAATTAATATCTTTGTTAGACAGATTTATTCGTTTCAAATGAGAAGCCATGATTCTAACTATTTGAGTCTAAATTTATTGTTAGGTTGCATTAGATATCATATATCCAACAGGCAACCGTTGAGGATGCATGAGGGATTCTGCCTAGTGCTATAGTGAATGTTGTAGCAATAGTTTTATAAATAAGAAACAAAGTCATTGTCATTGAGTAAGTTTATCCACTCAACTACTATATTCCCATTGATTTCATCTTTGTGTCGACGTGATAAATTTCTTTATTGCATTTTAATTATTGTCATTTTAGTTATTTACTTCATTAGATTCATAAATTGTTTTGGATTCAATTAGAATAAAACTACATTGTTAAGGTTATTGTAGCAAGTCTGGTAACATCAATTCCTTTGAAGACGATCTGAATATTCATCATTATATTACTTGTTATATACACTTGCTCATTGACATTTATAGCAGTAGAGTTAGCAATCTACAAGCAGCTAGGCAACATTTAAAAGCATTCTTTACTCTTGTGGGTACTGACAACCTCAACCATTCAGGCCATTATAGCTAGCGAAGTATATTTTTTATTTTCTAGTTTATCTTGTTTCACTCATAATACCAAAAACTAGGGGACCGGTGGTAGTGTGGTTAAAATACCACTGCCCAACATACATATGAGTAGGATCGGGTCTCTTAGTTCTAAAAGCAATTCCAGAGAAGTCGTGTCTTAAGCAGACAGTAATCTACTCAAGTGATTGGTGATAGACAAAGAACTCTTGAGGAAAGCCAAGGTCAAGTCAAAATAAATACTTAGTTAAAGGTCAATCAACGAGCTGCCCTAAAATATTAAGCACAACGCCCACACTTAAGCAGTTACCATATCAACCCACCAATTGTCTTGTAATTGGCATGATCACCCATTACTTAATCTGTGCATTCAACCAACCCAGGAAGATCCACAAGTCAAGGATGATACTACACGTTTGGCCACTTACAAAATCCTTATAAATTTAAAGGTAAAGGCTTTTTTCTTTGGGAAAAATATAAAGGGAAACTTTATCTTTTTTATTCCAGAACTTTTTTCCTTAAATTTTGACTCTTCAATGGGAATTAAAATTTTTACTGTAACTAGCTGTAATTAAGCCATGGGAATTGGTGACATCAATTTTTCCTAGAACCTAAAAACTAACTTGAGCGCCGAAGGGTTTTCACTGAAAAAACATCTAGCGCCCCCTAACATTTCACTATGTCTACAAGTGATAATGGCAAGGATTGTAAGTGGTCATCAATATTAGTTTTATTGAAGCAACAACAAGTAGTACCGTGCACCAATAGAACCAATTCAAGTGTTGACAAGGTATCTGGTCACTAATACGAGCACTACCAAATTTCAGCATCAACAATTTCTTTCAATGAAGAAATCAGGCTGTTTTGGCTTAGGCAGAGTAGCTCTTATGTTTGCCAACATTAAAACTACAGATGACATAGCTGGTCTGTCAATTGCAAATCGTTGAACACATGGTAAACCTACTTGAACATATCGTAGTTCTGGGGATTCAACACATGAATCCTCTAAACATGGATCCAAGAGTTCCAAGGCCCTACTTTCCTTCCACAACAACCATGTTTGCATAATACCATTTTATAAATCTCTGAGATTATGAATGAAAGTATATATATATAGCATAACTTGTTTTTGTTGGGATAATAAAACCTTTGGTGAAAACTATCACCTATAACCCAGGAATATTCATTTCATATCATCAAGGATCAATAATAAATTATGCGGAAGCATACCTGAATCCATAACGCTTAATTCCTCTCTAGAGTTGTGTGGTTGGGCTTCCAGGTCTACACGTTCTCTTAGAGAGTCCTTTTGTTCTCTCTGCGCTTTTTCTTTGATGATGGGATATCAGAAAGAATGGAAAGATTTCTCTACGTGTGACCTGGGGACCATGACCACTTATATAGACAACAGTTTCCTACTGTCACTAGGTATTCCTGATTCTGCCCATCATAGAATTAGAATATTATTGGGTCTCTATACATTAAAAGCCCACATCCTATTAAATACATTAAAGCCCATAATACTGTAAAACTTAACAGATCACTTTTAAATGGGTTTAACCTTGTATGACAGTTTGTAACACATAATTATTCACATATAAGCCCAACGTTGGATTAAAGATCCAACAATGCTGGATTAAAAATCCAACAGTTTTTACTTACATGTCCAAGAAGGCTAGAATTATGAGCAAGGTGACAGAAACCTCTAATCTTTTTATATGCGAGAAGGTGTTTGATTAAATGTCTATTAGAAATTTATATAGTTCAATTACTATTTTTCTCTACATAATTTAGGAGAAAATGGTTATAGAAATTTATAATGGTTGCTTTTCTTGGTTTGTTGGAAGTTCCAATCATCATTATTTAATGTACTCTTGCATGATAATTTTTGTCTTTTGCTTAATGGCTTGCCATGCAGTTTATGAAGCCCAGACTATTGATGGCTGCTAGCATTCATGGGATGCTTGGTATGTTTCAGAATGTATGTGTTTCTGATTTATTACCTTGTGCCTGCTGTGTTAAATGTTTAAGTTTGTTTGGAAGGGGGTTTTAATTTGTTGGTACCTAAAAAGAATTTGACTTTTGACTTCATATGTTTTTTCATGAACTTATGTTTTAGCAGATTATCAATTTCCTGCCAAGTGCAAGCTTAGATTATATTCCGATTTTATCAGCATGTAATAAGCTCTTATTTTTATGGCGATCTTTTTCTTTCCATGAAACATACAGGTTTCTAGATTTTAGCCCATGTTTTTCATTCATAATATCATATTGCTTTTGTATTCATTAGGTCTCTTCATTCCATAATAATTCAGAATATATAACACGGGTATTTTGTCTTAGAGTTTCTAGTCAATTATTCTTATGCTGGATTTATCCTGTATACTTCACAAGATAGAGCTATTATAAGATTTTTGTTTTGGGATCCCTTATTCTGTGCTCTTTTAACTTTTTTCATTTGAAAAGTGAATACTTTTTTATAAATAATGATAATCGTGTAAACATAATTTAATGTCTTTTATCATTTTTTTTTAACTGTAAGATTTTTTATTTCTCAGTGACACTTCTTCACATTCACAATTTTAATTAATACTGAATTTTACATTTTAATATGTGATTCTTTATTGTATTTCCTGGCAATTACATTGTTTGTCTAATTGTAGGAATGGGATGGTCTGATGCTATCTAATTTTGCTTTGGAGTGGCAACATCATACAACATCATTACCTGGCAATTGCATTCTGTGCAACATCAAGGCAAGAGCTAAGTCATGCATTGTACTAGGTAATAGCACTTGAGGTTATGCCTGCTAAAGTTTAATTCACAAATTATCTCTTTATATCGGGCATTTGGTGTATATGATACATATCATCTGTTTGATTGTATTGAAATACATACTGTATTGTGCTAGCTGAAGTTAATAGAAATATGAGCTTGCTGTTAAATAATTTGATTTTATAGATAATTAATTTATAGTCTTGCTGTTATCTTTATAAAATGTATTTATCCAAAAAATATGCATTGAGCCTTAGCAAATTTCAATTTTTTTTCTCTAAAGAATTACATATTTACACTTTATGTCTTCTTCTGTTTTACCATAGCCTACAAATTGTAATTAAATAATCACTTGAGCAGCTCACTAACCTTAGCGTATTGATTTCTCCTCAACATGACGCTGCTTGTTGTGTAATTGCTAGACTTAAAAAGGAAAGGGATGAAGCATGGTTATCACTTGCGCAATCTGAAAGACAAATAATGCCTGCAGCATCAATTACAATTACATCTAATGCTACTCTTATCAATGGGAAAAGAGATTCTTTCTCCCTGTAGTTTTAGGCTTACTTTTGTTTTAGTATCCCTCATGTCTACCTTTTACTTATTTATTATCTCATTCGATATCTTGGCCCCTAAGGATGAGGATTTGGTCCTTGTTGGATAGAAAATACATGCTGGAATTACTTCTGCCATTATTGCTAAGCTGACAGACCGTAATTGAGCTCTTTCACAGCAGCAGAAAAAGCGGTAGGTACTATTTATTAATGTGGATGGTTTTGCTCATACAAGTATCATGACTTTTACCTTGTTGATGATGGAATTAGAGTACTATTGGAAGGTGGTAATGGTGCTGGAAGTTTTGCTGGAGTTTTGCTGTTGGAATATTTTCATTAATTTTTGGAAGTTTTGTTGTACAACTTGGCTTGGTGGCTGGAATTTTAATTGCTTTTTTTGGTGTTTAATTGGAATTTAACTATTGGTTTATATTTTTGTATGGTTTTTTTTCTTATTTGGGATGTTTTATTGTGTATTGATGGTGATGACATTTGATATTAAATGTATTTATTTTGAAATTAATTTGTTGGATTGAATGGATGTTATATTAATTGTTTTTACCTTTTTTTTTATGATACTCAATTTTATTAATTATTTAAACTTGCAAACCGGAATTCACAAATAAATTATAATCGTAATATATATTTTTTAAAAAAATATATAACTTTATGACGGGAAATATGCATCATAAAGTCTATCATAAAAGATTTCCTGCCAAAATTAATAATAAATATACAAATTGAAAATTTAATTTCCTGCAAACAATTAAAAAAATAACGTGAAAATTTAAATTAGTTTAAATTTTAATTTAATTATTTTTTCATATTAAAATATTGTATGACGGATATATGACTGTAAAATGCCATCATGAATTTAGGACAAAAAATATTCTGTCATATATTAATGACGGTGACATAGATAACGGATGAACTGTCTGTCATGCACCCCCCTTTTATAATAGTTATTTCCTGTCATCTATTACCTATTTTCTTGTAGTGTTTTAATAAATTATAAAACCATATAGTTTAATAGCATTAAAAATTAATTATGTTAAGGATTTTGCTAAGTTACAATCAAATGTAACTTACTCCTCTCACAACTACAGTGATTTAGTGGTGGGACCCACAACACTTGTATGAGAGGAGTAAGTTGGATCCTTATGTTAAACCTTACAGCTTAAAAATGTGAACACATGGAAAAAAAAATAAAGGCGTCCGTACTAAAAAAAACTATATATGTATAAATTCTTACGTGCAGATGTTCAAATACAAATTTTTTGCAGATTCATTATTACACAATATGGCTGCCATATAGTTAATTGAATAGAAACACTAAATTATTATATGGTGTAATAGCAAATCCACACAAAATCCGCATTAGACATCGGCACTTGAGAAGCGTGTGTGTGTGTATATGTTTCTCTGCTAGAAGTGAAATGAAAAACACTGTGAATAACAAAAAATCAATAGCTCGTCTTCGATCATCTTCATAGTACTTTTTGGCCTCATTCAAGTCCACAAAAAACATCGAACAGCTTCTGTCTGATTTACTGTCTTTAGTGTTACCATAAGCTCTATAAGGGCAACCATTCAAGCAATCAGCTTCGCACTTCTTTGCATAACTTGGGCTCTCACTGAGTGAAACCCTTTTGCAAGTGAGTAATAGAATCCCAGCAAGCTACAGAAATGTGTAAGACAAAACTAAGGCAAGTCCCTAGTGGCTACGTGTCTAATTAGTAGACAATGTATGGATTTTCCCGAGTTGCAAACCACAAGGCTCTATCTTGGAGGTCTCAGTCTTCTCGCACCATATTTCCAAGTACATTCTATTTGAGTTTACTGGAAAGAAAGGCCTAGCCCATCCCTTTGAGACGATAAATTTGACATCTTGCCATCATCGGTAAATATTTCTGTACTTATGATATTTGCTAACGACAACTCAATGCTTGTAAACAAAAGAAAGCAGCAAAAGAAACGGAAAGAAAGAAGGCTCTCCATTTTCTTTTCAGCAAGAACCAAGAAACAAATATTATAACTACTTATTGTAGCTTCCTCTTACAAGGTGGAAGCAGAAAGCTTTGGGCCTCAGTGCTTATTGGCAAACTGTACGAAACAAAAGCCAAAGTCAAAGTGCTTTCATACCAACAAGGTTTTCACCTGCTTACTATTAGCATGGCATGAAGGCAGAGCACTTTGTTATAATGTGAAAACAACCGTATTACTTTGATTCCAATGGTTTACAGTTGGTTTTCTTTTTAATCTTTGTACATATGTTATGCATTAATTCATATTTTGAAATGTTTGTGAGTATAGAAAAAGAGGTAAAGTGATAAAAACTTCTAGAGTCTAAATCCATTGATTAAGTTCATGGTACTTATAATTTTTCCTCTACTAGTTTGTGCAGAAAGTGCCAGCCTCCCATGCGCTATGACATGGAAAGTTCTTCCTTTCTGATATGAGCTCTAAATTCAACTTTAATTTTTTTTAATAATTGACACTTCCAACGTTTGATTTGAACTAGGAAGGGAATTGGAGACAAAGCTCCTAGTCAACTTGACTTGCCATGTCATTTCTATGTGGTTTTAAGCACATGTTAATTGTGTAGCACATCATTAAACTTTTTTTTTTAAAAAAATAACTCTATGGTTTGTTCTTAACAGCAACTAAAAGATTTTCAAAGAAAACATAAACGACTTAAAATCAATCTTATAACAATCTAGAGAACCTAGAACAACAGGCCTTAACTATAAGACCTTTTTTCCGCATTGAAACTAGTGAAATACTAAGAATAGCTAGTCAAAGGCCTAATTTGGCAATTATCATATGCCTAAATAATGGTGCTAAAGTGAAAATGCCCGAATTTTACAAATTTGAACCAGAATTGGGGTCGTAGCCCCCTCAAATCCAGACGTGAATCTGAACATCACACAATATGTACAAATATTCTCATAAGAAGTTTACAACAAGGGCGGGCGCAAGATCTGAGGCTCAACTATTGACCATCCACCACTATTAAGTGTTGTGAAATTTATTGAATAAGCTTTAGTTTTAACTGAATTTTTCAAGCTTGAAAAAGCAAGCTATTGGGGAGAAGGAAAACTAACAATATCATTGGTAAGCATTGAGACAATGTCTGACATTGATGGCCTATGTGCTGCATTCTCTTGAATACAAAGAAGGGCCATGTTACTGGATCTCTTCAGCATTGGATATGAAGCTTCACATTGCAATATCGGATCCATCGATTCTAAAGCTCTATCATCTTTCCACAAACCCCAAGCCCGGAGAAAAACATAACAATATTCAAATGCTTGGTTCTAATGATAATGGAAATTCTTAACTTTGTCTAATTCAATGATTAAAAGTAAACATAGCTCATTTAGGACTATTACTAGATTCATCTTAAAATGTTTAAATAATAAGAATTAGTAAAAATAAAAATAAGTGAGAAATCTTTCATGTACTTACATGCCCAAGAAGTGTAAGGAAATCAGTATGAAAGAATCTTGTATTCCTCAGGAAGCATATAACCACTAGAAATTTATTGTTTCATCAAACATTTAAAGAAAATAATGTTCTTGCTGTTTTTAATGTTTATTTTAGAGAAAGAGAATAATGTTTTTGATGTGACATTTTTTAAATTGAAATGTGTTTGATAGCTTGTTATATATTGTGCTACGAAGCTAGTAAAATGTGTTTGGTAGTTTGTATGTGAAAATGTACATGATTAGACTTTCATAGTAATTATATTTTAATTATATTGTCTTACAATTCAAGTGATTTTTTTAACTTAATTCATTGTTTCATCAAAATGGAAGAAAATGACTGAATTTGTTGTGCAATATTCCGCATGAATTGGAAAAAGAAAGGACATGGAATGCCGATTAATTTGAAAACGTGATAATTCTTTTATCATTTAAGAGGCAATGATAGCAATTTAATAATTACTACAACAGAAGGGCTGAATCAAAGAAGCCAAAGTTCACTATGGAAAACCTACAGTGTCGTAGAAAATAAAACCAATGCATATCATTTCCAACCCAATGTTTCCCACGTGCAATTTTTCTTTTGAGCTTATTTTCACTTCTACAAGTTCCATGTGATCTGAATTATATTATTTAGGAAGTGTTGAGGGCATTTGCTAATGTGCTATCAATTATCTAATTTAACGTATTTTGAAGCTATACATAGTTTCTTTTCGAAAGCATCTGTGTATAGTGAAAAAAAGAAATTATATATACTGAAGCAAACAAAACAGATCAGAAGAGAGAGATGACCACAAAGAATTTGTGATGGTACATAGTTTCTTTGCAAAAGCATCTTGTATATGGTGCAAAAAAGTTGTATATACTGAATCAAACAAAACAGATCAAAAGAGAAAGAATTCGTGATGGTTCAGCTACCATGTCGCCCAATTCCATTCACGAAACAATCGATCACTTCATTAGTTTCTCAATTGGAGGTTACATGATTGTTAGTCACTTTACAAAGAACAAACATCAAGCAGAAAACTCTCTCGCTAGATTAACGATGGCATTGGCTTTTAGTCAACTTTCTAAAGCTGACTTTGTTACCCAGAAAACCAGGTCACTGTGAGGTAAATAGGACTGCTTATAACCCCGCGCTTTATGGCCGAAATTAACAATTCTTTGACTTGGTCAGATCAGTGACTCACGTGTGTGGCACGCGTGAGGACTAATATGCTCAAGTTGAATGCTGGGTTGGACTAAAACGAAGAAAATACAAAGCTGAGATAGCCCTTTGCATCAATCATAATAAACACTTGGCTTGTTGGATAGAAGAATACTAGCTGATTCTTATTCCTTTTATTAGTGCAAAATATCCTTGCATTATATATGCAGGAACACAATAAGCCTGAGATCTCATTCACATTTGAACTCAAAAGACATCAAATGATTTTGAAACTTCATCGAGAAAATGAAAAATATAGAGTGGTATTCTGCAAGGTTAAAGATGTCATTGTATATGCATTACAAAATTGAACGTGCTCAAGCTACTTTTGAGTGAATGAGATTGAGATTGATTTGTATTATTAGGTTGTGTAACAGCATACGAGTGGAATCTACATATAGAGATGTATACAATGGACAGTGAGTGAATTCTCTATCGACCATGTAGCTCAGTTATGGTTACTGAATTTATAGTATGCGGCTCAGTCACCATTGATTTTGCAACCACATCAGCAGAACTTCTTTCAATGAAGAAACCAGGCTGTTTTGGCTGAGGCAGAGTGGTTCCTATGTTTGCCAACATTAAAACTACAGATGACATAGCTGGTCTGTCCGTTGCAAACTGTTGAACACATAGTAAACCTACATGAACACATCGTAGTACTTGAGATTCAACACATGAATCCTCTAAACACGGATCTAGGAGTTCCAAGGCCCTGCCTTCCTTCCACAGCAACCATGCCTGCATAATAGCAATCTATAAATCTCTAAGATTATGAATAACAGAGCAAAAAAGAATATAGCACAATTTGTTTCTACTTACATGTCCAAGAAGGCTATGATTATGAGCAGGATGAGAGAATCCTCTATTCTTTTTGCCACTTACTATCTCTAACAGAAGCACGCCGAAGCTAAAAACATCAGATTTTACTGAAAAAGTTCCATCAATTGCATACTCTGGCGAGATATAGCCACTGCATCAAAAGTACCAATTGTAAGTTCTTTGACAAAGAAGAAGTATCTATGCTCGTTGTTGATAGAAACTTACTATGTGCCTGTTATCCTATTTGTTTTTGCTCCTTCATCATCGGCCATAAAAATTCTTGCCAATCCAAAATCTGAAATTTTTGGGTTCAGGTCATCATCTAGTAAAATGTTGCTTGCTTTTAGATCCGTATGAATTATTTGAACTTTAGAATCTTGATGGAGATAGAGAAGTCCTCTGGCAATCCCCATAATAATGTCAAACCGCTTTTTCCATGCCAATAATGGAGCTTTCTTTCTATCTGTGTATCATTTCCACCCATTGTAAGTGTTATGATTAGATAAAACGAATTGAATCGACTCGATAGATTCTTAAAATGGGCAAGAGACTCAAACCGAAGGTAAGAAAATCCAAGCTTTTATTCTTCATGTACTCGTATATCAACAGCCTTTCCTCTCCCCGAACACAGCTTCCCAAAAGTCCTATAAGATTCTTGTGCTGAAGTTTTGCAATTAAAATTGCTTCATTCCTGAATTCTTCTGCACCTTGCTTGGAATTCTTTGACAGCTTTTTCACTGCAATTTTCTCTCCAGTGGAAAGCTTTCCCTGCGAATTTTCACAAAACTCTTCTAAATGAGATACTGATTTGACATTAAAACTGCATTTTTTACTAAAAAGATGCCTTAAAAGACAAAAATACTTTTCGCTGACTATCAAAGATGTAAATGTTACCTTGTAAACAGGGCCAAAGCCACCAGCTCCAATTAAGTTTTGCTCAGCAAAATTGTTAGTCGCAGTCATAACGGTGGACAAATCAAACAAAGGTACTTCAAGGTCGTCCATTCTGTTTTCCCGGCCTGCTAAATGATCCACTGTTTTGACAAGAAGTTGCATTTTAGTTACAGTATCTCTCCAATGTGTTTTTCATAGTAAAATGCTGCTACATCAAGAAACAGCGAGACTGAATGAAAATCGTCTTACCTCTTCTCTGTGTCTTACTCCAAATTATGCAGGAAACCAGGCCCAAGATAAATATGCCAGAAATACTTGAAATGATGATGATGGTTATTTGTCTTTTCTGTTCAATCAAATGTGATTCTAGAACAGGCCCCCAATGGCATAGTCGAGTTGGTTGGCAGTGTAATCTGTCGCCCCTCACTTGTGTGGACTCGGGTTCGAGTCTTGGAGGTAGGAGGGGGGTAAAAATTGATTTGGGCTTGCCTACCACCCCTTTTCCTTTTAAAAAAAAAAAGTGATTCTAGAACAAAAACAATGAAAAAAGAGTAAAGAAAACTTTTTATTCTATTCACAAATGATGAAAAGTAGATGGATCGTTATAAACTTTGCTTTGTTTGTTTTGTAGTCGATTTGAAATTAATTTATTTTATCTTTTCCCTTCTTTGTCCCTAGAAGCGAAATTAAAAGCAATGTGAATAACAAAAAATCATTACCTTGTCTCTTATCGTCTTCATTGTATTTTTTGACTTCATTCAAGTCCACAAAAAACATGAAACAGCTTCTTTCTCCTTTTCTTTCTTTAGGATTACCATAAGCTCTACAAGGGCAATTATTCGAGCAATCAGCTTCACACTCCTTTGCATATTTTGTACTCTCATAGTGTGAAAGCTTTGCGGAGGTGGGTAATCTAATCCCAGCAAGCTGCAGAAATGTGTCTCCAATCTTGCAATCTAATGAAAAACTTGTAAGACATAATTGAGTCAAGTCGCTAGTGCATAAGAGTCTAATGAGTGGATCAACAAAAGGATTTTCTTGATTTGCAACCCACACGATTCTATCTTGCAGCGTCTCAGTCTTCTCGCACCATATTCCGAGGTACATGCTCTTTGCGTTTCCTGAAGAGAAGTAGCCTAGCTCATAGCTTTGGGAGGATAATTTTGACGCCTTACCATCATGGATAAATATTTCTGGACTAAGGGTATTTTCTGCCAACGACAATTCAATGCTTGAAAATAAGAGGAAAGAGCTAAAGAAACTGAAGGAAAGAATGCTCTTCATTTTCTTTTCTGCAAGATCCAAGAAGCAAATATTACAACTATTTATCGTAGCTGCAGAAAGCTTTGTGGTTCGGTGTGCTCATTGGCAAAACTTTGCAAAAGAAAAGCCAAAAGTCAATGTGCTTTCAGACCCATGCTTTTCATTTGATTATTATTAGCATGGGATGGTGGCAGAGCACTCTGTTACAATGTGAAAACAACCATATTCTATTCTTACTTTCATCTCAATGGTTTACAGTGTAGCAGGTTTTCCTTTGTTATCTTTGTACATATGTTATGCAATTAAGCGTGTTAATTGTGTTGCACATTCATTCTAGTGGGAACACAAGGACATCAGAATGTTAGAGGCACAAAATTTTTTTCCGGGCTTCCATGTGCTTTTCATTTGGTTTTATAACCGTATGATTTTAAATAATTTTTCGCTCTGACAGTGAAATCCCCCCCTTGACATATTTTCCGCATTCGCATCAGATATATTAATCAATAATATAAAGCAGCCCTTCGAATATGATTCAACGACTTAATACTTTTTCCAAGTCGTGGATTCTTCGGCAGCCATATTGCATTTTGGAGATGCTCCAATATCACCTTTTGCAGAACTACAAAATAAGCGTGCTCATCATCTTTTAGTTCATTCTCGGAGCACTTCTCTAAGAGTAAGAAATAAAAATTTTATTTAATCTTTCAGAAATAAATTGTAAAGCCCACCTATTTTTCTTTATTAATAACTATGGTAATTCTTAATGAGAAAATAAGAAGCATTATTTCTTTTGATTGATTTATTAAGAGATTTTTGGGAATGATTTTAAGCTTTCCTAATTTATTAGGGTTTTCCAAGAATTCCCTATAAAGTAGTTCTTTTTCTGATTTCCCCTCAACCCGAACTTCTAAAATATGATCTATCTCTCATAGCAACCTTCTTCGCTTCTACAAAAGGGCTAGAGATCTTGGTTAAATTGGAAGCTTCTTGATTGGTGAGTCCTTATTGATTATGTTTGATTGTTGTGGGTGATAAGACGAGTGTGGCTAGGGATCTTGGTTAAATTGGAAGCTTCTTGATTGGTGAGACCTTATTACTTATGTTTTACTGTTATGGGTGACAAGATGAGTAGATGCCTGCTTAGGAACTCTTGGTGTAGGAAATGTATTATAAAATTATTTCTAGAGAGCATGAATATTTTGTATTAAATCATGGCCTTTGACAATGATTTGTTTGAAGAACATAATCATTCTGTAAACTAGACATTAGGGCTTATTGAATAAATTTTATTTCATAAGATTTGACTCTGTATTCAATTTTGTATGGATTTTCGAAATAAATACTATTGCACTGCAAAACTGTGATTTTAGTAGAACGGCCAACTTTAAAAAGTTATTTGGAGTGTCAAAGGAACTCAAAAAATTCTTGACTTTTTACCAGAGATTATTGTATGTATCTAGTATTTCCAACTTTAATTTTATAATTTTTGATAAGTACATAATTCTATAAGAATCTTAGAAACTATGCTGTTTATTTAAGGCTCTGTACTACAAATTTGAACTTATCAAGAAATAAGTAGTTTTGAAAATGTTTTGATATTAGATCATCAAGAAAGTTTTATGAGTTTTATTGATGGAAGTCCAGAATAATTCTATAAGATATTACATCATTCGATTATTAGATTAAGAGTTAAAATTTAGAAAATCAAACTTGTATGAGTATTAGTTAGAAAATTAGGATATTAGAATAAGTTGGTGTTTGAGGTTGTTGGAGGCTTAGAGGTGTATTCAGATTATTACTTTTGTTGAGATAAGTAACTCTATTCCTATTATACTGGATAAGTATGATTATTTTGACATTATAGTAAAACCCCAATAGCTATTAATAACCTCGCTTAAATAATATTAGGTCCCAACTTCGCTTAAATAATATCCGGTCTCAATTTGGGCCAATGCACTAAAATAATAATTTGGCTAAATGCATAAGATAATAATTTTTTTTCTGAATCCCTTAAGGCCCAACAAAAATATAAATTAATAATTGATAAAATATTAAAAAAATATTAATAATAAATAATATATAAAATTCATATTATTAAGGAATTTTTTTCTTGATAACTTACATTTTTTAATTCAACTCTTTCTCAAAATATGCATTTAAAATAGTTTGTTATTTCTTTATTCCTAAATTGAACTCAGCCTTATACTTAATTATTTTTTGTAAAACATGCATTACATGTGACATTTTTTTCTTATTGTAGAAAAGTCTTTTTTGTGGAAACTTTTGGTAAACCATAACTATCATCTAGATCATGATCATCATTAGTGGATGCACCTATTACCCCTTAAATAATCTCTTTATCATTAGGAGATTCCATCACTACATCATTTTCATAAGGATAATTAAAAAAATGTTCAATATCCATGGCATTTCTATAGCATAAACCAGAAATAGCTTCATGTAAACCATGGATGTCTTCATCTATTTGGTAGCCACACTTTCATCTAATCAAATTTTACAATGTCGAAAACAATTTGCAATGGCTGTTGTCTTCACATCAATTTTCCAAGCCGCATTAATAAAATTCATAGCATTTAATATGTTAAATTTTTTTTGGATTTGTTGCTCCTACCTTGTAACCTTCCAAGATGTTAGAGAAAAAAACGACATCGGTAATGAATTTTTAGTACTCGAATAATCCCAGCATCACATGGTTGAATCTTTCAGGTTATATTAGGAGCCAAGAAAAATAGATCAACATTACTCAAGCCTTCGATAACCTTTGGATGGGCTCTGCAATTGTCCACCAAAAACATAACTTTTTCTGCCATTCATTCTCTTATCAAACCAAAAATCAAATTCTTCAAAAAGTAATCCAATCATCCATGCTTTCTTGTTTGCTCGATAATGACAATTAAGATTGCTAATGTTCACATTTTTAAAGCATCTAGGATTAGCACACTTACCAATAATCCAAAGTGGTACTTTCTTAAAACCATCACTCTTGCAACAAACAGCAATAGTAATTCTCTCCTTGTCCTTTTTTTGTCCTTCCAATTTCTCCGTTGCAAGCAAATGATTTTGTTCCAAACAATATAATAAGCCCATTTCATCCATATTGTAGATGTCCTTCCACTAAAATTGGTCTAATTTAGCTTTTATATTTGGTAAAGCAGCTTTAATATTCTCCATAGTTACCAAAATACTTTCACCAAACCTTTGATATGATTTAATTTCACGTTTTGCCTTAAACCACTTGAGCCAACCATTTGATAAGTTAAATTCCATATTAGAATTGCCATACATTTTCTACAAAAACTCTTTTGCTTTGGTTTGGATCATTTCTCCAATCATATTCACTTTCTCTTGATATTAAAGAACCACTCATACAATACTTTTTCCAACTTGAGATATTCTGGAGGTTTGTGCCTCTTAATATTCTTATTCTTCATCTCATTCGACAAATATTAAGCTAACCTTTTAAAAGTATTTGATATTATTGATGGGCTTATGGAAAAGTGAAGTTTTTGTTTACCCTATTGTTGCAAATCTTTTTTAACTTGAGGAGAGATGCTCACTTTTATATTTACACAGTGCTTTCCTCATCTCATCAGTCAATGTAGATATTTTTACTCCTTTCAAATGAGAAGCCATGATTCTAATTATTTGAGTCTAAATTTAAAAATAATGGATTATGTATTTATAGAGTTTGTGTTCTCGTTTCTATATACTATGCACAATGTGCTTACATTAATTTCTTAACATCATTTGTAAATACATGATAATTAAAATGTATTTACATTAACCTTTCAACTTCTATGTAGATGTACTTGAATTTATAATTCATACATGAGTCTTAGTTAGAAGAATAATACATGTACCAAGAAAATTCTTCATAAAAATAATTCTATAATATATAATAGTCTTTAATATTTGTGATAAAATAGATCAAAATAACACTAATTAAGTTTTCTTGAACATTTGAGGAAATTCTTAGAATCTCTTGGAGATGCATGCAATTATTGTTATAATTTAAATCATGGAAATCCTTCATGTTATAAGGCTTCCAAATTATAAAAAGTTTCAACATTGACAAAAATTGGAACCTAAAACTCCAGTAAAGAAACAATAATGCTACATATCCATAAACTCATCCCAAGAGATGTGGCAGCTGATATGGCATCCCACTTTTAAGTTTATGGTAAATTAAAATAGACCCCTCTAAAATAATTTATTTTAAATCTTATTCCTTAATTCCTTTCACAACTAAAAGTCTTTTTATCTTTTTTGGCTTGGCTGCAAACTGAACGAACAAATGCGAACAAAGGGAGAAAGTTTAGGGATAGCAAAGCTTTTGGTTTCTTCTCAATCATGACAAGTTTATAATTCCTACCTAACTGTTTTACTAACACTCAATAATCTGCATGTATTTATTGATTCCTTTTTGTTTATTTTTTTTATCATTTATCATGTATTTACATTATTTTTCATTTTTTAAACTAGGATGCTAGATTTTGTATTGAATAATTTTTCTTCCACTTTATCAAGTTGTTGAAATTTTTTTTTAATTTCTTGTGTTTTTCCCATATTACACTTAAAAATGTCTTTACTTTTTTTGCATTATGTTCTTGTTCATTTATTTTGTGTTTAATAATCATGTGTGTTTGAAACCCCCCCACAGTAATTTGAAACCCCCACAATCATAATTCCTTCCTTAATTATAATGCATAATTGAGTAAATGTAGTTTCTCCCTTACTAAGTGTGACTGGAGTAGACATCTCTTGAATATTAGTGGGGGTTAAAAATTTGGATAGGGCTTCATAAGAATTAATGTAAACCAGTCCCAATAATAGTCTGATTTGTAAATATCAATTATAATTTTATGTAATATGAGTTATACTTTGAACAATAATCTTATGTAATAGAAAAAAATAATCATGTCTGTTATATAATTTCTTCACTTTTTTTATTTAACGCTGAAATTTAATCTGGGTCATGTCGAACATCACTTTTTTTTTTTATTTTGTTTCACCTTAATTTTGCCTACAAAATACATTATCAAGAGCTTGGAAACTTTGCATTTGAACCAAAATAATTTATTTTCGAATTTTTCCCCTTTTACTTTAATCACAAAAGCAATAATTTAATCTGTTTTTTTTTTTTAGTTCCTAGGTTGCATATGAAATACTGCAAAAGATTTCAAATACTACAACAAATTTTGTGATATTAGTAAGAAGAGAGGTGAATTGATTGCTATAATATCTAATGACACTAAAGTTGTGGACAAGTGATGAGCCTTATTTTTTGCATCAAGGTTATTGGGAATTTGGCCATGACGCCGAAAGCAACTCAAATAAGAATGATTGCTCCATTGGTTCAACTTATGTGTTTTGGAGAACAAATTATTTAGACTTAAATCAAGATTACTTAGAGAGTAAATGATATGTTTTTATTGCATTTTAGTTATATTTTGCATGAATATCCACTCTAGTTTATTTTTAATAAATTGTGTTGTTTTAGAATAATTTGTTTGCTCAGATCATATGCTTAATTGTAGGTAACCAGAAACTCAATTTTCAAGGAGGGAATGCTGTTGCAATAGACTTGCAAAAAAAAAAGAAACAAACTTGGCTACAAAAGAATTGAAACAAGTCTGGAGCAGTGTAGATGTTGTGCCCGTTGCCGTAGCAACCAATGTTATAGCAATCTTGGAGCATTGAGAAAGAATATTTCATATGAGATACTTAGAAGATTGTGATATGGAGTTTCCAAATATGGAAGATATGCGGCTTAGACTTCTGATTACCTTAACTTTCAATTGTAAAGGAAGCACGCACACAAGGAAAAAGGGGGGCCGTTAACCTAAAGAGAAAAACTAAAAAGAAATAAGAGAAAAACATAATTGAAGAAAAGGATTTAGGGCTGCATCAGATAAGAACTTGCAGAGATCAATTGAAAAATCAGTCCTCCTTATTCTTTTCTTGCTTTCTTATTTACTATTTAATCATGGGGATGCATTTGATGGTTGAATTTCTTTTATTTACTTTTCTTTCTCAAGTTATGAACTAAATTTATTTGTGTTTGAGTAATAAACAATCTTAATGGTTAATTGACTAATTTTATGTATTGTTGCATCTTTGCTATAGCACTTTATTTTTATAATACTTATTTCAATTCACTATTTCAGCTGACCACTCATTTGGTGATACTAGCTAAGAGAGATCTTCAAAAAGGCTTATCTTAGTGGAATATATCCTAGCAATGCTTGGTTTTAGATTGGCTTTCCTGAGTTGAGTTTAACTTGATTCCAAAAGGGCCATCCTTGATATAAAATTAATGATGAACTAGGCATAGGAATTCACCTTATAGGAACATTAGAACCTAAGCATGTAATATTGTATCTTATGCCAGTATAACAATTTGTCACTGTTAAGTTGCCTCAAGATATAAGATATTCAACAAGCGACGGCTAAGGATATTTAAGGATTCTATCCAGTGCTATAGTAGCCAAACCTAAAATTTGAAGAAGTAGTCAAAACTATTAAGGGAGTTTGATCACTCAACTACTCCATTCCCATTAATTTTGTCCTTGTGTTTGATGTGATAATTTTCTTTACTGTATTTTATTAATGTTCATTTTAGATGTTTAATTTATTAGGTTTATAAATCGCTTTAAGTTAATTAAAATAAAACTATATTGTTAAGGTTGTTGTAGCAAGTCTCGTAACATTAATCCCTGTGGAGACAATCTAAATGCTTGTCATTATATTACTTGTTATGTACATTTGCGTATTAACAATCATAGCAGTAGAGTTAATCAACCAATAAGTTTTTGATGCCATTACCGGGGATTGATGGTTTATTTCAATTTGTTAACTTAATCTTAACAGTGCTAATTTTTTTATTTTTTTTACTTTGTTGACAATAGTAATCTAGCAACCCTTGCATGCACAGAAATAAATCGGTGGAATACCAATTTGTTCCATAAATTGAAAAAATTGCAAGGAGCTTAAGGAAAGAGCAAAGAAATTCAAAGGTTGATGTAGCAATGGATGATTTATAAGATATGGGAAATTTAAATCCTCAAGGAGAGATATAACTAGTGAAAGCACAAGAAGGGCATAATGGGCAGCATGTTTATGGACAACCAGGGAATAATAATATTATCCATATTGTAGATGAAAGAGATAGAGTCATTCGAGACTATGCAGTGTTGACTCCTTAAGCTATACATCTTTAAACCTGAAGTTCAAGCTGACAACTTTGAGCTCAAACTAGCCCTGTTTCAAATGTTACAAATAGTAGGGCAGTTCAATGGATTACAATAAAAAAACCCTCACCTTCATCTAAAGTTATTTTTGAAAGTAAGTGATGCTTTCAAGATTGCTGGAGCATTACAGGAAGCATTAAGGCTTAGACTTTTTCCATTTTCTTTAAAGGATCAAGAACGGGCATGGCTGAATTCTTTATCACCAGACTCTATCACTACATGGAATGAGTTGGTTGATAAATTTTTTATGAAATATTTTCCACCCATTAAGAATGCAAACTTGAGGAATGAGATCACATCTTTTCATCAATTAAAAGATAAGAGCTTATACGATGTATGGAAAATGTTCAAAGAATTTTTAAAAGGATGTCTTCTTTACGGTATTCTTTGTTGTATACAGCTTAAAACTTTTTATAATGATCTTAAACCAAACACAAGATTGATGGTAGAAGCTTCAGCAAATAGAGCTTTATTTTCCAAGTCTTACAATGAAGCATATGAAATCTTGGAGAGGATAACTAATAACAACTATTAATGGTCATCAACAAGGCAAGTTGCAACAAGAGGTACAGTTGGAGCGCACAATGTGGATGCTCTGACAACTCTATTAGCACAAGTAACGTCATTGACAAATATAATGAAAGCTTTAACTACTGCTCCAGCAACAGTCAACCAAGTTACAGAAGTGTACGTGTCTATTGTGGAAAAGGGCATTTGTTTGATAATTAGCTCAGGAATCCAACTTCAGTTAATTTTGTGGGCAACTTCAACAGGTAAAACCATAACAATCCATACTCAAATACCTACAATCAAGGATGGAGGCAACATTTAAATTTTTCATAGGGTAATCAAAATCAGTCTGCTGCAACAACCAGTGTACAAAATAGACTTACTAACCACCTAAATTTCACCTGCAAAATTAGGGGTAAAGAAATAGTAATAATGATAAACTCAACTCTCTTGAGACATTAATCGAGAAATACATTGTGAAGAATGAAGTAATGCTCCAAATTCAAACTGTATCCTTAAGAAACTTAAAGAATCAAATTGGACAGCTTGCTTCAGCATTAAGTAATAAACCTCATGGAAGTCTACCCAGCAACACAAATGACCCTAGAAGAGAAGGAAAAGAAAAGTGTAAGGTGTTTAATTTGAGATTAGGGAAGGATGTTTATATTCCAATTAGTATACCAAAAAGAAAAGTCAGCCTCACTTTAACTAGAGAGGAAACTCAAATTGAAGAAAATCCACAACCTACCACAATACATCACTCTCTTAAGAATAGTCTAACTACAACACCTGCAGAAAATGATGAATCAGAAATTGTGAAAGACAATGCTGCAGAACTAAACACAACAAACCAAAATGTGGCAACTGAGAAGTAGTCTGCACAATCTACTATAGCACAGCAATTTAGACATCCACCATTTTTTCCATAAAGATTTTAGAAACAAAAACAAAACATGCAATTCAGCAAATTCCTCAAAGTGCTGAAACAGCTACACATTAACATTCCTTTTGTGGAAGCCTTGGAGCAAATGCCAAATTACGTGAAATTTTTTAAAGACATTTTGGCAAGAAAAATAAGGCTTGGAGAATTTGAAACAGTTGCTCTAACACAAGAGTGCAATCATATGCTCCAGAGTAAAATTCCTTAGAAATTGAAAGATCTAGGAAGTTTTACAGTTCTCTACTCTATTGGAACTAAATATAGTGGTAAAGCACTTTGTGATTTGGGAGTTAATATCAATCTTACGCCTTTATCAATTTCCAAGTAGTTGGGAGTTGGAGAAGTGAGGCCAACAACAGTGACATTACAACTCGCTGATAGATCCTATGCCTATTTAAAGGGACAAATCGAAGATGTATTGGTAAAAGTAGATAAATTCATTTTTCCAATTGATTTTATAGTCTTGGATTTTGAAGCAAACAAAGAGGTGTCAATCATTCTAGGAAGACTTTTCTTAACTATAGAGAAGACTTTGATTGATGTGCAAAAAGGAGAATTAACTAGCAAATGAATGACTAACAAATTACATTTAATGTGCTGGAAGCGATGAAGAGCCCTGATGAGATTGAAAATTGTAACTTTATAAGTGTAGTGGACTTTGTTGTAGCAGAAAAAGTGAACAGTTATTGTAGCAACACAAAATTAAAAACTACAACAGTTGAAGAACTTAAAAATGAAGAGAATCATAAGGCTGACATAGCATGGTTAGGAGAAAGTAATCTTTCATATCAGACAAACACTTTAAACCGCTTGATCTCTTAAATAGGGAAGTAAAATCATTTGTCCCCTCTATAAAGTCACCACCTGTGTTAGAATTGAAACTTTTACCTTCACATTTGAAATACGCTTATCTTGGTGACAATGATACACTTCCCGTAATTATTTTATCTTGTTTGGATGCAGATAAGGAGAAGAGTTTGGTAGACGTATTGATGAGGCATAGGAAAGCCATTGGATGGACGATGAAAGACATTAAAGGAATCAGTCCTTCCATATGCATGCACAAGAGTTTGTTGGAAGACTGCTACAACAACTCAGTAGAGCAACAATGAATGCTGAATCCTATCATGAAAGAAGTTGTGAAGAAGGAAATCATCAAATGGTTGGACCCAAAAATAATCTACCCAATATCAGATAACTCATGAGTAAGCACAGTGCAATGTGTCCCAAAGAAAGAGGGAATAACTATTGTAGTAAATAAGAAAAATGAGTTCATTCTTATAAGAACAGTAACTAGATGGAGAGTTTACATAGATTATAAAAAGCTAAACAAAACCAAAAGAAAGGACCACTTTCCACTATCCTTCATAGATCAGATGTTAGATAGACTTGTTGGAAATGAGTACTTATATCTCTTAGATAGGTATTCAGGCTACAATCAAATTGCTATAGCACCAGAGGATTAGGAGAAGACAACATTCACTTATCATTATGGCACGTTTGCATTTAAAATGATGTTATTTGGCTTGTGCAATGCCCCAGCAATGTTTCAGAGGTGTATGCTGGTAATTTTCTCAAATATGGTTGAGAAAACATTGGAAGTATTTATGGATGACTTCTTGTTCTTTGGAGAATCATATGATGATTGCTCGCATAATTTAGAAAATTTGCTTAAAAGATGTAAGGAGATAAATTTAGTGCTAAATTAGGAGAAGTGTCATGTCATGGTACAAGATAAAATAGTTTTAGTCCACAGAGTTTTTAGAAATGGCATTAAGGTGGATAAGGTAAAAATAGAGGTAATTGATAAACTCCCACCACCCACCTCAGTCAAAGTTATAAGGAATTTTTAGATCATACCGGATTCTATAGAAAATTCATTAAGAATTTTTCCACAACAACCAAACCCTAATCTATGCTATTAAAGCATGATAGACCTTTTAATTTTGATGAGAATTATTTAAAGGCCTTTATTGAATTGAAGAAAGCACTTATCACAGTACCAGTTTTGGTAGCACCAAATTGGAGTATGCCTTTCGAGTTGATGTGTGATGCTAGCGATCATTCTGTTTGAGCAGTGTTAAGACAGAAGAAAGGCAAGATTTTTCATTTTATTTATTATACTAGCAAGACCTTATTCAATGCACAACTCAACCATACCACCATTGAGAAGAAATTGCTCGTAGTTGTTTTTGCATTTCACAAGTTCAGAGCATATTGGGTTGGCACTACGGTGACTGTTTACACAGACCATTCAATTATTAAGTATTTGATTTCTAAGAAAGATACCAAACCAAGGTCGATAAAGTGGTTTCTTTTGTTACAAGAGTTTGACTTTGAGATTAAGGATAAAAAAGAGATAGAGAATCAAGTAATAGACTATTTATCACGATTAGAAGTAGACACAAGCACTCTATCTAAGTAGGACATCACAGAAATATTTCCTAATTATCAATTATTAATGCTGCAACATGTATAAATATTGTAACAATCAGGGTTCCTATAGTATGCGACTTTGCCAATTACTTAGTAAGTGGATTGTTGCCATCTGATTTAACCTACCAATAAAGAAAGAGAATTCTTCATAATGTCAAAAGATATCAGTGTGTTGAGCCTTACTTGTATAAGTTGTGTTCGGATCATGTAATTCAAATATGTGTTCCAAATGAAGAGATTTCAAGTATTTTACAATCTTATCATGCTGCAGCATATGGTGGACACAAAATAGTAGCAAAAGTTCTCCAATCAGGTTACTACTGGCTCTCTATTTTTAAAGATACTTATGAGTTTGTTAAATATTGTAACAAATGTCAAATAGTAAGAAACATCTCTTAAAAGCATGAGCTGCTCCTCAACAACATTTTGAAAGTTGAACTTTTTTATGTATAGGGGATAGATTTTATAGGGTCATTCCCACCTTCTTTGGGAAATCTATACATGTTAGTGGCAATAAACTATGTCTCCAAATAGGTGGAAGCTGTAGCATTACCAACAGACGATGCCAAAGTAGTAGTGAAGTTCTTTTAGAAAAAACATCTTCTCAAGATGTGGCACTCCAAGAGCCATTATTAATGATGAAGAAACATATTTTCGCAACTAAATGTTTGCTGCAGCATTGGCTAAATACGAGATCAAGCACAAGGTTGCTATAGTATACCATCCATAAACAAATGGACAAGAAGAAGTAAGCACCAAAGAGATAAAAAAGATTTTAAAGAAGGTTGTAAGTCCCAACAAAAAGGATTAGTCACTTAGGGTACATGATTCTTTATGGGCTTATAGAACAACCTATAAAACTCCACTTAGCATGTCCCCATATAGAATTATGTACAATAAAGTATGTCATTTGCCATTAGAACTAGAGTACAAGGCCTATTCAAGCAATTGAATATAGATATGACTACTGCAGTAGAGTAAAAAAAGTTACAACTTTATAAGCTAGAGGAATTTAGATTATTCTCCTGTGAAAATGCAAGAATTTACAAGGAAAAGACCAAGCAATGGCATGATCAAAGAATATAGCTTAGAGAACTCATTCTAGGCAATCAAGCTTTGCTTTATAACTCAAGACTAAAGCTTTTTCCAAGGAAATTGGAATCTAGATGGTCGAGACCTTTCAAAAGTGTACCCCCATAGGGGATATGAGCTTGCAAATGAAAGAATAGGTCAAGTATTCAAGATCAATGAGCAGAGAGTGAAGCATTACATGGGAGCTAATGTGACTTACTCAAGGGAGGACCTGTTCCTGAGGGATCCAATATGAGCAATCAAGAATGGTCAGGCTGAAAGACCTAAAATCAAGCACTAATTGGGAGGCAACTCAATAGGGAAGTTGTTTTAAAATTTTTATTTTAGTTTTTCATGATTTTAATTTGTTATGTTTAATTTTGCGCATTTAATTTCTTTTCATTTCTTCTGTTTATTTCTTTAAATTGTAGAAAATATGACTAAAAAAAAAAGGTTGTGCTAAGGTATAATATGTTATGTATGATGTGAAGCTCTACTATCTAGTATTTATGTATGGATTGGAAAACCAAATGAAGATAAATAGAGTGTCAAGTTTGTGTTTGCCAAGTAGGGATAGCTTAGGGACGAGGGCTGAAATTTTGTCCCAACATTTAGGCTTTGATTAAGTTTTATGAGAATGCTGTAGCAGAGCCTTAATTGAAAAAAAAAAGGTAGAAAATATCTCAAGTTTGGGGGAAAATTTTTGTTGAACTATGCTTGTTATAAAATAAATTCTACTCCAATGGCTTAAGTTGCTGAGTGACAAGGGTTGAATAAGCACCCCATATGTAGACTTGAGTCCAAAGGCAACAAGAGCTATGAGCATTTTTGTATCGTCAACTGAAAAAACAAATTTGCTACAGCACAATGGAATTTATTTGTGATCTTTGCCCCCGTATGGTAATGTACTTATGTTCTACGTCTAAAATTATGTGTAATGTCTGTGCACTGCTGCAGTACCTCTGGACTTGGTCAAAGTGGCACGCACTCACTTTGGATAGAATAAGACCTAAGTCTAGAACTGAACTGCTATGGCAATTTTATATGATTAAGAGTGTGATATGATGGTTGAAGAATCCTTACAAATTTGATGATAGAGATAAGTTATGTGTTGCATGATTGTGTGATTGAAGTGTTAGTGTTGTCATTACTTGAGGACAAGTAATGGTTTAAGTTTGGGGGTGTGATAACTCTATAAAATGAGAGCTATCATGACACTTTTAGATTTAAATCAAGATTACTTAAAGAGTAAATGACATATTTTTATTGCATTTTAGTTACATTTTGCATGAATATCCACTCTAGTTTATTTTTAATAAATTGTGTTGTTTTAGAATAATTTGTGTGCTTAGATCATATGCTTAATTGTAGGTAACTGAAAACTCAATTTTCAAGGAAGGAATGATGTTGTGATAGGTTTGCAAAAATAAAGAACTAACTTAGCTACAAAAGAATTGCAACAAGTTTGGAATAGTGTAAATGTTGTGGTCGTTGCAGTAGCAACCGTTGCTGCAGCAATCCTAGAGCAGTGACAAAGAAGATTTTGCACAAGATACTTAGAAGATTGTAATTTGGAGTTTCCAAATATGGAAGATATACGCCATAGACTTCTGATTGCCTTAATTTTCAACTATAAAGAAGCACGCACACAAGGACAAAAGGGGGCCATAAACCCAAAGAGAAAAACTGAAAAGAAACAAGAGAAAAATAGAATTTAAGAGCAAGATATCAATCGAAAAATCAGTTTTCCTTTTCTTTTCTTGCTTTCTTGTTTATTATTTAATCATGACGATGTATTTGATGGCTGAATTTCTTTTATATATTTTTCTTTGGTAAGTTATGTACTAAATTTATTTGTGGTTAAGTGATAAACAATCTTGATGGTTAATTGACTATTTATATGAGCTACTATATGTTTGCTATAGCACTTTATTTTTATAATACTTATTTTAATTCATTATTTCAACTAACCATTCATTTAGTGATACCAGCTAAAATAGAGCCTAAAAAAGGTCTTTCTTAGTTGAAATTTCCGAGCAATACTTGGTTTTAAATTGGGTTTTCTGAGTTGAGTTTAACTTGATTCCAAAAGGACCATGCTAAATATAAAATTAGTAATGAACTTGACATAGGGATTCACCTTGTAAGGTAATTAGAACCTAAACATTTAATGTTATATCTTATGTTAACCTAACAATTGGTCACTGTTACGCTGCATCAAAATATAAGATATCTAACAAGCAACAATTGAGGATACTTAAGGATTCTGCTCAATTTAGTAGCAACCGAACCTAAAATTTGAAGAAGTAGTCAAAACCATTAACAGAGTTTGATCACTCAACTACTCCATTCCCATTGATTTTGTCCTTCTGTTTGATGTGATAATTTTCTTTACAACATTTTATTAGTTGTCATTTTAGATGTTTAATTCATTAGGTTTATAAATCGCTTTGGGTTAATTATAATAAGACTGCACTGTTAAGGTTGTTGTACCAAGTCTCTTAACATTAATTCTTGTGGAGACGATCTGAATACTCATTATTATATTACTTATTGTGTACACTTGCGCATTGACAATTATAGCAATAAAATTAATCAACTAACATTATTGACATTAGTTTTTTATAGCAAATTGTAGTGCATGTAGCAGACAAAGAGGAGGTTGCACAATCTGAAGTGATCACTATGCTAGAATGGGCAAGAAAGCAGAGTTACATCATAGAAGATTAATAGCCTTCGTCCAATGATTATTCATATTCAATAGTTAGTAGTAGTTAACACATCGAAGAGAATAAATAAACCTTGTAATTTATTTCAGTGAAACCCAAGAGAATAGCTTCTTCTGTAAACTAAATATGTACTAAAATTCATTCTACACTTAATTAGCCTTGTCATTCAAAGAGAAATTTTTCAGCACTATTCATTTGCATTATTATGAAAGACTGAACAGATGCTTTAGCCCTAACTAAGATGTTCACTCTTTTTCTCTTTTTAAAAAAAATTCATTAACTGTAGAGCATAAAATCGTAAAAACATAGCATTCAGATTGTATTGTTACTATAAAATTGTAATAACTCAGCCTATAATCATCCATGCAATTAAAAATCCATAATTCATCATAAATTTCAGAGCAAAAACTAAATTCTGAAAGTAATTTGACAATAATCTAACATTATCATTCCATAACATAATGTTTTCAAATAATTCTTGTACTCCATCTTTTTATGTTTGGCTTCTTACTAGATACTTCAATCTGTTTACAACTCTAGATTGACCTATATATGTTAAAAAGAAAAAGCTAAAGATTGTTTAAAGATTTGTAACTATGAGAAAAGATATTATTTACTTGTCTATGTATTACCCTAAAGATAAAAGGAAAATGACATCAACCTAATGCCAATAAGAATAACATACTCTTTGTAATTATAAACCAAGTAAAAAGAATAATAGCACATTACCTATGCTGGATTATTAGAAGTAACCATTGCATGAGTGGTGTTGTTCTCTAAACCATATCTTTGTGTTTCACTACTTATCATTTGAGATCGTTTGAATAAAATGATATGTAAGAATTACAAGTACTGTATAATAAAACATTTGATAAGCATTTTGGATAAAATTTATTAATTTCATACCTTGGTTGTTTTCTTTTGCTTTTTTTTTTTTTTGAATAATTTTCTCAACATAAGACTACTTTCGTTTGTAAGGCAAAAAACCTTTCCTTCTAACTGTTAATGGAGAAACAAGTTTACCGCTATGAATACCATGAAGCTCTCCACATTTTATTGTTCCATGAACTATATTATTGAGACGTTGACTAATTTCACCACCACCTCTATTTAACATCAGTTTTGCTTTCAAATCATCTAATTATTCTCATTATTAGTTGCTAGTTCAACTACATCATAAAAAAAGTTCCATATCTTATCAAATATGAGTCCTTCAGGTTTTATGTTGCAATTGTCATTACTTACTTTCACCTTGGTGTTACATCTTTTTACATCCTTTCTCCATCGCCTTAAAATATACTATTCCGGAACAGAAAATATTTCTTTATAAATAAGCAGTGCAATGATGTGTTTGTATAATATTCCGTTAAACTCAAATAGTCGACACTTGTAATTAGTATCATAATTAACCTCATTAAAAGAAACTTCAAAAGGTCACGACGGTGATTCTCTCCAAATTTAACATCTTCAACTACTACAAACTTTGAAGTTAAAATATTTGTTTAAAATGAAAATATGTCACAAAAGATTTTTCCTTTTAGCTTTTGCTGAAATTCTTTGAATTTTTCCATTGTATAAGCATTTTGGAATTGCTGCTCCATGGCATAATGAGTAACACAAAGGATACTAGAATTCAAATCATTAAAATCAACATGATTTTCTTTTTCCACCTCGTCTTATAGTGGATTCCCATATTGTTCAACAAATTGTTTTAGAGTAGTTTTTGAATTTACATACCCACCAAAGAATGCGTGGATACTCTCACTGCATTGTGTTGTAGGCATTCCTGCCCAAAATATATCTTTCACATATGCTAGCACCCAACGTCGCCTCTCATCATACAAGTCTTGCAACCATTTGTTGTTATGAAGATTATATTTTTCAATGAACACCATCCAATGTTCATCAACATTAGAAGAGATTAAAGAATCATAAACAATATTCTGCATAGTCAACTTGATCACTTCATATTTCTTGTAACTTTTCAATTTTTCTAGAAGATTTTTCATTATATGCCACAAACACCACCTATGTTGCGCATACGGAAAGACAACTTTAATCGCCTTTTGCATGGCCTTATCTTGATTAGTGATTATGGCATTTATAGCACAACAAGACATGTATGTAAGCCAACATCGGGAAAGCCATGCATATGTGTTAGTGTCCTCGTTAGAAATCAAACCACATCCTAATAATGTTGACTGTCCATGATGATTGACCCTAACAAAAGCAGCAAATGGCATATCATATTTATTTGTTAGATATGTTAAATCAAATGTAATAACATCACCAAATTCTTTATTCACTGCTCTACTTTTTGCATCAACCCAAAACAAATTTTTTCAAACGAGTATCTTCATCTAAATCCACCATAAAAAAAAGTTGAAGTTGCCATCTTGCATTTTTAAGAAATAATCAAGAACTGCAGAAGGATCACCATCCCGAAGTCGCAAGTGCCTTACTTTGTCTAAATGATTCCTACAATCTTTTTCTAGGAAAGCTAACTTCTCATGTCCTCCTGCTTCAACCTTCAAAGAATTAAAGCTTTTATTCGTTCTTATTCTAGCTTGATCATTCAATTCCAACTTTCTTTGGATAAACAACTTCATTACCCTATTGGTTTTCAGAAAATGAGCCTGATTTGGTGTGTTTAACTCATGATTATGGTCACATGTAACGGATCTGATTTCCCACTTTCTATCCAAGCATGTTGTTGCCCTTACTTTAGCCTTACAGCTTGTTTTAGATGTTGGCTATAACCTAAAGGGATGGTTCGATAAAGATTTTGCCTTGCCGCTGTGTGAACATAAACATGTCATATATTTCAACTCTCCATTATCTCCTATCCTCGAGGTTCTTTTAATAATTTCGAATCCGATTATCTTCTTATACATATTGTAGAACTCAAACAAATCTTGAGCGGTATCGAAAACCATGCCAATTTTTTGCTCAATAATTTCTTCTGCATTTGGTTCATTTCTTACATCGTTCTCATCACCAACCTGATTCAAATAAAGCAAAAGTATCCAACTAATTAAAATCATCATCAATTAATACAAACTCGAAACATCTTAATATAAGGTATAAAAACATTAAAAAAAAAAAAAATTTGTTGTGCGGAAGCGCGGGTTGAGCAATAACTAATTTATGGTGACGGTGACTTTTGGAGAAATTAAATGTGGTGTAAACAATTTCAAAGAAAATACGACACAATAATTTACGTGGTTTGGTGTAAAGCCTACGTCCACGGGCAAAGACTGGAAGATAATTTCACTAATAAATGGGAATTACAAATTTGAGAAAAAACTCTCAAAACCCAATACCCCAATACCCCAATACACCCAAATAGATCCTCACTAGAGCACTCAAGTAGAAGCTCTCTCAAACCTCTCAATTGCTTCACTTGAAATTACTCTCAATTCTCAAATTTTTGGGATGATTTTGAAGCTCTCCACTCCTCTCTATTTATAAGCCAAAATGAAACCACCCATTCACCAACAACTTGTCAAATTGCCAATTTGTCCAAGTTGCCACTTCCAAATGCAACAAAGAATCAAATATTTCGGCCACCAACTCATTTGCATGTTGTTCTTCTTTTTCAATTTGTTTGACTTTTCAACAAAATTCACCTCAACAATAATGGTTTTTGGGGAGTCTTTTATTTCTTTTGACCCCAAATCCATCATCTCATCTGAAAAGTTTTGTTTCTTCCTATGGTTCCTTTCTCTGATCATTTAGTTTGCAGCCAAGCAATTCAAATTCCATCAATTCATTTTTTTTTAAGAAGTGCAGATTGTTGAGTGCTAGTAAAATAGTTTGGTCGGAATTATAAGCCTGTCGTGATTAAGAAGTAACCAAAAGCTTTGCTCTCTCTAAACTTTCTCTCTCTGTTCGTCTCTGTTTGTTCAGTTTGCAACCAAGCCAAATACGACAAGCTAAATTAAAGACTTTTAGTTGTAAAAGGAATAAAAGGATAAGATTTAAAATAAATTATTTTAGAGGGTGTATTTTAATTTAGCATAAACTTATAAGTAGGATACCATATCAGCTGCCACATCACTTGGGATGAGTTTTGGGATTAATATTTAGGATATGTAGCGTTATTGGTGAAGAAAATATAATCAATATATATCAAGAAAATATCAAAACCATCTTCATTGGATATGGCTACTTGATTTTTCAAATGTAGACATTATGGAAACAATCTTTTTATGCCTTTTGCAGTTATTGGCAGATGCATTATACGATCAGTATGTTGACACATTCCCTTTGTGCCTTTGAGACTTTTCGACCACTATGTGTGAAGAAAATAACAACAACAACAACAACAACAGTAATAACGAAGATGATGATGAAGATGATCGTGATCATGATAATGTTTTAAGAAATTAACTAAATGGAAGGGGGCATGTATGACATGAAAGCTATGCCTTGATTTTATTCAATTGCGAAGTATTATAATAGCATACAAAGTGCTTTATTTATAGCATGAGCCCACGTTCATCAAGCGGTGCATGAGCAATCAGTACATTTATGATATCAAGCTGTCTCTATTTTCATGCAAGAAGCTGACACAGTGCGGAAGTGATAGATGTCGTTTTGGTGTATGTTCTTGAAACTCAAAAAAGAATAATTCTTAAATAGAGAAAACGTTGAATTAGCAACTAAGATAAACCCAAAAAAGAATAATCTGAAATATTAGAGATAAAAAGCTTAAATGTTTTACAATAAACTATGAATAATAAGCATATATATATATATATATATATATATATTACTAGCTAACTTAATCCTAATCCTTATCAAATACGAGAAGTAATCTAAAATCCTAATTAGACTATAATTACAAGTATAACTCAAATAAGCTTAATAAAACAAATAAATCCTAATAAAATACTAAATATTAAATTAACTTAAATATTGCAACTGATAATTTATTTTATCCCATATGCTTCCTACATCGGTCTTCTCCTCTAAAAAAAAAACTCTTCCTCGAACTTTGCTGAAACAAAGATAATCTAGAGGATGAAACTTATAGTGAAGGAGTAATTGATCTTGTGATACAAATATGTAGCACTTTGCATAAACTTTTCTTCAAGTTGCTCGAAAGTACCAAAACTTTAATTTCGTTTTGCTTTCGAGTATGGCTCTTCTAAAAGATACAGATTTGTAGAAACAAACTATTAGAAGTTCTCTTTTAACTTTCACCATGCTTTGATTGATGTAGTCTCTATTGAATTTTGCCTTTTCAACTAGTTCTTCTTCAAGTACAACTTTCTTGTCTTCTATAGGAGTAGACATAACCATATCAATTAACTTTAGGTCTTTTGGAATAATTAGTTTAGCTTTAACTTCAAAATCAATTATTTCTGCATGATCTTTTTTAAGCATAATGCTTTTGTCATCAACTTGATTTGATGAAGTCATATCAATCATATTATCCTTTATAACAATTAATGCCTTTTCAACTTGTGTTTCTTGAACTTCAATTGTATTATTTAACTCAGTGCTCAAATTAATATCAGAAGTTACCTCATTGTATGTAATTTTGGACATGACTTCAATTATTTTATGATGCTCATAGGTATATGTTTGACTAAATTGAAGTTTTAATGATGATTCTTGAGATTTCTTCATTGAACTCTCTATTGCCTTAATTGAACATTGCATTGATTGCAATGCCTTTTAATGATCCTTAAAGATGCTTTTCTTATTGTTCATCTTGTATTTCTTCTTCATCTGAATTGTTTGAACTTGAAGGGTTTGGAGTAGCTTTTGCATTTATACTAGAGCTACCTATTTCTTTAGTTCATTTGGTCTTCCTTTGATCACTAAAATTATTGCTTCGATCAATATTATTAATACCCTTGGCTTCTTGATTACTTATCTAATCTCTTTCAAATCTTGTTTCATGCCAAGTAATATTTATTCTATTGCCATAATACGGGCTTGTATTAATTGTAAGCTTTTATTGTTTCATGCGATGTTTTTGCTGAATGGTTTTGTGATTGTTCGAGTCACTCTATGCCCATTGTAGTTCGATCTTCAAATTGAGTACTGCTTTCTCTAGAAACCATTGTTGCAAATTTTTTTGGTTTTTATTTTTTATTTTTTTTTTATATGAATAGAAAATTATAGGGAAATTTTGTAACTAAAAAAAATACTGGGCAAAGCTTGTCATCTAACAGTAATGATGACTAGGAAAACAAGAAAAGAAGTGTAGATGCAGAAGATTTGATGGTGGTAAGTGTGACAGTGGCAATCATTTGGCTCGAATTGTGATGGGTTGATCGAAAAATTGAAGAGAAGTGATAGTTGGAGCTTTGTTTCGGTTTCTAGTGAAAAAGGCAGCAGTTGGCAACGGGAATTAGGTGGAAAGAAAGGATTGATGATGGTGAACGGATTGGTAGTAGTGGTGGCTGGCAAATTGCGGCCGATGGCAGTGAATTGAGACTGTTTGTGCGACATTTTGTGGCTGTTTTGTTATGTTTGCGGTGGCGAATTAGTTGTGTTTGACGGCTAGGATTTGGTTGGCAGCGTGTGGGCATTCAGATAGGGTGAGGTTCATTAGTAAAAGAAGAAGGACGACAAAAGTGGCAGCCACGTGCAGTGGTTGTGAAGGTGGCTAAAGGTTTTGCTAAATTTTTATTATTTTTATTTTTTTAATTATTTTCTACTGGTAGAATTAATGGATAATGGAGCAAGATTTGTGTATGAAAGGTGGTTGATGGTCAGGAAAGCTCTACTTGGCATAGAGAAAGGCTTTGATACCACTTAATGTAGTGTAAAAGTGATACTGCATATCGTTCTGGCAAACGTTCTTAAAACTTCACAAAGAATAACTCTCAAAGAAAAAAAAAATCAAATTAACAACTAAGATAAACCCTAAAGTCTATATATGTTAGTAGCTAACTCAATTCTAATCCTTCTCAAATAAAAGAACTAATCAAAAATCCTAGTTAGACTAGAATTACAAATATAACCCAAATAAATTTAATGAAACAAATAAATCCTAATAAAATATTCAATACTAAATTGACTCAAATATTATAATTTATAATTTTATCTACCCTATATGCTTCCTGCATTTGAAGCACGTGACCAGATTGTGCACGACTACAAAGCTTATGGGCATCATTTTAGAATTTCCAAAATCAACTTTGAACTGCATGTGTTTCTTTTGCTTCTCATTGATTATTCTCATTTGTGTGATTGGAGTGTTTGGCTTGTGGTGGAAATCCGCCTAGTTCACAACAATTAGTAATATTTTGTTAGTTAATTGTTATTTCATTTTTCTTTTGCTAATTTAATTGCTATCTTATTTTCTTTGTCAATTTGTAAGAGTTTAGTATCAGTAATTACTACAGGTTCTTTGACGCAGTAGTTGGATGGAAGATCGATCATTTCATAACTTTGCAATCGACATCTACAGTGGCCAATCATACCGGGCTGGGTGACTTCACGGATCCCGCCTTTTTCAAGTAGTAGCCTGCTAGGTCATCCCATCTGCAACAACGATCACGAAGTTGCACCATACCAATACCACACTTAACATGGTGCCTGCTCTTATACTATACGATAAGAACCCATGGGTAGAACTCACATTTAAAAAAAGGGGGAGGGAACCCATGATTCTTATGCAATAAAACTCGATAAATTCACTGGGACCTAAAAATATATTAATTTAGTAAATATTAATTAACAAAATTATTAATTTACGAAAATATTCTTTATTTTGAAAAATATAATCACGTTATAGTATTGATTGCATGTATTAATTAGTGAATAGCATTTAGTAGCCTTACTGTAACACATATGCTTGTGGTATAAGGCTAAACGTGGCTAATTGCTTTACAAACACATAGCTGCGTCTGATTCATTTGATTGCAACTGCCAGCTTGACTAATTAGCTTACATGTTTGACCGGATTCTGTGGCTATATAAAGTGTCAAATATTGGGAACTGCTTGATTTATCATTTTGAAATCGAGAGCGAAACAAATAGAAGAAAATAAAGAAACCAAAATGAAAAGAGAAAACGAAAAGTAAAGAAATAAGAAAAAATTGAAAGCCGAGAGCGTAAAAAAACCTGAAAATGAAAGCCAGAGTTGAAATGTTACAGGAAATGAAATTAGGCATTTAGATTTATGTCCAGTGAGTTAGTGGGTTAAGAGATTTATAAAGTTTGAATAGTTATGTTACAGTTTTCATTATATGTATTTGTTTGTATATCAATTCTGATCATTTATCTTTAAACTCTATGTTGTAGAAGAAATCCACATTCCCAAGAATCTATAGGAGCCCCAACAAACCTGCGATTAAACCAAGATAGGAGAGTAGATTCATATTATTAGGATTATGTATTCGGTGAAGCATTTTATGTTTGATAGTATTATTTAGTATCATGTTATGATTATATGCGTGTATATTGTATGATCGATTGAGTCATGAGATGTAATTACCACTCACCGTATGCGTACTTCTCGTTGGGTACTCTACGTATGCGGATTGAGAGTTAGATTGTTGTGCTTATGTGATGGCGTTAATTCCGCCAAGTATGAGAGGTTCCCCCTCTCTACTCACTCAATGATGATCTGAGCGAATATGACAAATACTTCCCTTAGGTACTATTTGGTATATTTTTGCCACTTATGTATGTATAATTTAATGTTTACTTATGTATTATATTTATGGTGCGTTTACTAAACTGGAATCGAAATGGGCTGGAATGGGAATAAGGAATGGGAATCATAATAAGTTGTTTACTTGAACTATAAGAATCGAAATCGGAATGAGCTGGATTGCCATTAATGTGTTTACTTTGTCTTGGAATCGGAATCGGAATGAATTTGATTGTAATAAATTACCAAAAAGTACTTAATGAATTATTTTCATAATCATTATTTTATATTTTAATTATAGTGATTATTTATTCAAAAAAATTTATTATTATTAATTATTGTCAATAATATATTGATATATTAATTAATTGTAAAATTAATTAATTATAATAATATACTAATTAATTATAATAATTATATTATTAATTATTGTGATTATTTAGTCAAATAATGTTTTTATTAATAGTTATTGTTAATAATGTATTAATATAATAATTAATTATAATAATAGTAATATATTAATTATTGTGATTATTTAATCAAAAACTATAATTATTAATATATTATTGTTAATAATATATTTATATATTAATTAATAGTAATAATTATATGAATTAATTGATGATAATATACGAATTATACTATAATAATTATATTAATAATTATTATAATAGTAAATTAATTAATTATAATAATAACATATTAATTATTGTGATTAGTTAGTCAAAAACTATAATTATTAATAGTTACCATTAATAATGTTTTAATATAATAACTAGTAGTAATAATTATATTAATTAATTAACAATTGTATTAATAATTATTATAATAGTATATTAATTAATTAATTATAATAATAATAATATATTAATTATTGTGATTATTTATTCAAAAACTAAAATTATTAACATATTATTGTTAATAATGTATTAATATAATAATTAATGGTAATTTTTATATTAATATATTATTAATAATAAATGAATTAATTATAATAATAGTAATACATTAATTATTGTGATTATTTAATCAAAAACTATAAATATTAATATATTATTGTTAATAATATATTTATATATTAATTAATAGTAATAATTATATCAATTAATTGATGATAATATATGAATTAATTATAATAATTATATTAATAATTATTATAACAATAAATTAATTAATTATAATAATAATAACATATTAATTATTGTGATTATTTATTAAAAAACTATAATTATTAATAGTTATTGTTAATAATATATTAATATATTAATTAGTTATAATAATTATATTAATTAATTAACTATAATAATATTATATTAATTATAATAATAATATATTAATTATTGTGATTATTTATTCAAAAATTATAATTATTGATAATAATGTATCAATATATTAATTAATTATAATATATTAATTAATTAATTATAATAATATATTAATTAATTACAAATGAGGACAAAGTGGGTATTTTTAATTTTGGGGAGGGGCAAAATGGGAATTTCAGGGAATGAGAGATTGATTCCCACCTCCCCCATGGGAATCAATCTCCCATTCCTCATTCCCAAATAGTGGTGGGCCCCACGATTCCGATTTCGATTCCTGCTCTATTTTTGTGAAGTAAACGCCATCAATCATTCCGATTCCAAATTCCGATTCCCCAATCCGGAAAGTAAACACACCATTAGTCCAAAGTTATATCATATGATTTGTATGAGCACTACTTTATTTTAATTTATATATACATTATATCCATTCACTAAGCTACAAGCACAATATTTTTTCATTTACCTCATTTCTCCCAAGTTTTTAGAAGGTTTCGTGCAACTTAACTTATGATAAGTTAAGGTTAAACCACGACGTGCATTGCTGCATGTTTTGCATTTTAAGCAAGTTTATGTTTATATGTATATTTTTTAAATGTATATATGTACAGTGCGATATAAAGTATGCATGTTTAAATATATTTTTTGATGAGGCATGAAGCCTCAATATTTGTTTATAATAGAGGCTTCATGCCAGAATATATGGGCTTGGCCAAGGGGGAGTAGTGTTGGTAAACCATTTTTGGGAGTAGTGATGACATCAAAGATTTTTGGGAAGTTTAAATTATGTTCTTGATTTATGTCCTAACATCAATAGGATTGCAAAACCATTACATGATCGATTAAAGAAAAATCCTGTTGCTTGGTCAAATGAACATACTAAAATAGTAAAGCTAATAAAAAACTCTGTTAAAGAAATTCCTTGTTTATACCTTGCTAACCCTGCATCACCTAAAATTGTTGAAATTGATGTATCAGATTTAGGTTATGGAGGTATATTAAAATAAGTTGAAAATGATAAAGAACAAATAGTACAATATGTTTCTGCACATTGGAATGAGTGCTAGAAAAACTATTTTACTATTAAAAAAAATTCTTTCTATTGTTTTATGCATTTCAAAGTTTCAAAGCGATTTACTAAATCATAAATTCTTACTTAGAATTTATTATAAAGTTGCAAAACATGTTTTAGAAAAGGATGTTCAAAACATAGCATCAAAATAAATTTTTGCACGCTGGCAAGCCATTTTAAGTGTTTTTGATTTCGATATTGAGTTTATTAAAAGAGATACAAATTTCATCCCTGATTTTCTAACTAGGACATTTCTTCAAAAAAGATAATGCCGCCCAGAAGGAAACCTGACAAAGGGAAAGGGATCCTTAAAGACCCTGTGTCCCAAACACCTTATAAAGCATCCCAATCTTCCCCACCTGAAGAAAAATTGCTTTCTTCTGCTATGCCAATAAAATCTTGGATTGACATGATAGAAGAGCAAGAAGCTCAAGAAGCCCAGTCTAAAGCCATTGCCTCGCAAGATCAAGTAAATGAATGGATGAAATCCATTTCTAAATCCACAGAGCTTATGCTCGCCTTACAAAGTTTTTCTCAAAGCCAAATTTCTCCTAAAAAAAGTATTCAAAAAGAAAAACCCATTTCTAAAGAAATTTCCAAAGCATCTTCTCAAAATGTAATTCTTTCTGGTGAAAGTTCATCTTCTCAAATTGTTCTTTCCCAACCAAAGCTTTCAAAGAAAACTTCGGATTAGTTTAATAAAACTCATTTCCAAAATATTTTATCAATGGAAGATGGATTTTATCACACTGATTCATTTCAAGCAGTTAAAAAGATTTTTCCTAAAGACTGGTTTTTCAAACCATGGGATTTATCTAAACCCCAGCCTTATTACCAAAGCATACTGGAATTCACTGAATCAGTAAAATTCAAACATTTTTTCCTCAGTGAATCCCATTCTGAGCCTGCCTATTCTACGGCAACCATTATGAAAGTTTTGAGCTCAAAACAGTGGGGTGACCTACTCCACAAACCAAAAGCCTTCCCTCTCAACTTCTAAAACAGTATGAACCATAGCCTATCTTTCTCTTACTGGGACTACCAACAAGCTTGGTTTAATACCTTCTTCATACAAAATCCCAAAAAGACCCATTCATGGTTATTTTTCTTTAACTCGAAAATAACCGTACAAAGCCTACCCAACTGGTTTCAATAGTGGTGGAATTATTTTGGGTCAAGCCCAGATATTCTCACATCTAATGCCATCCACTGTTTAGATCTTTTCAAAGCCCATTATGCTCCTACAGAGTCTGAAAAGAGATTTCCTCATTTTCTCTGTTTTTGTACAAACTTCTTCCTCCTTTAGGTTTGGATGTGGAATTTCCAATACCACACTCACGAAGCCCAACTTATTCTACAAAGAACCTTTAAAGTTAAATGGTGGTCCAAATTTGATGAACAGTCAAAGTTGACTGAAGCCATAATCCAAAAATGGCTTTCTTCTAAGGGCCTCCTAACCCCAAGTCTTAAAGATGTTAAAGCCCAGGGAACCTTTCTCACCCAAAAATCCAAAGCCCAATCTCTTTTGGCCAATGCCAAAACAGAAGAAGAGTATTTCAAAGTCATGCAGCAACTCCTCGCCTCTAAATCTGAGCCATCTATTGCCAGCTCATCTGATCACGAGAGTGCAGAACCCTTCATATCTCTAAAAGACGACAACGAAGATGATTGCTTCAGAATCTTATCTCCTATAAAGCACTCTTAAAGCATTAAAAAACAATGGTAATTTCCATTTGTGTAATCTTTAATTCCTGTAATTACTTTCTTGTAAATCCTATTTTCAATTTTCTTGTAATATTTGGATTCTGGAAACCTGCCTTCCTTCACTCACTATTCTCTTCACGAGAAAAAAGCTGTGAAGATAAGGTTTTAAAAGTTCCTGACCCATATAAAGATAAAGATAAAGAGCAAATGATGTTGTCTCCACCAGCAGACAAAAGCCAAAGAAGTCATGATACTGAGGACCCACCCATGTGGAATCTCCACCGACGCTCCATGAAGACTTCTTGTAAAGCATTGCTGACCCATGTGACTGGAGGACCTACCTCGAAGACTTTTTGGGAAAGCACTCCTCTCCAACTATAAGTAAAGAACTTGAAGAGAGAATATGAGAACTTCTCCTTTCACTTCCCTTCTTCATTCATTTCTTTGTATTCTCCTCTCGGGAAATCAGGACGCAAGACTTAGAGGATTTATTCCTGTCTTGCAATTTTCCCTTGTAAAAGCATTCTATAAAACAATTTCTTTTAAAGCACTTTGGATTCAAGCAAGATTTACATGTAAGATTTGTAATTCAATTTTACTTTTAAAGCTTGTATGTAATTCATTTCAAAGCCTGTAATATATTTAAAGTTAAGTTGTATGTTTAATTTACAAAAAATTATTTAAAGCTTTATAGCATGCTTTGCAGACTGATTTTTATCAGATCTCTGCCATAAAACTTGTTACTTTCCTCTAAGGCAAAGAGACCGGATCTCTATCCTTAGTTGTATCTTCTCTTCTTCCTCATTCCAATCAGAATATTAGCTTCTGGGATCCAGATCTAATATTTTCTATGAGCCTTTGTGTTGCTTAGGTTTGTTAAAAAATATAAAATTTTACAAAGAAGTATATTACCTAGAATACTCAAGAATGCGGGCTATTGGTCCAAAGAGAGTTTAAATATCTGTTCTAAAATAACTGAATAGGACTCTGTTTCTTAGATAACAACGCCACGTACCACTTTATATTGTTTTATTTAAAATATCTCTAATTTATCTATTCTCTTGAACGCTCACACACGCTCTTCGATCCTTTTCTTACTGGTATCAGAGCCAAGGGGGAGTAGTATTATACAGTTTAAAGATTTTGTGTTTGTAAAATTGTGATTGATTAATATTTTGCTTTCATTGGTAAGGGGGTTACCTTCGGGTGCTTAGGTAGTATTTGGTCGTAAGTCTCGTTTTGGTTGAAGGGCAATAAAACCAATTCTTAGCCTAGGATTGACTTGCCATTTTAGTAAAACTAGATTTTTTACAATTTTGCATGCATAGAGGCTCTACTCTGTAGAGCATCATCTTTCTCTAGCTCTTCCTCCGGAAAGACTGGTGATTCAAAGCACGTTGTGAATTCAGAAGAATTCATAATTGAAGACTTTAATAAAGTAATTGATAATTGGGAACTTCCAAAGATTTCTAAAGATAGAATTTACAAAATGAAAAAGCTTAATTTTCTAAAGACTGATTATGTTATAAAGACTGGAGAAAGAGACATAACACTTTCAAAGTCTTTTGAAACAATTCATCTTTTTTCATAACACTCTTTAAAGAGACTAAAAGAAAATAACTTTAATTATGTACATATTGGCTTAATTCAAGTCGGTATAAAACCCTTAACTAAAGAAGGCCTTAACACCTCTATTTTAGCCGTCCTTAGAGATGAGAGGTTTTTCTCCTTTGATGATTCCTTACTCAGTAGTATTGAATCTAGTCTCTGTAAAGGACCAATTTCCTTCAACTGTTATCCAAACATAACAGTATCTTTAAAAGACAAAAAATATTTTGAAACGCATGATTTTACAGATCAAAACTCATAATTATCATATGATTGAAGGATCTGTTCTAGTTGCATTAATTTTCAAAATATCCTACAAAGCTATGATTTCAGCGTTCAATAAATTCCAGTCGAAAAGAGACGAAACTCTTCTCTTGCAGACTGATCTGTCTAAAGCAAACACTGTAATTCCAAAACCTATTCAATGGAAAGATGTTAATCTTCCAGATGAATGGATTCTTGAAGGAGTCACTGAACCAGTGATTCCAAAACAACTTGAGCCAAATACAGAGTTATAAAATGTGACTCAGTATTCTGATGGTAAAGTAAAATTGTCATTTAGGAGATCTACGTCGTCTAGATTCTTGACGTCCTCTAGATTCTCCGATAAAGATTCAGAACCCAATATTCCAGAACTAGAAAGAAAATTTTTAAAAATTCCTTCTGTCATAAATCTACCTTTCCCATATGCAAAAAGCCAACCTAGGTTTTCCACATCGGATATACCTAGTTCCTCTATTCATTCTGTTGACTATACCACTAGTGTTCCACATCCAATTTACACTAATAGTCAACATGAACAAAGACAGGAAGAGAAGGAACCTTTTCCTCCAACCTTTCCTACATTTTCTGCTGTTACAGAAAATGTAATAAATGTTCTTAAAAGAGAATTCGAGCTTGATAAAACTCTTCTGCATAAAGATTTTTATTCTAATAACAATAAAGAAAAAAGACTTTGGTTTTTTAAACACTTTTTAAACCAAAGAAAAGAAATTCAAGAAGTTTATTATAAATTTTTAAATCTGCATAAAGCACATATTTTATTTTTTGATTGGTTTAAGATTTATGCCTCGAAAAATAACATTTCCTATCCTTTTAAAGAATCAAACCTAATCACAGTTCGTAAAAAGATCACTGAATGGAATCTGTCAGATACTGATATAACCATTGAATCTGAGCATCTTCCTCTCAGGAGTGTTACCATTGATCATGGTGAACCTCCTATCCAAATCAAAGCCTCACCTTATAAAATCCATAAAACCAATGATACAGAAACCAATTTAGATAGTATTATTCAACAGAATAATTTTTTTAATACTAACCTAAATACAATAGGAAAGCAGTTGACTAGGATAGAGAGTCAAAACCAACAGCCTACCATAGTTGTCTCTCCTATTGTAAAACCTATGACATCAAAGTCTGAATCCTTGAAAAAGCTTAAAGAACCTATTTTCAAACCTTTTCAGGTTTCGAAGAATAGTCAAAAGCTTGTTCAAGACTCCAAGTCAAATTTTGCTAAAGCCATTAAAGAACAACTTTATCGAATAGACGCATCTTCTTCTTCTGCTTCTACTTCTAAAAACCAAATTGCTCATGATAATGACCATTCTAGAACCATTGGTGTACTTGATCAAGAACAAGATAACTCTTCTATAACCTCTTCTGACATAGAAGCCTTTAAAGATAATTCTGTTCCTAAAGCCAATAAAATCCATTGGGAATTAGTCCTCCCTGCTGTCAATTCTCCACCAGATCTAGCTATAGATAATAGACCAAGTGCATTAAATCAATCTTGTTTTAATGCATCCTCTGTCTATGAGTGGAACATTGATGGGATGTCTGAATAAAATATCCTTGGTTTGTTGCAACAAATGACCATGGCAGCCAATGCCTATAAAACCCAGTTAGGAACTTCTGACAAAGCTATTGCAGAAATTCTCATTGCTAATTTTACAGGTCAACTTAAAGGATGATGAGATCATCTCCTCACCAAACAACAACAACTAGATATTTTAAATTCAATTCAAATAGATGAGAATAGAGCCCCCATCTGTGATGAGTTTAATAACCCAATTCAGGATGCAGTTACTACCCTGATTCTTACCATTTCTCTTCATTTCATAGGTAATCATTCTCACCTTAGAGATAAAAACGCTGAGTTACTACATAACTTGAGATGCAGAAAACTTAGTGAATTTCAGAGTTATAAAATCACTTTCTTCACTAGACTCTTCTTAAGAGATGATGCAAACCACATCACATGGAAAGAAAAATTCCTTGCTGGTTTACAAACTCTCTTAGGAGAAAAGGTTAGGAATTCCATTAAAACTCTTTATGACAATCGCATTCCTTATGACAAGCTCACATATGGTGAACTAGTCAGCTTTGTCAATAAAGAAGGTCTAAAGATCTGTCAGGATTTGAAATTACAGAAGCGTCTAAAATAGGAGCTTAGAAAGTCTAAGCAAGAATTAGACAGTTTCTGTAAACAATTCAACTACGACCCTTTCAAAGCCTCTACTTCTAAAGATTGTAATGGTAAGTGCTCATCGAGACCTTACCAAAAACATTACAAATCAAAAGGTTATAAGAAACCTTTACCAGAATCTAGAGAACATTCTTATAAGAAACCTTCGAGGCCTTATAAGAAGCCCAACTTCTCTAGAAAAAGACATTCCAAATCTAATTCAAAATCACCTTTCAACTACAAAGACGCCACATGTTTTAAATGTGGGAAGAAAGGCTATACCAAGAACTTTTGTCGAATGAATACAAAGCTTCATGAACTTGGTCTTAATGAAGAAACTCTTTCTAAAGTTGCTCATCTGCTCATTGAGTCTTTTGACTTTGATTCTGAATTTTCCATGTCGGGAGACAGTGATCAATTACAGGTTGATGAGTTGATTGACTCAGAGACATCTGTAACGAGTAATAGTGATTCTGATTCAGAATCCTATTTAAAGAAAATCAATGTTTTAACCAAAGAACAAGAAACTTTTCTTGAACTTGTTAAACACATTTCTGATCCTACCCTTTAAAGAGAATATCTTGACAAACTTTTAAAGACTCTGGAAACAAAAGATAAACCAGAAAACTCTAAAACACCAATCATAAAAAAGAATACCTATGATCTCACGAAAATCTTGGATAAAAAGAAAACAAAGAAAACAATTCTTAATATTCAAGATCTTCAAAAAGAGATTAAAGAAATAAAACTTGAAATAAAAGAATTAAAAGAAAATCAAAAGAATGACTTAGAAACCATCCATATTTTGTTACAAAAACAACTGGAAGACAATTCTAATAAAGAATCAAACTCTGATGGTGATAATGAACAACAACTTGAAAACATTGAATCAATCCCCAATGATTTTCTTTTTGTTTTAAAACAAATCACCACAAGAAAATATTTGATTAAAGTCACTTTAATCTTTTCTAAAGAATTTGAAATTGACACTATTGCTCTCTTTGATACTGGTGCTGATTTAAATTGTATTAAAGAAGACATTGTCCCAAAGAAATTTCATAATAAAACAAATGAAAGGCTTTCTGCCACCAATAATTCAAAGTTAAAAATCAAATCTAAAGTTGATGCCTCAGTGCATAACAATGGTTTTGAATTCAGGACTTCCTTCCTTTTAACAAATGATATACATCATGCTGTTATTCTAGGAACTCTTTTTATTAATCTTATTACTCCTTATACTGTCAATTATGATAGTATATCTTTTAAAGCAAAAAAGAAAAAATTAATTTTTCCTTTCATTGAAAAACCTAAAACCAGAAATTTGAATATTGTTAAAGCCTGTTCTGTATACCAGAACCAAATTAATATCTTACTCAAATCAAAACAAACTGATTTAGCCTATTTACAAAAGGATTTGAGTCTACAAAGAATTGAAAATCAACTACAAAATGATTTCATTAAAAAGAAAATTTAAGATTTTAAAGCCCAAATTGAAAGAGAAATATGTGCTGATTTGCCAAGTGCTTTTTGGAACCGAAAACAACATTTGGTTGATCTGCCATATGAAAATTCTTTTGATGAGAAACAAATACCCACTAAAGCCCATCCTATTCAAATAAATATGGATCTAGAGAAACATTGCAAAAAAGAAATTGAAGACTTAGAGTCTAAAGGACTCATTGTCAAATCTAGGTCTCCATGGTCTTGTGCTGCTTTCTATGTCAATAAGAATTCTGAGATAAAAAGAGGGACACCTAGATTAATCATAAACTATAAACCTCTTAATAAAGCACTAAAATGGATTAGGTATCTCATACCTAATAAAAAAGATTTACTCCAAAATCTGCATTCTGCATTCATATTTTCAAAATTTGATATGAAATCAGGTTTTCGGCAAATCCAAATTCAACCTAAAGACCGTTATAAAACTGCTTTCACTATTCCATTTGGTCAATACGAATGGACAGTAAAGTCTTTTGGTTTAAAAATGCACCTTCAGAATTTCAAAGAATTATGAATAATATTTATAATCCTTTTTTTGATTTTTGCATTGTTTATATTGATGATGTGTTGATTTTTTCTCAGTTAATTGATCAACATTTCAAACATTTAAAAACTTTTTATTTAGCTACCAGAAAGGCTGGTCTAGCTATTTCCAGTTCTAAAGTATCTTTATTTTAGACTAAAGTAAGGTTTCTTGGTCATTACATTTCCAAAGGATCCATCACTCCCATTGAAAGGTCTCTTGCATTTACTAATAAGTTTCCTTATAAAATCCTTGATAAAACTCAATTGCAAAGATTTTTGGGAAGTTTAAATTATGTTCTTGATTTCTGTCCTAACATCAATAGGATTGCAAAACCATTACATGATCGATTAAAGAAAAATCCTGTTGCATGGTCAGATGAACATACTAAAATAGTAAAGCTAATAAAAAACTATGTTAAAGAAATTCCTTGTTTATACCTTGCTAACCCTGCATCACCTAAAATTGTTGAAACTGATGCATCAGATTTAGGTTATGGAGGTATATTAAAACAAGTTGAAAATGATAAAGAACAAATAGTACAATATATTTCTGCTCTGATACCAGTAGGAAAAGGGATCGAAGGGCGTGTGTGAGTGTTCAAGAGAATAGATAAATTAGAGATATTTTAAATAAAGCAATATAAAGTGGTACAGAGCCATTAAAACATATATTGAGGCTTCATGCCAGTTACATATATATTCATGGACTAATTTATGTTATGAGTTTTAAATATGAGCATGGGATAGGTGATATGGTGATTATTGTACTATTCGCTGTGAATCCGATAGAGGAGTTCAGGTTGGTCATGTCACTTACATAGGTAATGATATTAAGATTATTGCAGAGATTTTATTTTTATACATTAAAGATGATATACAGAGCCCGTCTTCGACAAAGCAGCACACAAAATGATACTAATCTCGGATAATATTTTATTACAAAGCAACAATACTAACTAAAATTTTCATGCTTCAAAAAGAGTTAGAGATGAGATCTAAGTCGAAATTAATTATAGCAACAAAAACAAGAACAAATTTTACAAAAATTACAAAGACATATCATATGAATTTAGTTTTGAATTAGGTAATTATTAATTTACATGATAAGAGCATCTTATAGAAAATAGGAATTTTTAAAAAAATTTATTATTTTATAAATTTATTGAATTTAGCTCATTGTATCAAGTCGAGACTGATAAAAACTATTATTTAACTGACGTTATCAATTTATTGAGTATTAATTTGCTGAGATTCTATTTTATTCCCCATTTAAATCATTGTATTTTTCGTATGTCTGATATTGAATCCAAACGTGATGTTGTTGTCGACGAACTTTTGTTTCTATCATCGCTGACGATGATGATTATGCAACATTCTAGCAACTGATTTATATTTATTTAGTTTCAAAAAATAAAATATTATTTATTATATAAGACGTTGAAAGGGTATTCTTGTCATTAAATATTTTAAGTGAGGGTACTTTAAGTATTTTACATTAGAAAATATGATTATCAAATAATCAGATTTTAGAAACCAACCCAATGATGATTTTAGAAATTAGTGCAAAATCCAGCTCTTAAAAATTAGATTATTTGATAATCACTTTCGCGGTGAGTTAACCAAGCAAGTTTTGGATGCTGAATTTTCAAATAAGCGATTATTTGACAATCAAAAGTGATCCTAAAGGTGCTCTAAAAATCATAGTAATGTAGCTAATTCAAATCCAGACGTGCATACCTGAACATGACTCGATATATATGTATAAATCCTCCTAGGGAGTTTACGCCTATAGACAGAAACTAGAGCACATGAATTGTGAGGCTCAGCGATCGAGCATCCATCACTGAAAGTGTTAAGCAGTTCATTGAACGAGCTACAATCTGAACTGATTTTACAGGCTTGAAAAAGCAGGCTGTTGGGGAGAAGGTAAATTAACAAACTCATTGGAAAGCATTGAAATAACTTCTGACATTGTTGGCCTATCTGCTGCATTCTCTTGAACAAAAAGAAGGGCTACGTTAATGTATCTCTTCACTATTGGATATGATGCTTCACATTGCAATTTCGGATCCATCAGTTCCCAAGATCTATCATCCTTCCACAGATTCCAAGCCTGGAGAAAAATAGAACATTCAAATGCTTCGTTGTAACGATATTGGATTACTTTGTCCAATTCAATGATTGAAACTTAGTTCACTTACGATTCCTACTAGATTCCGCTTATGATAATATTTTTAAAAATAATAATTTAAAAAGAATAAATCGAAGTGAGAAAATTTTATTTTACCTACATGACCAAGAAATGTGAGGGAATTAGCATCGAAGAATCTTGTGTTCCTCTTGCTACTAAGTGTTTCCAAAAGAGCCCCCAAGGGCGTAGTCGAGTTGGTTGACAGTGCAATCTGTCGTCCCTCACTTGTGTGGACTCGGGTTCGAGCCTTGGGGGTGGGGAGGGGGTAAAAATTGATTTGGGCTTGCCCACCCCCCCTTTCCTTTAAATAAAAAAAAAAAGTGTTTCCAAAAGTAAAATTCCAAAGCTAAACACATAAGATTTGATGGAGAAGAAGCCCTGTATAGCATACTCAGGTGACATATAGCAACTGAAATTAATTGTTGCATCAAATAGTTAACCATCTAGAAAGAATCATTTATCAGTACATACTAGCCAATGACATTAATAGTCTCAGGAGTTGAAATTTACTTACTAAGTTCCAACTATCCGTTTCGTATTTGATCGCAATTCATCACCACCAAACATCCTGGCCAAGCCAAAATCTGATATTTTGGGTATCATATCCCTATCTAAGAGAATATTACTTGCCTTAAGATCCCTGTGAATAACTCTTAGTCTAGAATACTGATGAAGATATAGAGCCCTTGAGCAATACCTTCAATGATTCTAATACGTGCTCCCCAACCTAATAGACCTTGTTTGGTTGTATCTATAACAATATCAAAACATTACATGAGGAGCATTTGTCATTCTAAATGATACAGGTTAGAACAAATGAGGTTGATAAAAAGTCTTGACAATGTTAATTTTCTGATGATTAAATTAACATACCGAAAAGAAAAGAGTCCAAGCTTTTGTTGGGCATGTACTCATATATCAAAACCTTTTCTCCTTGTTCTACACAGCAACCCAAGAGTCTGACAAGATTTCTGTGTTGGAGTTTGGCTGTAAGTTTGATCTCATTTTTAAACTCTTCTAGACCTTGCTCTGACTGACTTGACAGTCTTTTAACTGCCACTTCTTGTCCATTCAGTAGTCGTCCTTGCTTTTGTATTTCATCAAAAGTTTTTACAAAAGAGAACTTCAGTTAGTGCAGGTGATGTGAAGAGAATTCTACCTTGTACACAGATCCAAAGCCACCTTCTCCAAGCTTATTTTGTACAGCGAAGTTATTTGTAGCTGCAGAGACGCTGGCCAAGTTGAACAAAGGAAGCAAAGAATCCCTACTCTTACAGCTTGCAGTTTTATCTCCCTTGCAGAATTCATTTGCTCTGGTTGTAATGCTCATATTTATGTCAAATAGTAACAAATCTTGGCTTGTCTTTGTGTCTGTAGGACAACTTATAAAAATGAGTATGCATGTAATTTTGCACACAGGTTCGCAAAAATAACAACAGATTTATTTGAAGAAGAGTTACCTTTTTCTTTGAGTTTTCGTGTCCATCGGAAGAATATGCAAAAAGTAGTAAGAAGCACCGCCGGAAGAAAAGCTAGGACAAATAGCCAAAATAGCTTCTTGTGCCCTAGATCCAAAAACAAGGGTCAACGAAAATCTTTGGAAAGAAAGTAAATTCCTTGTTTATTTTGTCAAAAGAGTGGGAGTGATCCAAATGACTTGCATTATTAGCACAATTATTGCATTATTCAAGTTGAGAGTGCAAAACTTATTCCTTCAAACACATGATTCACTTCTAACACATGATCCAGGCCTTGTTTGGTTGCGCTGTGATTTGGGCTTGAATCCCTTCAAACACTCACAATTAGGTACCTTCTCGTAGCTGCAAACACTGTTAGCACCACAATGCCCATAAAATTGGCAAACTAAAGTTGGTTCTGAGTGAACAGCTGCCCACCCATTGCTCCTCTCATGCCATATTAGACTTTGGACGGTACCTGATGGGTTGACTCTTAACATCATTATGATGGGACTGTTGTAGGGCTCATAACTATAATATATTTCATCTTCATTGTCTACCAAAATTGGTTCAGAAAGAATACTGGCATAAGAAGGAGCAGCTCCAAAACAAAATCCATTCCATGGTCCACTACGGCTTAATTTTTCAGATCCATTGTAAAGACCTAATTCAGGTAACACATGAATGTCCAGTCTGTTAGTAATGTTTCCAGGGGATGGATCATCAGCACTTCTCCACGAAGTTAAATATCGTTCCAGACCAGTCTTTAAATCCCAACCCAACTTCATGCCTGCTAATAGAGTGTCTGATGGATAGTCAAAGCTCTGCCACAGATAGCTTCCTTCAGAAGCACTCCTGCTAAAATTATCCCTAACAATAAGGTTTCCAGAATATAACAATTTTGCCACTGGATTTTCTGCTTTTCTAGAAGTGTTTGATGACCAGATAGTGCCATTTGTTCGGTTGAAAATAACAAGGTTTCCATTGTTGCTAATGGTTAATGCTCCATTTGGTTCAATGATCGGACAATTTATATTTGCAACCCACACGACTGTATCCGGGATCTGCTTGTACCATATTCCCAGGTACCTGTACCTTGATTTTCCAGGAGAGAAGAAGCCTAGCTCAAACCTTTCAGATGATGAAACCAACATTTCGCCATCACGGATGAAGCTTGATGGGGTTATGGTGTCAGCTGCTTGTGACAACTGAATGCTCAAGAGAAAGACAAGAGAACTAAAAATGTTGAATACCGTAAGTTTCTTCACTCATTAGTCTGTACGAAAAAAATGTCTAAATGTTTGCACATGTTATGAATATAAAATCTTGTTTCTCTATTTATAAATCGGTAATAATAATAATAATAAAATTAATACTTGTTATGAATTATGAACATAAAAAAAATTCAAAAAGTGTTGCAAAAATTCTATATCTTCATGACCTCGTGGTGTGGAAATTTTTGTCACCTTGGATTTTTAAGTCTGCTAGGACTCTTCGGACACCAATAATAGAAGTTGCACGATATAGGAAAACATTAATTACTTCTAATTATCTGAGAACTTTCAGCTCATAATCCAATGATTTTCCAACACCTGTTCCATTTCCTATACACTAATAGTACGTGGCCCCAAAATCATGTCTTTTTTGTCAAAGTTCCCTCACCTGCTCAACTAGGAAACATTTAGAGACACTAAAATACTGCATGTGTCAATTGGTTTTGGTGAGTTCACTACTGAATTTTCTATTCTTTGAGATACGTTTGAAGACCACGTAGTTTCTTTGTTTGGTTGACTATTGCTCTTTTAACCCCACACGTGATGCAAGGGGACGCAGCTGTCCCACGGGTTGTTTTAGTTAGAAAATTGATGCGTGAAGCAGGATACAGTTAAAATAAAATTAGAGAAAAATTAAAGAATAAACACGTAAAGAAAATACAAGAATTTACATTATTCAATCTTTAGTTTATATCTACGGGCAAATACAGAAAGTTAAAACTTTACTAGTGAAATGAGGATTACAAGTAGTATAACATTTTGTCTTATTACCCAGAACTCTAATATACCCTATCTCTCAAATCAATAATCACTCAAGAGCTTTATAATTTTAAGCTCTCGAAACTCTCAGCTCACTCTTCACAAAATGAGATTACTTTTCAAATCGGATGCTAAGAGGGGAAATAAAGCCTTCTATTTATATCCTTCATTTCCTTTCCTTTTAATTTAAAATAATAAAATTATTATTTTATTATTATTATTTTCTTCTTTCTTTTCAAATATTATGGCATTAAATTTCGCTGCCGTAATATTTATGTTGGGATCTTTGAGATTCTCCCACTTCGAAATATGATTGAGAATCAATCAATTTCCACACCATCTTTTCTACTTTGCCATTGTCATATTGCTTATATTTCTACTAGGCCACAATAAAATACTAACTAGGCTACCTCAAAGGGGAGGTGAATTGGGTTCTTAATATAAATTTAAAAACTAAAATTTAAAGCAAATAATAAACTAGCCAAATTCAAAATAAACTAGTTAATGTGCAATGAATACTAAAAAGATAGGGTAAGAGAAAGCAAACACGTGATTTTTACATGGTTCAGCCAACCGTGCCTACATCCATGCCTCCAAGCTTATCGAGCCTGTGGATTTCACTGTGTGAGCCTTCAAGGATTTAACAACACTTACAATTGACTTCAAATGTGTCAATAAACTTTTACAATAAGAGATTATCTCTAATCTCTTAACACAAGTGTATCCTAACAATCACAATCACTCAAAAATAAAGATTATAAATAAACAATCTCTCACACAATATATATGGTTGCCAATAAAATCTCAAAGTGTGAATCAATGAAACAAAAATAATATTAAAGTTCAATGATGATTGTATACTCAATAGCAAGCTCAATGATAATTGTTAGATCTCTTCTTATTTGAATTTAATTGAACCATTTTATAGTTGGAGCTAAAAACTAGTCATTGTTGACTTTCTGGAAAAAATTAGATTGTCATTTCCTACTATCGGTTAACCATTTTAACTTGTCCAAATAGTCGTTGTGCTTAGATTTTAAATAAACAGTTTACCATTTACAATTATCGGATCACCGTTTATTTCCAGAATCCTGCAAAACAAACTTAGATCTCTATTTTTACTAAACAGTTCAAGATTAAAAACTATCTCTTCTCTGTAAATTATTAGTTCACCGTTTTGTAATAAATGGTTCGCCATTAATTTTCAGAATCTTATCAAAACAAGTCCAGCTAACCATTTTTTATAAACAGTTCATGAGTAAGAAGACCATTTTCATTCTGTAAATTATCGGTTCTCTGTTTATATAATAAACAGTTCACCGTTGATTTTCAAAATCTGTATTTTGACAGTTTTTGTTTAAAAAAAGATTTTCTGACTCAAGTTACCAGTTATCCAGCTTCTTTAAACATGTCTAAAATATACTACGGCTTTAAGATTTTCAATTAAATAGCTTTAATATTTTTAATCAAGATCATATAAGTTTTGTTATCATCAAAATCAATATTATAAGATTATTTATGTCAACACACAAGATCTACTTCATACAAACTTGTCAGTATTGATTGGCTTGGTCAAAACATCCACTAGGTTGTCCTTGGTATAGATTTTTTACAAATTCACACTTTTATCTTTTACTACTTCTCGAACGAAGTGGTATTGTACCCCTATGTGCTTTGTCCTATAATAAAAGGATGGATTCCTTGCAATGTGCAATGTACTCTGACTATCACAAAACACAAGTATTTTCTTTTGTTTGTATCCGAGCTCCTCCAATAACCTTTGCATCTAAATAAATTCCTTACAAGCTTGCGTAGCTGCCATGTATTCTACTTCTGAAGTAGATAAAGACACAATAATCTGCAATTTTAAAACTCATAGCCAGTAGTAAATTTTCTTTTATCAAAGTCTCCTACAAAATATGAATCCACATAGCCCTAACAGTAAACTCTGATCCTGTATAACTTAATGCAACATTTGAGGTTCTTCAAATGTATTTCAAAATCCTCTTCACAATTTTCCAATACTTTCGACTAGGATTTTCCTTGTATCAACTGACTACTCGTACTGCTTGTACAATGTCTAGTTTAGTATATATCATAGAGAACAAACTTCCTACTGCTGATGCATACGATACTTGAGATATCTTCTTCCTCTCTGTTTCATTACTAGAACACATATTTAAGGATAACTTGAAATTAACACAAGAAGTGGAGTAGAGATTGACTTACAATCTTGCATGTTAAAGTGTTGTAAGATTTTCTTTAAATAATTCTTTTGAGAAAGTCAAATCTTACTATTGTTTTTGTCTCGGTGAATTTGCATTCCTAGAACCTTGTTTGCCAATCCTAAGTCCTTCATGTTAAATTCCTTAGCAAACTGTTCCTTGAATTCTTGAATTTGATCTCAGTTGGGGCCTATATCAATATGTCATCTACATACAATAGCAAAATGATAAAATCATTATCTTCAAATCTCTTGTAATATGCTCAATGGTCTGAATTGAGTCTATTGTGTTCTAGGCTCATGATGAAGGAATCAAATCTCTTATACCAACACCTCAGTGCTTGTTTGAGACTATATAAAGATTTGTTCAACTTGCAAACCAAGTTCTCCTTTCCTGTTTCAGAAAAACCTTCTAGTTAAAGCATATAAATTTCTTCTTCAAGTTCTCTATAAAGAAATGTAGTTTTCACATCTAACTACTCTAGATGTAGGTCAAATGTAGTACACATTGCCAAGACTATTCTGACTATCGTAAGCGGAACCACTGGAGAAAATATTTCATTGAAGTCAATGCCTTCTTTCTGAGCATAGCCTTTCACCACCAATCTGACACGATACTGCTCTACTTGATCATTGCGATCACAATTGATTTTATAGATCTATTTTTTTTTAATGGCTTTTCTTCTACGTGGTACAGATACAAATTCCTATGTCTTATTCTTGTATTAAGCTTCAATTACTTCCTGCATTGCTGTCATCCACAAAGTAATATATGAGCTTTTTAAAGCTTCATGAAAATTTGATGGCTCTCCATTTTTTATTAAAAGACAGTATGCAATATTGATATGTGTAATATAATCTGAGTGCCATACTAGCAGTCGTCTCTGAGGAGTCAATCGATGAACTTCTGAAGCCTCGAACTCAACTGGTTTTTGTTCCTCTTAGTCTGGTGTTGCTTTAGAAGAATCTTACTCTTCTTTTTCTGAAATATTTTTCACATATACTGGTACAGTCTCTAGCTTTTTCTTTATAATGCTATCATCCTCATCTTTCCTTTATAGTTGCTCTTCTACAAAGATAACATCTCTACAGATAACAATCTTGTGGGTAGTAGGATCCCACAGAAAATACCCCTTTACTCCATCAGCATACCCTAAAAAGATACATCTAATGGATTTTGGGTCTAGCTTTGTTCTTTCTTGAGCATTGTACATCAGGTACATAATGTAACACTCATTCATTGTTTGTTTGATTTTAATTATGCTTATCTATTTAATTTTTTGTCTTTTGTTTGAGTGAATTTATTTTGGTTAACATTCTTTTTATTTAAAAGGGATTATCTATCTTTATCATATAATATATTTTTACAAAAGAATGTGCTTTTATAAAACTTAAACTCTTCCTATCTCCCTACGATTTAAAACACTTTAATCAAATAAATGTATAAAAACAAAGAATTCTAAGGTTTTCTTTTATGGACGTTTGAAATAAGTTTTAAGGTATTTATTCTTCTTTAATACATGCTCTCTAATACAATCTTATGTGTTTGCTAATGAATGCAAGCATTATTCTCTTTATCATGAATGACTAAGTAGGCATTATAACACTTGAGCATTGTGATTTTATTACTATTTTTTCTTTATCTTTGATTTAATTTACGAACAAATTTTCTATAAAATTAAATAGACATCCCAAGGTTTTCAATTATGTATTTTGTGTAAAGAGATTCTAAGTAAACAATTTGTTGTGAATTTTCGAAGTTGGAGCAATGGTATTGGAAAATTCTGATTTTCCACAGTATGTCTAAGTTCACTGATTTTTCTGACTATCAAAATTATCTCTGAAAATTATGTTGATTTTTTTCTTTATTTCTCATTATGTCTATTTACTGATGTTTCATTTCATAAGTTTTGGTAGAGCACGAAAATTATAAAAAATTGTTATGTTGGGATGCTCCAATCCTGGAGACTACTTCCCAAAATTGTGATCGTTGATGGTAAAATTACTTTAGGCTGCTAAAAGGCTCTAAAATGATCTATAAAAATTATATTCATATAATATTATGAATCCTCTATAATTAAAAATTTATTTGACTAATTTTCATTAAGTTAACATTAAGTTATGAATTTTTGAAATGTAAAATACAAACCTGAAAGTTTCTGGACAGATTTGCTAGTCTCCAAATATAAATTTGTTCAAAATAGTTTCACATTTTCAAAAATTATAGAAATTTATATGTTATTTCTCAATGTTTCTATTTTTGTAAAATCAATTGGTCGAATTTAATAAGCTTTATTAAATATTTTACAAATTTTCTTATTTAGCTACCTCTGTTTTTATTACTACTGGACAGTGTGGATATTTGCATGTAAATTTCTTTTTGCAATATGTTTTTGACTTTTATTGATTTTTTTGAATTTTTGTAGGAAATGCTCCACATATTAATTATTTCCTTTTTAATTTTTTTATAATTTTCTAACATATGATTAGCTTGGTAAAACTCAGCTTGTATAGGATAGTCAAGTTTATACTAGCTTTGATGGTTCAGTGCTTATATTTAGGCTTGATTATGTTGAATTTATACCAAGGCTAAAAGGAGCAACAATATTGATAAGAATGTGTTTTGATGTTTTAGAACGAGAGTGAGCTCGTGGTTGAGATTATTGTTCTTTTTATTATTGAGGATAAAGGAAAGTAAATTCATGCATGGTACATGTATTTCACTATTAAATTACTTTGAATTTGAGGCATGTATTATGTTGAATGAAAAGTATATGAAACTGATTTGTTTTAGTCTATTACAATATTTTGTTAAGTAAAATTATTCTTTAAAATTATTTATAATAAAACTTTATTTATTAAAAACTTTTGTCATAAATTTTAAAAATGAAAACCTTTACTAAATTTTTTTAAGTTAAATACTTTGAAATAATTATCAATTATTTAAAAGTAGTTTAAGGATGTTTACAAATGATTAAAAGTTCATGGATTGTTTTAAATGTTTTGGTTCATCGTCTGTAGTGATATTATGTTATGTTATGAAAGGTTAATCGGATTTTATGCATATATTATTTTAAGGTTAATGATTTTCATAGGGTACAGTTCCCTAAATTATGTTATATGGCTGGGTCATTGGGTCTATAGGTGATGCTACGTGGCATGAGCTAATTATGGTTTATGTTTCAAATACTATTGTTATGTTTAGAGGATTTACGTGACTTTGTGACGTTTTGATTTATTTATATTGCCAAATGATGATTTAAAAAGGTAATTTCGCTAAGAAATTCAATAAATTATATTTTAATGGTTTTAGTATTGTACATAAATTTATTTACCAAGTTCACGACTCACCCCTCGTTATAATGTTTTTGCAAATAAAATTAAACAATATGAGCTTTTGGTCTTAAGAGGAAGAATAAGAGCTCAATTTCTTTTAACGAATAATGTTATCTTAATAAGTTATGAATATTTTAGCTTTCTTTGGGATGATATTTATTTAAGGATATGTTATTTCACTATTTATTTTCTTTTAGAGGTTTATATCATTTATTACTAGATAATGTTTTAAGGTTTTACAACTGAGAATGATGAAATGTAGTTTTACTATAATTTTACTGTAGTATTTTATTAATGGAATTGGGTTATTATGCATTGGACATCCAAATGTATGCAAATAAGAGTAATTAATTGTCTTTCCAATCCATATCTCCATTGGTGCCTTCAACTAAATTGTTGTTGATAAAGACCGATTAACCACATAATAGGTAGTTTTGGTTATTTCTGCCCAGAATGAGTTAGGTAAACCAGTAGTCCTCAACACAACTCTTATTTTTTCTGTAAGAGCTATGTTCATCTACTTCACCACTCTATTTTTGTTGAAGAATGTATGCCACCATGAACTGTATCTGGATACCTTCTTACTTACAGAATGCAAGAAATTCTTCATCTTTGTATTCTTCACTATTATCTTGGCTAAGTTTAAGATGCCACATCATTAATGACTCTTCTCCATTTGACGCGACACACGCATCAACTTCTTGTAGTATTTCCCCTTTAAGCGTGAATAAATTAACATTGATCTTTTCTGTTTTTATCAATACAAGCGTGCTTTTAGCAATCTTCGTGATCTTATTTTCTACATGAGTTTTTTACCCAATACTATCTATTTGTTTTAAAGACAATAGATTCTTCTTCAGGCTTTTGATATGTCATACCTTCTCAATTATGTGAACTGTACTATCAAACATTTTTATTTTGATAGTACCAATACTAACTATCTCCAAGACATAATCAACACCCATATATACAGATCCTCCTGAAACAGGTTCGTATCTATAAAACCATTCTCCCTTAGAGGTCATGTATCAGGTAGCTCCTAAGTCTATAAGTCATCAGATAGCCATTTTTTGCCTTTTGAAACCATTGCTACCTTGCTGTATAAAATGTCACCATCACCTAAGATATTTGCTACACGCCCCTGGGCATTTGATAACTCAGGATCTTTACCATTTCTTCTCTTTTGGTTATTCTAATACTCTTTCTTGACATTTCCTTTCTTCCCACAGTTGTAGCATTTGACATTCTTTTTAATTCTTGATTTTTATCTATCATGATTGTGACTCCCACTAGGGTCATGTTTCATTGATCTTTCTTGTCAATAATAGCGCTTCTGTTTGCTATGAACTCTATCTTCCTTTTTTTTCTGCCTACTCTCTTCATTTAATACAAAGGTTACTGCATTATCAAAGACTAGATTGTCCGCTATATTGTTGTTCATTACATTGATGACAAGTTGATCATACGAATCTGGTAGACTTTGAAGTAAAAGCTCTGCACCTTTATTTTCCTCTATTTTATGACCCAACGTTGTAAGTTGTGAAAATAGAGTTTTCAAAGTATTGATATGGCCAGTCACCAATGTGGTTTTTGCCATTCAAAGAGTGTAAAGTCTCCTTTTTAAAAAGATCTTATTGTGTAGTCATTTGGCCATCTATAGTCTTGTAAAAGTATCTTATATTTCCTTTTGTCTTTTTCTTTCACATTGGATAACACCCCATCGCAAGTGCCAAGTGTAGTCAACAATTACATTTTCGTCCATCTTATTCCACTTGTCATCATCAATTATCTCTGTGAGCCTTTCTCCAATTGCTACCAAATAATTATTCGTCCTCAAAATAGCTTTTATCTTCATTTTCCACAATGAGAAATGGTTTTCGTTGAACTTCTCAATTTCGTATTTTGCCGCCATTGTTTTTCACCACAAGTTGCCTTTGCTAGGATTGGCTCCCATCGTTTCAAGTGAATAGTAACCGTATACTTAAACAATCGTATAAGCGAACAGTACCCTTAACTCCAAAAGTACAACCAATAGCTTTGCTACCACTGTTAGGAAATTGATGGGTGAAGAAAGGCCATAACTAAAATGAAACTGAAAAAAAAAATAAAAAACAAGCACACAAAGAGGACACAAGAATTTATATGGTTCACTTTTAGCTTATGTCCACAGGCGAAAATAGAAGAATAAAATTTTACTAATGAAATGAGGATTACAAATATTGTAATAGTTTAGCTCATTACCCAAAACCCTGACACTCCCAATCTCTCAAATCACTAATCATTCAAGAGTTTTATAATTTTTAAGCTCTTTAAACTCTCTCTCACAACCTCAACTCACTCTTCACAAAATGAGATTGCTTCTCAAATTGGATGCTGAGATGGGAAATGAAGCCTTATATTTATGGGCTTCATTTCTTCTTTTTTTTTCATTAAAATAATAATGTTATTATTTTTTATTTTTTTCTTTTCAGATATTACGGTGTCGTAATATTTATGTTGGTGCTGCCATTTTTTATAGTTTTAATCCGTAGAAGTGATCTCAAAACTTCTCAGACAACATTGTCATTTATGATTTTGAGAGGTAACCAATATGCCATACGCCATTACGAGAAGATAAGCTGTATAACCAACATCAAGAAGTTGTCACTTATACCGATTTAAGTAATGCTCATGATACTTACGTGCCAAACTGCTAAAAAGTTGAGAGCATCACCTAAAAGGCTTTTCAAATGAATTTTACTTCTCATTTAAAGAGTTGCATTAATAAAAAGAATTTCAAATAATTCTTCAAATAAGATACTACAAAAATTCTTTTTACTTAAGGTATTACATATACAGCTTTCCTTAAATAAATGTTGTAGCACTTAATATAGACAACATTTTATTTTAAAAAGTTGTCCTAATATATTAAATTTTGATCAATTGTGGCTTTAAAATTAAAAGTTAAAGCCAGCTTAGACTTAATTCCATGCACCCTCATTAATCCATACAATATCTATTTTGCTTATTAAAAAAACCGATGGTAAGTGCAAATTTAAAAAGAAAAAACAAAATAGTTTTGGATTTCAAAGTGCTTATTGCAAAAAATTTAAAGCAACACTCACCACAATCTTATGATAATTTCATTTTCGATACATATATTGACGTAGGTTGGTTGTGTAGGATGAGTAGGATATTTTTCAAAGGTCATAACTTAGGTCATAGGTGTCCGTATGTTTTGGTCATAAAATATATTATTTTGAAGCTTACTACGAGATTAACCAAATCCAGAACAACTGTTACTAATCTACCTCATGGACGAGCCAAAAATTCCACTTCTTTCTTTGTCATTTTGCAATTTAAGTTATTTTCAAAATTTTCCGATTCTTTCCATGATCTTTATTTTTCTTTTTTAATAGCTATAAAATTTGGGTGCCATTTATTCTATTTTTCTTATTTAGACTAGAAGAATTTTATTATAAAATAATACTTTAGTTTTTTCTAATTAGGTAAATTCAAGATATTTATGATTACTATAAAAAGGGGCCTAGAACTCTTGCTTTGGTCATTTAGAATTATCAACAATACTTTCATATTTAGAAATGTTACTGATGGGTGTCGAAGCCAGCAAATATAAATACCTACTCTAACAAAATTGTGTATAGTGATTGAGCAGGGTCGTGTCCACAGAGATTGCTAATTATTAAATCCTTTTTAAAATAAAAATGTAAAATTTGGGGATTGTTGACAATAATGAAAATCAATTTAAATTAATAAGAATGCAAATTAAAGGTGTAATTCAAAATGGGAAAACTCTGGTTGAAGAAATTAATTCAGCTTTGATTTGACTACTGATCATCGATACAACTATAAATCATTACTGCTTATAAATAGACCGGTTATAGCTACTAAGACACTCTAATAGCCAATCTCTCCTTAATTAGTCGATAGCCAAGGTACGACCGTTGGTTATTTCCCTAATCAATAGACAATCCTAGATACGATCATAAGATTTAATCAATTGACAGCCTGAAAAATTAGAGAGACCCAAATCCTAATTAATAAACACGTACGATGGTTCATTTAAATTAGATTATTTATTCTCATAACACAACGCACTGCTATGTTATTTGCTACAAACATCAAAATCTTCATACGATGAATCTTTCAATTGCCAATAGATTAAATTGATAATTAAATAGTGGCCAATTATCTAATTAACAAAGATAATCATGACAATAATTCAGAGAATAAATAAATACCCAAAAAGCAATAAAACAATTAAAAGCACAAGAAAGATCTTACAGTAATGGTGAATCAAAGCTTCATTAACCTTCAACCAGAAAAATAAGTTTAGTTCCTCATGGAGAAAAAGAGAAAACCCTAAAAAAAATGAAAACAATTAATAATCCAATTCTAATTCTAATATCTCTTTATCTCCCTTTTTTTTTTATAGTTTTCTTAAAAAGGATAAAGATAAAAATATCTAAAATCTTATTTAAACTTACAAGAGTCATGAAAAGATAAAACACATTAAAAGAAATAAAAACGTCAAGTCCGCAATTGATAGCACGCGCCCACGCCTTATCAACAAACTTCTTCTGAAATCGACTGTCACGCGCCCACGCCTTATCGACAAACTTCTTCTGAAATTAAGAATTTCTCCAAGAAGTCATTTCATCCTCAAACATCATCTTGTACCTCAATTTAGTACTAATCAATAGAATTGCACCTATAAAAATAAAACACACGTAAATCACAACTATTAAGTGCAAAACATTGATATTAAAGGGATTAAACAATGCAAAACTAGTGCATGAAATGCACTATAACAGTTACTTCTCTTAAGTGCTGTTTGTTTTTTAGTCTGAAGCCTAAATTTAATTTTTTTGGACATTTATTTATTTTGGGTTGTTTGTTTTTTCAACTTATCACTTATTGTCAAGCAAGATTATCTAAATAGAAATCATAAAAAAGCTCACTTTTATCTAAAGTCTAAAACTTATGGAAAATTTTAAGTTTAAATCTCAAAAACACCCTTGTCATATATTTCCTATATTATGTATAAACTTAACATTTTTGTATTATCCTAGAAGTTATTTTTTTCAATTGTCTTAAATTTTTATTCACATGGTAACTGTTAACATTAACCAAACCAAAATATTGAACAAATCATATTATGTCCATTGTGATAAATCAAAACAAAAACAACAGTGTTGACTTTTTAATGAAAGTTTGTGTTACAATTTCATCTTTTATTACAAAATTAAATGAAGAAACAATGAAAATATTATTTTTTTAATTCTATCAAATTAATCAATTTATTAAATTTCTAAATTGTGAAGAATAAATATACGCACCACTTAAAAGGATGGTCAAGCTATTAGCTTTTAAATTTTTCTATTCAAAAGACTTGAAAGGAAAAACAAACATATTATTAAGATATTTCAATTCAGATTTATTCAAATTTTAGCTAAACTCAGACTTATTCAGATTTAAAAAAAAAAAATAATCGCAACCTTAATTTACTAATCTTTTACATTTCCACATCGTCATTTCTCCGTTTCACTTCTCTATTTTGCTATGGAATTTTTTATGAGTATTCTCTTGTTATCTTAGCTACATGTGTTAATTTCTTTTCTTTTTTTTTGTACAAAAGGGGCGCTTAAAATTGAGCTAGAAAGAAACAAAATGAGGGTAAGCTACCCCATACATATCATAGCAAAGAAATGGAATGACACTAGACGGGAGACTATTGAGATTATGAAGTCTACGGGGAAAATTCGAAGCATAATTGGCAAGGTGGTCAGCTACAAAATTCGTCTCCTTGTATATGTGGTTTATAATGATGTGCCAGCTTCGTTGCATGAGCTCCTTAATTGTCCTTACTAACTGAGAAAATTCATTGGCCATCTCTAAAGAATTCTTTAGCATCTAAACAATAGACAAGCTATCAACTTCAACGTGCAGCCAACGAACACCGTAGTTCCAAGCCATGACCAGACCTTGGTATAATCCTATAGTTCATCCCCTATGATCGAGCAATGACCTATGTTCATCGCAAAACCACCAACCCATCCTCTACTAGAGTCCCAAATAAGACCACTAGTAGTAGCAAATCCATTGCCCTTGACGGCACCATTAGAATTAAGCTTACACCCAGGCCATGTCAGAGGCTACCATCCGATCCATCTCTCCAGTTTTCTTCCTTTCCCATTTAGACTAGACTTGTTCATGCAAGAAATCGCCTCAGCTCGTGTAAACACATCCAGCAGCATGCTCCTTATGCATGTGGATGACTTGCTGAATGGAAATTGATTTCGCCAGTACCATAGTCTCCATATCGGTACCCCACAGGCGCACGACCACTCCAAGCCTTCTTTATAACTCAGTTGCTGCTTAAATTCAAAGATATCCAGTCTTTAAGATTCAGTGAATAGAATTGATAATAAAGCTCACTTGGGATGAGCTGACTCCATAATCTTCTAGCCATAAAACAATCACGAAAGATGTGCAGTGTATTCTTTATAGCTGCCCCGCACTGATCACAGCTTCAATCAATCTCAATGTTTCTCTTCCTAACTTCATATTTTATCTTTAAACGATCATGCAGCACAAGCCAAATAAAAGTCTTAATGCGAACTAGCCCCTTTCATTTCCACGCAAAGCTCCAAGAGGAACTCTCTACATCATAGGCCGAACTGACAGAGAAATCCCCCCTTTTAGAGTCGGCCCACAAAAATTGATCCTCACCCTTCCCCTCCATTGGCAGATGGACAACTGCTATTTTTAGAATGATGAAGTTCGGTAGAAGGTGCTCAAATAAATCCCAATTTCAATTCCCATTTGTGTTTACAAGATTACTAACCAATGCCATTAAAATATCATTCGGAATAAGGGCGACAGCATAGTAGACCAAGGGCTTGTCTTTCGAAGTCCAAACATCCTACCAAAATCGTACCCTTCTACTATTACCTCTTTTGAGTATCTGTCTAAACACTGCCAATTGCCTTCCACAAGTGTGAACCATTTCGCGTTGGTAATACATTAGGGAGGGTCAAGTCACCTAGCCCATATTTTGTATAAAAAACTTTCAACTAAAGGCTAGTTGGTGAAGAAATTAACCCCTATGCCAACTTCATAATTAGAGCTTTGTTCATCATCTCCATATTTTTCAGACTTAAGCCACCATAAATTTTAGGTTCGCAGACTATTTTTCAACCAATTAAGCTCATCTTTCTATGCTCATTCGCCCCTCTCTAAATAAACCTCTTACATATTTGATCAAGTTTGTTTGTAACCCCATCTAGAATTGCAGCCATCTGCATGGAATATAAGGGTATTGCTTGTAAAACAGTCTAAGTAAGAGTCATTCTCCCAGCAAAGGATAAATGCAAAGCATTCCACCCTGAAAGACACTTTTCTACCTTGTCAATAATTTCCTGATAGGTCTTCTTAGTAACCTGTGAGTAAAGCAATAGCATGCCAAGATATTTTCCCAGATCCTTTGTAACTGTATAGCCAAGGGAATCACCAATACAGAAGGCCACACTATTACTTACTATTTTAGAGAAAAAGATTTGTGTTTTATTTTTGTTCACTTTTGCTCCAAAACTGTTGCAAAAGTCCTCAAGGACCAAACTAATAGTCCTTGCTTGATCATAAGAAGCTTCGGCCAGCAACAAGAGATCATCTGCAAAAAATAGATGTGAGAGGGGGGTCCCATGTCTTGAAAGACACACCAGCTTCCAAGTACCATCTTACACTGCTTTAGAGATACCATGGCTAAGCTTTTCAATACACAACACAAAAATGTAAGAGGAGATGAGATCCCCCATCTAATGCCCCTAGAAGGTTCAAAATCCTCCATAAGCTCTCCATTCTAAAGCACATTCATCCTCACAATTGTTATACATTCCATAATAAGATGAATGACATCCACCAGAATGCCAGTCTCCAGCATAGTGTCAAAGATAAAACTCCAAATCAATCTATCATAGGCCTTTTCAAGGTCCACTTTAATAGCCATGAATCCCCTCTTACCAATTTTCTTCCTCATGGTATGGACAACCTCGTGGGCAACGACAATGTTTTTAATAATATGTCTTCCAAGAATAAAACTCATTTGATGCGGCCCAATGATTTGAAGAATGATACTTTGAAATCTGTTGGCAAGTATCCTAGTCACTGTTTTATACACAACACTACAAAGACTTATGGGTCGGTACATTTTCAAATTAAGAGGATTGTCAACCTTCGGAACCAGAACTAATAAGGTCCTATTAACCTCCAGGGATATGCTTACTTGCAAATATATTCTTAATAAAACAACAAACAGAAGTCCCCACAATCGACCACTGAGACTGGTAAAACACCGCATGGAGCCCATCCACTCTTGAAGCCTTTAAAGGCTTCATACTGAAAATAGTCGATCTGATCTCATTATCATCAACAGGTGCCGTGAGCAAATGTAGCTTTTCCAACTCCAACTGGGGAAAACAACCCTTACAAGCATAAGGCTGCAGCTTATCTGTCTCTGCAATGTATAATGTAGAGAAAAAATTAACTGCATGCTTCTTAATATCATCATTATTAAATAGCCATTGGCCTATATCATCTTGAATAGTTGTAATTTTATTCTTTTTCCTTTTTGAAATTGCTTTCCTATGGAAAAAAGCTTTATGACAGTCACCATGCATTAACCATTGCTTTCCAGATTTCTGCCACCAAAGTAGTTCTTCTTGATCTAGCACTTTTTAATCTCTCTTAAGAATTACTTTTCTCATGTTCTTAAGATTTCAATTTATTTTAGTTTGGATTTTGATTTTACCGAAGCGAAAATTGTCTTCAACTTCCTATTTTGTAAACCATATATTAATTTTAATCAATATAGATTTCAAAACCAAGAAGGCTTCATGAAATTAGTCTACAATTTTCCGCTACACCATGACAAAGCTACTATAATCAGCTTTCAACTAAAATGCGAAGAAAATGATGTTGGGATAAATAAAACCTTTGGTGAAAACCATCACATATAATCTAAAAATATTCATGTTGTATCACCAAGAATCAATAATAAATTATACGGAAGCGTACCTGAATCCATTGTTGTGCAAATTTTATTGAACTCGCAAGCGCACGAATCTATTGTAGAATAAATTAATGGTGACAAGTGTCAATCCCATGAGGAGGTGAATTTTAATTGCGTAAAGAATTAATTTTCTGAGTTGTTGGCTGGATTTATAATGAAAGTAACGTAGGCTATCTTATGATTTAAATTAAAACGGCGGAAATAAACTATTAAAATGAAGTGCTTGGATCTCCGGATCTCTACTCAACATGCACTATCGGCTTAACATTCCTTATTAGTGCTAATTAAATCATGAAGGGGGATTTTCCACTCCTCATGAACCTCACTCTAATAGATATGGTGCTAAGTGCTTCCTATGCCAAATAGTAATAACCTTGCCTAGGGAGACAGTTATACCATCCAATATCTAAACAAGATTACTACTATCTGTCAACGAAAAATCAAAACATCCACATAAATTAGAGGGGAAGAAAAAGTTAAATTACCAAATTAAGCCCATAGAGCATGTTGAGACTTCACCTTCAACCCAAGCTTGAAAGAAAACTAGCTACTCATAATTGAACTAGGGGTAAAATAGAAATTTTATTAAAATATGTAGAAAATACAAGATGGACATGGAATTACAGAAACCGAAGCTCAAAAATGGATTCAGGGGTGTCAAATTAGAGGGGAAGCCCCCTTTTTATAGATACAATGAGTAAATCATGGCAATCGGATTAAAACAATTTAGACACTCAAGATTGCGACACGTGACAAGTTCTTATTAGATGGAACACATCATCAAGGCTATCATTCCGTGTATATGCACGTATCGTATGAACATTTTTTCAGTCCACCCACATATTTCCACGTCGCCGATCAACACCACATAAGCATTTCAGTCCAATAGAATCGTGACACGTCATCAGTCAACACTACATCATCAGTCAATGCCAATACAGTATATGTGAACAGTACCATATATATGAACAATACCATTTTTCTTTTTAAGCTCCTCTTAAAATTTTTTACTGTCTTGAATTCAAAATTACTATCTGTTTTGCTATCTGATCTCTCGTTCATTGTGAAATGAGCATGATGTCCCCTAGAATACATAAAATACTTAATTAAAATAAAACATACATAATTAAATCACAAGAGACTTAAAGACATAAAAGTAGAGATGTTAGTGAGACTTGGAGTGTAAAATGATGATTTTCTCCTTTATAAATACACACTTTCTAGCACTCAACATTCATAACGCTTAATTCCTCTCTAGGGTTGTGTGATTAACCTTCCAGATCTACACGTCCTCCTAGAGAGTCCTTTAGTTCTCTCTACGCTCTCCCTCTAAAGATGAGATGTCAGAAAAAATAGAAAGAATACGTGTGACCTGGGGATCATGACCACTTATATAGACAATTGTTTCCTGTTGTCACTAGTATTCCTAATTCTGCCCATCATAAAATTAGAATACTAATGGGTCTTTACACATTAAAAGCCCACACTCTATTAGATATATTAAAGCTCATAATACCGAAAACCTTAACAAATCACTTTTAATTGAGCTTCACCTTACATGAAAGTCCACAACACATAATTATTCACATATAAGCCCAGCATTAGATTAAGGATTCAATAATGCTGGATTAAAAATCCAACAATCTCCCACTTGGGTTATATGTGTAACCTCATAATTATGTTTTATAAAATAATTGTATGAGTTCAACCTTACTGTCATTACCGAAATGTATCTATAACCAATCTGGTTCATCAATCACACTAACATAGAATCAAAGTGGCCTTCGTTACATCTATCGCAACTCGACCCTCAATAGTCACTATGCTAATACAACTGAATGACATAGATCATGATGTGGATTTGTAGTATAGAAATTTCACGCAATGTGATGTTAACATGTCTATTTTCAACTAATCCACCTTAAACCTTATTGAGATCGAATCATACTAAAATTAGAGTGCGAACAAACCAAATCTTTATTTCTGCAGAAAATAATCTTAAATATCAAGAAACTAAAATAGCTGAGAATGTCTATATTATAAAAGCATCTAAAATTACAAACTCTCACTAAAACTGAATATCCTTAAATAACATAACACCCATACGAGCATTGTGCTCATGGAACATCTTGGGTGACAGTCCCTTAGTAAGCGGATCCGCAATCATGAAATCTATGCCAATGTGTTCTATAGACAATTGTCCACTCTAAACTCTTTCTTTAACAACTAAGAACTTGATGTCTATATATTTCAGCTTTGTCGAGCTGCTGTTGTTATTGGAATACAGTACTGCTGACTTATTATCACAAAATAATTTGAGTAGTCTATCAATACTATCTACTATACGCAGCCCCGTGACAAAATTCTGTAACCATATCCTATGATTAGATGCCTCAAAATATACTATGAACTCTGCTGCCATCATGAAAGAGCCTATAAGAGACTGTTTAGCACTCTTAAAAGAGACAGCACCTCCAGCTAGAAGATAGATGTAACCCGAAGTAGATTTCATATTATTTTGGCATCAAGTAAAATCAGAGTCAGTATACCCAATAATCTCAAGCTTATCTGACCTCTGATATGTGAGCATGTAGTCTTTTGTTCTTTACAAGTATCGTAAAACCCATTTGGCTGCTTTCTAATGGTCTACTCCTGGATTACTTAGATACCTACCCAACATCCCAATAATGTACACTATATCCGATTGCGTACGAACCTAAGCGTACATCATACTTTCTATTGCTGACGCATAAGAAATCTTCTACATTTCTTTCTTTTCATAATCATTCTTAAGGCACTGATTGAAACTAAACTTGTGTACTTTAGCAATTGGGATATCACATGATTTGCAATCTTGCATGCCATATCTCTTGAGAACTGTTTCGATATATCTCTTTTGTGGTAATCCCAGAATACCCCTAGAGCGATTTCAGTGTATCTATATGTCTAATACAAAAGAGGCATCACCAAGATCTTTCATCCCAAAATTCTTAGCAAGAAAATCTCTTGGTGTCCTGCAATAAGCTTATATCGCTACTTGTAAGCAAAATATCATCGACATATAAAACCAGAAAAATAAACGTACTCCCACAGAACTTATGGTATATACAATTATTGACCAAATTTATCTCAAAACTAAATGAGATGATCGCTTGATGAAACTTGAAATACTATTGTCAAGATGCTTACTTGAGCCCATTGATAGATTTCTTAAGTTTGCAAACCATATTCTTTGGGTCTCCGGACACAAAATTTTTTTGCTGCATCATAGAAATCGTCTCATCAATGTCGCCATTGAGAAATGTCGTCTTTACATCCATGTGATGTAACTCAAGATCGAAATGCACCACTAATGCCATTATAATCCTAAAAGAGTCTTTTGAAGAAACTGGAGAGAAAGTCTCTTTATAATCAATACTTTCTTTCTACGTAAAGGCCTTTACGAAAAGACGCACCTTATACATTTTCACATTATCTTTCGAATCATTTTTTATCTTAAATTTCCATTTGCAACCAATAGGTTTCGCACCTTATGGTAATGAGACAAGATCTTATACATCATTGTCTTTTATAGACTTTATCTCCCCATTCATTGTATCAATCCACTTTTGAGAGTTAGAATTTTTCATAGCTTGATGGAAATTGATTGGATCATCTTCCATCATACCGTTGTCTACCTCATGTTCTTGGAGAAATGTAATGTAGTCATCTAGCAATGCACTTCTCATTTCTCTAGTGGATTTCCTTAATGGCATAGGTTCTTGAGGCGGTAAAGTTTGTTCTTCTGGAACAACTTCTTCTATAGGGAGTTCTCTAACATTGTCTTGATTTGTTGTGTCGCGAACAAAGTCAAGAATGAAAACCTGATCAAAGCCAATGACACCTATAAGAATATCAGTATATTCCTCTTCAAAGACAAAGTCTCTAACTGTATTTCCATCTGCAAACTCGACATCCTCAAATAACCGAGCATTTTCCGATTGAAAAATTGACTTAGTTGTGGGATCATAAAACTTGTACCCCCTGAATCGTTCTAAGTATCTAATAAAATAGCAACTCACCATTCTTGAGTCTAGTTTCTTCTTATTAAGCCTATAAGGTCTTTCCTCAACTGGACATCCTTAAATATGTAAGTGATTTAGACTAGCCTTTTTACCTGTTCGAAATTCATAAGGGGTTTTGACAGTCGCTTTAATTGGAACCTTATTAAGGATATACGCTGCAGTCTTAAGTGCTTCTCCCTAGAGTGATTCTAGTAAGGTAGAATGAGAAATCATATTTTTCACCATGTCTTTAAGCTTTCTATTTTGTCTTTCAGCAACACCATTCATAGTGGGCGAATCCGGCATAGTGTACTATGGGATAATACCACATTCCTATAGGAATTTAGCAAATGGCCCTGGACGTTGTTCACCTGAACCGTTATATCTGCCATAATATTCACCACTATAGTCAAATTTGATGCTTTTAATCCTTTTGCCAAGTTAGTTCTCAACTTCAGCCTTAAATTTTTTGAACATATCCAAGGACTGACTTTTTATGAAGGAGATATATATAGTCATATCTAGAAAAATCATCTACAAACGTAATAAAATATTGTTGACCATTTCAAGCAGGTGTAGAGAATGACCCATAAATATCTATATGTATGAGTTCTAAGGCATCCAAACTCCTATTAGCTTCAAATCTCCTTTTATTGGTTTGTTTCCCCTTAATATAATTAACACAGATGGCAAAATATGTGCAATCTAAAGGATCAAGAATTGCATCGGGCATAAGTCTCTTTATTCTCTGTTTGGAGATTTGACTCAATTTCTTGTGCTATAATGCAGTCGAATTCTGATTGGTTAACTTTCTCTTTAAACCTTGTGTGCTTAATTGTAGGGATTCATTAAATGAAGTAATTGTATCAATCATATAAAGATTATCATCGTCTAACAAAAAACCAGAACCAACCATTTTTTAATCATGAAACAAACTAAGTTTTCCATTCCTAAATGAACAAAAATAACCAGATTTGTCCAAAGCAGAAATAGAAATTAAATTCCACCTAAAAGACAGAACAACAAATGTTTCATCAAGATCCAAATAAAATCCAGTTTTTAACAATAATCTAAATTTTCTAATTGCTTCAACTTAAACTGTCTTGTCATTGCCCACATAGATGTATCTTTCACCATCACTAAGTTTTTGGCAACTCAGGCAACCCTGCATAGACATACTGATATGAGTGGTTGCACCAGAATTTATCCATCACGTGTGTCTAGATACCAAAGTTAAATTAACCTCAGAACAAACCAAACTAAAAAGCATACCTTTCTTAGAACGCTATGCATGATAATTAGTGCAGTGCTTCTTCTTATACCCTTCAGCCCTACAAAAGAAACAACCAGTACCTTCTAAATCACTAGGTTTTTTTTGTTGTTTCTTTTGAAGTGTTGTAACTGTAGCTTCCTTATCATTCTTCCTTTTCTTGCCCTTAGAGGTAAAGGCTAGGTGAGTACTTTCTGCCTTATCTTTTTTCAACCTATCCTCTTCCTGAACACAGTATGATATGAGCTTATTTAGAGATCAAGTCTCTTTCTAACAATTATAGCTTACTTTAAACTGGTTAAACTGTGTTAGTAAGGATATTAAAATTAAATGTACTAGCAAGTCCTCGGAGAGTTCAAGCTTAAGTGTTCTTATCTAAGAAGCAAGATGAGACATCTCCATGATATACTCCTTGATATTGCCTTTACCCGTATATCTCATTGAAATTAGGCTTGTCAAAAGCATACCAATTTCAACCTTTTCATTCTTGACAAACCTCTGCTCAATCTGTACAAGAAACTCCTTAGCCGTAGTTGCTTTCTCAATCATTGAATCCTTGAATGCTTCTGGAATGGTCTTCTTTATGATCATGATACACATGCGATTTGATCTTTCCCACTTTTCCATTTTCTTTTTATCATCGGGGATGCTCTCATTTGTAAGAAGTAGAGGAGACTCAACCCTTAACGCAAGGTCAAGATCCATGACTGCAAGAACTATAAAGAGATTCTCGTGCCATGATTTGAAGTTAGAGCCATTTAGCATAGGAATGGAATTGATGTTGGCAGTAATATCAGTAGCAGAAATAACTGAATAGAGAACAACAAACAAACAAAACAAGCTCATATTAGTCTTTAAAACAAAAATAAATTCAAATAAAGGTAAACCTCATCTCAAGATACAAACACTCCATTAATATTCTATCTGTAGACAAAATATTAACTCATAAGTGATATCTTGGTGTAGTAATCAAACACTGATAATAAGAACATGTCAAAAAACAATCATTACGTGTTTATTACCACAGGTGCACATGTAATTCTATTAAATATGGACCTTCCTTTGGGCCGATCGATATTTACAAAAATTACATATACAAAACCATTTGTATTCTAAAATAAATTAATTTCCACAAAAGAGGTCATTTTAGCACATGTTACTTCAATTAATTCATCTCAAAATACATATAAACATACTGATATTTGAATTTAAAATTGCACCAAAAATACTTTAAAAAATTAAAAAAAAATTCTTGTCAAAGTCTAAGTTTGACCGATCAACGATCAACTGTTGACCAATCAAACTTTAATCGGTTTAGACTGTTGATTGGATTTGGACTAGGCCAGTTCGGGTTGAACCGAACCGGACCGGTCCAGCCAGCCCCAAATCAAAAACTATAAACCCTTTTTTTTTCTTTCTTTCTTTTTTTTAAGCGGCGACTATGGTCGCCGCTTCCCCTTCATCTGCCGCTGCCATAAGGTCGAAGCTTCTCTGGTGGCAGGACAGATGGCCACTCCTTTACCAACCGAAAACCAACCACGATCCTTTTTTTTTTCTTCTTTTTCTTCTTGATGCGACGGCTTTAGGCCGCCGCTTTTAATGCAATCAACCACGGCCTAGTGGCCGTCGCATTGCGATAAAGGTAATGGTAACCTGGGTATATGCAATTTGGATGAAGCATATGTTCACTTTGGAGTTCTTGATTCTTGGTATTGTAGCAGAGTTTCTAAGTTCACTAGAAAGCTTTCTAAAGCTTTCTAACATTAAGATCCTACACCTTTGCAGCACATGTGCCAAGGTTGGCAGATAATTAGGGAATTATTTTTACTGTTTGCTTATAGAATACTAACTTATGTATCTTGATGTGATTAATAATTAACCTAGTACGACTTGGAGTTATAAATAATCTACTATATCAGTTCGGCCTCAAGGTTGAGATTCTTGTTGTCGGATTAATTACTTAGTATATGCTTTTCTCTCTGTGCAGCTTTTAAAATCGGAAAGAAATTATTGCGGCATTTACAAACATTTAGCAATCCCAATCGTTTAGAGCTTAAGATTAGAGGTAAGGATGGTGATCTTGCAGTCTCGGCTTCTCTACTCTACTGCTGGCCTGTTCTTCAATCCCTTTGTGTAACATTTCATTCGGGTGGTGATCAGTTCAGAAAAGGGAAGAGTAGGGTGATTCCAAAACAATTTTATTCTCTTCGTCTACCTACAAGTTCAAAACAGGTCAGAATGAATGAATTTTGCGGAGAAGCAACCATTTTGACTTTGAGATACTCTTGTTAACGAATAAAGCCTTGGAGTAGGAGAAGATACTTGTTGAAGTGAATGAAAAATTAGTTCGATGCAGCTGTGTTGCGGGAGCGCTTGCTTATTGGAAATAGGAAGGCAACAACCTAAGCCATCACTTTCTGATGAATTTAGTTCTATGCAGATTGATTATTTGTATGAAAAATACATTGTTTAGAGACGCATAATAATCTCCGTCAAAATAAACCAACCGAAAATACCAAAGCCATTGAAATTAATGAGACAACATCTTTGAAGTTTCGGACGGGTCGCGCACATTTACGACTGTGAGACAATGAGTAATCGCCATTGAAATTAATTAGCGTAATTTTGTTTTATATACTTGATAGTGACAAATATATTATAATAAAAATGCAATGAATTGTCAATAAATGCAGTTTTACAAAAATTATAATTTCGACTGTTTTTGAGTCAATACATAAAAAGAAGAAAGAAAGTTATTATATTTGATGAAATAATATATTTACGACAGCGATGACATTAAGCAAAACCATAATGATAAGCTTCGATTTTTAAGTGCAAAGTTGAAATATGCCTAGCCACATAAATAATTTATCAATCAACTGCCAAAACTAATGATGATGAATTTTATGGAATTAAGAGAATCTTCGAGAGAGGTTCAAAGTGTCACTATATTTCATTATTAAAGTGTCACTATAATTCACCAATCGTTCTGTATTAATATTTTTTTAATTATTTACTTTATATATTAGGTGTCGTTTTTCTTAGTTGGTACCTTAGTTTGTGGATTTGTAGAGCGTAGTGAGGAACATACTTAATGCTCATTATTTTTAGGCTGTTAACTTTGGATTAAAGCTCTATTTAAAGTAACATGCTATTTGAAAAAAAGAAAAAGGAAGAAAGAAAGAAAAGAGGCTTCTTGAGGGTTATTATTTTGGCAACATGAAAATCATATTTTAGGAAGTTGCCGGTTTTTCAAATAAGCAACACAATTTATCTATGATTTGTTGTCTTTTTCAACTAATTAGTCTTGAGTATAACACATAAATTTCACATAAAACAAAATATTTTACCAAAATTAACTCATATATATATATATATATATAGGGCAAATATCTACCAACCACCCGAAATTTTATATTTTATCAAAAATATACAAATGCTTTTTTCTTTTACAGTTATCTACTTGTAGTTTACAAAATATATCAGATATCCACTTTTCCTTTAACATTGTTTGAGAATTTAAGAGAATATAAAAAAAATGACTATTTTACTCCTAAGATAAAGGCATCTATGACTTTGTATAATAAAATAATAGAAAAAAGTTGTGTCAAATTCTTAATCTCCAACCTAAAATCAACATAAAATTGAAAGAATAAATAAAAACATTGATTTTTTTCCTTGGTTCCATTTCGTAGTTTCACTTCAATTTTGAAAAGCCCCCCAAAACTGCCCCTCACCTAAACGGAACCTAGACCCATTCAATTCTCCCCCAAATTGCTTCAATTTCTTACCCAAAATTTCGTCAATTGACTTCACCAAACACTTTCCCACACATCATTCATCTTTTTCCCTTAGTTCCATGTTATATTCACGCTTCAATTTTGAAAACTTCCAAAATTGCCCCTCACCAAAATCGAATCAACAAATCTTTAGTTAGGGATGGCAATAAAATTTGAATTTGGTCCGCATACGCAACGAATCTAGAAAAGTTTAGATCCGTATGTTAAAAAATATGAATCCGAATGTAAGAAATTAAAATCCGCACGGATCCGGATCTGGTTAATTTTATATTAAATTAAAAATATAAATTAACTTAAATTAAGAATGAATCTAACCTAAATCCCTAACCCTAATGTCAATATAGCATTTACACACACACTCACAATAGTTCACCAACAGCCGCAACCCACAAATCCCTAACACCCAAATCCCCCAATTCCATAAGAATGTCGTCGGTTGCCTCACAACCTCGCCTAAGCCTCCTCTCCAAGCCTCCATCAAGGTCGAGCGCTCTCACTGGTCGCTGCACGCTGCAAGCCGCACACCGCACGCCGCACGCCTCGTCGAATCCTCCGCGGCCTCACCTAAGCGTCCTTTCCAAGCCTCGATCTGGGTCGAGTGCTCTCGTTGGTCACTGCACGCTACACACCTCCTCCTCGTCGAATCCTCCCCGTCGTCGAAGCCTCGCCTAAGCACACCGATATTGTTGTCGTGCAAGCCTCGCCTGAGCACCCCGCCGCTGTCACTATCGTCCAAGCCTGACCAGATTCAATCTTTCTTTTGGTTTCCATTTTTCTGGTATTATTAATTACATGACATTTTTTTCCAGTTAATGATTTGGCATTTTGGTTGATTGTTTGATTGTATTTAAAGAGTTCAATCTAATGTAACATGTTTAAACTTCAAAATTTTACTAGTTCAATTTTCTTTATTAATTCAATTTAAATTAATTTTGAATAATTTTCTTTGTTGGTTCATTTAATAATATAATATAAATGTTTAATAAGTTTTGGAATTAGGTTTTAATTTGGGAAATTGTTGAATTTTAAAATTATATTTTTAATCATTAAATTTAATTTTTATGATCTGGATATTTGGGATATCCGCCCGAACAAAAATTACCCACGTCTTAATCCGCAAAAAATACAAATATAGATCCGAATCCGGATCCGAATTTTGCCATCCCTATCTTCAGCCTTTAAAGTTTGTTTTGCAGTTAAAAATGAAAGGATTTTGGTGAAAATAATGTCGGAACTGAATAGTGGAAGCAAATTTCTTTTTCACGCAAATTGGGCCACGAATTGAAAAAACAATTTGGACACCCCCCCCCCTCCCGAAAAAAAAAACAAAAACAAAAAAGGAAAAATCCTATAACAAATTGTCATTTGCTGAATGATTATACCACCCCTAGGCACCATCAATCTTTCACGGCAGTTAATGGAAAATTGGATATCCAGTACAGTATGAACTTCAAATCGGTAGCTGCAAAAAGAAGATATATATATATATATATAATATGACGGAAGTCCCTCTATTTTTAACGCACACAAAATCTCGATCCTTAAATCGGAATCAATCTAATGATTGAAAACAATGATGATATGATTTTTTTTAAAGCAGGAAATTAATAAAATTTGGGTCCCAATAAATATTAAAACAAGAAAAACTGACCATTCTATATATTGATCATTTGCAATTAATAAATTCCTACAAAATAATATATAAAGATATACTTGGACAATGGCCTAATGGCCCTGGCTCTTGCATTGAAAAATTGTAGGGAAGATAAAGGTCCTAATCTTTACTATTTTCATCTGAATTAGGTCAAGAATTGAGTTACGGAGGCAATTATCTAGCAACAAAATTAACACACCACAGACATTGTCATTCGTTAGGATTTGCAGATTTTTTTTAAATTTATTTTTATATTTTTATGAGGGCAATATTAAAAATTATACAAGATAGTTAGATCAGCTCTGAGAATAAAAATCTCATTTCAATCTCTTAATAACGTTAAACTTCTATTTCCCAATCCCAAATCATTGTAAATCCCACTAAGTTGATTCTCATTTCTACCGATAAAATGTGAAGTAAATATAATCAACTAATCCAATTTATAATTTTCATTTCTCAATCTAAAAAGTATATTAAGACCACGTCATTGAGGAATCCAAAAAGCATGTCAAATTTTGTGATAAATATCCTCAGACCCCTTGCGATATAAATATTAACTATCATATTTTTTAACATTTTAATAGTTTCAGTCTCGATAGGTTTGTAATTTAAACAGGTCACAGTGTCTGGCAATTAAAAATAAAGATTTATAGATAATACGATGGTCAATTTTTTTAAGATTACTGTAAAAAAAAATCAAAATAAATAAATCACTTTCATAAAACCTTTCTCAAAAAGAAAAAAAATCAGATTAAATCTTTCTAGTTCCAAATTAAGATTTTTTTTTCTTATTTTGAACCAACAACAAATCAGATGACAAAAAAAAGAATAAGAAAAATTGTTAAAAGTCTTCATGAACACGATTTCTTTTATAAATCAAAAACAATTATTAAAAATTTAATAAGACTGTTTTTTTGAAATAGAAACTTTATTAAGACTTAATAATGATATAATCTCATTTGAGAACATAGAAAATATTTTCAGTATTGATTTTTACTAAGAAAAATGTCGTGCCATTTTTAGATTTTACCTTGTTAATTTCTTTTGTATGAAATAAGGCTACACTTATTGTCGGAGGAGGAACAACAAATTACGTGTAAGTTGAGTTGTTTTGTATATTTTGAAGCCTCTTACAGCATGCAAATTGAAGGGATTAAAAAGTCACACATATATATATGTGTAAAATTTACATCAACCCATAACTAGTGTTTTTTTTCTTAATTATTATCAATCAAACAATTGAAATATCATAAAAAAAATACCTAGAAGTTAATATAAGTTACATATTGTAACTTACCCACTTTCTATAAATATCACCAGTTGAGGAGGAAGCTGCAATGAAATTTCCTTGTACTGAAGAAGCAACAGAACCCCACGAAATGTTACTCTCGTTCTGCTACATTTTTCAAATTTTGTCGGCCCCAAAAATTGAAATTTAGCAATGATCTACATATCTAATTATCATATAACAACAAAAGTTATATTCATATAATTAATTATACATATATAGACTCTCCCTATGTGAAACTCGTGAACCGATCGATCAACTTCATCATAATGATATGAAAGACCCAATTGCAAGAACAACAATGTGGTAAATAAAAGAGTAATTAAATGCTCATAATGTTGGGACTTGATGTGATATTTGATGTATCATTTTTTATTGATGGTGCAGTAGAGTTACATCATTGATGATAATATAAAAAATAAATTATTATCCAATACATAGAAGCTATTTAAGGTAACACATAATATTAAAGTTTGGTTCATATATTTTTTTACTAAAATAAAAGTGAGAATATTTAACTTTTTTCATTTACATATAAACATCTTATAATTAGATATAAGTTATACAAAACAAATTAAGAACCTGTTTGGAATTACTTTTGAGAGGTTTAAAGGTGATTCTGAAAATCAAAAAACTAATTTTAGTGTTTGGTAAAAAACATTAAAATCATTTTTTTGTCAAAATCAACTCCTTTTACGGTTGATTTTAAAAAGTAAGGAAAGAGTGACCTTTAGATTCTGATTTTGAAAATCAATTTTATCCTTTAATACAATTTCATAAATATCCTTAAAATTATTACCTAAAACCAAAATTATCCTTAATTAAATTGGAAATGAAATCAACATTTTAATAAATTTTTATTATAGTTCATCAATATAAATTTATTAATATCAATTTGTTCGTCTGATTATTATTACATTTGTTTCACTATATTATAAATTTACTTATCAATTGTTTTAAGATAAAAAAAATAAAATAAAATCAATATGTTAGAAATTTTACTTTTAATTAAAATTATTATAATACACGGTTAAAAATATTATGTGTACATGTTTTTGTATGTATAAGTAAATTTTATTCTACATTATGTACATTTTAATCATTTATTTCTCTCAGCAGTTTAACAGTAAAATTTACTAAACATTCATAACTGCTTTCAAAATTCACAGTACTTTTAAAAATAAAATTTATCAAACACTTAATTGATTCTCTTCACAGCTAATTATTTTTACAGCATAACTAATAACAATTATTTTAAAAGCTACAATATTTCCAAACTGGCCCTAAGAGTTTGTTTGTTAAATGTCTTAAATCTAAAATTATATTAATTTTAGACTTTTTTTTTTAAGTTTACTTTCTTTTTTGTAATTTATGTTTGATTTTCAGACATTTACATTTAAATAAAAAAAAAATAAACTTTTGTAACTTTTATTTAAATGGGAAAGGTCTAAGTGAAAAGTAAATATTATATTTCATAAATATATCTATAGAATATACTTATTTCCTAGGCTATAAAACTTAATCCCTCTTTTTTTGTTTTGATTTATAAGGATATTAAAGTTAAAGAACCATGGTTAAGATATTTTCATTTATAAAAATAAACAAAATACTAATTATATTCGAACATTTTAAAAAAATAAATACGTCATTCAAACATTTGTATTCGAAACTATTTAAATTTCAAAAATTTTAAAAATATTTAGATCCATTCATATTAAAAAAAATACTACCTAATTGAAAACTCTAATTTCTAAAAATAATTAAAATTTAAATTTCAGACAAAAAAACAAATAACCCCTAAAATTTTAAATCCAAATTTTATAAGTATCTCATTACTCTAAGGTCATGCTCAGTTAGGTAGAGCAGCTGGGAAAATGAAAGGAATTTGAAATTATTTTCCCTTTCAATTGTTTGGTTGGCAATAAAATTATGGAATGCAATTTTCACAGAATTTTAATTTCTATTAAATTGAAAGAGTGAGGAATCAAAACTCCTCCACCACTAGAAAAAGCTTTTAAATTTGCTTCTAGAATTTTTATTTAATTTGCTTGCCGAACAGCCACTTGCTGCAGCCAGGCTGCCAGACAGCCACCGACATGCGAGCATCTAACATCATTGCCGACACCATTGGATTCGAGCATGCCCAATCCATGTGCTAACACTACTTTTGGCTTACAAAATTGGTGACATATTGTTGAAAATTCTGATCAAAGTTATCGGATTCATCTAAACATCATTCTTTCTGATGAACTGGCAAATTATAAGGCAAAACTAGTGCCCCTGGTGAATAGATCAGAATGGTGAATTCACGCATCTGAAAATGGCCCTGAGCTGTTAGCGGTGGTTCCGACGAAGGACCTAGTGACTTCTCCGGCAAGCTGTTTCAATTCTTATTCTAAAATAAAATTTCAAATTAAAGAAATAAAAAATTGACTAATAAATTTTTTGTATTAAACAATGGTTTATTTAAAAGCAAATTTAAAAATAACGTACTTAGTTAAATAGTAAAATTTTAATAATTGTCCAAACAAAAAATTATGGTCAAAGGTTAAAATTTTCCAAACAAAAAATTTGCAATTCCTTTCCACTTAGGATTACATAAGAATCTGAATAATAGAAATTAGATTCTCCACCATTCTTCTCTCCTTTCCTCTCCTCTCCTTCTTTTCCTCTCATTTCCTCTCCTCCTCTCTCAATTCTTGCTGTCAAACATCACCTAAATATAATCCAAGGTTTGGTCACTTAGGCTTCTAAATTTGGAAGGTATGGTTAGACTGAATTAAATTTTAGAATTAGATTTTGGGTTAGAATGTATCAAGTTGAATTATATATAATATAGTTTTTCGTTTGATACAATGTGGTAAATGACCATGTTTATAAATATAATGTAATACAGATAAATAACCATTTAAATTTTATAATTATTTTAAATGACATTACTAATTGTTGAATTTATTATTTATGAACACTAGTGTAAATAAATTTAAACAAATTTTGAATTAAATTTTTGATATTTAATGTAATATAAAATTATAGTTTAAATAAATTAAGAAAATTAATTTTTTATATTTAATTTACATGAATAATAATTTAAATAAAAAGAAAAAGAATAATAAAAACGATTTTATCCAACCTAAACCCAAATTGATACGAGGATTATTAGTCTCGGTATTTTTGGAACTAATCAGCAGGTCTCAACAGTCGAACATATCCAACGCTGTATTAATTTATTTCATTCTAAAAATTAATCCAATCCTATCCTATGATCCTATGATGGTCCCTCCCAATCATGGCCTCTATTTAAAATTTTATTGTTCAGATGTAGCTATCACATGAGATAATCAATACGTGTGCAAATTTAAATGCAAGCTTCCGAAAACGATGGATCTTTATTGCAGCAAGATGTATTTTAGCTGGCTAATTAAAAATGGCGATCAAATCATATTCATGTGACAACGAAAGAACTAAGAAGCAAACATGCAAAAATGCAATAATGAGGGTAATGTCAATTCTGGATTGTATAAATTTAAAATAAAATTTTTCTGGGTTCCACCTCAATATGCTGACATAATACACCTGTCTCATCTGAGTTTTTCTCCCTGTCAGGGAGTAAATTTAGTTCCTGGTATGGTTAGTGTGATGAGACATGATGTTTGCGTACAGATTAAACTCGGCACCAAACTGTCAATGAAAATTTATGGTACAACTTTCGTTGATGTTCACGTAATAATAAAAAAAAATTAACAGAATAGTTGCCGAATTGTCTTCCTTCCCATTAATAGTCAAGTTACTTTGCGCAATTTCTTTTTTTGAAAAGTGACCCTGTCAAAATCAATAAATGTCGTGGGACTTGATGTTCGGCAAAAGAATATATTCTGTTCTTATTTTGACAAAAAAGGTTCTTTTTATTTGTCAGATAAAAAAAAACTAATCTCCCAAAAGAATATATCATATACTTTTTGTTGGAAATAATTTTTTAAATAAAATTTATTTAAATATAATTTTTTTATTGATATAACTTCTACAAATTAAGCTTTTGATAGAAAAAAATAATTATTTAATTATTAATAAAAATTTTATTAAAAATTATAATATTATTTTAACAGAAAGTATATTGAAGTTATGTTTATAAAAGGAATAAATTAAGATAATGAAATAAATAAATGTTATTTTAGATAATTGAGTTTTTTTAAGAAAAGTTTTAAAACTTTTATTTTCAAAAACCTAAAATTTTAACTTTTACTAAAAGAAGTAAAATAATTTATTTAATCCCCAAACACCCAACTCAAAACATAACAAAACAACATCAAAAATTTCAAAAATAACTTTCGAGTAAAATAATTATTTTTTTACTATTAGATAAATTATAGTGAACATGCACACATTGATGTATGGACACGTCTTTCAGTATGTCTAAGAGTAAGAATATTGGTGTTTTTAAAAATATTTATAGTACTAAGCTTTAATAAATTTGTAGTAACAAGCTTTCATGATTTTCTATACTAAGATGATTGACAATTTTAAAAATAAGTACATAAATATGGTACACATATTAAGATTTCCTCATGATTTGAATTTCTTCTTAGTAAAGTTCATGTAAAAATTACTGGTAATTAATAAATTAAAAAAAATAAAAATAGCTAAATATTCACTACACATTAATCACAATCTTAGCTATATGTTATCACTGAAAAATACATGGCACACAATCTTTAAAATCTCCAAATAGTTTAGATTATGAGAGAATATAATAAAAATGGATTTGGATTTCAAAGTATTTTTATGATGATTTTTTCACAGGGTTGTGATCAAACTTGTTAGATCAATTATAAATAAACATCTGGCACCAAATATTTAAAAGATGATCAGGATAGTTCAAATCATTACTAGATTCAAATTCACTAATAGAATGATAATCATTTAACTAATTTTACTTTTTTCATTTATTAATCATCAATTATATACTTAAAAATTCAAATAAAGAGAGAATCTTGATCCACAATGAAAAAATAGTAGATCTTCTTTGTATTTTTCTTATACATAGGCGCATATTTGTCTCATATATATTAAAGAGGAAACAGAAGATAAAGTCTTGGAATATTCTTTTCCAACCTAGATTTTAACCCTATCACCCACCTATATTCTCATCCACACTCTCTCATGACCCTAAAACATCACATGTTTATATAGCCCCAAAAAATTTTTTTTTAAAAAAAGAACTATTCTAATCAATCATTAAACAAGCATAAGAGCCCTAAGCAAAATTATAGCCCAATGCAGCTTCCAGGAAGGAGAAGCTCTCTTCACGAATGAAAGGTGCAAGAAACTCACCCATAACCACACACCTTATTATCTCTTCTTTCTTTTTACCTCTTGCTGCCTTCGATGGCCACCCTCGTCTCGCTTATATAACCCACTCTCCGCTCTTGTTTTCTCACCGCTTCTCCTGTTTACGTCGCCAATAATACATTCATTCATTCATTTTTCATACACTTGCCATACTGACTAGATTCTTAATTTTTGTTGTTGCTAAAAGCAATACTTAATGGCGGCTTTATTATTTGATGATAATTTAGAAGATTTTGAAGACTATTTTCCATCCATGATCAAGAGACTTGGAACAGAAGGGTTTATCTCTGAGCTATGCTACGGGTTTCAGCGGTTAATGGATGGCGAAAAGGGCTTGATAACTTTTGAGAGCTTGAAGAGAAATAGCTTGCTTCTTGGTTTAAATGATATGATGGATGATGAAATTGTGTGCATGCTGAGTGAAGGTGATTTGGATGGAGATGGTGCTCTTAGTCAATTCGAGTTTTGCATTCTCATGGTTAGGTTGAGTCCTGGCTTGATGGAAGGATCCCCACAGTCGATGGAAGGATCGCCAGAGTCGATGGTCGAAGATTTATATATGTAAACTTAATTTGTTTATGTAGCTATAAGAGAATCTTAATTAAGTCTTCTTTTCTTTGTACTTCGCGTCTCAATGTGCTGTTTTGATCCATTCCATGTTTTTCATTCAAGTTCATGCACGTTGCAAAAATAAATAGTTCCTCATATCTAAGCAAATGCTTATTTGCTTTATTTGAATTTTGGGGTTTAACTAGCCAGCATCCTGTAAAATTTAAATGGATAACTAGTGTTATATTTAACCAAATTCACCAAAATATAGCTAGAAGAAGGCACTAGCATCTCTCACGACGAAACCAATCGTAATGTGGTGTTAATTAATTCAATTTTCAAAAGCGTCGACTGTTAAGAAAATCCTTCATATTCAACTTCATCACTTACATTAATGAAAGAGAATTTGGCAGCAGAACCAAAAGGGATAAAAAGACGAAACCCTAACTCCTAGAGCCGCCACACTCCTTTAATTTCTGGGAGCTGGATTGGCCTCACCGGATGAAGGTGCTGGTGATCAGCCACCGCCGGCACCATCCTCAATAGCTTGTTAGCGAGCCTCAAGAAAGAGGAATTAGAGATAAAGGTAAGCAACCTATGTCTGTTGCAGATGTTCAGCCTCGAGTTCCTACTGGTCCTCAATGTATTGTTGTTGCAGATAATTGACCCTGGGGTGCCTGTTGCTTAGCCTTCTTTTGTTCAAGGATAGTCTTATGGTTTGGCTTATTAGCCTATTTCCTGTGGGGTGGTTCAGCCTTTAGGGCTCGATATTGCTGCGGGTGCATCTCCCAGTACTAGAATCCTTGCTTGTGATGCTTGGGATGATGAGGTGTATTTACTTGGCTAAGTTTGGCCTAATTCTGATTGTACTAATGGTCTTGTTTTTTATGATATTGTCATTCTTGTTTAGTCTAATCTAGCTATTGAAGCTCAGGATCGTGGTGATTCTTCTTTGCGATCACTAATTAATATGACTTATGATGGTAATGATATGACTTTGGATGATTCGGATGTCAAAGGGTATCCACGAGCTCTATTTATTTGATTTGAGATGGATAATATTCGTATAATGGTTATGGGTTTCAACTTCCCCTTTGAGAAGATTTTTTTCTCATTTTGATGAGAATTTTAGTTTTGAAGAGAATATTATAGTTAATGAATATATTTTATCTGAGCTTGACGGTATTGAGAGGCATGGTCTTAACCCAACTTTAGTGTTGTTCGTAAGAGTGGGCAAATGGTTAGGTTTTTATCAAACTGAACCGAACCGAACTGAACCGAACTGAATTAACAAATGGTTTAAGAATTAATGAATCAATTGGTTTGTGTTCAGTTTGATTTAAAATTGAACCGAACTGACAAACCGATCTATTCGATTCAATTTAATTATAAAATACTTTAATCTAAAATATATAAACCTAAAATCAAATTTCAATTACAAAAAATCAAAACCCTAAATCACGATTTCATCTCTCTCCCTTGCATGTCTCCCGCTCCTCACGGCACAGCCCCTTAGCAGCATCTCTCCCTCTCTGCACATGCACGACACGGTCAGCTCAGCCCCTCTCAATCTCTCCCTCGCGTCTCTCCTCGCCTCACACCACGGTCAATGCCTAGCACAGCCCTTTAGCGACAGCACAACCCTTCCCCTCAAGCACAGTGACGCCATTGTTAGCCCCTCAAGCACGGTCATCTTGGGTGCTGCGACCTGCAGGTGTATTTTTTTTTTAATTTATGTCATGTGTTTGTTTATTTTCTGTTAGGGGTTGATTTTTTGCACTACTGGTGTAGATAATATATTGGTTACTGGACTTAAAAATTGTGAGCAAATACAGTAGTTATGGCTTGTGGCAGTGAAATGGGTGTATTGTACATTGCGGCCAAGAATCCAATTGCGAGAGAATACTATTTCTTAGTAACTAGTAGCTGGATTTAAAGTTTAGAAACAAATGTATCATACTTATATCAATGAAAAATTGAAAATAATATTTGTTATTTGGCATAATGATTAATGACTTAATGACCTTCGTAAGGTTGCAATTTGATATTGGCAATTTGGCATGGATGTTGTAAATTAAATTAACAATGATTGGAAGTAAATTATGATATGTTGGCATAACTTGTTAAATTAAATTAAATTTAAATTTTATTAAATTAAATTGTGATATGTTGGCTAGTAGTTAAATTAAATGTTAACTGATTTTTTTTATTTTAATAACTTGTTAAATAAATCAAGATTGCTTATTTATTTTTATTTTATTTATTTTAGATGTCTAATTATTCAAGAGTTCAAGACAACCTTGATTAAATAGCTAATGATCTTGAGCGCGAAGTTGAAGTTGATGATAATGAAAATAATTCGCCAAGAATTGTTAGCGGAAACAAGAGGAAAAAGCCTTCATCATCCAAACCACCACTACCAAGGAAAAAAAATGCCTCCAAGATCAATAATGTGGCAAAATTTCACTAGACTTTTAGATAACGATAAGAAGTGCAAATGCAACTACTGCGATAATGAATTTGCATGTGGCTCAGTAGGGTATGAGACTAGTACTTTGAGGACTCATTACTAAGAAAGGTGTAAAAAGTACAAGGACTTTTAGAAAGACCAAACAACTTTAACTCAAGATGTTGGTAGTGATGGAATTGTAGTTAGAGGATTTAATCAGGATGCTTGCAAACGAGCAATTGTGAAAATGATTATTCTTGATGAATTGCTTTATTCTATTGTGGAGAGTCCGGATTTTAAGCATTTTTGCAGTGTGGTGGCTCCTAGATATCTTCTTCTATAACGAAGAACCATTACTAAACATACTCTTGATATGTATGTGGAAGAAAATACTAAGTTGAAGAGCTTATTGATTAGGAATAAACAGAGACTACTTTTGACCACTAATGTCTGGACTTCCATTACAACAGCTAGCTACATGGTCATCACAACTCACTTTATTGACAAATTATCAATTTTAACACTGTTAATTATCATTCATCGGAGACAATTGGTAACCAACTTGAAAAATGTTTAATTGACTCGTGTATAGAATGAGTGTTTACTGCAACTCTTAACAATGCAAGTCCAAATAAGGTTGCTCTCAGGTACTTAATTGATAGAGTAAAGATTTGAAAGGATGATGCATTAGTATTGAATGGGGATTATTTGCATGTTTGTTGTTGTGCACATATATTGAATTTGATCGCTATTGAATGGTTGAAGGAATTCGAGCAGAGTATAGTTAGTGTTCGAAATGCTATGAAGGAAGTGAGATTTTTCCACCACTAGGATGCAAGCATTTCAAATTCATATGCAACAAAAGAAGATTAATTGTTGAGGAAGTGTGATTTTAGATTATCATACTAGGTGGAATTCTACATATTCCATGTTGAATATAACATTGAAATTTAAGCCGACATTTGATCGGATGGCACTTGAAAATAAGCTTTGTAATGCTTATTTCAATGGAAAAAAGGGTGGGAAGAAGAAAAGAGAGGGGCACTGTTGTACAGTGATTGGGAGAGTGCTTGTAATATAGTCAAATTTTTGAAGACTTTTTATGATATGACTTTGTAATTTTCTTCTTCTTTAAAGGTGACATCAAATCTTTGTTATACTTTTGAATTTTGATATATAAAACAGAATTTACTTTAACTTTATTAATATTTATTTTTTTTTTCTTTTAGGTGACATTGAATACTTGTTACAATTTGATATGTCAAATTGAACAATCTTTGGAATCATTGTCTGCTAGTAATGATAGCCTTTTGGGTTTAATGGTAATTAAAATGAAGGAGAAATTTGATAAGTATTGGGAGAGCTGTTTCGAGATAAATAAACCATTGATTGTTGCTTCTGTACTTCATCCATGGGCAAAAATGAAACTCGCAACACATTGCTTTGACAAATTATATGGCAAGGATAGTGCCAAATGTGTTGAGATGAAGGAAATGGTCAAAGATTTGTTGAGTAAGCTTTCTGAGTCTTATAATGCACAATATAAACAGAATATGAGTGGGAGTGCAAGTAAAAGTACAAGTGGAAGCCAAACTTTTGCTATTGGAAGTAGAAGTGGTTCAAATTTTTAGGATTTAGGTGGTGATGATGCTGTTATGATTGAGGACCCTTTCTCCGAATTTAGTAAAATGGTTTTAATTAGATCTTTACTTGAAGGTTGCCAGAATTGTCAAATGGGTTAGATCTTTACTTGATGAAGAAGATTGAAAAATTGCAAAAGGTAATTTGGCTACTAAATTTGATACTTTGTTATGGTGGAGGGTGAATATTGCCAATTATCCATTTTTGTCAAGTACAGCGAGGAATATTCTTGCTATTCCGATGTCTACTTTTGCCTCTGAGTCCACCCTTAGTACTAGAGGTCGTATTGTAGATCAATATAGAAGTTTTTTTATTCCTGACATGGTTGAAGCATTGTTATTGTTACGTAATAGGTTAAGGTCTTCCCTTTTTATGGATACAATAGGAGATCCAGATAAATTAGTTAAAGACAATGAGTTTATGGATTAGCTTGCAGAAGGTATGTTATGTTTAATTTTAATTTAAGTTTACTTTTTAAGTATTACAAACCTTATACAATTTATTACATTTAATTTATTTTTTAAGTAATATGAACCTTGTTCAATTTATTATTTTTTTTATGTAGAACTTTGCAAATCAACAACGGCAGACCAACTTGGTAGGTCAACATGAAATTGCAGTTCAACATAAACAATTTTTAGGTAATAAAATTGATATACATTTATTTGTTATTAAATATCACTTTACTTTAGTTAGTTTAATTATTCAATTCTTTGGTTTGCTTTGAATTTTGATATAGGTGATATGGATGGTGGATGTAGTTGTGGCTTGTTTGTTATGGTGGACATAGCTGTGGCTTGTGTGTTATGGTAGATGTAGTTGCGGCTTGTGTTACGGTAGAGTTTTATCGAATGTCGATGCAGTATTTTAGGCTTGGTATGTTTTTTTTTTAGTTGCCATGGATTTATAATCTATAATAGATTTTGAAATTAGGTGTGTTTGTGAATTGCGACTATTCTGTATTGGAACTTTATTATTTTGCTTTTGATTTGAGGATTTTTTTATTTGTTTATTTATAAACATTGTTATTTTTTTTGTAGAGTGCCGTTGGTAGTTAATGCATGTGTAAATTGAAAAATTTAGTAAAATCAGGCAGAGACAGTAAAATCTAATAATATTAGGGATAAAGCTATAAAATCAAGAAAATGTAAAAATCTGAACCGCACCAAAACTATTGGATTCGATTCCTAATTTTGGTTTGTGTTTGGTTCAAATTTTTGAGAATCGATTAGTTCTGGTTCGCTTCGTTTCAGGTCCAGAACCAAACTGTACCGAACGGGCTATCACCCACCCCTATTTGTTGGCTCGCATTCCTCTAGTCAAGGAAGGGCTTTAAATTAGCCACTGAGCGCAAGTATCGTAAGCAACACCCTGAACATTTGCTCATATTCATATAGTTTCTTTTATTAAGCCTTGTCTTAGGGTGTTCTCTTGCTTATTCTTTGTTCTTTTATTTTGTTTTGATTTTTTTTTATTGGTTATTTCTTTCTTTGTCTTGACTGTTTTGGTCTATGTTCCTCCCCAAATGTTTTTATTTTCATTTTTATTTGAATTTATAGAACTAGTGTAATACTTAATTGATCAAAGAAGTTTAAATGAAATTCGATTTTTTTAAGCATTGTATCAATAAAAACTGAATCCCTCTAGTTATGTCGATGGCATTCAAAAACACTAACTTTTTCGGCAAAATCTTTTGCTAATTGATCCACCTAATGATAGTACCACTGCTTCTTTTAATATTAGAAAATCTGAGTTAATGTCTTTTAACAGGGGGTTTGTTTTCCATTATTAATTCTATTTCCTTGCCCCAGTTGTCTCAACAATATGGTAGCAACTAATGCCTGATTCAGCTTATTCATTTTTTTTTTATAATTTTCTATATGATATCACACGTCCTTCTGCAATTCATTTATACTTATTACCTCCTACTTCCATTTCTCGATCATGATTAATGACTCTTAGAAGAGACCTTTCCAAAATTAAATAAGAGCATAGGCACACAAATAGCTTTTATCTTTGGAAAGCTTTCACTCAAAAGTTTGATGCCAATTTAAAGAAAATAAATAAATACAACGATCGAATGAGATTCTCTGGTAGGAAGAGAGTTCATACCCATCATCTTCTCCAGCTAGATTGTAATGCGATTTTAATGACTTGTTCCATCTCGGTCCTAGTTTCTTACAAATTACATGATTTTTTTCCTTGAGTTTCAACAAAATAATTAAATAAATACAAAGATCGAATGAGATTCTTTATTAGGAAGAGAGTTCGCATATACTGTGTATACTGTCCAATAATCTTCTCAAAGGAGATAATACATTAGAGCCCCCATCATTTTATGGAGAAAAACTTTTGAAGATGATAGAATAAAATTAGCCACGATATTACAATAAAAATATTTTAATTTAATTTGGACAACTACTTGTTTGATTCATTTTTTAAAATAAATAGACAAATGATAGCACATTATTGATTTTTTTTTTTTAAAGTCTCGGCATCATAATCCTACCAGATCGAAAATTTGAAATTTTCGGTTTTAGGAGTAAAAGGAATTATTACAATTTTTTTAAAACAACATGCATGACATCTCCTAAACTATGGGCCTTCTGCTATGAAGAGGACCTATTTTGGGCTAATCTACGTATCTACGTAACTTATTTGCATGAGATACAATCCATATTCGCATAGCCCGTGTCCCTTAAGTTCATTCAACCTTAACTAGAGATGGCCTATAGGGCGGCATGTGGCACAGCACGTGTCCATACACTATAGCTTGGCACTAGTAAGATTTGATGGGGCATATATGACGTAGCACTCAAGCAAATTAGGTTGGGTGAAAAATTATGAACACGTGGGTCTTAAAAGTATAATACAATTAGAAATAAATTAAAACATAACACGTGAAGAGACATGCAATAAGCACAGTTTACTAGTAGGTTAACATGCGGCCCATGAGACATTAATGGCATATAGGCAAAAGAATAGAATATTAAGGTAAAAATTTTTATAAACTTAAAATTTTTATGATTTTCAAATAATTTGAAATTCAATCTTTTAATGCATTTTATTAGCATAAGTTTTTTAAATTCATTTAATTCTTAATTTTAAAAAAATCTAATTTTTTTATATTTATAATTTATTAAATAAATAGATGATATCTTGATTTTAATAAATAAAATTATAAGTATTATGATTTAATAAATGTGTGCATTTTATGTTATTATGGATTATGATCTATGACTCTATGTAAGTTCAAGTAACATTTAAGTTAATCATTAAGAAAAATTTATTGCTTTTGTTATTATTGTTGTTAAGTATTAAAAAAAAACTTTAATACCGTATGGTCTAACTTAATAATAAGTATTACATTATCTTATTATTATTGTTTATTATTATTGAATATGAACTTAAGTTTTGAATTTTTAATCATATTGAATTTAACTAAAGGTGGGTAGACCTAAAAAAGCAAGGGGGATTGAAAAAAGCACACCAACAATTTGTTATACTCTCTTAAAGAAAAAAAAAAAAAAAAAAAATTGTTGTGCTTTTTTCTTAAGCATGGCTCAAGATATCGCACATGTGAGCTCAATGCATGTGTTGGATCGGGCCTAAGCAAAAAAGGGATTATGCATGACACAGTACCAAGCGCATGGTGACCTATGCTATGCCCACCAGGCCCTCGTGGGTCTTTCTTTGACAGGTTGAGTAGGCACGGCACAAGCTATTGACTATCTTTAACCTTAACTACAAACATTTTGCAATATCTTGTCAAAAAAAAAAAATTCTCTAATATTTTTCTATCAATTGTTTTTTCAAAAAAATAATTGTGTTACACAACTATTCAAACTTAAAATTAGATATTGCAACACCCTACTAAATTAACCTTTGTCATCGCTCAACACAAATACCTAAATCTAACCTCAAGTGTACCTTAAAATTATTTTTAAAAAAATCTCAGAGATACACACAAAATCACTCAAATTTATTCTCACATGTAGAAATAGAAAACGATACTCATTCTATCATGAACCCTACCTCAACCCCACCTGGAAAAATTTAAAGGGTAGCTTTGACATTAATTCATATTTTAAGGGGCCCGGTCACTACAGGAAATGCAGAAGGATCCGACGATGCATACTTAAAAGAAAAAGAGTGCGAGGTAGTGCTCACTAGGGATGGCAAAAAAGCCCGCCCGGCCCGGACCCGGCCCGGACCCGGGTGATTTGGGCCGGGTAATACCCGGCCCTGGTGTAAAGGCGGGCCGGGCATGGGCATTACTTGATAAACCCGGGACCCGGCCCGGAACCCGGGTTTTATTAAAAAAATATTATAAAATATATTTTATTTTAAATATTTAAATTTATTTGACTCATTTATTACAAAAATATAAATTTTTAAACAATTAAAGTTTATAATTTCATGTCAAATTTCATTAAAATAAATTTAAAACTTATAAAATTACAAATAAAATTAAAAAAAATTAAAAAAAAATTAAAAAAATATATTATAAAATTAAAAATACAAAATCCGGTATTCGGATTAAAACCCGCCCGTACGCTTAAAATACCCGGCCCGGACAAAAAAAATTAGCACCCGGGCCGGGTCAGGGTATTGCAATACCCGGACCCGGCCCGGGATTTTGCCAACCCTAGTGCTCACGCAGATTTGGCCATTGATTCCCTCCTATACAGCCAAAATATCTTCTAGGATGATTTAGACTCAACATGACTCAGACGCCCATGTGAGGATTCTCTATATTTTAAATTCACTCGTGGCAACAAAGTAAAGCAATGGTAGCAATTGGATGGGGCCAAAAAAAGATGGGACTGTAACAATTGTTAGTTTAAAAATAATTTTGCATTAGAAATATTAGGATCGCAATTCTCATATAATATATAAAATTATTATAATTTAAAAATCATACATTTACTTTTTCATAGAGAAATTTAGACTCTCAAATCATAATTTATCACTACTAATTGTATTATATTACAATATATCACCAACAATCTTTTAGATTATGACTCAAGTTTGATTCGCACTTGACTTACAGTGTTTTTGTCACTATTGTAAATAACCAACCAGTAAGAGAAAATTTTTTCTCTCAAAGTTGGAGAGAAAAATCTTTTTTTGTCTTTTTTTTTTTAATATTGTGGCTTCTGTATATTTTTTGGTAGAGAAAGCAAGCCCTTCGTATCTTTATTCGGTGAAAAAATTAATTTGCAATATATAAATTTTTATATCGTAAATATTTCAGGAATAAAGAGGGAATTAAAATTGAAAGCATGAACAAAGAAGAATAATAAATTGTCAATTTAAAGATAGTTGACACACTATGACCAGAGAATTCTATAATTGAGTACCGAAACCAATCAAAAGATGTGTTGTATAAATTATATATTGTTCATCTATAGTCTCACTACTCATAATTGCTTCTACCAAAATACTGAGTAATCATGACTTCAAATGTATGTCGTGCTTATTGGTTACTCAAATGAAATGACAATCACAAACATAAAACTATAATTAACTCAAGATCAAGATTGTAATAAAATCAATGCCTATGAGATTTAATAAGTCTGATAAATATTTTAAGGTTAATTAAATTTCATATGCGATTCAATTCAATACAGTCAAACTACATTAGTAAATTTATATATAATTACGATAAATTATTCAATGAATTTACTACAATCGATACATAAATTCTTGAACTAAACAAATTTTATTATAGATCTACCAAATTTTTTATTTATGTGACCTAATTTTGAAATCCCAAAATGGGCTTGGGGCCAATGTAAATAAATTTCTATAAATAATTACTATTGAACTTATTAAATTTATATATATATTATCCAATTGATAACCAATAATGGGCTTGGATCCAATATACATAAATTTAAATCTTTTCTGCCCAAAACCCAAACACTTTGGCTGAACCGTAAAATAGTGAAACACGTTGCCAAGGGATATAAACCCAAAACCCTAAATCACATATTTTTATTCCAGCCGCCGCCAACAAATTATGTTGGATTGAAATGCAACAAAATTCCTAACCTTGGACAAACACAAAAATCACAAAACCTAAGGGTGTCGCATGAAAAAAATCCACAAGAAAACGCTTATTCCACCTTTGTGTTTTATACCACCAGTTCCAGAGCTGCTGCCGTTTCCGCTTCTCCTTGCCGTCATCAACTTTTCTTTGTTTTCTTTAGTTCTTTGTTATATTTTACAAGAAATGTAATATGTACAAAATCTCCTATGACAATAATGGCTAACAAAGAATCTAAAAATAATAAAATAAAATAATTAAGAGAAAAACACGGTGATAATTGATCACCTCTCTTGTTGCACATCCATAAAAATTAATACAAGAAAATCTTTAGCCATGAATTGAGACAAACCATAAATTGAGACATGCATTAGCATGCCCAACAAATATATTCATTTACATAATGAAATCATATATAAAATAAGTGTCACTCATTTTATACACATAATACAAGAGGTTAATTTCATTTTCATACAGTAACTTTATATATTAATATGAGATCACTCTGATACTAATTGTTGGTTTAAAAAGGAAAAACCAACTTATGTTGTTCAAAAGGAGGACAAGTTTGAGAGCAAAATTATGGCTCGTGTTCCATATGCAAGTGTTGTGGGTAGTTTTATGTATGTTATGGTGTGTACAAGGCCCGATATTTCTCAAGCCGTTAGTATGGTTAGCAGATACATGCATAATTCGGGTAAAGACCATTGGCTTGTGGTGAAGTGGATTCTTCGATATTTGTATGGGACAGTTGATGTTGGGTTATTGTATAAAAAAGATTGTGGTAAAAAATGTGTCGGGTATTGTGATTCTGATTTCGCTGGAGACCTAGATAAGCGAAGATCAACAACGGGCTATGTATTCACATTGGGTGGAGGTCCGAACAGCTGGAGGTCGATTCTACAATCGACAATTGCTCTGTCCACTACGGAAGCAGAGTTTATGGCAGCAACTGAGGCTGCAAAGGAAGCTATTTAGTTGAAAGGCTTGTTAGGTGATTTGGGAATAATTCAGGAAAACATTAAGGTGTTCTGTGACAATCAGAGTGCAATATTCCTTGCGAAGAATCAAACGTATTATGCTCGAACGAAACACATAGATGTGAAATATCATTATGTCAGAGAGATTATCGAGGGTGGTGATGTGTTATTGAAAAAGGTCAATACTAAGGATAACCCATCAGATATGTTGACGAAGGTGATTTCTGGAATTACGTTTCAACATTGCTTGAAACTAATTCAAATTCTTCGAATGTGTTGAGTTTGGAGAATTTTGAACTATGATTGGCTTGATCCTAAATTTTGGGTATGTAGGCAGTCACAAATATGCAGTCACTTTGGGGATGATGGTTCGTTGATAGTCGGCTCAGATTTTGCTAAATCTTCGCCGAGGTGGAGAATTGTTGAAAAGTTAGCACCGAATTTGGTGCTAGCAATTTGAAGACTTTTGGTAGCAAATTGAAGAAAATGGAAACAATAGCCCACAACTTTTGACACTTGAGATTGACAAAAGTTGATTGACAAATTGAAACCACAATTTAAGGGCTAAAATTGTTGATTTTCTTGACCATTATTTTGCTATAAATAGAAGTGCAAATGAAGAGCTGAAGCATCCAAAAAAATCATTCGTGAGAAGCATTTCAAAGCTTAGAGCAATTCTAGTGAATTGTTGAGAGAGAGCAATCGGAAAGTGTGAGCAATTGAGAGATATTTCCTTTCAAGTGTATGTGAGAGTACTGGGTGTATTTGGGCTCTGGAGAGTGAGATTTGTTACTCAAATATTGTACTCAAATAATTGTTAGTAATACAATTATTTTTCTCTTGTTCCCGTGGACGTAGGCATAATTGCCGAACCACGTTAAATTCCTGTGTCTTTTATTTTTCTGTAATTATTTGGTGTACTTAATTCTGCATTCCGCGTACAACAGATTCATTTCTTCTCCCCTCATTTCTTTTTCCTCTCTTCCTTTCCTTTTCTTTCTTTTTATTTTTTCAAACCAAATGTGAGCTATACTTTTAATACCAATAAAGAAATGTCTTTTAATTTTGTAATGTTTGATCGAGAACTGAATACTTTTATTTTTGGGAGAAAACACCTACGCTCCCAAAGTTTGGATAAATGATCACATATATCCTAAGTTCTCAAAATATTAAAACCCCCTTTTAACTATAATACCCTTAAGCTTTATTAATTAAAAAAATTTGACTCCAATGTTTTATTAACATTATAATAAATGTAACAATAAATACACTTTAAAATAATTTCAATATTTAAAAAATATTAATACTTTACAATCTTATATTATACTAAATTTATTATATATAGAAACATAATTTTATAATAAATACATAAAAATTTAAATTATTAATAATATTATATAAAATAATTTTAATATTATTAGTACATGAGATATATTTTATTAATTGTAAAAATATATTTAACCCAAAGATTTATTTAAAATTTTTATAATAAATACAAATGTATTATTGAAATAAATGTAATAATTTACATTTTAAGAATTATTTTAGATATAAAAAAATTCTAATATTATAGTCCTCTAGAAAATTAAACTGTTTAGATTATATTTGTATTTATTAAAAAATTTTAAAGTCAATTTTTTTAAGTACTATTTACAAAGGGTATTATAGTTAAAGGTAGGATCTTAATGTCCCTTATTAAAAACTTGAAGTCAACATGACCATTTTCCTAAATCTTAGGAAAAAAAATGTCCTTTTCCTTTTATTTTGTTTGAAAATAAGCCATTTTCAGCCATTGTGCAATGGCTAAGTCGTTACAAGATACTCTCAAGCATTATCATATCCAGTGCTTTAATTCGAGGGTTAATTACTGATTTACATGAAAACAAAGTACAGGGGAATTATTATATGATTAACAAAGCAATTTTTCATGAGTTAAGAAAATTGTTTGAAGCCCAAAGAGTTGATTCAATTTGCCTGAGCGCGTCATAAAGCATCTAAATTCATCATATGACTTGGAGCTTCTTTTAGGCAAACATTCGAATAGCAATATAATAGAAAGACCAAAACTGCAATACTATACTTGACTAAGGGTAGGTTTGGATTCCCAATTAATCTATTTTAGGATAGATTTTGAAAGAATCAACTTTATAAATAATTTGATTACATGTTTGGTAAATTTAAGCTATAATATAATCAGTTATCATATAATTTTCCATTTTTGTAAACTAATCATAAAAGGAAATATATAAATATAAAGTTGAAAAGAATAAAATTATTTCTTTATTGAACAATTTTATGTTATATGAAATTAATGAAAACCTGATATTTAATTTAAGGGTCGATAATGTTAGAAGACGACTGTCGGTATCTAATGGTAAGATACCGACGTCGGAATGTCTTGGAAAGCTCAAACGGAGAGAATAAACGGACTCCTCAAGGACTACTTATGGAACTTTAGTGTGAACTAAAGTGACTAAAATTGTTAGATGTTGCTCAATGTTGCTATAATTTAACATACAAAGAGCTTCGTCTCAAACGAATCAGCTTTATAAATATTTTGATTACACATTTGGTAAATTTAGATTATAATCGCTTATCATATAATTTAGCATTTTCGTAAATTAATCATAAAGGGAAACATATACATAGAAATTATCAAAATGGACTAATGTTATTATTTGGTTCTACTAAAAACAATTAAAATTTTATTTCAAAGCAAATTATTCTATAAAGAAATAATTTTATTTCTTTCAACTTTCTATTCATATTTTATATAGATCATTGGCATTAAATGCCAATTAAAACTGCTTTAATTTTAATAAAATAAATATTAATATTAAAAATAACAAGAATTCATATGTCAAAATTATTCCATCGCGGGCATCGAAACCATCGTCATAGTAGAAATATTAATCGTTTATCCGCGAAAAAGATGCCTTCAGATGGAATTTCATTTGTTTACCCGATGGCGGCACTTACATCGACACTGGAGGCTTGGTGAAGGGCCATGATCTGCCCACGTATGAGCTGAAAGCGTGAGGCATCCAGCCAATAACAGCGAATCGCAGTACGAAACCACCTGAATTTTCATTGGTGTTGGTCAATCTATCGAAGGGCATGGGAAGTTCCTCCCCATTTGCCAACGTTTGATGGCCGCATTAATTATGGCGGCCACCGTACTTTTGGAGGCACATGAGTTGCTGGAGGTGGCAAAATAGGTTGATATGATATAACTTGATGGCGCATTACCTAATATGAGTATGGCATAACTATTTCGTATTTGTCTCCATAAATATTGACATAATTAATAAATAAGTTGATATGATATAACTTGATGAATAATCATGTCATATCCATGTTAAACCATCTCAATATAATTATATGTTTATGACACAAATATTAATTAATATGTGTAATATGATTGAAAAAATTAATTAATATATTTATCTAAGACTAAATTAATTATTCGTATTTGTTTATATTGTGCTATAAACTTATTTATGTCATATTTATGTTATGTTAACTTATTTATAACATATTTTTAAGAATAATATTGACATATTTATTATTTTTAAATTATTTTTTAATTTTTTATATTAAATATGTTAAACTGGTCAAGATAATTTACATGATTAATAAACGAATTATATATATATTTTAATATTTTGATACGATTAATAAATAAATTATATTTATATTTACTTAAATTAGACATTAAATGAATAAGACATGAACACAACGTGATTACTCGAATTGACACCCCTATGCACTGCCACCACTTCCCTTATTCCAACAATAACATCATCATTGCTTTCTTCAAACAATTTTGTGTCCAACTATATCAGGGGCGTCATTTTAGGCATTTTTCAACAAATGCCCATGACAATACTGAAAAAGTCATTGGCTTCAGACGATGATTTGATTATTTTGCTCTATTTTTGTTCATTTTAAAAATTTAACTGTGAATAAATTACCTTATTTTAGTTTAGAGTTAGTTTTGAAATTGTGATTTCAAAATGAAGATAATTTTGGCATTATCTGTTCCAAAGTCAAATTCTTAAAAATTTGATTTTGAAAAACTACTCCAACAAGGTTTTAACATTTAGTACAAGATCAAATTCTCAAACAATCTAATTTTCAAATAATCCATTTTAAGAGGATTTACAAAGCATGCTTTAGAGTGTTAGATTGTCAAATAAGTAATTATTTGACAATCTAAAACAATCCCTAATATGTGGTTGTCACAAGGGCTTTAAAGTTGTAAACCTATGTCGTAGGCATGTACATGGCTCTCAAAAATGCCATAGATGGAATTTTCTACTTTTGTATTATAGAGTAGAGGAAGACCTAGATTTATTTATCTTATTATCCTATTAAGGTGGAAAAGGTTGCGAATGTGATGAGACTATTGCTAAGAAGACGAAGCAAGTTAGGCTATGGCTAGCTAGAGCAGCACCACCTACAAATTTTCAAAGAGAAGTAATTAACACTAGAAAGTTTATATTTAATAAAAGTTAAAATTATCATTTTTTTAACTTACAATGATAATTAATGTATTCATAACTTATAAATTATCTTAATGCTCCCCTAATGTAATTTTAGGTTAAACTAAATTTTGGTAATTTTATCTTAATTTTTATATCATAGATATATTTTAAGCATTAAAAAAAAAAAGCAATTGAAATCATAAGCAGAAGACAAAGAAGATGGATGGATTGCATCAATAAAAAAGAGGTAGAACTGTTTCAAATTAGTTTTATATATATATATATATATATATATATATATATATATATATATATATATATATATATAACAAGAAAACAATAATAAAGTGAAGTGGCAGTTGCCATTTTTTACAATTACTTCTTTCTTTCTTTCTTTCTTTATGATTAAATAAAAAAAAAAAAAGATAAGATTGTTATGAATTTATTCAAATAAATGTGGATGTTCATAACATATACCTATTTGTCTCTCCACTATCCCCCACTAACAACTTTTAGCTTTTCTATAACTCCCATTATCTCACAAGGAATTATGATCCATAATTACTTTATTAATTTCATGAAATCATTATGTAACTATAAAAGGAGAGCTCATCTCTTTATTTTGTACATACTTTTGGAATGAATAAAATCACTCTATAATATTTTGCTCTCTTATTTTATTCTTCATCTTGTGTTCCTTTTATTTTTATTCTTTGGCTAATAGCTTTTCTAACACGTTATCAGCACGAAACTTTGATCAGGTATTAATTCTTTTATTTCTTATATCTAGCAATTTTTATTATTATATAACTATAATCGTTCATCACAAATAACATGTCATATAAGCTATTGTTATCATGCTTATATTTACAATATCATTGATTTCTCAAAGTTGTATGTATATTACTTGTCTTTGTTATATCTCTTAAAATTTGCATAATTGATTGATGGTATAAGATTTAAAATTTATTCCATGATGTCAATAGCATGAAATGTGATGATTATAAAATTTTATAGTTATATTACCATGAGTGATTATATGATATATATAATATTTATTTGTTAATAATGAATTAATTAATTTTTTTTTTATATTTTGTTATAGCTATTTGAAAATGTCGAATTTTGCAAAACTTGAATTTGTGGCACTTGATATCTCCGGCGATAATTATCTATCATGAGTCTTGGATGGTGAAATTCATCTTGATGCAATGAATCTTGGAGATACTATTAAAGAAAATAATAATGCATCAACCCAAGACCGTGCCAAGGCAATGATTTTTCTTCGCCACCATCTTCATGAACAATTGAAAAGTGAGTATCTTACGGTCAAAGAACCATATGTCATTTGGGAGTGTCTTAATGAAAGATTTAATCACCAAAAAATTGTTATACTTCCAAGAGCTCGTTATGAGTGGATGCATTTACGATTACAAGATTTTAAATCTGTTAGTCAATACAATTCTGCATTATTCAAAATAGTTTCTCAATTAAAATTATGCGGAGTGGAGATTACTGATGCAGATTTGTTGGAAAAGACATTTTCTACATTTCATGCTTCGAATTTGCTCCTGCAGCAACAATATCGAGAGCGAAGATTCAGAAAGTATTCTGAATTAATCTCATGTCTTTTAGTGGCTGAAAAAAATAATGAACTTTTGCTGAGAAACCATCAGTCTCATCCGACTGGATCTGTACCTATCCCTGAAGTGAATGGTACTTCAGCCTATAATCGTAGTGCTAATCGAGGTCGTGGCCGAGGCCGAGGCCGAGGATACAAAAATAATCAAGGTCGTGGTGGCTATAATAAGAAATATCGACCAAACCACTCAAAGTGGAATAACAGTAATGAGAAGCAAGAAAAATATCCACAAAAGAAATCACCAAAGGATCATGAAAATGTTTGCTTCAGATGTGGTGCAAAAGGACATTGGTCTCGTGTTTGTCGTACACCAAAACATTTAGTTGATCTTTATCAAGCATCCAAAAAGGCAAAAGGGAAAGAAATTGAGACAAATTTCATTGATCATGAAGACCCAATTGATATAACTCATTTGGATGTTTCAGATTTTTTTGAAGATCCAAATGGTAAAATTGACTATTTAATTGGTGATGGACATGTGAAGACTGATTGAAAAGTACTGCACCTTGAAGTGTATTATTATTACTATTATTTTTAAAGATTTGGTGTGTTTCTTTACAATCATGGTGTGTTTAAGTTTATGTTGCAAGACTATTTATTATTTTGAATGTTTTATAAATTTGGTGTGTAATTTTTCATTTTCTTTAATAAAACTTTTTCTCTAATGTTTTCTTTATACTACTTGATCATTCTTTATATTCAATTGACTTATTTTATGCATATGTGAAGATATACAATGAGTTTGAACAATGACTTGATGAATAATGAAGATGGATGTTTGGTGGATAGTGCGACAACACACACAATTCTGCGAAATAAAAAATATTTTCATAATTTAATATTAGCTAAGGCTAATGTTAATACAATATCTGGTTCTGCTAATCTAATTGAAGGCTTCGGAAGAGCAAATATTATGTTACCAAATGGTACAAAATTACAAATAAATGATGCTTTATATTCTAGCAGATCAAACAGAAATCTGCTCAGTTTCAAGGATATTCGTCAGAACGGATACCATATTGAAACATCTAGTGAAGGTAATTTTGAATTTCTTTGCATCACTTCAACTATTTCATGCCGGAAGCATATATTGAAAAAATTACCTTCTCTTTCTTCCTCAGGTTGTATCATACAATTATAAAAATAATAGAAATAAATTTTGCAATGAACCGAAGTTCTCTCGATCCAAAGATTTTTAAACTTTGGCATGATCGACTTGGGCATCCTGGCTCAATCATGATGCGTCGTATTAAAAAAAAAAATTCACATGGACATCAATTAAAGAACCAAGATTCTTTTACCAACCGAAAGTCCATGTGCTGCTTGTTCTCAAGGAAAATTAATAACTCGGTCATCCCCAATGAAAGTAAGTTTTGAATCTCCTAAATTTTTGGAAAGAATCCAAGGGGATATATGTGGCCCTATACATCCAAGTTGTGGACCGTTTCGCTATTTCTTGGTTTTAATAGGTGCTTCAACTAAATGGTCACATGTCTCTTTACTTTCTAGTCGCGGTGTTGCATTTGCTAGATTTCTTGCTCAAATCATTAAACTAAGAGCACAATTTCCTGATTTTCCTATTAAAAAATTAGACTTGATAATGCTGGTGAATTTACATCTAAATCTTTTAATGATTATTGCATGTCTATTGGAATTGACGTTGAGCATTCTGTCGCACATATTCATACTCAAAATGGTTTAGCTGAATCTTTGATTAAGCGTTTACAGTTAATTGCAAGACCATTAATTCTTAGATCAAATTTATTTTTTTCATGTTGGGGACATGCAATACTACATGTTGCATCATTAATTCGCATTCGACCAAGTTCTTATCATACGTATTCACCTTCACAACTTGTTTTTGGCCAACAGCCAGATATTTCTCACTTGAAAATTTTTGGATGTGCTGTTTATGTCCCAGTTGCTCCTCCACAAAGAAACAAAATGGGTTTGCAACGAAGACTTGGAATTTATGTTGGTTTTGATTCTCCATCCATAATTAGGTATCTTGAACCTTTAACTGGAGATGTTTTTACCGCACGATTTGCGGATTGTCATTTTGATGAACAAGTTTTCCCGTTATTAGGGGGAGAACAAGTAAAAACAAATGAACGACGTGAAATTACATGGCATGCATCATCATTATCTTATTTTGATCCCCGTACAAATCAAAGTGAACTTGAAGTTCAAAGGATCATTGATTTGCAAAATATTGCAAATCAAATTCCTGATGCATTTAATGATTCAAGAAGAATAGTAGAATCACATATTCCAGCAGAAAATGGCCCAGCACGTGTTGAGATCCCTGAAGGACAACACGATAAAACTAATGAAAATAAAGTACGTCTAAAACGAGGAAGGCCAATTGGCTCAAAAGATAAAATTCCCCGGAAGAGGAAAACACAAGAAAAATTACAAAATGAAATTAGCACTCCCGAAGAGTCATTGACTACTAATCAAATAACAGAGATTGATCAATCAAATGGTATTCATCCCGTTGACCCAGAAGAAGTAAATTTGCCAACAACTAAAGAAGTATCAATTTCTCCTGAAGAGAAACAAAATAATGAAATTATGATTGGTTTTGTTAGTATAGAAAAATCATGGGATCGAAATGAAATAATTATTAACGATATTTTTTCGTTTACCATTGCTCTTAATATCTCAAATGATGATGAGAATTTTGATCCAAAAACTGTGGAAGAATGTCGACATAGAAATGATTGGCCAAAGTGGAAAGATGCTATTCAAGCAGAGCTAAATTCACTTACTAAACGTAACGTATTTGGACCAATAGTCTTGACACCTGAAGATGTCAAACCTGTTGGTTATAAATGGGTATTCGTTAGAAAACGAAATGAGAAAAATGAGATTGTGCGATATAAAGCAAGATTAGTAGCACAAGGTTTTTCTCAAAGACTTGGCATTGATTATGAGGAAACATATTCTCCTGTTATGGATGCAATTACATTTCGATTTCTAGTCAGTCTTGTATCCTCTGAAGGACTAGATATGTGTCTTATGGATGTTGTGACTGCCTATCTATATGGTTCTATTGATACGGATATTTATATGAAAATCCTTAAAGGATTTAAAATGCTAGAAGAAAACAAATTTATACCTCGTAGTCTATATTCTTTGAAACTACAACGATCCTTGTATGGATTAAAACAGTCTGGGCGTATGTGGTATAATCGCCTAAGCAACTATTTATTGAAAGAGGGATATGTAAAAAATCTAATTTGTCCTTGTGTTTTTATTAAAAAATCTGAAATTGGATTTGCAATAATTGCAGTATATGTTGATGATTTAAATCTCATTGGAACTCCTGAAGAGCTTTCAAAAACAGTTTCTTATTTGAAAAATGAGTTTGAAATGAAAGATCTTGGAAAAACAAAATTTTGTCTTGGCTTACAAATTGAGTATTTTTCAAGTGGAATACTTTTACATCAATCAACATACACTAAAAAGGTTTTAAAGCGTTTTTATATGGATAAAGCTCATCCATTAAGTACTCCAATGGTAGTACGATCACTTGATGTAAAAAAAGATCCATTTCGTCCTAAAGAAGACGACGAAGTAGTTCTTGGTCCTGAAGTACCATATTTAAGTGCAATTGGTGCACTAATGTATCTTGCAAATTGTACTCGACCTGATATTGCATTTTTAGTTAATTTGTTAGCAAGATATAGTTCTACACCAACTCGTAGACATTAGAATGGTGTAAAGCATGTATTTCGCTATCTCTGTGGAACAATTGACATGCGTTTATATTATCCAAATGGATCAAAATCACCACTAATTGGATATGCAGATGCTGGATATCTTTCTGATCCACATAAAGCACGATCTCAAACAGGTTATTTATTTACCTCTGGTGATAGTGCTGTATCATGGCGATCAATGAAGCAAACAATGGTTGCAACATCTTCAAATCATTCAGAAATACTTGCTATTCATGAAGCAAGTCGTGAGTGCATTTGGTTAAGATCAATGATACAACATATTCGAGAAACATGTGGATTGTCATCAATTAAGAATAACCCCACAATATTATATGAGGATAATGCAGCATGCATTGCTCAAATTAAAGGTGGTTATATAAAAGGTGACAGGACTAAGCATATTTCACCAAAATTCTTTTATACACATGAAATTCAAAAGAATGGTGATATAGATATTCAAAGAAAATACGCTCAAGTGACAATCTTGCAGATTTATTTACAAAATCCCTACCAACCGCAACATTCAAAAAGTTGGTACACAAAATTGGGATGCGTCAAACTCAAGGATTTTTCTTCAAATTAGAATATATGTCAAGATGAGGGGGAGTATACTTGTTGGGGAAAATAATTTATTTTGGAGGGAATTTTATATGTTGTACTCTTTTTCCTCACTAGGTTTTTATCCCATAGGGTTTTTTCCTAAGTGAGTTTTTAATGAGGCAACTCTATATCTCCAAAATCATTTATGTACTCTTTTTCCTTTACTAATTTTTTTTTTCCTATAAAGGTTTTTTTAAGTAAAGGTTTCAATGAGGCATATTCTTGTAATGAACATCCAAGGGGGAGTGTTATGAATTTATTCAAATAAATGTGGATGTTCATAACATATATCTATTTGTCTCCCCACTATCCCCCACTAACAACTTTTAGCTTTTCTATAACTCCCATTATCTCACAAGGAATTATGATCCATAATTACTTTATTAATTTCATGAAATCATTATGTAACTATAAAAAGAGAGCTCATCTCTTGATTTTGTACATACTTTTGGAATGAATAAAATCACTCTATAATATTTTGCTCTCTTATTTTATTCTTCATCTTGTGTTGTTCCTTTTATTTTTATTGCTGGCTAATAGCTTTTCTAACAAAGATGAAATTTTTGGTTGCCTATAAATAAGAGTGCAGAAGAAGAGGATGAGAGAGTCATACATACATACATACATACATACATACATACATATATACATACATATATACATACATAAAGTCAAGTGGCAGCTGCCATTTTTTACTATTACTTCTTTCTTTCTTTCTTTATAATTAAATAAATAATAAGAAAATAAGAAAAGATGAAGTTTCTAGTTGCCTATAAATTGGAGCGCAGAAGAAGAGAATGAGAAAGTAATAGAAGTTAGAAGCTTAGAAAATAAATTTTTCCCTTTTCTTGTATAGTTAATTTTATTGTAATATATTTTTAAAGTTTGTTAAATAAAATGAATATTTTATTCCTCAACATGAATTGTTAATTTTCTAAGTTAAGGTGACAAGTGAAACTCAAAGATTTAAATTATAAAAGTGATTAGTCTCTCAAGAAAGTTTATGGTTTATTATTTTATCATATATTTACAAGATGTATTTTTCACTAATTATTTTCATTTTATTTTAATATGTAGATTTAAATCCACTTTAGATCTATATGTATTTAGACATAATGTCAAGCATCAATATGGCTTAGCACATTAGGTACTTTATCCCCCTATTTATCCATAAATGGTTAATTAATAATTAAATCATCTAATAATTAAATTAGTTAAAATATAATTATGTAAGAATATTATGACTATAATTTGAATGCCAAAAATGGATCTTGTAACCTTAGCACTTTTTAAACGAATAATTTCTTTTCTGTAATTAAATTTATTTATAATTGACTATTAAATTTTTTGATAGACCCTTTTATTTGTCTTAGGCCAATGGATCTTCTCATTTCCCTATGGTTTGACTTTCTTATGGTTCGACTTCAGTTTCACCAGGTTATATTATAACTAAATACTTTAACATTTGGGAGCAATCAAGTTATAATGTACTTTATTTCTTTATTACTTTATTGCTTAGACATTTAGGCTATGTTTAGGAGTTAGGATTAGGTGTAGGATTAGACTAGCTATTTGGACAAAATATTAATATTATGTTTGGCATGCTCACATGGATTGGATTAATGAACTAAATTTAAATTTTAATCCTAAATTCATGGGATTACCAGTTCCAATTTTCATGAGATTTAGTTAGGATTAGATAGTGTGAAGAAAAATATTTGTCCATTTATAATATCTTTTGTAATTTATTACACTATTTTTATTTATAAATTAAATTTTATTTATTTATTTATTTATTTATTGTTTTTAATTAAATGATTTATTTTTTATTCATGATTTATTTAAAAATAATTAATTTATTTATTATTTAAATAATTTTATTTAATAAAATGATATATCTCATTTGAAATATCTTATAGTTTAAATAATTTATATTTCTTTATTACTTGTCTTTAGTCAGAATTATTTCATGTTTATTGAACTGACGGTTGGATAAAGAGAGAGAAAGGACTAAACAAGTGAAGGAGAAAAGCAGAAGAAATAAAATATAATAATGCACCAGGTCACTTACACCTACTAGGTAATACAATCACGTGGGTCCTTTCACCCATCTGGTTACAACTGGCATCACTGCATCACCAAACAAAAATATGATTTTCAATTTCCAAGTAAAATTCATAAATACTAAATGTGAGAAAAATACTGTAATGATTAGGAAACATTGACAAAATTCATAAATACTAATTATTTTTTTTATTTTAATATCTAAGAAATCAGCCAAGGTATTGAATCATTTAACATCACTTTTTCAGTTTGTCACTTCTTTTTTTTTGTTTCCTCGTCATTTATCTTTCTCAAATTTTTCTAATATCTTATGATATGAATTATTTGGGATATAAACAAAGCAAAATATGAAACTTAGATTACTAAAGATAAATGATCTACGTGAAAAATACATTTTACCGTGGTTGAATCCATAAAATGCACTTGGTGTACCACCAACAGCTGTGCCAAATGAAGTTATTCGCGGGAACAAAGGTAAAAAGAATAAGGCCCGTCATCACATAAGAAGCACCAAAAAAAAAAAAAGAAAAAAAGACAGACACAAAAATGCAATAAAAGTTTGAGTTGCATTCGGCATGATGAAATTCGACCAGAAAACTAGAAACGATGGAATAAAATAAAAACCAAAAACACTTCACAGTTAGAGGAGAGGGATGACCAAATCTTTTAGCCTGCAAAGCCTCCTCCACAAACAAAGCGAAAAGCCGATCAATCTGCCACAGAGGAAATGCTATCATAGAAATCTGCAACAGAGGAGACGCTATCTTTTAGCCTGCAAAGCTTCCAACAAATCTAGCAATAAAATAATTAGAAGCATTAAAATATAAATGGGAAAAAGATAATAAATTATGTTATCCAAGAAATTATCATACATTTCTTGTGTCTATGGCATATATGTACTAATATTGAGTCCCCATCTACCAACTAAAGCTTTTGCCACTCATAGTGGAATTGGTTTGTCATCTTGTGAATGAAGATGAAATAGCTAGAGGAACACGCGATTTCTATCTAATGCAGGTATATAAAACTATGAATCGTTTATTGTTATTGGCTTTCCCCAATAAAGAGTCAATCTATTGGGAATTCAAAAGCTTTAAAATTGAAATCCCTAGACCTTATAACAAACTAACCAACAGTTTCAGCTTTATCAGTAATATGTAAAATGGCCTTACAAGAATCATACTCTCATGGGCTAAAGTTTTGTGGGTCCAAGTACTTGGACGTGGGATGAGAATTGGTATTCTTTTGGCTCTAAAGCCAAATTCAAACACATTCAAGGATGAACAAATCCACAACTGAGACTAAAGAGAATACATTAACTAATTTCCCGAAGTAATTGTAGTACGAAGGAGTTCAAAGGATTGATTACTCATGTTTTATTTGATCTAAAATGAAAACTAACCCAGCATCAATGTCAAATCATCGTAACTAACAAAGGTAGCAAGTATATTCACAATCAATGTAAAATATTTCAAGAATAATTTTTTTTTTTTTTCAGAATTATCTCAAATAACTCAATTGTAAAAATAGTAAAAATAGAAGCAGTATTAGGTAAATCCGTGTTAGTCGTTGCATCAACAAATATAAGTCAAAGTTCAAGATCAGAAAAGCAAAAAAATAGATTATCAAGTACCCTCCAAAACAACATACTCAATTTCTAACAATAACATGAAACTACTCACAAAAATCAGAAAGAAATATACAAACCTGGTTTCTTAAACTTCATTCATGCCACTTTTGGATCTTTGGAGTTGGCAGAAGTTTAAAATATTAGAATTGACGAACCAGTGATGCGATCTGCAAACGGCTTGCAAATGGGGCTTATGTGCTGCGACCGGTCGGATGGTCACGGTGAGATCGGTCTCTGCCTGCGCTTAGTTCGGCAGTGATGATGTCCGGAATCTTGAAATATTGAGTATTTCATATTTGAATTGATGATGGGGACGAGGAAGATTAAAAGAGGCTGTTGAGATTGTAGAGTCATCTACAAAAATAACTGTATCTCTAAACGATTTAGACACAGATTTATTACCACACATATGATTTCCTGTGCCCATGTCCCAGATCCGAAGAGGAAGAAGCTTGATGATAAAGGAGAAAAATGTGTGTTCCTTGGTTTTAGCCGAGATGTTATATTTGATGAAGAAAATACATGGGCATAGCGGTCAACACACACAGCAACAAATTCCAGTAGCCTTTCCAGCCAACCGATCACGACTTGACAATGGAGATGATGAGAAAAAGCCTGAAGCAACAGAAAATAAGCAACAACACGACATGCAGTACCTAATGAACCTATGGAACAATGCAGCACATGAGACGCGGCCTCGACACTATAAAGAGGCTTACATGAATGGATGATTACGAGGTAACTTGTTGTGAAAATACTATTACCTTAACTCACTTTTGCTTTGTTTGCCGATGGTTATCCCACCACTTTCAAAGCGGCTGACAAAGAGTCAAAATGGCAGAAGGCTATGGATGATGAAATTGCAGTCATTGAAATTAACAACACTTGGGAGTTGACTAATCTTCCACAAGTACGCAAAGCAATTAGAGTCAAGTGGGCGTACAAGACAAAATTGAAAGAAAAATAATCTCCCACGAAGACACAAAACAATTAGTGTCGAGTCGGTGTACAAGACAAAATTGAAAGAGAATTGTGACATTGACAAACATAAAGCCCAACTAGTAGTCAAAGATTACAAGTAAGAGTATGGAATTGATTACGAAGAAGTTTTTGCCTTAGTAGCAAATCACGATACCATTAGGCTAAATAATTGCAATGGCTGCACAATATTCATGACTAATTTGAATTGGACGTGAACTCAACGTTATTGCATGGTGACCTATAGGATAGGGTATATGTTGATCAACCCGTAATTATGTGAATCACAGGAATAAGAATAAAGTATACAAATTGAAGAAAGGCATTATACAGATTAAAACAGATACCCAAAACTTGGTACAATCGTATAGATGCCTACTTTGAAAGAAAAGGCTTTAGAAAATATCTATATGAGCTTACACGTTTCACTAAAATTAAAGATGGAAAGAAAATATTTATAGTTTGTCTTTATGTGGATGACTTGATTGTCTAAATAGTAGACACTACTCTTATAGAGGAGTGACACCCCCTACCACTATTGTTGAAATTGTGGAGTGGTGGTGCTGCACATTGAAGAAGAAAAAAAAGAAAAGAAAAGCCACATTTGTTAACAAAAGAAAAAAATTATTGTTTTAATAGTCAATTTTAGCTATAAAAAGGGGGAGTTCCCTATAGGTTTTGGGCATCCTATTTTTCCGTTCTTCTTCTCTATTTACAGAAAGAAAAATTAAGAGTTATGTGAGAGGTATAAGAGTTCTAGTAAACTCTTGAGTGTCTAGGGATTTGAAAGTTTGGGTGTATTGAGATTTTGGGTTATAAGATAAAATAATACAATACTTGTAACTTATTTTCACTAACAAAATATTTTTTTCTGTCTTTGCTCGTGAAAGTAGGTTAAAAGTCGAACCATGTAAATTCTTGTCCTTTTTGTGTGATTGTTCTTTATTTTCTCCAATTTCATTTTAGATGTGGGCCTTGCTTCACCTGTCAATTTCCTAACAATGGTATTAGAGCTATTGGTTCTATTTTTAGAGTTAAGGTATTGTTCACATAAACGTTACTATTTATATATATGATATTGTTCATGTATATGATACTATTCATTATATGGTTACTGTTTACGTTAAACAATGAGAGTCGATCCTAATAAAGGTAGTTTATAGTGAAAAGCAATGGCAGCAAAATAAAAAATTGAGAAGCTCAATGGAAATAATTTCTCATTGTGGAAAATGAAAATGAAGGCTATTTTAAGGAAAAACAATTGCTTGGCAGCAATTGAAGAAAAGACCATGGAGATAACTAATGATGCCAAATGGAATGAGATGGACGGTAATGTAATTTTTAATTTACAGCACTGGCTAATGAAGCATTATCTAGCATGGAGGAGAAAATGATAGTAAATGAAATATGAGATACTCTTACGAAATTGTAAGAGTCTAAATCGCTACACAATAAGATCTTTTTAAATAGAAGACTTTATATTGTTCGAATACAGAAACCACACGGTGACCGACTATATCAACACTTTTAAAACTCTATTTTCATAACGTACAACGCTGGGTCATAAAATAGAGAAAAATGAACGCATAGAGCTTTTAATTCAAATTTTACCAAATTTGTATGATCAACTAATCATCAATCTGGCAAACAATAACCAAACAAATAGTCTAGTCTTCACTGATATTGCAGACTTTGTAATAAATGAAGAAAGCATGTAGAAAAATAGGGAAAAGAGACAAACAAGTTTGCAGTAAGTGGAAGTACTATCAATGACAAGCAGGAGATCAACGGAACATGGCCCTAATGCAAGTCACAATCACGATAGATCAAAATCAAGAAATAAGAATAATGTCAAATGTTACAACTATTATAAGAAAGAACATGCCAAGGAAGAATGTTGGAACAACTAAAAGAGTAAAGACAATGAATCTGAGTCATCAAATGCTTAGGGTTGTGTAGCTAGCACTTTTGATGATGCCAAAACTCTCTATAGCGAAGCAACAACTGTTGTAGAAGGCAGGAAGCAGTTAGCTAATATTTGGCTTATAGACTTAGGAGCAACATGGCACATGACTTCTTAGAGAGAACAATTCTATAGATATGAACTTATCTCAAGAGGATTTATATACATGGGTGATGATTATGCCTTAAAAATTGTTGGTATTGGTATCGTCGAAATAAAAATGTTTGATGGTACAATTTTCACAATTGAGGCGGTACGATATGTCAAAGGTCTAAAGAATAATCTATTGTCTTTAGGATAAATAGATAATCTTGGTAGGACATTAACACAACTTAAAAGTGTTATTACTCTAAAGTATAAGAGTGTTTAATTATAATATAACCCAGTGGTCTGGGATCCAACCACAGGGAATTTAAAATTTAGTAATCAATTTGTTGTAACAAAAGGAAATTAACTGTAGGAAAGGAAATTGATAGGAATCAATCTAAAAATATACTAAGGTTACGAGATCAACTTTCGGATTTTAAATTATGATTATAACAACTCTCTCATATTTGTATTTTGCATTTATCTTGCCAATTAATTATTATACCATTTAATTCTTGACTAACCTTTTAAATGATAAATATGGAACAAAATACCTAATGTGCCACAACTGTATTGAAGTATCAACATTATGTTAAAATACCATATAAATCGAAAAAGATCTAAATCTATAAATTAACATGACATAAAAAAAACTAGTAAGGAAAAAAAATACAACAAATAAAATGAAATTTAAAACTTACTTGAGAGAGTAGTTTAATCAATAATTTGAATACTTGAGCTTCACCTTTCACCTTAACTCAGAAAATTTAGCTACTTATATTGAAAAAAAAATACTCATTTTATTTAACAAACTTTTGAAATATATTACAAGAGAATTGATTACACAAGAAAAACAATAAAAAAAGAAAAAGTTCTCGGCTCTCTGTTCAACCCCCAGCTTTCTCTCTCCACTCCCTTTTTCCTCCCCTATTCTTCTGCATATAAAACGCAAGGATGCATTCACTCTTATTTTGTTTTATTTTATTATTATATTATATTATATATATATACATTGAAGGGTGTGTTGGTCAAGTGGCGAAATGGCCACCTAACTATCACACCATTATTGCATCCTTTTTCTTTTTTCTTTTATTTTTTTTATTTTTTTCATCTCCTTAACAACGTATTCCAATGGCTTCAATAATTCTTTCTTACTCCTGCTTTCAGTTCCAATTTCTTCTTTATTCCTGAAATATTTACAATATAAAAAAAATTAACATACTACAAATTAATTTTAATATAAAAATTTATTAGGGAGCTTAAGATAATTTAAGAATAATGAGCACATTAATTAACACTGTAAGTGAAAAATTGATAATTTTAAACTTATTAAATATACACTTTTTAATATTAATCACACCCCTAAAACTAACTTATTACTAAGCCCTAACAATTTAAGAGATAAAAATTTAGCAAAATTTCAAACCCAAATTGAAAATCTTTTTTTTTTTAATTGAGTTTATTTCTTTCATCGGATTAATGAAAAAAAATCAAATAAAAGTATCAAATTATCTTTGGCCTAAAGAAAATAATATCTACATAAATCAGTTAAGTAAAATTATGTAAAATGATCAATTATCAAAACTACATTAATCAAATCACTTTTAAGACTGATATGTCAAACCTAAAAACTTCACGGTTAATAGTGACTCCTTAAAAAAAATAACTCCAGAGAAAACAATCACTCTAAGAAGTGGTAGATTGAGAGAATAGTAAAATAATATCACACAGTCTCACCAAGATGAAAGAATTATTCCCAAAACTTAGAAATAAAATGATCTTAAGTTAAGGGAATTACTAACTAAACTAATTTATTTATATTTTTTTGCATCACCACACCTTTTGGTCTATATTATCCGCTCCTATTTCAGATTATAGTTCTCTAAAATCAAGAAGGACTTTCACTGGGACGTAATGTAAACTAGGGGCATAGCTAACAAATAAGTAGTAATAAGAAAAATAAAATATATGTTTGAAAAATAGAGAACTTTTGAAATTGTAAGGTGTTTTTCACTTGAATTCTTCTTTTTTTTCTTTTCTTCTTTTTCTTCTTTTTATTTATTTATTTTTTATATTACCATTTTCATAAATGCATAATTATCTCTATTTGCAAACACAATTAGGTAGCGGAAAACATTCAACATAAGGTGATACTCCACATTGGAGTCGGACAAGATAATAGGTTACTAAAGAAAAACACTCTTTTTTTTAATACTCAAAGGAGTTAACTATAGATACTTAATAATATGGTTGGCTAGAAAGGCTCAAAGGGATCAAAGATGGTATTTCTATCATCTTTTAGGGTTTTAAATAATCTTTCATATCTACTAGTTTAATGGACTTTCATATACAGCTGCACAATTTTTTTTTGGCTTTTTTTTTAAGAAATATATAGAGATCTTGTATAATAAACTATGAAGTTATATAGTTAAAAGAACACATTTTTTTTTAGTTTAAAGAAAACAAAATAAAAACTTCTCAATTTTTTTTTTAAAATAATGAAAGAAGAAGTTAGAACTGATTGAAGAAACTTCAAGGAGATGAATAAGAGAAAAAAATTAGAAAGTAAATTCTTTTTCATTTTAAGAAACAAGACTGTAAAACTAAGAAGATGTGTTTATAAAGTCATTACACTCCATATTGAGCCATCTTTGACTCAATTGTTTATCCAAAGTTAGCCTTTACAATAAAAATCAGTAAAAACATTATCAGGACTGAGACATTTCATAATTGTCAACTATTCTCTCCCTCCAACTTGAGGGAGACATTGTCCTCAATGTCTTAAAAAAAAAGAGTAGAGTTTAAAAGACATCACCCGGTCACTGAAAAAAAATATTTACAAGCAGAGAATTAAATCTAATTTACATATTTTAATAGGATTATTTCCATCATCATTAGTTGACCAATACAACACCAAGGTCATGGGATTTGGAGTAACTCATTAGTAGTAAGAGCACAAATAAAGAGTTTTTTCACTGAGGATGAAATGAAATAATTCTATATTGCATGATTAAGAAATGTTATTAAGCTGTCATAAAAAATATTAACATTTAATAAACTGATGGGTTTTTTTATGGATACTCAAATGAGTCCAATAAGCAAATGTAATTAGTGTCTTTAAAGTTGTGACATCTCCTGGTAAGAAAATGAAAGCGTCAACTCGATTTAACATCTCAGATATTATTTCTTGCATACTTGAGACAATTAACTTTTCTCCAGTTGGTGAACCAGGTAGACATTCCAAAGGTTTTAAGGCTTTTGGAATGATGCCTAGTACTTGGCTTCCTCGAACGAAAGCAGTTTCTGAGACAAGTTTTAATAACCCTTGGTCACATTTTCATATACAAGATGTGGTTTCCTCTCTGCTATAGCATGACCAAAATCTACAGCTACCTGAACAAACTCTTTAGACTTTCCATAGAAAAATCTAGAAAAGACAAAAATGTTCTTAACTTGTCTGTTCGAAATTACTGCCATAGAAATAATTCTCAACAAAAATAATTTGTGAGTGCCTGGAAAGGACAACTTATTTAATGATCTTGGCGATAGATACAATGATACACAACTGTAAATGGGGTAGTGTGTTTGTTAAATGACGCATACAGGTGGTGGCTCAATAATTCAACAGCAAACAAAAGAACAAAAAAAAAACAGCGACTAGATATAAAATCACACAAAAATAATAATAATGCAAAAAAATAAAATAAAATAAATGAATATTTACTGATATTTTTAATTGTGGCTCACATCTTTTGCTTTAACGTTCAATAACGACTTAAATGCTCTCTATGGGCCGACGATAGACTTCCCATCCAATTTTCTTATAAACTGGCAAACAGGGTCTTTTAAAGTTAGATTTCCAAGACTAAACAGTGCGTTTTCTTTTTGGAATAGTTTCTTTAAATTATGAATCTCATCTTGCACATATATGCTTAGATGCGTCTCAAGAGATCGTAAGATATCATCCAATGATTCTTTACTCATGTCATCTTTGACGAATTTGATTTTATCTTCACGATTTATAGAAATCATTCCTAAAGTTTTATAACGTGGTCTATTGCAAGCAAGTCTTACACAGTTACAACATTTAAGCTAAGTCATTTAGCTCTTCTTTTTTTAGGAAATGTGCTTTTACCAAAACAAGGCGTGTAAGAAACAAATGGATCAAAAAACTCAATTGGACCTTTGCTTCAATTAACCAATGAATGTTAGCAGGAATCCCATTGATCATTAACAAATGCAGAAGTTCACAATGAGCTTTGTAAATCTTTTTGAGAGCATTTTAAAGGAAAGAAGGAAAAAACTTATGTAATTTAAGTTGTATTTCTTCCATGTTTAATTTTGGGGCTTTAGTTATTATGAGAAACTGAAAATACTGACTTAAAAAGTCATAGAGCACCGTTATCCACCATTTATATGGGAAAGTAAATCAAACATATCCAAAAAAAAAATCAAATCTACAAAATCAAGTCAAAACAGAGCAAAACAACAAAATAAAAATACACAATAACTATAATCAAACATGCAACTCACTTTTGTCTTTTTATTGAATTTACCTCAAGTTCCAATTGGAGTTCATAAATACTATTATTTATTTATCTGAGTTGTCTTTCTAGATCTTCAAAGTGAGATACTAACTCTAGTGGTTGTAAGTTCCAAATAAAATGTGATTTACAAACTTAAATCAAACTTCTCAAATGAAATTTTACATGTAAAAGTTCTTTAAAATGTTTGAAAATGATCATTCTCATAGAAGCACACATGACAAACATTAAAAATGATGAAATGAAACACAATTGTCAAACAAATACACTTAAAAAAAAATCAATGGAATACACGTAATTAAAAAAAATAATAATTCAAACGGTGTAGTTAAAATAAAGAAAAATGACAAAAAATTTAAAAGAAAACATTTAATCAATATTTGGTGGGTCATTCAAATTGATTTCGGTGTCTGTTTCACGTACTTGGTACTTTAGATATGGTTTTAATCTTTAATCATTAACTTTAAATATGACACCGTTCTTTGGATTCTCAATTTCTACGGCCCTATATAAATGTATATTTTTGACAACAAATGAGCCACTCCACTTTGACTTTAACTTTTCTGGAAACAAATGAAGACGATAGTTATAAAGTAGTACTTTTTGACCAATCTTAGATGTCTTTTGAAAAATTCTCTCATCATGAAAAGTTTTGATTCTTGCCTTAATAATTTTAGAATTCTCATATGCATCATTATTTAATTCCTCAAGTTCATTCAATTGTAATTTACACACATTACTATCATCATCAAGATTTGAATTAAAACTTTAATAGCCCAAAATGATTTATATTCAAGATCGACCGATAAATGGCAAGGTTTACCATAAACAAGCCTATAAGTTGACTTTTTAAAAAATGTATTAAATGCAATAATATATGCCCAAAGTGAATCAGTTAGTCAAAGGAACCAATCTTTACGGTTTAAGTTAACTGTCTTTTTCAAAATTTGTTTTATCTCCCTATTGGCTAATTCAACTTTACCAATGGTTTGAGTATGATAAGGGGTAGAACCTTTGTGTGTAATTCCATATTTCTTCATTAAGGACTCAAATGGCTTGTTGCAAAAATGCTTACCTCCATCACTGATAATGGTTTAAGGGATTTCAAATCTACTCAAAAGATTTTCTTTTAAAAAGTGGATCACTATCTTATGATCATTATGCCGATAAGGAATCGCTTCAATCTATTTTGAAACATAATCAATGACAACTAAAATATATCAAAATCCAAATGATGATGGAAAAGGGTCCACAAAATCAATTCCCCAACAATTAGATATTTCAATGACAAGGATAGGGTTTAAAGGTATCAAGTTTCGATTTTATATTGACCCAACCATTTGACAATTCTTACACACTTTACAGAGTGCATGTGAACCTTTAAATAATGTAGGTCAATAAAATCCTCACTACAATATTTTTGCAATTGTATTGTTTAAAAAAAATCGGTCATCACATGCTTTAGAATAACAGAATTGAATAACTGTATTTACCTAATCGTCTGGTATGTATCTTCAAAAAATTTTATCAGAACAGTATTTCAACAAGTATGGATCATCCCAGTAAAAACATTTTACCTATGTTAAGAACATCTTCTTATCTTTAGAGCTCTAGCCGCACATCATTTCACTTGTTATAAGGTAATTAACAATATTAGCATACTAAGGCATTTTGCTTATAGAAAATAAAAACTTGTTAGGGAAAAAATCATTTATGGATGTTATATCAATTGAAGACTCATTTGTAAGTCTTGAAAGATGATCTACAACAACATTTTTTGCAGCCTTTTTTATTTATGATTGTCATGTTAAATTCCTAAAGTAGCAAAATCAATCATATCAATCTTGGCTTGGCATCCTGTTTTCACATTAAATATCTCAGAACAGCATGATTGGAATAAACAACAGTAGATAAACCAATTAAATATGAATAAAATTTATCCAGTCCAAATATTACTGCAAGTAGTTCTTTTTCAGTTGTGATGTAATTTATTTGAGCATCATTCAAAGTTCTACTTGCGTAATAGATGACAAAGGGTTTACCTTTCTTTCTTTCTTTATCCCAGAACAAAACCAACGGCATAATCACTAGCATCACATATTAGTTTAAAAGGGAAAGACCAATTAGGAGGTTGCATTATTGGGGTTAATATTAAAAAACTAATTATCTTTTCAAAAGCTTATTGACAATCATTAGTCCATTCAAATAATGTGTCTTTTATCAAAATGTTATAAAGTGGTCTAAATACAGAACTAAAGTCTTTTATAAATCTCCTACAAAATCTTGTATGTCCTAAAAAAGAACAAACTTTTCTAATTGTCTTTGGTGAAAGTAATTTTGACATGACTTCAACTTTGGCTTCGTCAATTTCAATTTCTTTTGAAGACAAAACATGGCCTAAGACAATTTCAGAAGTAGTCATGAAATGGTATTTTTTTCCAGTTTAAAACTAGTCATTTTTCTTTGTACTTTTCTAAAACTCTTTTTAGATTGTTAAGACATGTATCAAAAAAATTTTCAAATACAATTAAATCATGCATAAACACCTCCAAACATTTGTCAATCATGTTGCTAAAAATGCTTAGCATGCATCTTTGAAATATTGCTAGACCATTATAAAGTCCGAAAGGCATTCTCTTGAATGTAAATGTTCCAAATAGACATGTGAATGTGGTTTTTTTTCTAGTCTTCTGAAGCTATAAGAATTTGATAATAGTCTGACCAACCATTAAGAAAGCAATAGTAGGGATATCCAGCTATCCTTTCGAGAATTTGGTCTAAAAATGAAAAGAGAAAATGGTCGTTCCTAGTGACATCATTTAATTTTCTGTAGTCAATGCACATGCGTCAGCTAGATGGAATTTGTGTTAGGATTGGTTCACCCTTTTCATTTTTTACAACAATTATTCCAATTTGTTTTTGTACTACTTGACTTACTCATTACTACCAGAGATAGGATAGATAATTCATACATCTAATAATTTAAAAAACTCATTTTTTACCCTTTTTTTCATGTAAGGGTTTAATCTTCTTTGTGGTTGACGAGTTGTTTCAGCATTTTCCTCTAAGTGTATTCGATGTACACAAATTAAAAGTTTAATTCCCTTTATATCTGTTAAGGTCCAACCAAATGCAGTTTTATGCCTCTTTAGCACAGCCAGTAACTTACCTTCTTGATCACTTGTGAGTTGGGAAGTAATTATCACTAAATATGCTTGTTACTCTCCCAGATAAACATACTTTAATTTTTCTAGTAAGGGCTTTAATTCGAGCTCCAGTGCTTCTTCTTCATTTAGCTCTTTAAATTGTGTAGTATTTTCAATGTTTGATTGGTCATCATCACTTATAGGTATCTGCATAGAATCAAATATAAAGCATATGTTAACAGTATCACATTCTAATTCCTCACTTGATTTAAAAGACCTAGCAAAACAAATTTCCACAGGGTTTGTAAAAATCTCATCTTAAATGTGTTCTTCAATGATTGACTCAATAAGGTCAATCTTCTCATTCTCACTATCATCATCATCTTTTGTGTTACAATGTTGTTTACACATGTTGAACACATTGAGTTCCAACGTCATGTTGCCGAAAGATAATTTCATGACTTTATTACTGCAATTAATTAAAGCATTAGCAGTAGATAAAAATGGTCACCTAATGTAATTGGAATTTTTTCACATTCATCAGCAATCGATTCCGTTTTTAAAACAATAAAATCCACAGTATTTATGAATTTATCAACTTGGACTAGTACATCTTCAATTATTCATTTTGGCACATTAATTGACCTATCGGTAAGTAAAAGAGTGGTAGAAGTTAGTTTTAACTCACCAAGATTGAGTTGTTAGTACACAAAGTATGGAAGCAAATTGACACTCGCATGAAAATCAAATAAAGCCTGTCCAATTTTTATGGTCTCTAATAATGCAAGAAAAATAGTTAGAAAATCAGGATCCTTGTATTTCAAAGAATTATTAGTTGAGAGAATAGAATTTACCTGTTCTACTAGAAACGCTTTCTTTTGCACTTTATGTTTCCTTTTTATAGTGCATATATCTTTCATAAATTTAGTATAAGAAGGTAACTGTTTAATATCATCCAGCAAATGAATTTTGACCTTCACTTATTTAAAGACTTTATAAATCTCTAGACTGTGGTTTAGTTTCTTTAGCTTGATTAGTGCTTGAGGAAATAAGGGTATAGGAGAAGAGTTTGTTATTTATTCATAAGTTAGAGGTTCAAGAGACTCTTCCCTATTCTCTGAAATTGAATCATTGTTAATTTTATGAGAGTCTAGAATGTGTTTTTTTAATAATTTTACCACCACAAAGGGTTATAACTAATTTAACTTGACTCACATTTTGGGCTCCTATATTACGCATTTGAGAATGTTGTTGACTCTTAGGGGTTGGTTCATGTTGAGAAAGAAACTTACCTTTCGCACGCAGGGTAAGGGTTGATGTAAGTTTAGAGTCAATTTCTGTCAAATTGGTTAAGGTTTGCATAGTTTGATTATTAATTGCCTTTTGTTTTTCAATGAATGAATGCTATGTATAGTCCAAAGTTTTTCTTGAAGGTAGGACATATGATGAGTAACTTTAGGAGTTCTAGAAATTTTGACGTGGAGGAGTTAATTGTGAAGGTTGTACATGACCATCATTTCTCCAACTGAAATTCAGGTGATTTCTCCAACCGGAGTTGTAAGTTTAGGAGTATGGATTGGCATTTGGCTTTTTGAAATTGTTGACGATATTTACCTACTCATGCAAACTTTCTCTCAAAGCTGGCAATGTCGGACAGCCCTGCGTAGAATGGTTAGTAGAATCACAAACATAACATGTAATATCTTGAACAGATTCTGCATGATTATTTTTTTTCAACTCTAAAGTTTCAACTTTTCTAGCTAAAGATGAAAATTTGGCTTAAAGGTCATGGTCTTCCCTAAGGTTGTACATGCCTCCACCAAATAGAGATGACTAGGTTTACTCAATGACTCATAAAATCCAACTATATCCTAGTGTTATGCATTCTTTATCATATAGTCAAGGTAATCTAATGCATCTTCAGAACTTTTGTCTTTAAACTCACCATTACACATCATTTCAAAGACTTGTCTACTTTAGGATGTTAGTCCCTTGTAAAAATAAGACACTAACCTCCATGTTTCAAAATCGTGGTGTGGGCAAATATGAAGTAGCTCTTTGTACCTATCCCAACATTGTTAAAAGGTTTCTCCTTCCTTTTGAGTAAACGTGGTGATTTGTCTTTTAAAAGAATTTGTTATGTGGGATAGAAATAATTTTTTCAAAAATTGTGCTTACATTTCATCCCAAGTTTTAATAGATCCTAATCTAAGATATTGTAACCAAGTTTTAATAGATCCTGACCTAAGATTTTGTAACCAAGTTTTAGCTTTTTCTTTTAATAAGAAAGGGAACAAACTTAAGTCTAATTATGTTCATACTACAATTTTAATCACTACAAGTGTTACGCACTTCCTCAAATTCTCTCAAATACAAGTATGGATTTTCAGACTCAAAACCATGAAAAGTAAGCAAAAGTTGAATGATACCATGTTTGAAATTAAAATGAGATGATTGAGAGGAAAAACCATGCATGATGGTGACCCTATTCTCGTAGGATTAACGAAATCTCTAAGTGTCCTCAACTGTTGTGAAGATTTTGCAAGGCTTGATTATCTCTATGCTCGAAAAAATTATCAACTCTGATGTCGACCAAATCTAAAGGTGGTAAAGGTGATCTTCTAATTAGTCTACCACTGTCTGTATGAGACCAACGTCGCATGCAATACTAATGATGTGAGAGTGTGTGCCAAATTAAATAAAAAAAAAAGTGATCCACAAATAAATGAATAATGCATACAACACCAAATGAAAATTACACAATTAAAAATAAAATCAAAATTAAATAAGCAAATAACATAAATGAACATAAATTAAAAATAAATAAACTAAAAGTTAATTACCTGAAATTAAAATATTAAGCAATTGAACCAATCATAAAAACAGAATAATTAAAAGCAACACTAAAATAACACATTAGCAAAATATTAATAATTTAGGCAGTATTTTAGAACCAGCCATATAACAAAAATAACACAAATTAATGTATAAGAATAATTAAATAGAAATTAAAATGATAGGCGATTAAATTGACCATAATAAAACAAACAAAATTTAAATAATAATTCAAGTGGTTGACCATAAAAATAAATGCAAAACATAAATTATAGAAATATAAAGAAAAAAATACCTTCTTAATTTTTTTAAATTACTAGCGCATTAAAATTTAATTATTGGGTCTTAATGGTTATTTTAAAAGTTCAAGGCCATGTTCATTATGTCCAAAAGTCTAAAGGTCCAATTTCATTTAGTCTATAAATCCAAAGGTCCAAAGAATAAGGAAAAGTCTAAAAATTCAAGTTCCAATTCGATTTAGGGATTGATTTGCAAAGGTTTTTTGGTCACAATGAAATTTTTTATAAATTTTATAGATAATGTTAAAATCTCAAGAGAAGAGGGGGGCTAACTGCAATTTTACAAAAAAAAAATTAGAAGATGGAGACAAAAGCTAGCAACAAAAATGAAAAAAATGAAAACAAACTGATACCAAATTTTAAAAATTTCCCAACAACGGTGATAAAAACTTGACACGACTCAAAAATATTGTTACTCCTAAATATAAGAGTGTCTAATTATAATATAACTCGGTGAGTCCCGGGTCGAGCCACAAGGAATATAAAATCTAGTACTCAATTTATTGTAACAAAGAAAATTAAATGCAGGAAAGAAAATTGACAGGAATCAATCTAAAAATACGATAAAGTTATGGGATCAACTTTTGGATTTCAAATTATGATTATAACACCTCTCTCATATTTGTATTTTTCATTTATTTTGCCAGTTAATTATTATGTCATTTAATTCTTGACGAACCATTAATGTGATAAATATGAAACCAAGTATCTAATATGCCACAACTGTATTGAAGTGTCGACATTATGTCAAAATACCATATAAATAAAAAAGATTTAGATACATAAATTAACATGATATAAAAAAATTAGTAAAGAAAAAAAAATACAACACATAAAATAAATTTTAAAACTCACTTGAGAAAGTAATTTAATCAATAATTTGAATCTTTGAACTTCACCTTTCACCTTAACTTAGAAAATTTAGCCATTCATATTGAGAAACAAAACAGTCATTTTATTTAATAAACTTCTTAAATATAGTACAAGGGAATTGATTACATAAGAAAAACAAGAAAGAAAGAAAAATTTCTCAGCTCTCAGTTTAGTCCCCAGCTCTCTCTCTCAGCTCCTTTTTTCCTCCCCCATGCTTTTGTATCTGCTTGCCTTTTCTAAGCAAGGATGCATTCACTCTTTTTTTTATTATTTATTATATTATTATATTATATTATATATATACATTGAAAGGTGTGTTGGTCAAGTGGTGAAATGGCCATTTGACCATCACACCATTATTGCATCCTTTTTCTTTTTCTTTTATTTTTTATTTTTTTATACTTCTTTAATAATGTATTCTAATAGCTCCAGTAATTCTTCTTTATTCTTGCCTTTAGTTTCAATTCCTTCTTTATTCCTGAAATATTTACAATATAAAAAAAATTAATATGCTCCAAATTTATTTTAATATAAAAATTTGTTAAGAGAGCGTAAAATAATTTATGAATAATGAGCGTATTAATCAGCTCTGTAAGTCAAAAATTGATAATTTTAGACTTATTAAATGTGTACTTTTTATTTTTAATCAAATATCTCATATGGAAAATGAGATCATAAAGATTACTAGAAGCGCTCTAATATTGATGAAGGTGGGAAAGAACAATGCTAATCTATTCATGGTGCATGGGAAAACACTATAAGAAGATGATGTATGTATCGTGTCAAATGGAGAAGAGTCAATAATGATGTGCATCTCAAACTTAGCCACATGTCAAAATAACATTTGAAGATTTTCTATAAACGAAAATTGCTTCCGGGGCTCAAATTAGTGAACTTATCATTTTGTAAGCACTGTGTTACAAGTAAGCAACATAGATTGATATTCAGCTAATTTGAGCTAAAAGTAAATGCATTCTAAACTTGATTCATTCTGATGTTTGGGAATCACTAGATATGTCCATAAGAGATGCAAAGTACTTGGTGAGTTTTGTTGATGATTATTCTAAAAGATGTTGGATGTATTCAATCAAGACAAAGTAATATGTGTTTCCGGTATTCAAAGAATGCAAAGCATAGGTTGAACTTGAATCTGGGAAAATGATCACATGCTTAAAGATAGATAATGGTAGAAAGTATATAGATGGCAAGTTTCTTGCATATTGTAAATAAGAAGATATTTAGAGACAATTTACAATCGCATATACTGCTAAACATAATAGAGTGGCAAAGCAGATAAATAGGACTTTTACAAAAAGAATAAAAGCTATGTTGAGAACTGCTAGTCTACCCAACTCATTTTGGGTAGAAGCAGCCAAAACTGCTTGTTATGTAGTAAATCAGTCACCATTTATGACAATTGAGTTGAAGAATTTGATGAAAATGTGGACATGAAAGCTAGCTGATTACTCACATTTACATGTATTAGGAGATTCTGTGTACGTGATGTACAATGCCCAAAAAAGAATAAAATTGGATCTAAAATTTAAGATATGTATCTTATTAAGATACACTAATAGAGTAAAGGTATATTGTTTGTGGGACCCTATTGCCCATATGATCATCATCAGCAGAAATATTATCTTTGTACAAGATCAACTACCAAAAAAAAAAAAGAATGATAGCACTATGAAGAAAAATTCAGAGACTATACCAATACATATAAAAAATAATCCATAAAAAAAAAGTCAAAATCTTCTGAAGCAACACCAGAGCACAAAGAATAAGAACTAGTCGAATTCGAGACTCCAAAAGTATGTCAATTAACTCATGAGAGACAACGGCCAGTATGACAATTGGAATTTATCACAAAATTCAATGTTGCATACTATCTTTTAATAAAGGATGGAGAGCCATCAGCTTTGTATGAAACTTTAAAAGTTCAAATGTTGCTTTGTGCATGACAATAATGTAAGAAGAAATTGAAACTCTGTATAAGAATAAGATATAAGAATTTATACCATTACCATACGAAAAAAAAGGTATTGAAACAAATGGGTTTACAAGATCAAGTGTGATGACAATAATCAAGTGGAGCGGCATTGTGCAAGATTGATGGTGAAAGGATATGCTCAGAAAGAAGGTATTGACCTTAACAAAAGTAGTCTTGGCAATGTGTGCTAACATGACCTACATCTAGAGTAGTTAGATATGAAAACTGTATTTCCTCATTAAAAACTTGAAGAAATTTATATGCTCCAACTAGATGAATTCGCTAAAAGAGTAAAAGAGAACTTGGTTTGCAGGTTGAACAAATTTTTATACAGTCTCAAATACATACCAAGGTGTTAATATACAAGTTTTGATTCCTTCATCAAGAGTCTTGGACACACCCAACTCAGTTTTTAACTATTGTGTATATTACAAGAGGTTTGAAGATAATAATTTCATCATTTTACTATTGTATATAGATAACATGTTGGTAGCAAGCCCTAATGAAGACCGAGTCCAAGAATTGAAGATACAGAAACCTAGAAAAATTTGATATAAAGGATTTAGAACCAGCAAACAAGATACTAAGCATGCAAATTCACAAAGAAAAAAATAATAAAAAGATTTATTTTTCTTAGAAGAATTACTTTAAAAAAATCTTATGGCACTTCAACATGCAAGATTGTAAGTCAATCTCTACCCCACTTCCTATTACTTTTAAATTATCCTCATATATGTGTCCTAGCAATGAAGTAGAGAGCAAGTAGATGTCTCAAGTACCGTATGCATAACAGTGAAAAGTTTAATGTTTGTTATGATTTGTACAGACCAAACATTGCATAAGCAATGAGAGCCGTCAGCAGATATATAGAGACTCTTAATGGAGAACACTATAAAGTTGTAAAGAGATTCTGAGATACATCAGAGGAAACTCGAATGTTGAATTATGTTATGGATGATCAGAATTTACTATCAGAGAAGATGTGGATTTAAATTTTGCAAAAGACCTTGATAAAAGGAAATCCACCACTAGCTATATGTTTACACTTGTAGAAGGAGTTGTAAGCTAGGTTTTAAAACTCAGACTTTTGTGACTTTATCTACAATAAAAGCAGAATACATGACAGCTACACAAGCTTGTAAGAAAGTTGTTTGGATGCAAAGGTTATTAGAGGAACTCGGGCATAAATAAGAACAAAATTTTGTGTTTTGTAATAGTTAAAGTGTCTTGTACATTATAAGGAATCTAGTCTTTCATTTCAGGACAAAGCATATAGGGGTACAATACCACTTCGTGATAAGTAGTAGAAGACAAAAGTGTGGATTTGCAGAAAATCCATACCAAAGAGAACTTAGTAGATATTTTGACCAAACTAATCAATGCTAACAAGATTGTATAAAGTAGATTCTCTTGTGGAGTAGCAGAGATATAAGAAATATGATAATGGCGAAGTAAAAAAGATGGTGCGGAGATTGATTAGTTCTCGATCAAATCTCCAAGTGGGAAAATGTCAAAATAATACAAAGAGTGATGCCCATAACCATAATTGTTGAAAATTGTAGGGATGATGATGCCTCATAAATTGAAGAAGAAAAAAAAAAAAGAAAAGCCATATTTGTTGACAAAAGAAAAAAACAATATTTTGTTAATAGCCAATTTTGGCTAGAAAAGAGGGAGTTTCCATAGGTTTTGAGCATCATATTCTTTAGTCCTATTTATAGAAAGAAAAATCAAGAGTTTAGTGAGAGATATATGAGTTCTAGTAAACTCTAAAATATTTAGTGATTTGAAAGTTTGGACGTATTAGGATTTAGTGTTGTAAGATGAAAAACTACAATACTTGAACTCCTGTACACTAGTAAAATATTTCCTTCTATCTTCACCCGTGGACGTAGATTAAAACTGAACTATATAAATTCTTGTGTCTTCTTTGTGTGCTAGTTCTTCTTTTTTCTTTAATTTCATTTTGGTTATGGCCTTACTTGACTTATCAATTTATTAACATGATTTGTATTGGGAATTATATGAGCATGATTGGGAAGTTTAATCAATCTATGATAATGCATTATTTTCTTAGAATTGAGAATGTACAATAAGGTGTAGCATCTTCATCTCTCGAAAGAAATATATCTAAAAGATTATAGATAGGTTTCAAATGACAAATTACAACTCAACAAGTGCACTTACAGAAAATGGCCTGAAGCTTACAAAGGATCTTAGAGGAAAGAAGATAAATAGCACTTTCTTTAAGCAAATTATAAGATGTTTAATATATCTAACAACAATATGGCCTAACATAATGTATGTTGATAGTCTTATCAATAGATACATAGAACATCCAATAGGGATGCATCTTCTTGCTACTAAGAGAAGTTTCCATTACCTGCAAGGTATTAGCAAGTTTGGATTATTCTACCAAAAGGGAGAAAATTCTTAATTACTTGGTTTCACAGAAAGTAACTACACTAGAGATTTTGAAGATAAAAAGAGCACTTCAAGATATGTTTTCATTCTAGGCTCTAGAGCTATTTGTTCATTATCAAATAAGCATCCAATTGTTACTTTGTCCATCACCAGAGCTAAACATGCAGTTATCGCAATAGGTGCATGTCATGCTATTTGATTGAAAGACTACTTGAAGAATTATGTTGCGAACAAGAAGATTCTATGCCAATCTAATATGACAACAGTCCAACAATCAAACTTTCATTGAATCCAATGTTGTTATGGAAGGACAAAGCATATGAATATAAGGTATAATTTCTTTTGAGACCTCATAAAAGATGGTACAATTGAATTAGTTTTTGGAAGAAGTAAAGATCAACTTATTGACATTTTTACAAAGTCCCTCAAGCTGGCAATGTTTATAAAATTGCAAAGTTACTTGGAGTTTGCACATTAAAAGTGATGTGATCCAGAGTGCTTAAAGCGTTAAAGATCCGTTACTTATTCCAGAAGGGCCAATTACGAGAACAAGAGCTAAGAAGATCAAAAAAGCAATGCAAGCATTTGTTCAAGCTACTTTGGATGAATTTAATTCAACTCCAACTTGCAAGAGACTAATATTCAAGGTGAGCTTGAAAGAGGAGAAACCAGCCTTGGTGTACTTGATTTTTGAGCTAACAAGGAGGTGAGCATCAGAAAGGATGATTTTTTTAAGTTGAAGAAAGGCTAGAAAAACAATTCTAAAGTTGTAACTACATTCTTTATGTCGAGAGTTTGGAAATAGTATATTACGAGCCCAAATTTAACTTCATATGCCTAAGTTATAGTCTGTTTAAGATCAGTGGCTCTGTAAGCTAGAGCCCATACGGCTCTAAGTTTTAATTTTAGGGTTTTTTTTTTGTATTTTTTAAGTTGAATCAGGGTTAGTCACCTTATATAAACACTCTTTTATGTTCTTTCAATAGAGCTTTTACCAAATCTTGAGTTTGATGTTATTGGAGAAGATTTTCTTAACTTGTTCTTAAAAGAACTTTCGACTTCTCAAATGAGTTGCTAACCTTTGTAGCATCTTATTTAGGAATCTAGGTTCTTGAGACTTAGCTTCTCAAGGGTTTGGATCTTTTATCTGAATTCTGATTGTATTGGCTTTCTTAGTTTTTTATCAATCTAGTTGTGGGTTTTTCTAGCCACATCTAAAGGGGATCTTATTAGAAAAACCACATTTGAGGAGCAGTGAGGTGTTACACAGCTTTTTGGATAACTAAACTGAATGATTACAAATAAATATTCAATTTAAATGAGAGAAAGTTGAGAATAAGTTTACGTATTTTCTAGTTTTTGGGTCTATTAGTTTATGTGTCCCCCAATCTTTTAAGAGTGTATCCATTTGTTAGGGATTTTGTGGGCTAGTCCAGATTTTTTAGTTTATTGCTTGATTATAGAGAAAGTTATTCATTGCTTGACTATAAAAGTGAGTCAACTGAAAGCTTAATGTGTATCATTTCTACTTAGCATATTATCTCCTTAAATCATTCCTTTGCTTTGTTATTAGAGGCGGCTTGTGTAAAATTTTTAGGGTTTCTATTGTTTGTTTTTCTTATACTTTGCTTTTATGTCTAATTAATATAAAAAGTTAAAAAGAAATTCTGTAGTCTAGGTTCGGGGTTCAAAATTACGGGTTCGAATGAAACTGGGATGGGACCTAAACACACAGGAGTTCATGAAAAGAGTGCAAAACTCCACATAATTAATATATCTAGTACAGGTTAAAGTTCGTTCACATTGGTCTAATTTATCTGTATGGAGGCTTGGTCCAAAATTTTTTATCATTCATGGTGAAACTTATGAGTAATTTTTTAAAATTTTATCAAATAATATTTTTTTTTTCAAAACGTCATATAATGTTTTAATCTCAATATCAAACGAGGCTTAAAGGTAGTGGACAAAAAAAATTCGTAATATATTTCGAGTCTTCCCGTGAAAATTTTATGTAGATGGTTTGCAAACTTGGAAATTGTAATAGCTGCGAAGTAATGTTGAAACACGGTGAGATGGTGATTCAGCAAGCAATGATTATGGAGTCATTGACCAGGATTTATAAATTAATTTCAATTAATACTTAAACTACCTTTTTTTTGAGACACTTGCGCAAAGGATAGGTAGCAAGGGTGGGAAAGGATTTATAAAATTAACGGTGTCAGCAATTTATAGAGAAAATAGGCTCTACGCGTGCTGTCGTAGAACCTTTTTTCAAGACCGTGATATGGCTTAAATACAAAATCCATCGCATGCATGAATTATCATTTTATTCTAGTCGCACTCAAGTTTAAAATTTTCAGTTTCTCTCAAATATTTCAAACATTATTTGTTTACTTTTTGTGATAAAACTTAGAAGTCAAAACGAGAAACGAAAGAATGAGAGAGAGATTATCGATTGTAGGGAAACACTTATACTGCAACTGTTGCAATATACCCCATATTTGGTTTTTATCTATCTATACTGTTAAATAGAAATTAAGTAAAATACGATAGGTGTTAACATGAGTTGTAAAAAGAGTTGGCCACGTGATCACCGGTTTGGCCAGTCTCTCTTGTCTTTGTTTCCTTTTTTTTTTTTTTTTCCGTTGTTCTTCCTCCTCTTATCTCACTTGCTCTCACAATCACACAACCAACCTTCGCATCAATCTCTTCCACAGTTCCACCATCATAAAATTCAATCATCATCAATTTAATTCCAACAATTCTTAGCTTTTCACAATATAAAAACAATAACCTTGCTTACTAATTTAAGTGAAAAAATCTCTCAAATAAGAATGGATGCTAAATAATAACCAAAGTTGAAAAAAAATTAAATAAATATAAAATTGAATTCGGTTCAAATAAATGTAAAATCAAATTTGGTTTGATTCAATCCTATAATTCGATTAATATTTAGTTTGGTTCCGTTTAATATTGTTTGATTTATAAATCAACTGGTTTCAGTGCGGTTTAAGGGTCAAACTGAACCGAATAGGTTTGTTCACACTCCTAATTTCAATCAATAGTTTCCTGTCTTGATGGGTTTGTAATCAAGCCACATTGTGAGGCATAAACAAGATTCATAGATATTGTAATTGTCGATTTCTTTTTTTTTTTTTTTTCAGATTAATGAAGAAAACTCAAATATAAGTAAGTCATGTTGATAGATTTTTTTTTTTTTATAAAAAAGATCAAACGGAATCTTGTTAAAAAAAGACTACATTTTTAATTCCTAATCAAAAAATTTTTGTGTTTATTTTTAATTAACAAGCAAAACAGTTCAAATATACCCAAAAAAAAATTGAAGATTGTGGAAACTCTCCGGGAACTCTATTGTTTCAAAGGTAAAAGAATTGAAAATTATTAAAACTTTATTAAGACTTAATAATGAAATAAACTCATTTGTTTTTTAAAAAAAAAATTGTCATATGCCGTTTTTAGATTTTGCCTTGTTTCTAGTTGGATGAAATGAAGCCGTACCTATTGTAATTAGTTGAGTTGTTTCGTACATTCCTGAAACTTCAACAACATGCCAATTGATCAAGGAGTTACAAAGACGAAAGGGATAACTCGTTTAGTTTATCTGGATGCCGCCAGTTAAAAAGAAGCTGCAATGAAATTTCCTCGTCCCATAGAAGCAACAAAACTCTCGAAATGCGTACGCTCGTTGGTTTATCACCACTTTCTTTTGCTTTCATTTTTCAAAATCCTGTCGGCATCAAAAATAGATAAAATAAACAATGATCTACAAATCTGTTTATCATATAGACAACAAAAGTTATACCTATCCGATTACTCGCGGACCGTCAACTTCATCATGATGATAAAAAAGAATCTCTATTTGAAGAACTGTACTAGATAAAAAGAGTAATTATATATGTTTAGAGAATTTATATCCTGAATGATGTAGTATTGGTGCAGTGAAATTGCATCATTTATGATAGTATAAAAAAAATAAATTATTGCCTAAAAACCTGAAAATTATTGATGGGTGACATGTAATTTTGATGCGCACTTTATATTTAAATTAATTTTGTAAGCATACTATTACTCTAACTAAAATTTAAAGTCTGGTCACTTGCACATGGTAAAATTTTATCGTCTAGATGTAGCTATCATTTGGGATATTTCTGCTAGTGAGAAATCGAATAAAGAAAAAGCTTGTAAAATGACAGATCTAATAAAAGAATATAATTGAGCTGGCCAATTTAAATTGGTGATCATATCATATTCATGTTATCAAGGAAAGAACCGAGAAGCAAGCATGCAATAATGAGGGCGCCTTTTTCTGGACCGTACAAATTAAACTCCAACTTTTGATGATATTAATGATGGTATTTTGAGGAATAAAGTGACCCTTTCAACAAAATCTGTAGGGAGAATGCAAGTTTCATCCTTAATAAAATTTTATTTGCCACTTATATTTCTACTGAATTTTTAATTATATGTTTCATTCTCTTAGTTAAAAATTAATAGTTGAATAGGAATGATTTTTATTTTTTATTAATACTGTTTATTTGTCAAAAAAAAAAGAATAGAAATTGATTTTGAGTAGGACCGCAAATTTGAGAATGAGAAATTGGAGTCTCATTCTGATGGAGAGGTGTGAAAGAAAATGAGGGAACAAGAATAGTGAATAAATTGATATTTTTACACGTAAAAAATGAAAAAAAATTTTTACCCCATCTAAAAATTAGACTATAATTATAATAAAATTTCTAATCAAAATATTGGTAATAATTTTTACCCATGAAAAACAAAAATTTCTTTTTTACTCCATTTGAAAATTAAACTATAATTACATATAAAATTTCTAATTAAATTATTGGTAATAATAATGAAAATAATAATAATAATAATAATAATAATATTAATGCAAAGGGCCTTTTGGTAACTACACAGGACTAATTCCCAAAGAATCCTTCGTCCGTTCTATACAAATCGAAGTGGAATAAAATCTAGAAAATCTAAAAGCAATCCAAGATTTTGGATAGGAAAGCGGGAATGGTTAGCACGGGATCGATGGAAGCGATGATTTAGGATGCTGCTGACATGTACAAGAACAAGAAATTATTGGACAAGAATACTCAAAATGACGCCAGGTTATAGCAAACGGTTGAAGCTTATTCCGAAGAAGCGCGCCTAGCATGGGACCCAATGTTTCAGAATTCGCAGCAACCGTAAGAGAGGGAGAGCTCTTGTAATACTCAAAGCTGTGTTGAGTCCATCTGTTAACACTATGTGGAATTTGTTCAAGCGCTAACGGGGGGCACTATGAATCTTGTAGTCATCAGAGTCGTGTGCCTAACTAAATCAAGCTCGTTGGAAAGGCATAGTACTGACCACACGACCAAAAGAATGCTTGTATTTTTCTTCTTGCTTTTTCCTTTTTTTTATTTTTAAAATTCTAATGACCTGTGATGAACTTTAATTTAAATTTTAAAATATCACACATAAAATGACTATTTTATTCTTATTTTCACTATTAATTCTTTTAATTTTTAAAAGAAGGATGAAACGAATAATTAAAAATTTAATAAAAATTTAAGCGGTAGATAGGACATTTATCAGTGATGCACATGCATTCCTCCAAATGTATATTGATGAACAACAAGAAAAAATAAGCGACATGTCCCAACATATTCTATGACTTCGAGTTTTGGCAACAGTAGGAGCAAGATTTAAACCTGTTTTGGGACAAATACTTTTACATGATAAAATTAAAATAAATGTGATTGGCCCTGACGTTTGCCAAAACAATCTATCCTACTCTTATTTTCAAGAATAAGTCTACCCCTATTTTTATTTTTAGTTTATGGTTATATGTATATATAACCATAAAGTCTTCGGAATATTCTTTTCCAATTCAAAATTTTAACCGTGTCTCCCATGTATCTTATCAACCTTCTGTCATTAACCTAAAGCATCACATGTGTGTTTAGCAAAAAGAAAAAAAGGCAAAAAAGAAAAATTAGCTAGTCTAATCAATCATTAAACAAAGCATAAAAGCCCTAAGCGAAATAAGCGCCCAGTGCAACTTCCAGGAAGGAGAAGCTCTCTTCACGAATGAAAGGCGCAAGAAGCTCACCCATAACCACACGCCTTATTATGTCTTCTTTCTTTTCACCTCTTCCTGCCTTCTATTGCCACCCTCCTCTCTCTTATATATTCCCACTCTCCTCTCTTATGTTCTCACCACTTCTCCTGTTTACGCCGCCATTAATACATTCATTCATTCACTTTTCATACACCTTAATTTTTGTCGTTACTACAAGAAATATTTAATGGCGGCTTTATTATTTCATGATGATTTAGCAGATTTTGAAGACTATTTTCCATCCATGATCAATAGACTTGGAACAGAAGGGTTTATCTCAGAGCTATGCAGCGGGTTTCAGCTGTTAATGGATGGCGAAAAGGGCTTGATAACCTTTGAGAGCCTGAAGAGAAACAGCTTGCTTCTTGGTTTGAACGATATGATGGATGATGAAATTATGTGCATGTTGAATGAAGGTGATTTGGATGGAGATGGCGCTCTTAGTCAATTTGAGTTTTGCATTCTCATGGTTAGGCTAAGTCCTGGCTTAATGGAAGGATCCCCAGAGTGGATGGTCAAAGATTTATATATGTAAACTTTGTCTATGTAGCCACAATCTTAAGTCTTCCTTTGTTTGTACTCAGTCGTCCATTCCATGCATGTTTGTCACTCAAGTTCATGTTGCAAATTTTTGGTTTAGTTTATGGTTATGAAATAAATAAATAATGTCTCCCAGCTAATCCGACTCTTTGATCAGACAACCAAAAATCAGACGATGAGAGGGCGGCTGAGTGATAGATTGATCGACGTTCGGAGAACGCTCGACCGAAGGAATTTTTAATTTTGCGCAAGGTGAATTGTAAGCATTGCATCAACAGAAATCAAATCACTCTCGCCCTATATGTGAGCAGCAATCAAACATTAGCCATCTCCGTCCAGAAAATTTACTAACTGATGCAACTAGACACTAGTACCCCACGGCCTCTTTTAATTAGAATATATGAGTTAATATCTTTCAACAATTTATAACCACACATCTCATGGGGTTGTTTCCATTAATTCAACTTCCTTGCCCCAGTTACCTCAACACTATAGTCATAACGCATGATTCAACTATTAAGGGACTAATCTTACAGCGGCTGATAATTGATATTAGATTAAGTATGTATATATATTTGCGGCAACGCTCAACTCTTGAGGTGGCTTTTAAAAAGACTCATGTACTTGTGTATCAACTTTGTTTTTATTTTATGATTTTCCTCCTAATATCGCATGTCCTTCTGCAATTCATTACTTAGCTCCTACTTCCATTTCTCCATAATCTGATTAAGGCTGCATCTTTAATTTTTCTGCGCCGTACATTTTGTCAACGCTATATGCCTTTATCGATCATAATAACGCTTAGAAGAGACCTTTCCCAAAACTAAATAAGGGTGGAAGCACATAAAGGTTTTATTCTTGAAAATCTTTCACTCAAAAGCTTGACGCCGGTGTAATAAAGAAGACACTGCTCACATGATATTGACATTTTTCCAACTCTCGACTATAACGTGATTCTAATGACTCGTTCCATCTCTGTCCTATTTTCTAATAATTTACAATTAAAATAAATTACACGATATTCTTCTTGAGTTTCAACAAAAAGGTAAATAAATAAACACAATGATAAAATGAGATTCCCTAATACGAAGAGAGTAAGCATGCGTGTATATATAAAATCTAATAATTTTATCCAATAAGATAAAATGAGACTGTAATACTTTATTTTGTTGAGAAAATCTTGTACATGTCTACATGATACAGTAACGTTAGCTGCCAGATTATAATTAAAATATTTTAATTTTAGTTTGGACAATGACTTGTCAAATTTAGTTTTTGACATAAATATACACATGACAAGACATTATAGTTTTTTTTTTCTCGGCCAACTCAATCTTATAGGAAGGAAAATCTAAAATTTTAAGATCTGTTTAATGTTGTCTTTCAATGATCATTTTTTGTTTTGCAAAAACAAAAAGCAAGAAAATACATTTGGTGGCTTACTCACTGTTTTATTTTTTTCTTATTACTACAAAATAAGTGGCACCCATTTTTCAAAGTTATTATAGAGCATTGTAAAACGCCTAAAGTTCGTTTCTGATTCTGCATTCATGAGACCCCGTGCACAAAGATCAATATCTTCTCTTAGTGTTTTTCTCTCCTAATCTCTCATAGTCTTTCAAATTTAATAGAAAAAGTTGAATTTTTTTTTTTAAAGGAAAGGGAGATGGGCAAGCCTAAATTAATTTTTACCCCCTCCCCACTCTCAAGGTTCTAACCCGAGTCCACACAAGTGAGGGACAACAGATTGCACTGCCAACCAACTCAACTTTGCCCTTGGGGACATAAAAAATTGGTTTAATTGTAAATAAAATAAATAAAATTAGTTTAAAATTTAATTTTAACCACTTATTTTCACTAAAAAAGACTATGAGAGATTATGAAAGAAAAATCACTAAGAGAGAATTCTTGTCGGGTGCACAATTATTACAATACAAGACACTGGAGCTGTTTAGTGTAGTTTTTCACCAAGTATGTTTTCCGTCTATAAAAATGAAAAACAACAAAACATGTTTGGGCCGCTTATTTTTGTTTCTCTCAAAAACCGACCCGTCTTCGTTCTGGACACGATCTGAACAAAAGCACAAGTGTAATACATGCAATCATTACTTGTAATGGTTGGGCCCCCATAAGATGAGATAAAGAAATGAATTGTTGTTCATTGGTTCAGGAGTGCCGTCATTCTTGAAAAAATGAAATTAGTTTTTTGCTTTAACACATTTTTTCACTATATAAATCCGTATTGATCTATTTTTTTTTTCCTATTGTTTTTATTATAGTTCAACTTGTTATTAATATTTTTTTTTTAATATGAGCATTTCGTTTTAAGAATTCTTTTTGTAAATCAACTTTTTAATTCAAAAAATAAACTTTGTCCACTCTTATTTATTTATAAAAGATGGGCCAGTGTTAAAGTTAAACTATGTTATTATTTGGTTCTTTATATTAGTTTTTGTTTTTTTTTTAATATATTCTTTAGTTTAGTTAAGCTGTCAAACTTGGATTATTAGTCTATATTATGAAAAAAAAATTCATTAAAAAATTAATGTCGTTACAATTAACACAAACAAATACTATAGTGGAAAAACGATGTTGAGTTCTCTTAGGCAAATCGATATAATTTAAACAAATTATTCAAAATTAAAAAAAAATATCACTTAATTATATGTCATAAATATTCAATATATATAATATTAAAAACTTTTCAAATTTGGATACTATACATCATTGCAAAATGCAACTGAAAAATAATTTTCATGAAAATTATACCAAGTGCATTTTCAATATTTTCATTTTTCCATAGAGACTATCAAGTACATTTTTTTCTTTTCATTTTCGTATATTAGTTTCAAAATAAATTACCAAACGCGTTTTTATTTTTACTAAAAGCTAATCATTCCTCTTTACTAAACTAAATTCAAAAGCATCATTAAAAAAAAATATCAAACGCGCCTTAATTCGGTCCCACTTTATGTTCAATTTTATCTAGTAAGCCGTAAATTAATATATCTTTTTAAAACTTACCATAAATTAATAATACTGTACCTGTCACCATTCTTTCTAGCTTCTTATAATGTTAACATAATGTTTAAACTTTCTAAATTTTATGCCATTAATTAATACTATTTTCGTAAAATAATTAATAACCTGTAGGACCCTTTTAGGTTCTTTTAGTTTTAATTATACTTTAATGTAATATTATCTATTCTAAAGTTTTAAACTCATAAAAAAATCAATCATTCTTCTATTATGAAGCAAATATTAAAAGATCATTTAAAAATAATACCAAACGCATCCTTAGGTTTTTTGTGGCAATAAGAATTTTAATTATGAGTCTTCTGCCATTGAGAGGGCCTCTTTTAGGCTAAGACATTTAGCCGTTTATAAGATCCAAAATCCATATTAGCATAGATATGGCACCTGAGTTCATTTGAACGTAATTATAATAATATTCTCCATATTTTTCTTTCTTAATACACTGTATTATACATTTATTAACATTCAAAACTAAAGTTCATTACAATCTATTAAAGGCCTTTTTGAAAGTAGGGTTGACAAAAAAGTTCAGGCAAGACTTAGTTTTTTTTTTAAATATAAATTTATAAATTAAATTAATAAACTAAAATCTAAAAAATAATAGAAAAATAAATAATAAAAATTTACACCCCTAATTCATAAAAGATTGAAAAAAAATTAAAATTATAACACTAAACTCTCTTTTAACCCTCAAATAATTAAGAGGGTATATGAATCAAAGAATACAATACTAAAAAATTAAATATATAAATTTTTATTTATTTATTATTTTATGTTAAAATAATTATTTTCTTTAATTTATTATTAATAATAATTTATTAATTATTAATTAATTATAAATTTACAATAATTAAAAAAATACAAGCTTGAGCCTTGGCTTGGAAAACCTTAGTCCGGCCGTCAATTTGCCATCCCTCATCCAGAAGGGTTGCCTACCGCGCGACAATAAGGTTTAACTTTAAACTAACCATGCGGTGACGTAACGCTAACATCCAAATCTCAATTCGCAGTGACTGAACGCACCTTCAAATACGTGTACCAAAAATGGAACATTTTTTCTCACGACTTTTTCTACACGTGTAAAGAAAAAGTATAAAACAAGGTGGGTCACCACCTATCTAACACGCACCGTTGCTCACAATTTCTCTCTCCCTTATAAGCCCGTAGAAGTGTCCCAAACAACAAAAATTAAAATTAGAATGCAACGAACATCGAGTGAGTAAGTAGCTATATCTTGTTTCGTGGACCACACATCACGATTAGGCGTCACTTCTCTCTCTCATTTCTTTCTAAATCGCTGGCACAACTGCTACGCAAATTGATTATCAACTTTATATGGTTGTCCCCCGGTCTCGATGCAAAGAACCTTACATTATTTTTCCTCATCCACACAAATTACTCTACACTAGTGGCTCCAATCCAATTTTGAACCCAAACCAACAACAACACGTCAACAATACTCATTTCATTTCTTTTCAACGACGGCTTGCCACGTAGAATTCGTTCACGTGAAGTCGCCACATGGACACAATCTCACACCATACGAAGATAATTTGTTTTTTTGGTCTCTTGGGTTTGGTGATGGGTGAAGCACGACCACGAAACAAAGGCATTGAATCCATTTCTGCCCATACGTTTTCTGGGGCCTATGATTTACTCTTCTGACTTCTTGACCCAAATTTTTATATCTAGATAATGCTATCTTCTCCGCCAAACCTATTACTTGAAAATTATTTGTCCAATTATTCGGCCAACTTGTTGTTTTAATATATATTATATCAACAATATAAATTGCACATTCTAATATTTTCAATGTTTGAAATTCTTTTAATTTTAATTAGGGCACAAAACTTTTCATGTATTATTTAAAGTTAAATTAATGTAAAAAAAAAAACTTAATTCAGTACAATCATTCAACCTAATCATATTAACGATACAAATCATAAAATATATGTTCATTGTCATTAATAATTAAAAAAAAATGTCAAGAAAACTTTATCTTGCAAGGAAGGCGCTGAGCCAGCAGCTTTAACAAAGGCATGTACAAGAGTGGGTTGCGGGACCCACATGACACGATAGAATAATTTTACGGGGAAGGCCCAGGTGGTTGTCACATGGGCTCTAGCCCAGTGTGGACTGAAATTGTCCACGTCGGACGGGCAAGGAATCTGCCGTCCCCTATGGCTACAGTGACACGTCATCACCCGATCCCCATGAAAATATCTGGGGAGACTAGTGGTAGTCGCTCTGTAATTAATCACAAAGTGCTGCTTAACACGCAATGTATTCCCTCCTTCTCCATATCTCCATAACTGAATGCCCACGTGGCAGCGCTTTAGCTGATCCAGTAGTATTTGCATAATTAAAGGAACTAACATATATCCACTGGTGCTAAGCCTTGCACACCCAACTCAAGTAGCGTCGCTAATCTTCCGCCACGTCAGAATATTGAAGTCCGTCGAAGAATCTTTATTATTTTTTTCGGCAGTTATGAAGGCCGTAACGCACGTAATAAAACCCAATAAAGATTTTTTTTTTGATCTTTTCCACAGTCCGTACATGACCAAATTACCCTCAGAATGGGGTAATACCACCTGAGAGCCCATTATCTTGCGTTTTCTGAAATAAAGACGTAATTTTTTCGTTTACGTCAAATACGTCCTCCATGGCCTACCAAATGACTAAAAGACCCTCCAAGTACTGATGACTGACCGTTTAACAGTGTAGATATTTCAGTCATTCAAAGTAATTTCTGTTAGGGATCTATTGGATACAAATAGATAAACTATGACCTTATTTGTGAAATTTTAAAATCTCAGGAGCAAATATACGTTATTACCCCTTAAAATTTAACGAATTAAACGCGAAAAATCAGGGTTGCCTTGCACAAAATCGCTACAAATGTTCTCGTTCGTTTTCTCTCTTTCTTTCCTTTCGAACTGCAAGAAGTGATAGGAAGTACAAAAACAGAGAGAGCGAAAATAAAAAAAACGATAAAATAGAAAAAAGAAAAGGAAAGATGAGGAAGTGTGAGCTGTGTGAATGCTCGGCAAGAATGTACTGTGAATCGGACCAGGCGAGCTTATGCTGGGACTGCGACGAGAAAGTACACTGTGCGAATTTTCTGGTCGCCAAGCACTTACGCTGCCTTCTTTGTCACGTCTGTCAGTCACTCACGCCGTGGAAAGCCTCCGGCCCGAAGCTGGGCCCAACAGTTTCCGTGTGCGACGCGTGTGTTGCTGCCGCTCGCTGTGTAGTCAATGATGACGATAAGGCTGTCGTTGGACGAGGAAGTCAGAGTGAAAGAATCGGTGGCCATGACGAGACTGATGATGATGATGGTTACGAAGACGACGATGACGATGAGGATCCTGATGAGGATGAGGAGGAGGAGGATGACGAGAATCAAGTGGTGCCGTGGTCAGGGGACGATTCACAATCGCTGCCGCAGCCGCCGCCGGTGTCCAGTTCCTGTAGTAGTATTAGTGAAGAAGACTTTTCGTCGAAACGGATGCGTGATTTTGGTGATCTTTTTTCTGATGTGAGCCTTTTTTCGTTTTTTACCTTCTAATTTTCGTTTTTCAATTTTGTTGTCAATGTTTTTTTTTTTTTCTTTTTGGTTTTGTCTTTGTAAGTTCTTGCATAGATATGTGGGTGGATCTGGCAGAATGTGATTTTTTTTTTAAAAAGAAAATAATAATGTTTAATAAACACTTTTCTGTGAATTAAGAAATTATATGAAAGTTTGTAGACGAATTGTTTGACTGTTGAACGAAGAGTAGTAAGACTCAAATTCTTTTATTTATTTTATTTTCTTACATCTAACCTTATGAATATTCTTTTTCAAATAAATGCAGGATGAAATCGGGTGCTCGTCGCGACCTGTCACAGATGAGGAAGCTGCTGCTTCAATGAGCTCATATAGGCCATTGAAACAGCCAAGACGAACAATATCTGATTCTGACCGAGATCACGGTCAATCAGACTCCAGATCAACGGCCATTATTAGCTCCCTCCAGGGACTCCAAAATCGGATTATTACAGGCCAGGGTGACGCCTCCGCTACGGTTATTGGGATTTGTCGGTTGAGCAGAGATCATCAGACCCGTTGAGTTGATTTCACTCCCCCACTAACCTTTCATTAATTTTGAGCTAGTTATTTGTTTTCACTAATCAATATTTACACCAATACCTTAGTATTATTATCGGTTAGCCTTGTTCTCATGTTGTCATTTTGGATTTTGGTTCCTTTCCATGGTCATTGGTATGGTGTGTTCACATGAATTTGAGTTTTCTTTGTAACTCGGTTTATTGATTGATGATTGTAACTTTGTTCCATTCTTTAATATATATGGGGTTGGACTTTGGAGTCTCTATAGGCGTCTACAATGTTTTCTGCCATTGATTGATCTCTCTTTTTCGCACATTAGACTGTATTACGGGATGTTTTTCGTAGGCATGAATTCGAGTTCTATACGACTCATTTTATATGAATTAGGGTGGAGTGGGAAGTGGGAACGGATTTTGGATATGGAAGGAGTGCGGCAATTTCCAAAAATAAAAATGAACGATTTAACAAATTGTTTTTCGTTTTGGGGGAAGGAAGTAAGAAATGAATTGACAAAACTCCAAAGGAATGTTGAAGTCAACTTATTCTCGCCCAAAACATTCGAATGAAAGCAAGGGCAGGGTAGGTCCAAAAAACAACCCAACTTGATAACTGAAAACGCGGGAGAGCATATATCTTCTTCACGATGCGAAATTTATGACCATCCAAATCTAAAGAAGTCGATGTGGTGGCTTTCTAAAGTTAATAGGGTGGCTTTCCAAAGTGTGTGGCTGGAAAAACACGTTTGATTGACTTGGGATGAGTGGAAGAGTCTAGAATCTGGATATAAGCATAAGCTGCTGCAATCTTTGAATTTTCGAACGTCTGTGATCGGATGGAATTTAAATTTAACCCAAGCCAATGAATGTGACTTGGTGCTTTCTTGCCATAATAAAAATTTGTTTTGGGGGGCGTTCTAACGTTTTCAATTTTTTTTTTTTTTTTTTGATATGAAACTGAAAGCGATTTAATAATAGGGTTTAGTTTGGGTATAAACACAGCTGTAAATGCTTGCATTTGTAAATTTTTCATGTTTTAAAGATCATTTTATAATGCAATGATTAAAGTTACGGCATCAATGTCGTAATTAAACATAAATTATATAAATGAAATATAAAACTTGTAAATTTAACATAAAAATTGTAAATCAACATTAACGGTAAAATAAAACATAAATTTTAAAATTAAACATAAGACTTGTAAATAAAAGGTAAAACTAATAAATTAATATAAAACTAGTAAATTGATGTATTATTAATAAATAAAATAAATACTTACAAATATAACATAAAACTCATAAATCAACATTAAGTATGAAATAAAACATAAATTTTAGAAATTAAACATACGACTTGTAAATGGAAGGAAAACTAGTAAATTAATATAAAACTAATAAATTGATTTATTGTTAGTAAATAAAACAAAAACTTGTTAATTTAACATAAAAATTGTAAATGAACATTAACTGTAAAATAAAACATAAACTTTAGAAATTAAACATAAGACCTGTAAATGAAAGGTAAAAATAGTAAATTAATATAAAACTAATAAATTGATGTATTATTAGTAAATAAAACAAAAACTTGTAAATATAACATAAAACTCATAAATCAACATTAAGTTCAAAACAAAATATAAAAATTGTAGATTATGGCTAAAATTTATGAATAAAAGTAAAATGAGTAAATTGATATAAGAATTACTGCTAAAAAAAATTTATAATTGTAAAATAAAAACTCATTATAATGTTTATTATCTTATATATTTATTGATTTTTTATTTAAATTGAATAATGTTAGTTTTATATTTATGTGATACATGTGATGTTTTATTAAAGATGAAATTTATGCTCAACATCGGATTTTGAAAAAAATATTATTTTAATATATTTCATAGTTGTTATAAGATGAGGTTATTTTACATCTTTTTATATTTCCTCAACAACCCTAAATGGTTTTTAAATATAAGTAAAAGTTTGAGACTACATCAAGTATGCATAAGAGTTAAAATTAGATCTAATTTTATTGATGTATCATATATGTGTCTAGTAATATAAGAATATTTTTTTATTTTATTTTTACTTGATCCACACCAAGATAAATAATTGTACTTAATTAACATATGTAATAAATAGATATCATTGTAGAAAATAGAAAAAAAAATATACAAATGCCCTAGAATAAATATAGAATTATGGTAACCAAATTAATAAAAACTTATTCCATTTTTTTCAATATAATTTTTTTGTTTAATTAAAGAAAATATTTTTGTATAAATGAATAAAATATTTTTCACTAAAATTCTATAGAAACAATGGTAATTTTTTAAATAATTAATAATCTTATATGAATTTACTAGTTTTATTTTACATTTACTAGTTTTATGTATAATTTATAATATTTTATGTCTATCACGGTATTGATGCTGTAATGTACATTATAGAATTTTCCATGTTTTAATTATATCATTGTCAATGAGAATAATGAACATTATCTTTAGATAAGGTTAAACAACTTAATGACGGTTAGTTTTCTTAAAAGAAAAAAGTAGTTAATTCACTTAAATATTATTGCAGGGTAATTTCAGCCAATGCCCTCACTCCCTCTTATTCATTATTGTCTGTGTAGATTTTAACGAAATCAAATGAAACTTAGTTTGGCCTTAATAATAACATAAAATGTTGTAGTTTTAAGTCATTATGTTATGATTTGTAGTTAGTGTTGGAGTATTTTTCTTTACTTGTATATTTTAAAAATCCTTGTTATTTCTTGTAAAATATTATCGAAAGACCACACATACAAAATTTTTCAGAGGATCGTATTGCCAAAGCCTCGCATGAGATTTTAAATTGAATCCTAGAAAGTAAAACACAATGTCGCTTATTACAATTTACTTATAACTGAGTTGGATTGATTAGGTTAGAGTTGTAATTTTCTCTAATACTTTTTTTGACTTTGGTGTGTGGTGACATTGTTTTGATTAGTAAGAATTTGTGGTGAATAATTATTTTATTTTATTTTTTCCGCATTGTTAAGTATCTCCTAACTAATGGTGTACTTGAAATTGAGGTTAGACAATTATAATTTAAAAGTTACAGCACTAAAGTATTTAATAAAATTTAATTACTATAACTTAAAAATTATTTTAATATAATTTTTTATTTGTATAATAGAAAATTTATTATACTTTTCAAAATTATTTTTTTTTCACAATAACTGTATTTTAGAACTTCAATTTCAAAAAAAGACTAAAGCTCGACCCTTAGATTAACGCATGTGTGGCTTGATGTATCTCTGTATTTATGCGCGATGTAGCAATATAGGGTTACTAGTCCTTTCACTCAGGGGGAATCTAAGCTACAGTATCCATAACTTACACCCCCAGCCTTAGCCCACTCCACCCACAACCATTTGCATCCTTTCTCTTCATGTGGAGGACATGTGGGCTGCATGGGCCTCCTTCAATGCAATATACTAATTTCAAAAAAGAAAACAAAAGGAAAAAACTAATTATAAGTTCAAAAAGAATCTATGGACCGAAAATTCTGTTTCCAAGTTAAGCTCAAACCATCCGACCACCCAAAAGACAATCTACTTAGAGATCTTGTTGTCAACTTTCGATGATTATCTTCCCTTGGCCGTAAGAACGTCAAGGTTGACACGTTACTTCCAAATCTTTAAAGGCCTCGTCGATAAGAATTTTGGTGATTCGTTAACTGAAAACCTTGGCATCAGATTCCTGATAAAGAATAAAGCACACAACTCATTGTTGCTCATATATAATCTTCACTGCAGCAGACTGATCAGGTCAAGTTTTACGGTATCCACTGCCACACAAATCAGCTTAAGTTATACAAAAACTCGAACGGTTTCTGCACCATTCTAATAGAATTTTCGGCAGCAAATTCAAGTGCCCATCAATCCATTTAACTTAATTGCTAGAATTTATAAACCAACATGTTAAAAGAAGAAAAATAAAACTTGCAACTAGCTAAACGCAATCATTGTCCTAGAAATGATGCGTATATCACAATGCAGTCAAAGGAATTAAAGAAAATTAAAAGCCTTGTCCACGATACAACACCAACAATTCTTCCCAAAATAGTTCACACATGAGAAAAGATGTTGTGAGAGATAAAGAAGAGGGCAATGGAAGAACCCTAACATCTCGTAGTTTCACAAGCTTCCATCATCATGAACACCTCATCCATTCATCTTCTTGTGATCAGCTCACCCAGAAGAATAGACACCTTCCTAAATTACCTAAACAAAAGTAAATATGAATCCAACATTTAAGGTATTATGTCCGAGAACTAAAAGGAATGGGGAGAACTTTACATGTATGAATATTAACTCAGATTATACAAACTGACCAACAATTTAAAACCCATTTTCAGGATATGAAACATGCATTATCTAAATGATGTAAAGAATTTAAATAGAAATATGTTGTTCCAACTGGAAGCTACATACCTACTACACAAAGTATCATGTAATGGCCTCAATTACTAGCTTAAGCATCTGCAATGAAAGAAAGGTAATCAGTACTTACAATACAGCATCAAATATAAATGTGAGACACAACTATAGTATATCAACTACCCAGATTGCTGTTCTACAAATACTTTATTGAATAAAATACAACCCGATGCTCAGAAGAAATCAGTAACAGAGACAATTTAAAATTAAAAATAAAAAACTAGCAGCCATGCTTTGATTTCAGAACCCAACAAATTTCACTCTTTCAATACAGTTTTACAGAAACACAAAGGCAGTAGCAGGAATGCTGCGAGAATAGATAAAATTCAAGTCAAATAGTTCAGCCAATTCCATACATGATGGAATAGAAATGACTCCATAAGTTTTCATATTTACTCAGGACAGAAATGTGCTGAAACAACATAAAGATGATATAGTGACCTCTCATTTCTAACATGAGTATGAATTCTTCAAATAATGCACCCAAGTACAATGGGAATATATCAAATATAAGGCTTTTCAAAACAAGAGAATTTTATTATTTAATGGCAAAATCCATAAAAAGTTCTGTTCCACATTATCATCGAACCATGCTCTCCTTTTGATAAGAGTAGTATCCCATCAATGTCCAACATGTCATTGAGGCATTAAGAAACCCCTAGTAAACTAGATCAAAGTTTTGATAAAGTTTAAACAACAAAAATGTATCAGAGCACGGTAAGTTACTATTGAAATGCGGTAACTTGGGCATATTTGAGACCATCCATCAGATGATATTATTTAGATAAGCAGCAGAAGCCAAAGAAAAGTCAGTAACAGTGATTACTACCCATTGAAGGAAAGGAGAGAATTAGAAGGCCCAACCGACACATTCAAAGGCGCTCAACACAGTCAAGCCAAAAATAAAATTAACTGCATCATGTCTACAATTGAATAGAAAGTTCCTATTTAAAGATAGACTCCAGCTATACCCAAAATATGATATGCTAAGTGGAGATGCTTTCAACACAATCAAGAACACATACTGCTTCCAATGAGTAAAAAATGAGGCAGATGAAATAAAAATGCATACAAAGAAAAGTCAGGCAACATCCAACGTGTACAAGTTGAATATGAAATATTACCCATTTAATATTCAGCAAACTTCTAAAGTATTCAAACTTACAAACTACCACTGTTGCTCATAGTGATCAGCAGGGTATTCGATGTTAATGCAATTACTAAGCCATTCCAATGTGCAATTTTCTCCCCAATAAAATACAACTAGCAGTTTACCACACAGCAGCCACAAAATTTAACGTCAAGCAACAATAACACAGATACTAATGTATGAATTCAAAAGAAAAATCCTTGAATGGTAATGTAATTAGAACTGCCCCTCCAATGAGCTTTCTCACCAATCATACAAAGTTCCCAGTCCAAGAACTCTAATCCACTTAGAAGATGACAAAAAGATCTTAAAATTAATTACATGTGATTGGTTAAAACTTAAAAGGAAATGCATGTTTCATTCAACAACAAGACCTTAATCATACACAAAATCCTTAACAAACAAATGAACACAAACGGGTTCCAGAAGCATACTCTGTATACATAGGGCATGATCTTGCATAATTCAATACATGAATAACTAAAGCAACAATCACCAAAACAAGATAACAAATGCATCAACTTTCAAACTTAACTTCATCAACAAGTATCAACACAGCCACGGGCCATAATCAGGACATCAAACAAATAACAGACAAACAAGAACCCAATAAAAAAATCTACTATCTTGAACAAAATTAATAAAGTAAAGAGAAAAAAAAACCTTTAAGTTTCCGGTCAACGTGATCATCCTCGTCGTCCTTCTCCGGCTCCTTAACTTTGACGAGCGGCTCGCCATCATCTTTATCATCGGGATACCTGACCACAACGACAGGACAAACGCAATGATGCACGCAATAGTCACTGACACTCCCCAATTTTCCGTCACTCCCTCTCTTCTCAGCACCAAAACCCCTGCTCCCCATGATCACAGCGCTCAAGCTCAGCCTCTCAATCTCCAAACAGAGCCTCTCCCTCATATCATGGTCCTTCACGATGTGTATCTTGTACGGAAATCCAGCCTCCTTCAACGGCCTCGCCAGATCAGCGGCTTTGGTGGCGGTGAACGTGTCGAAATCGTCCTCCAGCTGTTTCTGGTGCTCCTTGTTGGAGGGGTTTTCGCTGTTGTTCTGTTGTTGCGGGAGCGGGCCCCAATCGGCGCCGAAGAGGACGGAGGTGGGGGACACGTGGATGAGGATGACGGCATCGCCGGGGCGGAGGTAGTGGTGGACAGCCCAGCGGACGGCGAAGGCGGACTCGTCGGAGAGGTCTACGGCGACCCCGATCTTGCGGCGGGCGAGGGAGGTGGGTGTTGGGGTGGCGGCGGGGGTGGTGGCGTTGGCAGAGGGGTTGTGGATCTTGATGGTGGGGAGGTGGGGGTGGTCGGAATCAGGTGGGGTTTGCTGAGGATTCATTGTTTTTTCGTTCAGTGTCTTTAAACAGAGATTGAAGTGACGATGAGAAAAAGAATCGCGATTGTTTTGGAGAAATGACACGAAAGAGTAGCGAGTAAGGAAACCAGAGTAGTGGGGCTTATGAAAGACCGTGGACTCCTTGATCGTTTGGGTGAAATTCCTTTTTTTTTTCTTTAAATTTTTTTTGTGTATAAAAAGGAAGAGAATATTATTATGTCTTGGGTCACATTTGGATGGGGCCGTGGTAGGGATGGTAATGGGTCAAACGTGGGTTGAATCTATTTTGCTCCATATTCAGATTCATAAGAAAAATTAATATTCGTATTTATTTTAGATCTGTCATAAATTTATATTTTTTATTTCATATTTAAATTCAATAAAGAAATAAATATCTATATCTGCTCCAAATTTTAAAAAAAAATTAAAATCCAAATCTATTCTTGATCTATCATAAATTTTAAAACTCAATAATAAAAGAGTAATAATTTTTTAAAATGAAAATTAAATATTAAAATGTATTGATAAAAATTAAATTATATAATTTATCTAAAAAGTCTAATAAATATTACAGCTTATGCTTTTATAGCAAAACAAGCAAATAAGAAATATAATAAAATATCTTTCAAAAGTTAATTTTAAGACAATTTTGTACCATTAAAATTTTATACCATTTGTACTAATCTATAGGAGAAATAACTATATTCCTTAAAAATTATTTGGCCAATATACTAAAATAAATTGCCAAACATTATTACTTAGCTCATAATTTGAATATTGCATGTGCATGCTTTAGGGTTGGTCAACCTTAATTATTTTTGTTATATTATCATTTAAATTTACAAAACTAATATTTAATTTTTAAGATTTTTAAATACATAGTAAATAACACTAATATGCTATGAATGAAATTTATTATTATTTATAATTATACATTTGTTAAGAAATTTTTAAAATAAAATAAAATTAAAAGATAGGTGGATCTAGATATTAAAATAGGTTCAAATTTGCTCCAAATCCGTCTTAGATCCGTACATATATATTCAAATCCAATCCAAATCCATTTTAAAACAATCCAAATCCGATTCGATTGGATTTGAATCAGGTGGATCTTAGATCAGATCCGATCCATTGCCATCCCTAGGCCGTGGGCTTTAGACTTTGGTTGCATTAGATAGCAGAGAAACCCACTATATAAGGTCAACGTCAATGATGTATCTACAAATGCACAGTTCATAAGAAATTAGAAATTTCTCTTCCAGAATAGATCGTAGTTAGTTATGAAATATATAAATAATGTTATTTTATGTATTTATTTATTTTAAAAAATAATACTTAAATAGTAGTTATATTAAATTTAACTACACATGCCACACATATAATAATTAATTATATTTCTTCTAATATACCATAGACTCCCTCCTTTCATTCACACTAATTCAATTATGATACTATACCTTCTTCTTTATCCTTTGTGCTCAATGAAATTGAATAATTATTAACTACACAAAAGTTTGAAATAGTGTACAATCCAACTGTTGCACCACAACTGGATCCCATTCACCTTTAAAATGTTGCATTTATTAAATTGGGTTGTAAATTTATAATTACATGATATTTCATTTTACTCATGACAATTTACATTACGCCCACGTCTATATTACGTCGATTGATATATCGTATCCTAATCTTCATCCACAATTTTACTAAGATTTATAAATTACATAGTTATATATATATATATTTATTAGTAGATGTATACTCAATTAGAATATTTCTAGTGTATTTTTTTACCTCTTAATTTTACAATAAGATATGACTGATTGTCTAATTGACTAATATAATGGTGTGTTGTAACTGATCCTATATTAACCAATTACATAATTGTAAGACATTGTCATTGTACTATTCTATTGGTTGCAACGAACTCTATGTTTGTTTCATAAATCATAAAATTCTTGACGGCTGATGGGGTAACCCACCTAATAAAAGTTAATAATAAAGACATGGTTGAACTGAATCAGCTAGTTTACTTTTAGTAAGATAGGGATACAAATGGAAACAAAGTCTGTGGACGTGCCGGAGTGGTTATCGGGCATGACTAGAAATCATGTGGGCTCTGCCCGCGCAGGTTCGAATCCTGCCGTCCACGCTTTTCCATCATCTCGTACCTCGAAATTTCATTTCGTTCATGCAATTTTTTTTGCTTTTTTCGTTAAAAAAACAAATAACAGCTCCTTTTACACGAGAGCAACATGAGCAGGGTTGCTAATTTGCAGGTTTGGGCCGGGCTTTTGCAAGCCCAAGCTCAGCCCCAGGCCTGCACATACAAAAACAAGCTTAAGTCTGTTGAAAGTCCATCCAGTCATGAGCGGGTTGGGTTTGGGTCGGGTCTAAACGGGCTTGGGCCCGAGCCGGGCTCGTACTCTTATAATTTTTTTAAAATAAATTTTTAATAAAAGTATAAACTTAAAAAAAAACTTAAATTATAAATAATTATGCAATAAATGATTATCTAACATACAAAATAATAACAATACAACATAATAAACAATAAACATTAATATAAAAAATAAATTAGTATTAGATTTTAATATTTTTATTTGATTTTTTTGTTTTTTTTTAATTTAATTTTTTTTATTTTATATAATATAAAACCCATGCTTGAAAATATTAACAATACAACATAATAAACCATAAACAATAATATAAAAACTAAAATAGTATTAGATTTTGATATTTTTATTTAATTTTTTTGTTTTCTTTTTCTTTTAATTTGAATTTTTTATTTTATATAATAAAAGCCCGGGCCAAGCTCGGGTTTTATACATTAAGCCCATATCCAAGCACGCTATCAATGGACTTTGAATTTTTGAGCCCATGCCCTTAAATTCATCATGCGGGCCGGGCTCAAAGCCATGAGCCGGGCCAGCTGTGAAACCAGGCTTGGGGTGCTCGAGCTTTTTTGTCAGCTACACGAGAAGCGGCAGTTTGAATCCCTATATTGAAATATAGGAATTTAGTTCCTCCATCAATTAAAGAATAAGCAGCGGTTCGACTATCTCTAATTTTGCTTGTACATTTCCATTTTGTTAACCATTTTTTTACAAATAACATCTTTTTATTTGTAAAAGCAGCAATTTGAGTCCTTATATTAAAATATGGACTATGGATACTCAATTTCGCTTTTAGTTAATTGAGTGAAAGCAGTCCTTTTTAAATTAAAGAACAATTGAGTTGAAATCTGTTAATCTTATAATAATGATTTTGATGATAACAAAAATTATATGTTCATGAATTTCTTAAAGCAATACACATGTTTAAAGAAATAAAATATTGTTAAAAAATGATGAAACTGGAAATTAACGGTGATCCGTTTATTGGAAAACGGTGAATCGATAATTTACAGTGATGAACAAGTTTTCTAGCCTTGAACCTTTTAACACAAACGGTAAGCTAAATTTGTGTCACATGTTCTGAAAATTAACGGTGAACCGTTTATGGATAACGGCTAACCGATAAATTCTAGTAAGGAGAAACTTTTTTAGCCTTGAACCATTTAGTACAAACGGTAAGCTAAGTTTGTGTCATAGGTTTCAGAAATTAACGGCAAACCGTTTATGGATAACGGCTAACCGATAAATTTCGGTAAGGATAAGTTCTCTAGTCTTGAACCGTTTAACTAAAACGGAGAACTGAGTTTGTTTCAAAGGTTCTGGAAATTAACGTTGAACCGTTTATTTAAAACGGCTAACTGATAAGTTCCAGTAAAGAGAAAGTTTTCTACTCTTGAACCTTTTAACAAAAACGGAGAGCTGAGTTTTGTTTTGCAGGTTTCTGAAAATAAACGGTGATCCGATAATGACAAACGGCAAACCGTTTATTTGAAATCAAAGGCTGACGGCTTGTTGAAAAGTCAAAACGGCTAACCGATAGAGACAACCGGGGAAACGATTATTCTCAGAAAGTCAATAACGGCTAGTTTTCAACTCCAACTATAAAAAGACTTAATCAAATTCAAACAAAGAAGAGATCCAACATTTGATATTTGAGCTTTCTATGGAGAAACAATCTTCTTTGAGCTTCAATTGTATTTCATTTCATTCCCTCACACATTAAGATTTCAATTGTAATCATTTGGAGTGTGTGAGAAATTGTTTGTTGTTAAATCTCTATCATTGAGTGATTGTAAGTGTTTGGAAACACTTTGGTTAAGAGATTAGGGTTAATCTTTTATTGTAAAGGTCCATTGACACCTTGGAAGTCAATCGTAAGTGTTTTGAAATCTTGGAGGCTTGCATAGTGGAATCCTCAAGCCCGGTGAGTTTGGAGGCGTGGACGTAGGCACGGTTGGTCGAACCACGTAAAAATCAAGTGTTTGATTTCTCTTCCTTTATCCTTTTTAATTTTAAGCATTGTTGAATTTATTGCTTTTAATTTTGATTAAGACATTAGTTTTAATATTATGTAATTTTATTGGCTTAGTTTTTAAAACCCAATTCACCCCCCTATTGGGTAGCCTATATAGAATTTCAATTGGTATCAAAGCTTGGTTCTCTTGTTAGGACTTAATCGTCTAGAGTAAAAGATCCATGACAACCCAAAATGATTCTAGCTATAGGGAAGGACAATCACCACTAGATCACCATTCTTTGATGGTAATGATTATCCTTATTGGAAAACTAGGATGAGAATTTATTTGGAAGCTTTAGATTATGAAATATGGGAAGTTGTATGTGATGGTCCATTCATGCCGATAACTAAAAATGAAGAACGAGAAGATATTCCTAAACCTTCACGTGAATGGAATGATTTAGAAAAGAGAAAAGCTTCACTAAATTCTAAAGCTATGAATGTCTTATTTTGTGCCCTAGATAAGAAAAATTTTTATAGAGTCTCAAGTTGTTCTAATGCTTATGAAATTTGGAAGAAACTTGAAGTTGTTTATGAAGGTACAAACCAATTCAAAGAATCTAAAATAAGTAGATATACTAGGCAATATGAATTGTTTCAAATGGAACAAAATGAAAGTGTCTACTCTATGTATACTAGATTTACAGACATTGTAAACACTCTAGGGGCACTTGATAAGACTTTTTCAAATAGCGAGAAAGTAAAGAAAATCATTAGGTCATTACCAAAAGAATGGAAACCTAAGAGAACTGCTATTGAGGAAGCCAAAGATTTAAACATTTTGTCTATTGATGATTTAATTGGCTCACTTATCTCTTATGAAGAAGATTTAGCAGCCGAGAGAGGAGATGAAGATAAGAAGAAGAAAAGCATTGCTTTGAAAGCATCAAAATCTGAAAGTGATGAGGATAATGAACTTGAAGATGAAGAAATGGCCATGATAGCTAGAAAATTCAGAAACTTCAAGAATCAAAAGGAGAAAAAGGAAGCAATCATATGCTATGAATGCAAGAAGACGGGTCATATAAAATCGGAATGTCCCTTTCTCAACAAATTCAAGAAGAAAGCTATGTTGGCAACATGGGATGATAGTGATGAAGAATCAAGTAAAGATGAACAATCACAAAAAATGTCGAATTTAGCACTCATGGCAATTGAAGAAGATGAGCTTGATGAGGTAAGTGATCTTCCATCTTATAATGAATTATATGATGCTTTCAATGAGTTGCATAATGATATAATGAAAATTGGAAAGAAAAATGCATGTATTAAGAAGAAAACATTAGAACTTTCAAATGAAAAGGATGCTATGCAAAAATGTAATGATTTGTTAAATGATAAGATTAAAGAGCTAGAATTAGATAATGAAAAATTGCATGATAGGATTGTATCTTTAAAAGGTAAACAAAGTACTTCATATGAGCATGAAAAATTACATGTTAATGATTTGATCAAAGAAAATGAAGAACTTAAAAAGAAGAGCAATGAACTAAATGAAATTGTGTTAAAATTCACAAATGGGCAAAAGAACTTAGAAAAATTACTTGGTGCTAAAAAATGTGTGTTTGATAAAGGAGGGATTGGTTATAAACCTAACTTGAAACAAAAATACTACAAAGCTACTTTGTTAAGGCTACTTCCACTAACAATCATAAAATTGTTTGTCATTATTGCAGTGGAGATGGTCACATGAAATATAGATGTCCTATTAAGAAAAATGTTTATTATGGAGTTAAATGTGTTTGGGTTCCAAAAGAAACCATTACTAACATTCAAGAGCCCAAAAAGTTTTGGGTACTTAAAACTTAAGATATTCACTGCAGGAATCAAAGAAGAAGGGAAAGAGAAATAAATGGTATTTGGACAGCGGATGTTCAAGACATATGACCGGTGACTATTCATGGTTCTCAAGCTTTAACAAGATCGAAAATGGTGGAGATGTATCCTTTGAAGATAATTCAAAAGGAAAAATCATTGGCATTGTTAATGTCGGTAAAGTATCCTCAACTCTTATTGAAAATGTATGCTTAGTAGAAAATCTAAAACATAACTTGCTTAGTATTAGTCAATTATATGACAAAGGATATAAAGTTATTTTTGATAAAATAAGTTGTGTTATTGAAAATACATGTGATGGTAAAATTGTTTTTGTTGGAAAGAGGTGTGTTAATGTTTATACCATTGATATAAATTGTGCATCTACTCTCGATAAATGTTTTTTCGCATTACATGATGAGAGTTGCTTATGGCATAGAAGACTAGGACATGCAAGCATGGATTTAATTTCAAAGATTTCCGAAAACGATTTAGTTAAAGGTCTTCCGAAAATTGGTTTTGAAAAAGATAAAATTTGTGAAGCATGTCAATTTGGAAAACAAATCAAAACTTCTTTCAAAAACAAAAATCATATTTCTACTTCAAAACCACTTCAACTTCTTCACTTGGATTTATTTGGACTTTCTAGACATGCTAGTTTAAATAGAAAATATTATGCATTTGTAATTGTAGATGATTATTCTAGATATACATGAGTATTATTCTTAGCTAGTAAGGATGATGCATTTGATGCATTTAAAGTTTTCTGTAAAAAGGTTCAAAATGAAAAAGGCTATTTTATTACTTGCATTAGAAGTGATCATGGTGGTGAATTTGAAAATCATGCATTTGAAAATTTTTGTAATGACTTCTGCATTATACATCAATTTTCATCACCTAGGACTCCTCAACAAAATGGAGTTGTTGAGAGAAAGAATAGGTCTATTCAAGAAATGGCTATAACTATATTAAATGAGAATGCATTACCGAAATATTTTTGGGCCAAAGCCGTAAACACCGCATGTTATGTGTTAAATCGTGTTTTGATTAGGCAACTTCTTAATAAAACTCCTTATGAGCTTTGGAAAGATAGAAAGCCCAACATTGGTTATTTTAAAGTTTTTGGATGCAAATGTTTTGTATTGAATACTAAAGACAATCTTGGTAAATTTGATCCAAAATCGGATGTTGGTATTTTTCTTGGATATTCACCTACTAGCAAAGCTTATAGAGTCTATAATAAAAGAACCTTAGTTGTTGAAGAATCCGTGCATGTTACGTTTGATGAGACTAACCCCTCCTCGATGGAGAAAGTTATTAATGATGCAGATGAAGAAGTACCACAAGAAGAACCTTCAAATGCTAAACAAGATTCTTCATCTTGCGAAAATTAAGAGAAGCAACATGAAGAACAAAACAATGTGGAGCGAAATGAAGGTAACTCTCAAACACTCTCTAAGGAGTGGAGGTATGTATCTTCTCACCCTAAAGACTTGATTTTAGGAGAACCTTCACGAGGTATAACTACTCGATCATTACTTAGGAACACATGTGCACATACCGCATTTATATCCCAAATTGAACCAAAATCTTTTGCGAATGCAGAAAATGATGAATCTTGGATTATGGCAATGTAAGGGGAGTTAAATCAATTTGAGAGAAACAATGTGTGGGAATTAGTTCCTAAACCAGAACATCAATCCGTTATAGGTACTAAATGGGTATTTAGAAATAAAATGGATGAATTGGGTGTGGTTGTAAGGAATAAAGCTAGGTTAGTAGCTCAAGGTTACAATCAAGAAGAATGGATTGATTTTGATGAAACTTTTACACCCGTAGCAAGATTAGAATCTATTAGAATGCTTTTAGCATTTGCATGTTATAAGAATTTTATATTGTATCAAATGGATGTCAAAAGTGCATTTCTAAATGGTTACATCATGGAAGAAGTGTATGTGAAACAACCCCTGGTTTTGAAAATGAAAAATTTCCAAATTATGTTTACAAGTTGTCAAAAGCTTTGTATGGATTAAAACAAGCACCTAGAGCTTGGTATGATAGACTTAGTAAATTTCTTTTGGAAAATGGTTTTTTAATGGGTAAAGCGGATACTACACTTTTTATCAAGCATAAGAATCAAGATATACTCATTGTTCAAATTTATGTTGATGATATCATTTTTGGTTCTACTAATGAGTTTTTGTGTAAGGATTTTTTATCTTGTATGAGCAAAGAATTCGAGATGAGTATGATGGGAGAATTGAAGTACTTCCTCGGACTATAAATAAGACAAAACGAAGAAGGAGTCTTCATCAATCAAGCCAAATATTTGAAAGATTTACTCAAGCGATTCGGACTTCAAGATGGCAAGATTAAAAGCACTCCAATGAGCTCAACAATTAAGCTTGACAAAGATGAAAAAGGTAAAGATGTTGATGTCAAAGTATATCGAGGTATGATCGGATCCTTACTTTATTTAACTGCTAGTAGACCCTACATTGTATTTAGTGTATGTTTGTGTGCAAGATTTTAGTCATGTCCTAAAGAATCTCACTTGCTTGCTGTTAAAAGAATTTTCGTACTTATTGATTTCGCATAAACATTTCATATTTTCTGCACTATTTATGTGTGATGATGGATGTTTTTGTTATATATCTATGATTGTTTTCTCATTTTGATGTTGTTCTTATTGATTGGGTGAAAATTGGTTGTATCGTGTTATTGATTTGTTGGGTGTACATTTTTGGGGATGCTTAACATACAAGGGAGATGCTGCCGAAATTTTTACTTGTCAAAACGCGGCTATTTTTTTTATTCTTTTCTTTTTTGTGCTGAAGGGGGAGAAATAAATAGTTTCAGTTATATTTCAAAAAGGGAGTTAACAAAAATTTTATTTATTTTTCAAGGGAGCTTATTTTCAGGGGGAGTTAAAACAAAGTTTTTTGTCCTTCACATATAAAATTTGTCATCATAAAAAAGGGGGAGATTGTTAATCTTATAATAATGATTTTGATGATAACAAAAATTATATGTTCATGATTAAAATGTTGGGGCTATTAAAATGAACTTCTTAAAGCAATACACATGTTTAAAGAAACAAAATATTGTTAAAAAATGATGAAACTAGAAATTAACGGTGATCCGTTTATTGGAAAATGGTGAACCGATAATTTACAGTGATGAACAAGTTTTCTAGCCTTGAACCTTTTAACACAAACGGTAAGCTAAATTTGTGTCACATGTTCTGGAAATTAACGATGAACTGTTTATGGATAACGGCTAATCGATAAATTCTAGTAAGGAGAAACTTTTCTAGCCTCGAACCGTTTAGCACAAACGGTAAGCTAAGTTTGTGTCACAGGTTCTGGAAATTAACGGCAAACTGTTTATGGATAACGGCTAACCGATAAATTGCAGTAAGGAGAAGTTCTCTAGTCTTGAACTGTTTAGCTAAAACGGAGAGCTGAGTTTGTTTCAAAGGTTCTGAAAATTAATGGTGAACCATTTATTTAAAACGGCTAACCGATAAGTTCCAGTAAAGAGAAAGTTTTCTACTCTTGAATCGTTTAGCAAAAACGGAGAGCTGAGTTTTGTTCTGAAAATAAATGGTGATCCAATAATGGCAAATGGCAAACCGTTTATTTGAAATCAAAGGCTAATGGCTTGTTGAAAAGTCAAAACGGCTAACCGATAGAGACAACCGGTGAACCGATTATTCTCAAAAATTCAATAACGGCTAGTTTTCAGCTCCAACTATAAAAAGGCTTAATCAAATTCAAACAAAAAAGAGATTCAACATTTGATATTTGAGCTTTCTATTGAGAAACAATCTTCTTTGAGCTTCAATTGTGTTTCATTTCATTCCCTCACACATTAAGATTTCAATTTTAATCATTTGGAGTGTGTGAGAAATTGTTTGTTGTTAAATCTCTATCATTGAGTGATTGTAAGTGTTGGGAAACACTTGGGTTAAGAGCTTGGGATTAATCTCTTATTGTAAAGGTCCATTGACACCTTGGAAGTCAATTGTAAATGTTTTGAAACCTTGGAGCTTGCATAGTGGAATCCTCAAACCCGGTGAGCTTGGAGGCGTGGACGTAGGCACGGTTGGTCGAACCACGTAAAAATCAAGTGTTTGATTTCTCTTCCTTTATCCTTTTTAATTTTGAGCATTGTTGAATTTATTCCTTTTAATTTTGATTAAGACATTAGTTTTAATATTGTGCAATTTTATTGGCTTAGTTTTTAAAACCCAATTCAACCCCCCTATTGGGTAGCCTATATAGAATTTCAAAATCGTCTTTTTTCTTTATGTTAAATTCACAAAAACAAAAAGCTTTTTGTGTCTTTTGTACATTTCCACTTTGTTAACCACCTTTAAAAAAAAAAAAAAGAACAACTCTTTATCAGAGAGTGCAAAAGTTAGAGTCCCTATATTGAAATATAAGGACTCAATTCCTCCCTTAACTAAAGAACTCTTTTCAATTCTTTCTAATGAACTATGTCAATCACACAATTGCAACTAAGAATTAATTAAAATTAGAGTTAAATAAGTCAAATATGGATTATTCAAAATTGAATTAAATTATGAGACATATAAATGACTAATTCAAATTAAATAAGAAAAGTGGGTGACTAATGACACGACTTAAAAGTGATTTCTAACTCTCAATTATAAAATTGTCTTGTTGTATTATAACTCAGTGAGTCTGAGGTCGATCCACAGAAAAAAGATTTAATTAATTTATTTTATTTTTTAAAAAAATAAAAATAAAACTTGAATATATAAGACTAAATTTAAGTAAAACTATGAAATTGAATTAGTTAGGGTTATGGATCCACTCTTAGTAGTAAATAAAATTTAACAAATTCTTTTTGCCATTTTTATTTAAATTTATTGCCCAAAAGATTAATTATATAAATTATTATTATTTTCTTATTAATTTTATTATGGATTAAGTATTTATTGTGCCAAAATTTAATTTGTCTACAATAAATCAAAATACCATATTACCATATCTTATATTAAGATATTAAGAATTTATTATGCCGAAATCTATTTTTTTGTGTACAATAAATTAAAATTTCAAAATATAAAATATATATAAAATTAATTAGAAAATAATTTAATTTATATAATTAAAAATAAAATTTGATTAAATCATATTTATTTCTCTATAGTTTCACCTTACCCTAACTATTATTGTTTAACTAAGCATGATTGAAATAAAAATATTTCTTGAAATTAAATTACTGATAATTAAAAGGAAATAAAACAACTAAAATTGAAAATAAAAACAATATTTATTTATGAAAATAATTATATAAAATATTAAAACACACCTGGCAAAGAGTATTATAAGAGGATTGAGAGAATTTGAGAAGAAGAGGAATGATTAAAATCATAAAAATGAAGCTCTATTTATAGAGAAATAAATTCATAATCCAGTGTTTTGCAGTCCATGATAAACTTGATGCATGCGCTCCACACAGCCATTAGATTAAGATCCAACAGTTGGTCAAACTTCAAAAGTCAACCTTATACGTGGCATCATATAAAACGTTCGATTTGATCAAAGAATGGTTGAGATTTGACGGGTTAATGGGTCGATCGGGTCGACCCAAATACAAAGATTTGGATCCTTTAACTTGCTTCACCAACCACTACCACGTGGCATAATCTTAGCCATTAAATTATGAATGGCTGAGATTTAGTCAAAATTGACAGCTATCCAGTGCATTCAAATCTATAGTAAGCTCATTTTATCATCTAATCAATATTTTGTCAACTAAAAAAATCAACTTTTCTTTTAAAAGCTGAATTTTAAGCCGGTCTTTACCTATCCTAAGGTTTTTGGACCTCTAGAATCCAAATTTGGCCTTCATTTTTTTGTTTGGAACCTCGAATTATGTGAAATCAATATTTTACCTAATAAATACATAAAAATACTGAAAATTAAATATAATTAAAACATAATTAATAATTCTTATATTACATAAATCCAAATGTAAATTATAATATATGCACAAAATAACATTTTTATACCTTAATAAACATACAATTTTTAACACTAATCAACTAATTTAAATTGAATTAAGAAAAGGATTTTAAAAGGTTTCTCTATATATAAAGGAGACATACAAAGCCTTCAAGGAAGAACATTGACCTCTTCTTCTATCTCATATTTTTTCATGAAATTTTGTTGTTCTAAATTTCTGTACTTGGATCGCAACCTCATAACAGTGACATTATTAAATCCTTGAGATCAATCTGCATTATTTATATCCTTTTTGCATTGAAAACAAGAGTAAAATTTGGTCTTAAGGATAGTGCTTCGTGCATGCCTTAATGAATTTATGATTGTTACTAAATGAACAGTGTCGTGAATAGTATTGGATGAACAATGCTCTTAAATAGTAATGTAAACAGTACTGACACTACTATTCATAAAGTTCTATTCTCATGTTAAAATTACTATATCAATTGATTTTAGACTTCGAAGAACTAATATTAACTCATATTTCCAACAATCTAAAGACAAAATTATGAATATTCATGATTTCTTTAAAAAAGGTACACAAACTTATTGCTTATAATCTTTTATTACTGAAGTTGTTGCATAAGTTTATGCTAATAAAGGGTTATTACGAAATTTACTATAATTAACACAAATTGTGTTTGAATATAGTAGTTTTATATCTTATACTAGACATCCAGAGAAAGCTTTTGAAACTTGCTTCAATAAAATAGGAAAAGAATTCAATTTATAATGATTCTTTGAACTCATGTCTATTATGCTCAAAATTTCTTATTCCAGCACAATGCATGAGTTACAAAACTATTCTACCATACCTAGACTTCTTCCTAAACTTCTTAAAAGATAATGAAATTTCAATAAATTTTTGTATATATTTCTACTATATTTCCGGAAAGTTTTATTATGATTAAAGGATAAATTGCTTTAAGTTTTTGAATTCAGTGAGGTCATAGTAGAAAACTATTTGATAGCTTTCTTGATGTCTAAAATGAAAATTGCTTCCAATTATTTTTTATGGAATCAAGCTATGAAAATTTTACTATTGAGAACACTTTATGTCAACATACTCTGTAAAATGAAGGACTAATTTATTAAAATTTAGAGACTAAAGACTATTTTATTGAAGAAGTAATAGTAATATTATTTGAGTCCTGAAGATGTAATTTGATTGATAAAAATGAGGAGGAAAAAATTGATACTGAGAATAGAAGAAGCAATGAATTAAACTCTGAAGTAAATTTATTTGAGAATTGCGGAACAAAATTCCTAATTATTATTTTAGTCTCATTATTAAAGGAAAGGAAATTGTATTTTATTTAGAAAACTTGGCATTATGTTAGTCATTATAGCAATTCAACTCAAACAAATAGAGACAAAAAAATCCTCCATAAACCAATTTGGCTAAATAAGATGACTTTATTATTGTGGTTATCTTTGAGGTAAACATAATTGATTATACTTTAGTGAGGGAATGAGAAAAATTTGTTTGCTGGAAGATTTCTAGTCCACGCCAGTCTTGAGCAAGGAAAAATTCTTCTTAAACTTTTGAGAAAATCCTTTCATTGAGTAATATATGCCATGTTTATGGAACACAATACTATTTTAGTTATGTCTTTGTACTTAGCAAGACATAGATAAAAGTGTTCTTTCAAGAGTGAAAAAATTATATTGTCAAATTATCATATATTTGCTAGGAAAGGGATATTGTTGTGGTGAATTCTTCAAGATGTTAAAGATGAAAGATGAATCATCTTACCTTGTGTTATTGCTCTATAACATGGGAGACATAGTTGTATGAATTTTGTTTATATTAAAAAAAATAGAGAACTTAGTTTATTGTCTACTTTGAGCTTATCACATGATAAATGTATGTATGTGAAATCAAAATCCACAAAAATAGACAAGTGAACCAATTCTGAGTAGAGAAACTGAATTTCTCAATTTAATTTACAATGACCTTAATGATTTAAAAACCATGACTAAAAGGGGTTAAAAGTATAATTTTACCCTTATTGATGATTTGTCAATATGTACTAAATTATATCCATTGATAAATAAAGATGATGGAGGTGAAAATTTCTTAATGTATAAGAATAAAGTTGAAAATCAACGTAAATAAAGAATTGATAGAGGAGGTGAATATAATTCAAAAATGTTTAATGCTTATTGTAAGAATCATACTATTATACATAAAATGACACCTCCTTTTAACCTGAATCAATTGATGTCACTGAAAAGAAAGTAGAACATTGAAGAACAAGGAAAAATACCATGGTAATAAGTTCTAGAGCACTGTTGAAATTTCAAGGGTAAACTATGTTGTTAGCCTACTACATTCAGAACATAGTATCCTATAAAAAAAAATATATATTATAAGCCTAACTTGTCATATCTCAAAGTGTGGGGGCGCCTAATGAATTTTCTTATACTTGATCCTAAAAGGATTAGGTTAAGATCTTAAATTGTTGACTATTTATTTATAAGGTATACCCAGAGTAGTGGTACTTATATTAAGGCAAATCCCATCATTAAGTCCAAGATTATTGAGAAGCATCATTGATTCTAGATTTAACTATAATAATTCTCTATCTGTGTTAGAAAGATATAGCAATGCGAATTCAATTTTGGGATATGATAAAATAAAATCCACTAATGGTTATATATTTACCTTTGATAGAGAAGTTGTGTCTTGGAAATCTTCTAAAAAAATGTGTTTAGTTCGTTCTACCATGGAGTCCAAGCTAATTACTTAAGAGAAAGCATGTATTGAGGCTGAGTAGTTAATAAACCTTTAACATATCTTCCCATTGATGTTTGTCCTTCTATTTTTGTGTGATTATGTTGTGATTACCACATTGTTATTGTTATAGGCAGAGAGATAAGATATATAATAGGAAAAGTAGTTAAATTCAGAGCCAAATTTGGCCAATTCTCTGATAAACTAGTAAATATCATATTAGTGGTAATTACATTGAGGAAAAGTGATGGTAATCCTATCTATGTGATTGAAGATCCGATGATGTAGATTCATAAAGATAATAACAAGTCACTTGTTATCTTATGACACTATTGATCTATTTATTTGAGTCTTCTCCACAGCTAAATAATTGCTTATTATAGTGATTTAGGTTGAGCAATTGAACTCTTAAATAAACTCTATAACCCATATTTTGTGTATAGTGGTATGCCAAAATTGCATGGCATTCTTAATAGAGGTTCATCTATATGAGTGTGGAATTGAGTTGGTTCCTATGAGCGCTAGACAAGCTTTTCTAGAGCACTCATAAATCTAGTAAGTATAAGGCCATTAAAGTCGCAAACCACATAATCGCAAAACACTAAGAGAGTATAATGTGAGTTTCTATTCCTTTACCTTACACAAAAGAAATATTAGTTCATAGAAAATATAAGTTTCATCAAATTCCTATGAGACATGGTTAGTTGTTCAATTGCTGGTTCATAACCCAAAAGGTATTAGTTTATATGCAAAAAAATCTGTCATTAAGGAAATTGAAGTATTTTGAAATATGTGGGGTTGTTGGAGTTTTATTGATATTTCAAAATACTAATTTTCCACATTGGAGAGAAGAGAGAACAATCACTTTTATGTTTTTTTTGAAATTGGTCAAGTGTTTGATTCAATTGTAAAATAGAATTGAATAAGTCCAATTTAGAAGTGATTTAGATTATTCAAAATTGAATTAAATTATGAGACATATAAATGACTAATTTAAATTAAATAAAAAAATAAGTGACTAATTCAAATTAAATTAGAGAAAGGATTATAGAAGGTTTCTCTATATATAAAGGAGACATATAAAGCCTTCAAGGCAGAACTTTTACCTCTGCTTCTATCTTATATTTTCTTTATAAACTTTTGTTGTTATAAATTATTGTGCTTGAAGTGCAACCTCATAGCAATAGAGTCATTGAATTCTGAAGATTAATCCACATTATATATTTCCTATTTAAAATGACAAATCTTTCCAAAGGACCGGAAATTGATCAATCCACATGGCTTGACGAATATATGATTGTTGCCAGACGAACAATGTTGTGATTAATATTGGATGAATGATACCATGAATAATAACGTGAACAATACCACCAATTACTATTCATAGAGTTTTATTCTCATGTTGAAATTGCTTTATCAGCTGGTTTTGGATTTCAAAGAAATACTAGTGACTTATATTTCCAACAACACACATGTTTAAACTTATATTGTGCCTTGCACTAGGCAGTGAATTAAGCCTACTGTCAATTTTATGGCAACAATAATAACTATGAAAGTATCACTTGCAAAACACATTAAAACCTTATTAAATTAATATTCAATGAATTAATAACTTCAATTAAATAATACTTTTTGTTTGTTCCAACTTAAGGTCAACATGGTATATTAATAATTCAATAAATTTATTAGATAATAAATTTTCAAAAAGATCTTATTTTTCTATAAGACCCAACAAATACATAAATTAATAATTAAATAATTTGAAACTAAATATATATGATGTATGTATGACTTTCTTTATTGTATTGACATAATATTTTGCACACTTCATCAATCATTTTAGGGCACGTTTGGTGTGCAAGATATAAGAGAATATGATAGAATAAGATGGCATGGGTTGGCATGAGATGGGATGGGATTATATTTAATCCTATCTTGTACTTTGTTTGATGTAGAGTAGAATGGGATTATATTACAAATTTAATTATATTGTTATAATATTAAAATTGAACTATTTTTTTAGTTGTAAAAATGTAATATTTGTTATGAAATAATTATAATTTATATAGATATTCATTAAAGCATTATCTTCACATTAAAAAACTCTTCATCTCTTATAATTCTCACTATTTCATAAGATCCACGATTAACGATGTATCTATTTACTATTTATTTATTTTATTTGTATGGTTATGTGATTATAATACTTCTCTTATAACTGTCATTATCTTATAAGATCTTACAATTAACAATGTATCTATTTATTATTCATTTATTTTATTTGTATGATTATGTGATTATAAAAGCAGTAGAAGCACTTATTTCTTTATTTGTATATACTTGAGATTAAATAAAAGTTATCAGGAAACTACTTTTGTATTTTCTCTCTATGTTTCTTACTACATTGTGCTTTTAATTGATAAATAATTTAACAATATTAAAATAATAGTTATTTTTATAAAGTATTTTTTAATGATTTATAATAGTGAATTTTTTTAATTAGTTATAATTTAATAAAAAAACTATCTATATTTATTTACTTATAAAAATATTTCTTATTTTTATTATGCTATCATAAAATATAATATTTAATTAATTATTGTTATTACTATTAAACTACTAAAAAAATTAAATAACTTGAGTTATCCTAAACTACTTATCTCATGGGTAATAGGGCATAATTTTTTACTTTGTTTGAGATTAAATGGTGGGTCCCATGTGGGAGCGACAACCTTTTTATCCCAATCATAAGATGATCCAAACATTGGATTGGACTAAAAATAATCCAATTCCATGTATTTATCCTGTCACTAAATGCACCCTTTGTGCTGTAATCCAATCATATAATTTATCTAACTAAAAGATTATCAAATGACTGATTGTCTTAGTCAAGATCAAATTAAATCATATCATCTCATTTAATAGAGTCACTATATTTTTTAATTATATTATCATATTAAATAAAAATTTCTGAACATGATATTATTTTAATAAATTATTAAATTATTAATAATTTTAATTTATCAATATATTAATATTTGTTAAATTAATAGATTTTTGATGATTTTAGGATTATTAATTTATTGAAGTTCTACTAAACAAGTACACCAAAAGAGTTATGTTTCCTCCCAAACATTTTAGTTTCTAATTTGTTCGAGTACTATATTGTTATACTATTATTTTTCATTTCTTTATTTTTTTTTAATTATCTTTTCAAGTGAGGGTACCATCCACATTGTTCGGAATCAATGAAGTGAAACACAGGCACAGCTACCCAAAGAACATATATGTAACATCCCAGTGTAGAAGCACCTCATATCGGGATGATACGACCTTTCTTTTCATCAAATATCAGTCCTCAAACCTCCGAAGTATATAAATTAAGTAAACTTCTATTCAAATTCATTAACCTATATAAATCTCAAAATATATACAAGCCATAAGTTACACAAATTCAATCTCCACAATAGTATTACCTATAGAACCTAATGCTTAAGAAACCCACAACAAAATCAAGGCTACAAAATATAAATTCTCTATCAGTGCGTCAATCCTTTAAACTAACATCCATTGGACTGTCCTCAAACACCAAGTTTTTTTGTGCAAAAAGTTTACAAGACCTTGTAACAGGTCAAATCTTGGGGTCTAAACACTAAGTTAAGTAATTTACTATGCAAAAAGTCTGCAGCACCTTGTACCAGCCCAAAAACCTTGGGTGTAAAATTATAAATGTCCTCTTCCTAATATACATATAATTAGTTTGGGTGAGTTTATTGTGAACCCATAAGTTTACACATTAAACTCATAAATTCATTAGAACTTTTATTACAAAATTCTCCTTAAACAAAATTACTCTTAAGGACAATAATTAACTTTTTTCAACAAATGCGTGATAAATAGCCAATTCTTTGTATATTGCTGTAAAGTCTAAACACTTGGTCACGAATTTCATTATCTGATTTTGGTGAAGTTGCAATCATCTACTCTTTATAATCCAAAACTCTTTAGGTTTTGATTTAATCGAAAAACGAGAAACTTGTTTTTACTACAAAAACAAAAGAAAACTCTTGTATTTTAAAAGAAAAACTTCCAACATATTTCTAAAAGAATCAGAAACGTCCAATGAAGTTTGAAGTGGTGAGTTTTCAATGCACATTTGTCCTCACTTTCAATTTTTTGTATCTCAACACTCACAAATTTAGAAGTGGTAAATTTTTTATCACTGTTCGTCATTCATTAATTCAAATTTTAATATAAAATATAGATATTTAAAACTCGTATCAAATTATTTGTGATAATAGAGGTGTAGTGAGAAAAAGAATGGCTTTTGAATTTTTACTATGGGTTTAATGAGTTTAATGAGTAAAGGGTTTAAAGGGTAGCTAAATAATTCGAATAGCCTCATGCACCCTATAACACCCCAAATTTACCCAAGAATCTTAAGAGTAATTTGGAATGAAATCTCATAACATTAATTTTATTGTTGTTCCCAAAAGAAAGTCAATATTGTCTATAGCCAAAACATAGTCTATAAAATAATAAATATAACAATAATATTCCAAAAAAAAATCAGCTCTAAACAATAACTTTAGTAGCGGCAATTTAATCATCAAGAAGAATGCCAAAGTTTTCAGCTAACAAATCCTCTTTTCTAAACTCTAGAAGGCCACATCTCTAAAATCAATTTACAAATTGTTAGAGATGAGGGGTGATCCATCCACTCCAAAAGCAAACTCATGTATAAGGTTACTAATAGTGCTAAAATACATAATAATCATTATGAAGCACCATAAATTAGAAACCAATAATCATTTTATAATCTAATACATATGTACAGTAGAACTCATAATTAGTTAAGTCATAACATAGTATTCATTTTCAATAAATAAATGTTTAGAAAAAAAGTTAACAATAAAACCTTTCATTCGTTCAATTTGCTCATGCCATATAGTGTTACTTGTTCTCTTGGTGACCTAGCTAGTAATTCAATATATCACTTGTAATCCTAGAAACCTGACCATTAATTCAATTAGGGTACTGTGCCCCATAATATTCATCAATGGGTGTGCATAGTTAGTTGTTCAGTCGTATTAGTATTACTAATTACAGACAATGAACCAAAACCTTAAGTATAGTTTTTTTATTTTTCAATATAGTCATTCAATATCGATCAATAAAATGCTCATATAAGATATTTAATTGGCAAAGCTTTACAAATATTTTTAAGGAAAACAATTTATGGAAAGACAAGTATTTTAAACTCATTTGACAACAAATTTAAGAAAACATTTTCAATAAGCTTTCAACCTAAACATAACTTATTATCATAAACTATAATGATAAAATTACTTCAAAACCTTACAAATGCCAGTCCATACATACATATAACAAACATTATGCATGAATTCATATACCTCAACCCGAAGCAACCAACAATAACCCCAAACACATGAGCTTACTCTTGGCTTATAATTATCAGGATAAGATTTACATCAATACCATATTCAATTTTGACCTTGATAGGAAACCCAAATGTTGAGTGCTGGAGAATGTACATTTACAAAGGGTAAAATCGTTTTTTTAAACCGTAACCCTTACTAACATTTTTACTTTTATGTATTTAAGTCCTTTAAATTTTAATTGTGTGTGTTTTGTTATAATTTGGGTATTTTATATATTTTAGGGGTATTTTGATCATTTCACGATTAATGAGAAATTGAACAGCAAAATGGATAGTACTTTTTACCTCAAAACAACTAAAAACTTAATAAGGGCATAAAGGATAAAATTATAATTTTAGAATTTTGGTGGGGTCTAGCTGACATAGTATTGATTGCTAACATGACAACATCTTATTAAACTAAAAAATACTAATTTGGCATTCACCAGCTGATGTGGTAGCATTCTATTAGAAAAAAAAGTACTGATGTGGCATTGACCAATAACGTGGTGTTGGTTGATGATGTGGCATCATATTATTGGACATGATGATGTGTTCCAACCAATCAAATCTTGCCATATGGTGCAATCCTCAGCGTTTTAATTGTGTTCACTTGATGGCCATTATTTACTTATTATGTCTATAAATAAGAGGCTCCTCTCATAATTTGACAACTCTAAATCCAAATTTGAGCTTTATTTTCTGTAATTCTCTCTCTATCTTGTATTTTCTACATATTTCAATAAAATTATCATTTTACCTCTAGTTTAATCGTGAGTGACTAAGTGAATTTCAAGCTCGAGTTGAAGGTTAAGCCTCAACATGATCCATGGGCCTAATTTGGTTAGTTTATTTTCTTTTCCTCTCTAATTTTTTATAGTTGTTTTTACTTATTATTGACAGATAATGTATCTTGTCTAGATTTTGCATTATATATAGACTTCCTAGTGAAAGATTGCTACTATATAGCATAATGAGCATTTTATTCCATATTTATTAGAAAGAGGCTTCTCTTTAGAATTTGTAGATTATCTTGACTCCGTGTTGACAAAGAGTGTATCTAAGTTATTTAGTGGATAGTCTTGTCAAGTTGTTAATAGAAGGATTATTATTGTCTAGCATAATGTGTACTTGACAATATACTTAATGGAAGATCATTATCCTTTGGCACACTGAAGGATTTATACCATATTTATTAGAGTGAGGCTTATAAGGAATGGAAATATCTGCTCATAAATTAATTGGAACTAAACAGGAATATTAAGCTCATGGTGAAGTGTTGAGTGTGAATCCAGAAACTCAAGTGTTTCATTTGAATTATTTTTAGCCTTAATTTGTTCCCGCCATTTTTATTTTAAATCTTAGTATTGCTCAAAAATCATCTCCCACCAATTGACATACACACTTAAAAAATTAACCATACACATAATTAAAACTACCTCCTCGTAGGATCAATACTCATCATCATAAATCTATATTACAATAGATTTGTGCACTTCTGAGTAAAATAAAATTTGCATAACACCAAATATTCTTAAAGCATTAACTCTTGCTTAAGCATATCAATTCACTAAACTACACTTGACCATCTGATAGGGGCTAATTTCTAACAAGCTATAAATATGTTGAAAAAATCATAAATATTACAAATAGCTACTATAAACACATTGGCATTCAATATAAAATTTGACAAAATTAATCAGAGTTTAAAAGCATCCCCAAAAACTAATTTTCTGCAAAAATGTTAAAACTATTCGATGGTGATGTAAACAGATGTTTGCTTATTCAAAAACTTATAACTTTTATTACACATGTTCAAAAATAGTGATTCAAGTTTTGACAATTAGAGGAAACAATAAGGAATCCAAATTAAAACATGTAGGCATTTAATGATGAAAAGTAACCTAAACTAACTTTCGTAATTTTGGAAAACAATTTCTAGGATTGCAACAACCCAACTCTATGATTTTTAATGATTTTATAAAAGACCAAAACATTATGAACTTAAATATGCAGAAACTAAGTATACCGTTCTGAAAATTCTCAGAATTTTCAGAAGTCGTTTGGGCTGTGAAATAAATTATAGAATTGAGAATTGTTATTGGAAATTGAAATTTTCAGCACCAACGTCTAAAATTTGAATAATCATTACAATTAATATACTATTAATAATGAAACAATAAACAAATGGATAAAAAGATAATGATGTCTAGTTTAATAAACTATAAAGTTTCATTCATGAGACTCAAAGAAAATAGTAGTTGTATACCATTAAATTTGCAATGTTCATAGTTTCAGGATAACACAATAACATTACTTCCACTTAATAACAACATACATCTACACATGATCATGTTTTAACAATTTTTTTTTAGTATAACACACAAAATCATTCAATCAATCACATAAAATCATAAATAAAACCATAAGTTTCAAAGATTATAAATACTTACCTATCTTCAAAACTAAATCAAAATTCAAGAACTTCTTGAATGAAAAATAGTAATACAATCAAAATCTTCTATTCTTACCATGCCAAAAATGTAGGGGTCTATTCTTGTGTTTTTTTGTTGTATTCTTTTCTTTGTTGGGCTCTAGGGTTTTGTAAAAACAAAATAATGTGAGAAAAGATGTATAAACCCAAGCTCCATTAAGGGATTATTTCATTATTTAAAATGGTACTTAATAAATTAGTAAAAAGCTTAAAATAAGTGATAGGAAATTTAAAAGTTAAAACACTCTTAAATATCATTAGTGTTAATCTTATAATAATGATTTTGATGATAACAAAAATTATATGTTATTGATTAAAATGTTGGGGATATTAAAATGAATTTCTTAAAGTCATACACATGTTTAACGAAACAAAATATTTTTCAAAATGATGAAACTAGAAACTAACGGTGACCCATTTAATGGAAAACGGTGAACCGATAATTTACAGAAAAAAATTGTCTTTAAAATCCTGCACCATTCCTTGACAAAAATTCTGGAAATTACCAGTGAACCGTTTATAGAAAATAGCTAACCGATAATTTACAGTGATAAGGAAGTTTTCTAGCCTTGAACAGTTTAGCACAAACGGAAAGTTAAGTTTGTCTCACAGGTTCTGAAAATTAATGGTGAACCGTTTAAGGAAACGGCTAACCGATAATTTACAATGATAAGATGGTTTTCTAGTCTTGAACCGTTTAGCAAAAACAGAAAGCTAAGTTTGTCTCACAGTTTCTGAAAATGAACGTTGAACCGTTTAAGGAAACGGCTAACCGATAATTTACAGTGATAAGATAGTTTTCTAGTCTTGAACCGTTTAGTAAAAACAGAAAGCTGAGTTTGTTTCACAGGTTCTAGAAATTAACGGTGAACCGTTTATTGCAAACAGCTAACCGATAATTTACAGTAAAGAGCAATTTTTCTAGTCTTGAACCGTTTAGCAAAACCCGAGAGCTAAGTTTTGTTTTGCAGGTTTCTAGAAATAAACGGTGATTTGATAATAGTAAATGGTAAACCGTTTATTTAAAATCAAAGCACAACGGCTACTTGAAAAGTCAAAACGGCTAACCGATAGAGCTAACCAGCGAACCGATTATTCTCAGAAAGTCAATAACAGCTAGTTTTCAGCTCCAACTATAAAAAGGCTCAATCAAATTCAAACAAATGTGATCCAACATTTTTTATATTTGAGCTTCCTACTGAGAAAACAATCTCCTTTGTGCTTCAAACTTGTTTCATTTCACTTCCTCACACTTTAAGATTTTAATTGTAATCATATAGATCGTGTGAGAGATTATTTGATTTTAAATCTTTATTATTAAGTGATTGTAAGTGTTGAGAAACACTTGGGTTGAGAGATTAGGGTTAATCTCTTATTGTAAAAGTTCATTGACACCTTGGAAGTCAATTGTAAGTGTTGTTGAAGCCTTGGGGGCTTGCTTAGTGGAATCCTCAAGTCCGGTGAGCTTGGAGGCGTGGACATAGGCACGGTTGGCCGAACCACGTAAAAATCACGTGTTTGATTTCTCTTCCCTTATCCTTTTTAATTTCGAGCATTGTTGAATTTATTGCTTTAAATTTTCATTAAGACATTAGCTTTACTTGTTGTGTAATTTTTATTGGCTTAATTTTTTAAAAACTCAATTTACCCTCCCTCTTGGGTAGCCTAGATAGTATTTCAATTAGCCTAAATACTATATAATAATTATAATAATTAATGAAACCAAATAACTATTGTTACACACCTAATTAAGGTTGGTAGAATTCCTTGAATCTCGATTGAAATTCAAAATCTCATATTCCAAAAGTGTATGACAAGTCGATTTGGTGAAGTATAGAGATCTAACATATCGGTCATATGTATTTGACAAGTTGGCTTGATAAATCAAAGAGATCTGGCATGTTGGTAAAAACGTATGACATGTCGTTTATGACAGAGTTTACAGAATATGACAACAAACTCAAATCATCAAGGCCATTGGGGATCGTGATCGAGATTCAAAATTTTTATCAGGATGCGATTGAGAAATATTTTTTGTCCTAATTTACTATCTAGGACAGGATTCCAAACAGAATCCTTATTTGCTAAACAGAATCCTTATTTGATAATCCAATCTGAATGTCTCAATTACCAACCCTATACCCAACTAGTTGAAGGGTAGAGATACTTAACTCTAATAATTTACTAACTTTATATGTTGTTTTTTAATGAAAATGAAATGGACTATGGAAATCCAGCACTCGGTTAGTGCAGGTCAGGTTTCATTAAATTTTATTATTTTTTTTTGTAATGGTGTTTTCTATCATCCTCTAGAACTGTCAGAGGTTTGCCTCTGTGGGCTTTCGACAAATTTTCAACTCCATGCTTACAACAGTATAGGCCAAATATGGTTGTTATCTTGGAACCGATGGTTAGTGATGTTAAAGAGGATAGGTTTATCAAACAAAGTGGTTTTGATAGGTCACATAGAGTTGAGGCAGTCGGATTTGTGGGCGGAATTTGGCTTCTTTGGTAGAGTGATTTCAAGGTTGAAGTCGTTTCTAATCATAAGCAATTTATCCATTTTAAGGTCTCTGACAGCGAAGGCTTTATTTCGTGGGTGACTTATGCCAACCCCAACCCTGCTATGCGTCGATTTCTTTTGTTTGAGCTAGATTATTTAGCGAAAAAAGTGCAAGGGACATGGATGGTTGGTGGAGATTTTAATGCTATTTTGAATTTGATGAAAGGCAAGGGGGCTCGATAAAAAACAAGGGTACTTGTAATCTTTTCAAATGATGGTTTAATTCTAATAATCTCTATGATCTCCATTTCCTCGACCCTCGTTTCACCTAGGCTAGGGGGACTCTTCTTCAACGCTTGGATAAGGTGATCTGTAATGACGAGTGGCTTTGTAAATTCAATGAGGCAAGGGTTTTGCATATTCCAAAGGTTGGTTTGGATCACAGGCCTATCTTAGTCCGGTTTGAGGGGGAGGAAAATGGCAAACGAGGGAACCGACTTTTCCGAGTCCTTGCATCATGGCTTTTGGATAACAAGTTTAATGGTTTTGTTGTTAATAATTGGAAGTCTAATGTGGATTATTTGAAAGAATCAGTTGAGTTTGTGACAAAGGTGCAAAAATGGAATGTCAAAGTTTTTGGAAATATTTATAAACGAAAAAATCGTTTGCTGGCAAGGTGGAAATATTTTTAAACGAAAAAATCGTTTGCTGGCAAGGATTGGAGGCATTCAAAAAGCCCTTGAGAACCGTAACTCTAAGTACCTCATTCTGCTAGAATTAAAACTTAAAAAAGAACTTGAAGCTGTATTGACTCAGGAGGAAGTCCTCTGGTACCAAAAGTCACGGAAGGAATAGATAGAATGTGGGGACCACAACACAACTTATTTCCTTCGCAAAACCATTAGCCGTCGGTGACGGAATCGTATCGAGGCTATTAAGACTGACGCTAGACAATGGCTTTACAATAAAGAAGATATCAAGGCTCATGAAATTACCCTCTTCTCGAATGTTTACACTGACGAAGGTGACGTGCATGCAAATTATCATCTCAAGGGTATGTTTCCTATTGTTAAGGAATCTAAGTTGGCTGAGCTTTGCAAGTCAATTGATGATGGTGAGGTTAGAGATGCTATTTTTAACATAGGTTCCATGAAGGCTTTTGGGGTGGATGGCTTACATGCGATTTTTTATCAGACTCAGTGGAATTCAGTTGGCCCTTCAGTTTGTCAACTGATCAAGAATGTGTTCAACAGTGGAGAAGTTTCGAAAGAGCTAAACCACACCTTGTTGGTCCTAATCCCTAAAATGGAGAATCCTACCTGCATGACACTTTTCACCCTATTAGTCTATAAAACTATCACTAAATTGATGGTAAATCGTCTCAAGGAAATTCTCCCCAATCTTGTTGGTCCCTCTTAAACAAGTTTTGTTCCAGGTCGGAATATTGTTAAGAATGTGATTATAGCTCAGGAAATCATTCATTTGATAAGGAAGAAGACAGGCAAGAAAGGGCATATAGCATTTAAAGTGGATTTGAAAAAAGCTTACGATTGGCTCCGCTGGGCTTTCATACGGGATACTCTTTTAGAGGTGGGTTTGCCAGCACAATTTGTTCATCTTATATATAATGGACTGGATCACCTCCCCCACAATCCAATTATTTTGGAATGGAGAGTTAACAGAGTCATTTATTCCTTCGAGAGGAATTCGTCAAGGGGACCCTTTATCACCTTATTTTCTTGTGTTATATGTTGAACGTCTTAGCCATGGGATCAATAGTGAAGTAACGAAAGGACGCTGGAGGCCTGTTCATCTGAATCGCAATGGTGTTCCCATCACTCATTTGTTCTTCGCAGATAACCTCCTACTGCTTTTGGAGGTGTCTTAGGTCAAGCCAAAGTTATTTCTGAGGTCCTTGATGCTTTCTGTCTTGCATCTGGTGAGAAGGTCAGCAAAGAATAAACTAAAATTTTTTTCTCTAAAAATGTTAGAAATGCAGATAAGCGGAAGATTGGCTCTGAGCTTGGTTTTTCTGTGACTGCGAACCTGGGCAATTATCTTAGTGTCCCCCTTTTACACAATAGAGTTAATAAAAAAACTTATAAGGGTATCCTAGACAAAGTCCAGCGGTGCCTCACTGGGTGGAACGCTCTTCTTCTTTCTTTAGCTGGAAGAGTCACGCTAGCCCAATCAGTTATTCAATCCATCCCTATTTACACAATGCAGACTACAAGACTTCCCTCCACAGTCCGTAATCAAATTGATCAATGTTGTCGTCGTTTTATTTGGAGCGGAAATGCTGAGCGGCATGAGGTTAGTATGGTTAGATGGGCTAATGCATGCAAGCCTAAGAATTGAGGGGGCTTGGGTTTGAAAATAATGGATGGTATGAACATGGCTTTGCTCTTAAAAATTGGTTAGAGCCTAATCATCTCAACAGATAGCATGTGGGTCAAGGTCTTAAAGTTGAAATATGGCATTAAGGATCAAGTAGTGTAGCAATCTTTGAACACCAAATCTAGGTCTCATTTGTGGAAGGCTATTGGTAATATTTGGGAGGAAGTTCTATAGGGGATCAGATGAAACCTTGGGGATGGCAAGTGTCAAATTTTGGTGGGATTGTTGGGCTCTTGAGGGCAAGCCTTTGATTTTCTATGCTCAACAACTGCCTCTGATGAAGCTATTCAACTATACGGTTGCAGATTGTATTAACAGAGATGGTTCTTGGAACTGGAGCTTGTTTGCTAATTTGCTCCCCAACAATGTGATCTTTCGAATTGCAGCTATCAAACCCCCCCTAAAGGGTGGTGGCAAGGATGAGATTAGATGGGTTCATTCTAAAACAGGGCTTTCCACAATCAAATCAGCCTAATTTTCTTTAAGTCAATCGGAATCTGCTATTGGGGATCCTGATTGGAAGCTTATTTGGAAGTGGCAAGGTCGGTAAAGAATTAAAATGTTTTTATGGGTGGCTGTCCAAAATAAGCTAAAGACTAAAGCAGAACTTGCTAGGTGACATATTCTGATAAATTTAAATTTTGATATCTGTGGGTATAATCTGGAAAATACCCTTCATGTGTCAAGGGACTGCTCACTGGCAACTAGAATTTGGAGATCCTTAATCCCCAAGGAGAACATGGTCGGCTTCTTCTCTTTGAATCTTTATAATTAGATTTATTGCAACCTCAGAAATTATTGGAATTTTACTATTAATATTAACTGGCCATGTACTTTTAGGGTCATAACATGGCAATTATAGAATTGGAGAAATAAGGTGCTTTTCTCTAATTCTACGAGTTGCTGTCAAACTATTATCTAAGATGTGTCTATTCGTGTGGAGGAAATTTAGCGTGTTTACTTGGCACTCAAACCAGCTGGAGCGCATCAAATTGACAAGCAAATTAGCTGGGTTCCCCATGTACCACCTTCCTTCAAACTAAACACGAATGGATCGTGCAAAAGCTCTGGAGTGGCAGGAGCTGGTGGTTTGATCAGAGACAATCAAGGTCGGTGGTGTGGTGGTTTTTGCATGAATATAGGGATGTGCTTTGTTACCCTTGTTGAACTTTAGGGCTTATATCAAGGTTTACTTCTTGCTTGAGGAACTGTTATAAGAAATCTGGTAGTGAAAGTTGATAGCTTATGTGCGATCCAGCTTGTATCGAACAAAATGGTTGCCCTTAATGATTCTGATCCACTTCTGCATGCCATCAAAGAGATCCTGACTCGTGATTGGAATGTTAGCATCCACCATGTCTATAGAGAGGCGAATCACTCGACTGAATTCCTTGCTAATTTGGCTTCTTCTCTCCCCTTAGGCCTTCATGTGCAGGATTCGCCCCCTGTTGGCTTAAATTACTGGTTGCAGGATGACATGTAGGGGGTGTCGTACACCCGATCTGTTCTTGCTTAGCCGTTGCTAAGTGCTCCGCTTTTACCAAAAAAAAAATTCATATTACTAAAATGATCATGAATCAATTTACATTTAAAATAAAATTTAATTTATTGGTACGAAAACGTAATGGCTCATCTTCTTCAATTGGCGGGCAAAATTTCTGTAAGATTCCGCCTTGGTAAATACAAAGGCAAATCAAAACAAAGAAAGCAAGAAAACTTGAGCAGGAACACTTTACTACCGCTGATCTCTATTTTTTACCCACCGACTTATATTTACTTGTTTCAGTAAATAGACAAATTACAGAGAAAACGCTTTTATTTTGTCCCCTAGAAGAAAAAATCAATAATCAGTGATCTTAACAGCGTTCTTTTATGTTTATCTCAATTGTATATTCTTTTCAAGATTGTCTATGTAACACCCCAAACCCAACACATGCGAAGCACGTGAGGAAGGAGGTTACCTACTAATCAAAAATCTTTACACCAAAATTTTAAATTGAAAAACCTCAAATATTATAATGAATAAAACCACAAATTCATGTATCCAACTCTAAAAGATGTCTCTCTCAAAGGCATAGGTATAACAAAAGTCTCAAAACTTCTCATATACAAGTTCACAAACGAATAAATTAAAAGGAACAAAAGTCTATCTTCCTCTCCTAATTAAAAATATGAAACGAATCTCTAACTCTAATGATAGCACACCTCTCAACACTATACTTAATCTGTAAAAAGTAATGACGAGGGGTGAGCCGTCAACTCGGTAAGTAAAACCATTCTTAACACACTAGGCCTATTATGAACCGAAAGCATTACAAGCCTCATTTTTATCAAAACATATATATTATAACATGAAAAGAAAAATTTCGCTAAACATTCGAAATATCAAAAGCTCATAATTCATACAAGAAAACATATCATATAGTATATAGCACAGAAGAAACCAAAGTTAGCTCATGTCACATAGTGTCACCAATAGTCCGGTGACCCTGCCGTAAATGAATCGAATATCGTGTGCACACTCGGAATGTAAAACCCAAGATCTTGGTCCATAACAGATATGTATCGTATTATACGATCGAATCGAATCGAAATAACTACAGAATGAGCCAAAACATTTAAATCGATCTTTCATATATAATAACTAAGACATACAAATAATTACAAAAAACATTCGTATCAAATTCATAAATGTTAATAATAATAATTTGGGCTTGTAAGATATCTTATAAATAAAATCATAAAACGAAATCATATAACAAAATAAATTATATATTTAAAAGCATTTGTAATATTTTACTGAAACCATAAGAATAACATAATTTTCATATTTGAAAATATTTACACAAACTAATTTTGTTATGAAAAATAATTGATTTTCAAAGAGCTATAAAAACACATTTACTTATACTAGTATCAAAATAATCATACTTATCTAGTACATTAGGAATGAAGTTTCTTACAATAGTATCATAATAATCATACGTATTTAGTATATTAGGAATGAATTTACTTACAATAGTATCATAATAATCATACTTATCTAGTATATTAAGAATGACATTACTTACCTCGACGAAAGCAATGATCTAAACTCTTCTAAGTCTCCAACAGCCTCAAACACCTTAACAAATACAAGAAAATCCTATTAACAACTTATTCCAACCTCTCAATTTTCCTAATTCATACCCGTACAGGGCTATTACTCTGAATTTTAACTCTTAATCTAGAAATTAGAAAGATACAATATTTTGTAGAACCAGTCTGGACATCCATGGGTATCTCACATAAAAGTTTCAAGAAGATCCGATTTCAAAAATATCTTTAAAACTAATTATTTCTTAATAAATTCAAAACTGTCTTGCAGAGCCTTAACTGAACAGTATGGATTCCGAGATTTTTATAAAATCATACATTAATCTGAAAATTTCGAAATTAAAACTGGAAATACTAGACACACATAAAAATCTTTGTTTAAAATTCCCGAATTTTCTGAATTCATTTGATACCCCAAATAATTTTATGAAGACAGTTATTATGTTAAAATCGCACTTTTCCAGTGCAGCAGTGTCTATTTCGAAAATCTATGTAAAATCAAAAACGAATTCAAACTTTACGAAACAAAATTTATTCCATAAGCCCTATGTGTCTAGTTTTCAGGAAGATCAGGTTCGTTCCAAGAATCATTCGTAAGATACATGTTTAATTATGAGATATTCATGCTGTCCATAATTATCTAGCAAATTTATTGTGTCTAGGATTAAGGAACAAAACTCAACAATAAATCAAAACCCTAAACACGATTTAAACTCATCCTAAATCATGCATATCAGTCTGTAACAATCTAAAATTAAGTAAATAAAAACCCTAATAGAAAGATAGAAAACATGTGGAGAATAGAGAGGGTAAAACTTACCAATCCTTAAGGTTCTCCTCTAATCAAAGGTTTGAATCTTAGGGTATGAATGAGAGAATAAAGCAGAGAATAGAAGAAAACGTTGTGGACTTAGGGTTACAGAAGAGGGAAAAGTATGAATTTATAGGGAGTCCTAAGAAATCCTAGTAGGTTTTGAAAAAATATAAGTGTTTTACAAAATTACCCCATGAGTTATCCTTATTAGTGAGGGTAATAGTGCCACTTATGTATTCTAATAAAAAAAAATTCTATAATCTAAAATTCATAAAAAAATGGCGTTACAATTCTTCCCTCCTAAAAAAAAATTTCGTCCTCGAAATTCAAAGATACCTTATGCATGAAAGATTTGAGGATACTTCTCCAACATTTCTGCCTCTCGCTCCCATGTAGCTTCCTCCATAGAATGGTTCATCCAGCGTACCTTGACTAAGGAAATAGTTTTTGTTCTCAAAACTTGTTCTTTCCTATCAACAATCTCGACAGGCTGCTCCTCATAAGTCATGTCTTCTGATATATGAATTGGTTGATAGTCCAACACGTGTGAAGTGTCTGCTATATATTTCCTCAACACTGAAACGTGGAATACATTGTGAAGCCTGGATAGACTAGGGGGCAAAGCTATGCGATAGGCCACAGGACCAATTCTTTCTAAAATCTCAAATGGTCCAATGAACCTAGGGCTAAGCTTTCCTTTCTTCCCAAACCGAAACACTCCTTTCCATGGCGATACCTTTAGGAACACAAAGTCTTCTACTTCAAATTCCAAATCACGTCTACGATGGTCTGCATAGCTCTTTTGTCTACTCTGAGCTATTCGAAGACGTTCTCTAATCAACTTGATTTTCTCCACAGTAATCTGTACCAATTCTGGACCCAACAGTCTTCTCTCGCCAACCTCATCCCAACAAATTGGAGACCTACACTTTCTTCCATACAATGCCTCAAAGGGTGCCATTCCAATACTCGAGTGGAAACTATTATTATAAGCGAACTCGATCAACATTAGGTGTTCTTCCCAACCACCACTCAAGTCTAACACACAAGCTCGAAGCATATCCTCTAGGGTTTGGATGGTCCTTTCGGATTGTCCATCTGTCTGCGGATGGAAAGCAGTACTAAATCTCAATTTCGTTCCTAACTCTTTATGTAAGCTTGCCCAAAATCTTGAAGTATACTGTGGATCTCTATCAGATACGATTGACACTGGTACTCCGTGAAGCCTCACTATCTCTTTTATAAACAACTTGGCTAGTTGCCCCACATTGTCTGTACTCTTTCTTGCTAGGAAGTGGGCGGATTTTGTCAGATGGTCAACAACTACCCAAATGGAGTCACATCCCTTCTTAGACCGAGGCAACCCAGAGATGAAATCCATTGTTATGTGTTCCCATTTCCATTGTGGAATAGGCAGCACTTGTAAGGTTCCCGCTGGTCTTTGATGTTCAATTTTTATTTGTTGGCAAACCAAACATCGCGACACAAAAGCAACTATATCTCTCTTCATATTCCTCCACCAAAAACTTCCTTTAAGATTACGGTACATCTTAGTGCTACCAGGGTGCATACTATAAGGTGCTTCATGAGCTTCTCTTAAAATCTCTGTCTTCAACTCTTCATCTGCTGGCACACAAAGTCTTTGTCCCAACCATAATACACCTCCATTGTCAAGTCTAAAATCTGGCTTATGTCTTTCATTCACCTCTTCACAAATTTCATTAAACTCTAAATCGTTCTTTTGACTTGTCTTAATTCTATCAATCAGAGTAGGCTCGACTGTCAAATGTGCCAACAACTCTACTTGCCCACACCTCACTATTTCGATCCCACAACTTCTCAAGTCTTTTACCAAATGGGTTTGTGTGGTGATAACATGTGCCATGCACCCAGCCGATTTCTTACTTAAGGCATCGGCTACTACGTTCGCCTTTCCCGGATGGTAATTAATAGAGCAGTCAAAATCTTTCCCTAACTCTAACCATCTTCTTTGTCTCAAATTCAACTCCTTCTGAGTAAACAAGTACTTCAAACTCTTGTGATCGGTGAAAATCTCACAAGTCTCTCCATATAGGTAATGTCTCCAAATTTTTAGAGCAAATACTATGGCAGCTAACTCCAAATCATGAGTTGGATAGTTTTGTTCATGACTTTTTAACTGCCTAGAAGCATATGCTATAACCTTGCCATGTTGCATTAAAACACAACCCAATCCTCTCTTAGAAGCATCACTATAAATCACGAAACCTCCACCACTCGAAGGAATAGTCAAGATAGGGGCAGACACCAAACGATTCTTGAGCTCTTGAAAGCTCTTTTCACATGCTTCATCCCAAGTGAACTTCATATTCTTTTTGGTCAAATTAGTCAAAGGTGCTGCTAAGCTAGAAAATCCTTTCACAAAACGCCTATAATAGCCGGCTAGTCCTAAGAAACTCCTCACTTCAGTGACGTTGGAAGGCCTTTCCCAATTCACAATTACCTCGACTTTGGCCGGATCTACCAAAATACCATCTTTTGTCACTATATGCCCCAAAAACACAACACGATCAAGCCAAAATTCACACTTTTTGAATTTTGCATACAGCTTTTTCTCCCTCAAAGTTTCCAACACAACCCTCAAATGTGTCTCATGCTCCTCTCTACTTTTAGAGTAAACCAAAATGTCGTCAATAAAGACAATCACAAATTGGTCAAGATAAGGTTGGAAAATCCTATTCATTAAATCCATAAATGCCACAGGAGCATTGGTTAACCCAAAAGGCATAACCAAGAACTCATAATGCCCATAACGAGTTCGAAAAGCTGTCTTCGCCACATCCCCACTTCTAATTTTCAATTGATGATATCCAGATCGTAAATCAATTTTAGAAAACACCACCGCACCTCATAGTTGATCAAAGAGGTCATCAATTCGAGGTAGGGGATACTTATTCTTGACTGTTACCGAATTTAGCTGTCTGTAATTAATACATAACCTCATCGAGCCATCTTTCTTCTTCACAAACAAAACAGGAGCACCCCAAGGTGACACACTAGGGCGAATGAAACCCTTGTCCAACAACTCTTGCAACTGAACTTTGAGTTCCCTTAACTCAATAGGTGCCATTCGGTAAGGGCCTTAGAAATGGGTGCGATCTTGTGGCTAACTCTATAGTAAACTCAACTTCTCGATCTGGAGGTAAACCAGGAAGATCCTCTGGAAAAACATCTGCAAACTCGTTTACAATAAGTATGTCCTCAAGATATACCTCTTCAGATTTGTTAGCCATTACATAGGCTAAATACCCTTCACAACCCTTGTTTAGCATTTTCACTGCCTTAACCATAGAAACCAAGCTTCCACAACTCCTTTGATTTCCATGGAAGTGAAATTCTACTTCCCCAGGTATACGAAAAATAATTTTCTTAGCAAAACAGTCAACTGAAGCATGATAAGATCCTAACCAATCCATCTCTAATATCAAATCAAAATCGTACATCTCCAAGGGTAATAGATCTACAAGGAATTCCCTATCACATAAGCTGATCACACATGACTTGTAAACGTGGTCTATCAACATGCAATCGCTTAAAGGAGTACTAATTGATAGATGAAGTTTTAATGGCTCACTAGGCACATTAGCACAACTGGCAAAAGCACCTGATACAAATGAATGTGTAGCACCAGAATAAAAAAGAACTTTAGCTTTTCTAGAGAATAGGGTCAATGTACCTGACACCACATCATTAGCCACCTCCACATCTTTCTCAGTTAATGCAAAGACACGCCCTTGTACTTTAGGCTTCTTCTTCTGTCCCTCATCAGTCGGAGTACTAATAGTTCCATCAAGTCTCCTTGGGCAGTCCCTAATCCTGTGCCCAGTCTTTCCACAAGCAAAACAAGCTCCAATTTTCCAGTAACATTCTCCTGGGTGTTTACTTCCACAATATGAACAAGTAGGATAGTTCTTCCGAGCGGTATCATCTGAAACACCCTTATTACCCCATTTGTTACCTCCACCTATAGGCTTTTGAGACTGAGTGCCTTGCTTTCTCTCTGCGGGTACATAGTTCATAGGTTCATTCAATCGAGTAGGGAAAGGATCTAATTCTGCCTTTCCTTCCATAACCTTAGTACTAGATGTCTCATGATCTTTAAGAGCATTATTAGACAACTCATCTAAATATGGAGCAACTGGTCCTTCTTTGTTACGACAGGGCTTAAAAAGGGGTCCTGTCCAATACAGACGTCGTATTACAAGCTTATTTTTATTAGCCCCCTTGCCATAAACACGTAATCCTCGCATAGCCTCCTCTACTCTTTCCTTGGAGGCTCCAGGTCCCGGAGGAGTATCTAGGTAAACCATTTTAGTCCCCCTTAGTCTATCATTCATTCGTTGCTTATGAAGTCTTCGAAGATCTTTGACTAGGACTCCACCAAGGGCGAATTGTTCAACTCTGTCAACGGCAGTCCATCTTTCGTTCCTATCAACTTTCAAATCTCTAATAATCCTCTTCATGTCTACAAAAGAAAAGATATATTCAATCCTATCATGACCCAACCCAGACCTGGCAAGATATTGTCCGCTTTGGGCCTTAACAAGGCCCGCACGGATTTGTTTCTGGGGCGCCCATACACCCCAAAACGCGTCTTGTCAATTAAAGTGTGGATCACCCCTTATAAACCCAGCATCTCTCCCGTACTTTGCCGATGTGGGATTTGCTTAGGGTGTTACATACACCCCCCCTTAGGGACTCAGCGCCCTCGCTGAGGTTTGCCCCACCATCGCTCAAGAGGACACGCGGAGCCGCTCTGATACCATCTGTCATGACCCAACCCAGACCTGGCAAGATATTGTCCGCTTTGGGCCTTAACAAGGCCCGCACATATTTGTTTCTAGGGCGCCCATACACCCCAAAACGCGTCTTGCCAATTAAGGTGTGGATCACCCCTTATAAACCCAGCATCTCTCCCGTACTTTGCCGATGTGGGATTTGCCTAGGGTGTTACAGTCTATTCCATCGGAAATTCAATTCTTGCACAAGCTCATTAATTTGAAGAGTGAGAAATTGAATTTGGTGGGTTTTCGAATATAACTAATTTTATTCAAAGATAAAAGTAAGATAGAGGTTATTTTCGGTGTCATTGGAGGTGTAGAAAGTGAAATTTTAATTATCAAATTTAGGAAATGAGTTTTTTTAAGTAATTGAATATGGAGTGTATTTTTGTGGGTTTAAATAATCTCAACCTTAGTTAATTTGTTATCTTTAATTTTTTTAAAAAAAAAAATTAGAAGATAATGCGGTAAAAAGTTCTTTGTGAACAAAGGTAAGGATCACAAAATGTTTGCTATTTTATCTGTCATACAAATATGAAAATTTTAAACTTAGTGAAAGGGTCACAAAATATTTGTTATTTTATCTATCATACAAATATTATATTTTAACTAAACTATCTTTGTAACATATGAAAGAAATTATTAGATCTAAAATTTATTTTTTTTATAAAATACTTTTATTCATTATCTCCCTATAATATTTTGTTCGGTTTCTTTTTTCTTATTTATGAATTATAACAGTAACTCTCTAAATTTATGTGATTTAATGAAATTTAACAAATAAAGAATTTTTAATAGTATTGAAATATTAGGAGAAATTAATATATTGGTTCGCAAAACAAAAAAATAATAGAAAGATAAAAAAACGTTAAAAAGATTATTATAGATCTTATCAAAGCAATGATTTTCATTGCCACTAACCTTGTCAGTGTGGCATTGTAAAGGGCACTAAATTGAAATCTACCCGGTAACACAGCAATCTAATAGTTTTGTTGGCTTCCCGCAGCAGGTTGCACGGTTTCGCACACAGATGCAATTGGTATCACGTTGCTATCTTCCTGAAGTTTTTAATGAATGTGATCTCGATTGAACAACAAACTTACAATTCACATCCAGGAACAAAATTGATCACTAGGAAATAAATATTATGATATGCCGCCTGCTCATTGTCATTGCTCTCCGCAACTAGTGCCACATGTAAAAGTAAAAAATAATTAAATATTAAATAAATACTTAACAAAGTGTTCAGCCACTATGCGATCATAAAGACAAATGACAAGCCATGTTAGGTTTCGCTGTCACTGTGCCACATATTATTTTCAACTTTGGCGGCTACTTTACTTTTACCTCTCATTCTTTAATTAGGATTGACTATTCAAAGATGTAAAACAGATTGTAAACAATTGGCTTTTCTATGTTCCTTTTCATTTTTGTATGATCTATGATCTAGAAGAATGCTGCATCTGCAGAGTACAAAATTTGAACTTCAATATTCTTCAGGGTTTTCATATTCATAACATGCAGTAAACTAGTAGTCCCATCTCCAATTAATTTTGGCTTTTTTTTTTCAGATTCATTTATCAATGGAGAATCTTTCAGTCCTCTACATTTGCAATTCTTTCGTTGTTCTCTTAAGCATTAAGTAGTCATCAGCAGCAGATACAATAACTCCCTCAAGAAGCATCTGCGATGGTAAAAAGTTAGTTTCATCGTCCCAAAGAATTGAGCTAGGCTTCTTCTTCGCTGGCAGTTCAAAGAGCAAGCACCTGGGAATTCTACATGAAGAACCCTGACACAATCGTTTGGGTAGCTAACTGAAATAGCCCAGTTCGCATATGCACAGTAAGAATGGAGTTTTAACTATTGGCAACAAAACCAAACAAACATTTTCCTATGAGGGGCTCCAAAATTATCAAATTAGGATTCTCGCATGACAATCGATTCACGCTAATGCCTACAATAAGATTAAACTGTTTCTTTGGTTATAGTTTTCATAGTGATGAAGGCGAGACAGAGACATATACTTTACCTTTCTTTGGACATACATTTGATTCTTGTTTCTTCTGGGGGAGCCTTTTTTCCGCTTACTTCTTCAGCTCTTTCCTTTTTTTTTTTTCTCAAACAACAATTGAGCAGTCGTTAGCAGAATACCATAAGTCCAGAAATATTATCTAGTCATTTTGAGAATTTCTGTCTAGTCATTTTGAGAATTTCTGCCATACTCATCTTGGGCCTGGTTTCCTTCATAGAGAAGAGCTAACACTGTTTCTCGATGTAGAAGTATCTAAGTATTGAAACTTGAACACAAGAAACTTGAACACAGTCCAGAAAGACCGTTGATCGACGAGTAAATGAAGATAAAATAACTTGGTTTGTGTCTCTTGCCCCTTTGCATCTGTCTAGTTGATTCGATTGGTTATGTCTAATTATATATGACATTTACAATGAGGGTGGAAATGATACACAGATAAAAAGAAAGCTCCATTATTGGCATGGAAAAAGCGGTTTGAAATTGCTATGGGCCGGCTAGAGGACTTCTCTAGACGATGATTTGAACACAAAAATTTCAGATTGTGGATTGGTAAGAAATTTTATAGCTGATGATTAAGAGGTAAAAGGAAAAAAAAAAGAAAAATTAAAAACAAAGAGGATAACAGGAACATCTGTGAACAATAACCACAACACAATTTTTTTTTTTTGTTTTTTTGGTCAAAGAATTTATAAGTGAAACTTCTGTTCAGTTGCTATGTATTGCCATTGTAGTAAATCACTTAACATGTAAAACCGAAGACAATATCCCTTTTCATATCTCATCATAACTTCTTAGTATGTCCACTATTGACAGGGGTGAAATTCTTGTGTTTCTGTTCAGTCGGCAACGAATTTTTGATGGTTCGAGCTCGCGAGAACGCCTCAGTATCTTCTCCGTTGTTACAGGTGAGTGTCTTATCTCCAAGAGGCAACTGCTTGTTGATGGTCGCAGCTCCCTCAGCAGACCTGGGTCCATCACCTTATAATCTAGTTCAACAATGATCTTCTCCAAGATTTCACTGTTCAACAAGAGTCTCAGAAGCTCAACTTGGTTCGCTCTCCCACAAAATTCACTCATTCTAATCCATTTTAAACTTGGTGGTAGAAATAGCAATTCAAACTGTTTTGGAATCAGTCCAGTGTCCCCAGGACCGTCAGCAAATGTTATATGAAGAGAGTGAAGGGTAGATGTGCAATTGAGTAGACAAGCCATGACTCCAATTTCACCATTCTCAGCACTCAGTCCAAGTTCCAAATGCTTGAGATTCCAAAACTTCGGTAAACGCTGTAATATATTTCTTTCATATCGTAAATGCTGCATGCATGATACAAAAAGGTTAATTGTTACCCAAGTTAGCTAATCCAAAACCTCATATATAAAAATAAAATACGAATATCTATCCGTACCTTAATACACGTGTCCCGTAGGCGAAGAATCTTCACTCTTGAAAGCATTCTAATGAATCTACTGACACTGCCATCCGAGTTAAAATCAGGAAGTTGCAAGCAAATATCCGCTTCATCTAATTTGGCCCAAATGCCTAAATCAGATTCATTATCTGAACTTGAAAAAGACATGTAAGCACCACAACGGAAAAGGAATAAATTTTCAAGATTGGGGCTTTTGAGCAGATGATGACTAAAGGTCCTGGGGAGAATGAATTCGGACAGTTGCAAGTTCTTCATCTTTGGGAAGAAAAATTTATCAGGGAATCGAGCCATTGAACCCCCAGCTTTGAGTTTCAGCGTTACCAAAAAGTTACAACTAAAAATGCAGGATGGATAATCACGTAATTGATGATATCTAGTAATGAAGCGACCAAGCTCGAGATCAAGCTCCTCGATCGAAGCATTGAATGCTGCTACCGAACTAGTCCAAATATCAGGAGCATCCTGTGAGCACTTAAGTGCGAATCTAATTATACTCGACTTATTGTCACGCTTCTGCAGAAAATAATCCAGGAATTTAGTAAACCTATGCCGAGTAGTAAAATCACGTTCTAGGAAATTAATAAACCTATGCCGGGGAGTGAAATCACGTTCTTGAAATCTAAGATAGGGTACAGACTTCCATAACTCTTGCCACCGTTTTGACACGAGGCTGGTTTGTACAACTTCTTTTACGGGAAGAAAAGAGAGGATGTGATGAAGAATTGAATCATGCAGTGGACTTATTCGATCTGCATCCTTCTTCGTCTGTTTCTGACGAGTTTCCATCGCATTGGCGCTCATCACAGAGGAAAAGATCTCAACTGAGAAAATGCTGTATAGTATTGAAAAATTTTGTGAAAGAGATTAGAATAACAAGTATATTTATATTAGCTGTAATTGATTCTATTCCTAATAAGTTTATAATTCCTACCAAGAAAAGGAATATGCGTGACTATAACAAAATATATATATATATAGAACAAAACCTAATGAAACTTAAAAAAAAAAAGAAGAAAAAATTAACTTAGATTCTAATTATTACCGTACTCATCCTGTATGACGAAACAAAGCAAATAATTAAATATATATATCTTAGAAAGCAAAAGCAAGAAACAAAAACAGGCCAGATATGATTAACTCGCTGTCTGATAACCTACGTAATTAATAATGATGCTTTTACCCGCAATTGATGTTGTGGTCTGCAAGATCGAGATTCCGAAGAGTCTTCTGTATGTATGTATGTGTGTGTATAGATATATATATATATATATCGACATATAAATTCTACGAACAGTAGAATGGTCCGATCCTGCAAAGAGAGTTCTATATGGTTTAGGATTGTTGGACGTTAAATTAAAATTCTATTAGGAAATCTTCAATGATTTTGTAAGCTGGACAATTGTTTATTTAAAAGATATTATCAGATCAGATTGATTTATACCATACACATATACATCGAAATTCCTAAATTATCGGATCGACTTTAGTTCGATAATCTTGTTTTCCTATTTTCTGCGGATAAATTTTTGGGTATAAAAATAAATAAATTAGCAAATAGTTAAAAACAATTTTTAAAATAATTCTTATTGAAATTTTGTATAAATAATTAGTTGTAATGAAAATCAGTTAACTGTTTAGTAAATGCTGTTTTTAAAAATGTGGCAAAATTTTGAAATAATTATATGTATTTGATAAGAATTTAGTCCAAATGAAGAAATTTGACATAATGTTGAATGAGCGTTAATATAATTTGGTGAATCCGGGGTCAAACCACAAGAAATTTTAAATCTAGTAATCAATTTATTAAAACAAAGAAAAATTAACTATGACAAAAGAAATTGACAGGAATCAAATTTAAAAATATGCTAAGATTACAGGATCCACTCTTAAATTTCAAATTATAATTAAAACAACCCTCTCATATTTTTATTTTGTATTTATCCTACCTGTTAATTATTATGTCATTTAATTTTTAATTAACCAATAATGTGATAAATATGGGATCAAGTACTTAATGTGCCATAACTATATTAAAGTGTTGACATTATGTCAAAATATCATACAAATCGAAAAAGATCTATATCTATAAATTAAAATCACATAAAAGAAACTAGTGAGAAAGAAAAAAAAAATACAACAAATAAAATAAATTTTAAAACTCACTTGAGAGAGTAATTAATCAATAACTTGAATTCAAGAGCTTCACCTTTCACCTCAACTCAGAAAATTTAGCCACTCATATTGAAAAACAAAACACGCATTTTATTTAACAAACTTTTGAAATATATTACAAGAAAATTGATAAAACAAGAAAGAAAGAAAAATTTCTCAACTCTCAATTCAACCTCCGACTCTCTCTCTCAGCTCCTTTTCCTTTCTCTTCTGCTCTCTGGCTCTCCTCTCACAGCGTTGCATTTCCTTGCCTTTTATAAGCAAGGAATTCAACTTGTTTCTTTTATTATTTATTTATTACATTATATTATATTATTATATATTATATTATATATATTTTGAAAGGTGTGATGTCAAGCCATCACACCATACTTTACTTTTTTTTTTTATTAATTACATCTCCATCATAATGGCTTCCAATGACTCCAGCAATTCTTCTTTGTTCTTGTTTTAAGTTCTAATTTCTTATTTATTTCTAAAATATTTACAATAAATTAACATACTATAAATTAATTTTAGCATAAAAAATTATTAGGGGAGTGTTAAGATGATTAAGAAATAATGAGCGCATTAATCAACACTATAAGTGAAAAACTAATAATTTTAAACTTAATAAATGTACACATTTTAGTGTTAATCAAACATTGGCTAATATTTTTATTATTATTATGTTTTTATACAAAATAATTTTAATTAGCTTTTAAATTTAATAATTTTAGGAAGTATAAATAAAAAAAGAACTAGAATTTCATAATGTAATACATCCTTAAGTAACTTTTACTATATAAATATGCTATATTTTTTTTAATTTAGAAAAAAAATCTAATGTCCATGGACATTTATAGATCTATTTCATATCTGTGTGGATAAAATCTATATCCATATTTAATTTCTAAAATTAGATATAAATATGCACATATCCATCATAGATAATTATGAATTTGTACAAGAATAGGCAATATCCGTGTCCAGCACGATATTTGTCATCCCTTGTCCACTTATATAAGCCAATAAGTGATCGTTGAATTAAACTGACATAGGATTAGAAGCATTGAACAAATGAATTGCTATTTGAAGATAACTTCAGTATTTACACGGATTCCATGATAAGTCAAATAAAAATTAACTTTTTGAATATGAGGACCAATGAAAGATGAATTAAAGATGAGGACTCATTTATAAGTCAATATTCGTTCTTTAAACTCCAAAACCAAACAAAACAACAACATTAATCAATAAACGTTGACTAACAATAGACTGAGACAAATATAAAACATGAAGAATAAAATTTCATGAATATTTATTGTTAATAATGTTTACATTACTGTTTATTAGCACTGCTTATCCCATCCAAAACGCATCAATTATAAGTTTGTCAAGGCTTTTTCTAAGACAAATTTTCGCGCCTCAAAGGAAGATTTTGTAGTTTGATCTTCAAGATTCAATGATGACTACTATAAAAGGTGTACTCCAACCTTGATAGTTTAAACAACAACAAAAAAAATTAATGGAGGAAAATATGAGATAGCAGAGGAGAGCATTTATTAAAATAATTGAATTGTTCTCTTATTTTTTTATTGTTATAATAGGCATTATTAAAGGTTTTGTATGTCCCTCTTATATGGACCTTCTTCTCATTCAATTTGAATTTAATTCAACTTGAATAATTCAAATCACATATAAATTTCATTTATTCAACTCTAATTTGTCCTTAAATCAAACACATGGGACACATTTGGTGGCCCGCATAATATAGGATAAAAAAACTATTTTGTCTTAAATTAATACAAACTCATGTTTGGTGCTAAAATTAACTAAAGCTGCATTGCATTAAGAGGATGTGCTAATGCGGCAATTTGCCTCATTAGCTTGCCTCTTTTTTTATTTTTTTATAATAATAATAATAATAAATAAATATAACTTTTTAATTTAATATAATATTATATAATTTTTTTCTTTTTACATTATAATTATTAATATAAATTAGTAAATTTATAATTTATTATTCAATAATATAATATTATATTTTTTATTTTCACATAATAATTTATTAGTAAATTTATAATTTAACATAACTAATAAGATTAATTTAAAAGTAATAATAATACAAATAATAATATAAAATATTATTACATATACTAAGAACTCTTACTTTGATTATTTAGCACAATTCATTTTTTTAGTGAATATGTAATGACAATTGTATACCTTTATTATTTTGTCATTATCTTGTGCTATGCATAAACATTTTTTCATCATCTTAAAATGACTTTTGGACTAATCTTGTCTGTTTTAACTATTTATTTATATTTGAACTAATCTTGTAATGACAATTGTATACCTTTATTATTTTGTGATTATCTTGTGCTATGTATAAACATTTTTTCATCATCTTAAAATGACTTTTAGACTAATCTTGTCTGTTTTAACTATTTATTTATATTGTTATGTTATTTAGAGATTATCAAATTAAATTAGTTGCTTCGATCTTTATTTCACAGGTCATATATTTAGAAAATACTGAAAAATAAATGTTATGCTTTCGAAAATTTAAGGCTATAGGCTTCGATCTTTATGAAGAATTATGATTTTTTTAATATTTAAAATAAGAAATTGTTAAATTTCTAAAATTTAAGATTTCTATACTTAATATTTAGTATTTTTTAAGTACTAATGAATATTATTTTCTAAATATATAATTTTAATTAATAGCAAAAAATTAATACAATACAGTGCAACACTAAATATAGTATAATTAAAAATTAATACAGTACAATATAATACTAAACATTGTACAACATTATTATAATATACAATGCTAATGCGACAAAGTATAATATAATACACCAATTAAAATAATGAAATATAACATAATATAATACAGTGTGCCAAACGCACATATGATTAATTTCAAATTAATCACAAAAGGATTACTCTCATTTTCCTTTAACGTGGGATATTAATATTTTGAAATACTCATATAATATATCAAAAATAGTAAAAAACTTTGCTTGAATGTGTTGACCGACAATGGATCATAATGAACCTAAACCTTGATTAGGGATGGCAGAAATTCCCATGGGAACAAGGCCCCTCGGGGATTTTCCTCATTTGCAAAGGATATAAGGACTATTTTATACCCAATTTTGTATTCAGGAAAGGGAGAGGGATGATTTTTTACTTGATTTCTTTTTTGACAAAGGGACCGGCATGAGCTAGAATCCCCATCTCTTCCCCAATTCCCCATTTTCCCATTTTGATTTTTAATTCTAATTTTATTTTTTAGAAATATTAATTAATAAATAATAAAAATTAAATTATAAAATATTAAATATTAGTCTAAATAACAAATATCAAAATATTTTTACAAATATACTATGAAATATTTTGGCCCAATTAACTAATCGTAGTCCTGAATTACTATGTAATCAAATTTTCTTCAAAAGACCTTAGCCCAAGATTTTTGTTTTAAACTTTTATCTAATAAAACAAAAAATAAAGCTTTTGCTAAAGCCATAACATCCAAACTCTACTAAGATATATGGTCAAGCTTTACTTTTATTTAAATGTTTTATTTTAATAGAATCAAATTTGAAAACTAAAAATGCATCGATTATTTGAGAGTTTTTTTTAAGATCAAGAACCCTCGGAGATCTCTTTTTATTATTCAAAGAGGGGAAGGGATCTCTACAAATAATTTTGATAGGGACGGGAAGGGGATGTAAATATATACAGAATATTAAAGATAGGTATAAGAATATTGGTCCCCTCCCCTACCCTCCCCATTGCCATCCCTAACCTTGACAAGTCAATTTAAAAGGGCCATCATTTAAAGTGTTAAAATTTAAAAGGTTGGGCTCAGTTCCGCTAAGCCCAAACATTTAAATAAAATTACCAAAAATGGGCTCATTGTGGAGGGTCGTGCTTGGTTTGGATTTTCACCTTTACCGGACAAATCAGAGTTACGTGTTGAGCTTCACCTATAGGCCAGGAGATGATTGTTGAGTAAGTTATCTGGGATTACTTCTTCGACGACCAAATGCACAACTTTGCTCTGCTAAGTTCATTAGTGGTTTGACTTAAACAGAGACAAACGGAAGTGAATTAAAGACGACGACTCAATCGTACAATACGTTCCAAATAGTGAATTAACTGATTCTGTACTAAATGGAAGTGAATTAAAGATGAAGACTCAACCGTACAATACATTCCAAACAGAGAATAATTTTTCATGACAATAAAACCATTTGCTTCGGTTTAGTAGTTAACGATTTTGTTCACTAATTTACTAAATTTGTTCAAAGTCGTGAGGCTTTGCTTACGTGCGTTGACAATAGTCCATGGTTATTTTTAGTTTTTTTCTTTTTTTTTTATAAGAAAGTCTCCCTTAAAAGCAACTAGCTCGAGAATAAATACAAGAGGTGGGCTGGAATGTTATCCACCCAAAAAAACAACTTCAGAATGCTCTAAGGCTAATCTGGCTAAATTATGAGCTATTACATTGTTGGCTCTTGGAGTATGTTGTATTGATATTCGTTGCTGCCTCTTAAAACAAGGTTGCACATTTGAAATGATCCAAAACAATTCAGTTCTTGTGCTCATTTTGTTCAAAACCAGATTTACAACCTCCTGGGAATCAGCTTCCATGAGTAAGGGCCAACACCCCAACTTTTCAGCAATTTCAACACCAAGTCTTGCAGCTTCTGCCTCTACATAAGCTATCTCCAAAAGGAAATAGGAAGGTTTCACGGCTGTTGCTAGTACTTTACCTCTAAAATCTCTAATCACAGCACCCAAACCAACTTTTCTTTGTTCAATCCCAATTGATGCGTCCACATTAACTTTGAAGCAACCTGCTGGAGGGGGTCTCCAAAAGGAATCTGCTTAATACTCTTCCTCTAAAGATGTCTGTAAGTGCGGCAATTGAATCGTTTTGTAAGAATGCACTACTACATTGCTTTAGCAGCTGATAGTTGAGAATCTCCCTTCTTACTTTCAAAGATAAGAAGATTCCTCGCGTTCCAAATAGCCCAACAAGTAGCAACTATCAGCTCTATATCTGTCTTACTCCTTTTGTTTGCCATTTCTAGCAAAAAGTCAAACATATCACCCCCCTCCTTGAGCCTGACTTATTTTGGGGACTTATTTTCCAAAATAAGTCAACCTCCAAACTCTTTTAGACTCTTTTCAACTAACTACAAGCGTAGTACTTGGACTCCTCTATTTTTCTGCATCTTTGACACCTGGGGCTTGAGAGGATTTTCTTCTTCCAAAGGTTTAAGCAGTAGGTAACAAATTTTTTGTTGCTCTCCACATGAATATCTTTATCTTTTCTGGAAGCTCTAGAGACCAAATTGTTTTCCAAGGAGATAATTGTTTGTATAAGCTGCTGGCTTAATCTGGAAATTTAAGATTTAAGGCCACTTGGTATCCACTTTTCATTGTATTCTCCCCTTTCTTATCAAAATGCCATAGAGTCTGATCCAAACTTGGTTGTCTTAGGAAGGGAATTTTCATAATCTAGTCTGCCTCCTCTTTAAAGAAGCATTGTTAGATCCCCTCTTTTTTCCAGTTATTGTTTTCATCAATAAGCTCGGACACTGTGGATTCCTACGTCATCGTTGGCAGTGAAATAGGCTTAAAAGTGACGGGTCTTGGCAGCTAACAATCATGATAAATCTGCACTCTTTGCCCATTCCCAATCCTCCATCTTAGGCCTTTTAAAATTACTTGCTTTCCCCACAAGATACTCCTCCAGATATAAGAAGGTTTTGATCCTATGTTAGCATGTAAAAAGTTTGAGTTCTTGAAATATCTTGCCTACAGGACCTTTGCAATTAGGGAATTGGGATTATTAATCACTCTTCATCCTTGTTTAGCAATCATGGCTTGGTTAAAGCTGCTGAGGTCTCTAAAACCCAACCCCCCTCTGCATTTGGCCTGACACAATCTCTCCCATTTAGACCAGTGAATAGATTTATGATCAGGCTTTGAGTTCCACCAAAACCCAGTTATAACTTTCTGCAAATCCTCACATAATCCTAATGGAAGTTTAAAGACACTCATAACATAGGCAGACATTACTTGAGCTATTGCTTTGATAAGAACCTCTTTCCCTCTCGATGAAAAAAGTTTTGACTACCAAGTAGATATTTTGCTTAGGATTCTGAGCTTGATGTCTTGAAAAAGACTTCTCTTGTTTTTACTAACCATTGAAGGTAACCCTAAGTGTCTCTCATGCCTTGAGACAACTTAAAGTTAAAACAGATTCTTTATTGTAGAAATTTGCTCAGGCTTTGTTTTCCCACTGAAAAACATGGAGGACTTCTCAAGATTGAAAACTTGACCTGAAATTGCAGTATAGCAATCGAAGATTCCATTTAAATTTGAGCAATCTTCAGTTACTACCCTTGTGAAGATTAAACTGTCATCCGCGAAGAGAATGTGAGTAATGGACAGCTCTTTACTAAACATCAGGCCTTAAATCAACTGCATTTTTTCTACTTGGATGATCATGTTTGAAAAAACTTCTGCACACAAAATAAACAAATAATGGGACAAATGGCAGCCCTGTCTCAGGCCTCTTTAAGGATGAATCAGGCCTTTAGGAACTCCATTTATCAGCACTGAGAATGATGAAGTATATATGCATCTTATAATCAAATCAACCCATTTCGAGGAGAACCATAAGCTTTCCATAGTACACTTCAAAAAATTCCACTCCACTCTATCATAAGCCTTACTAATATCTAGTTTCAACGATACCAGCCTATTCTTTTTGCCTTTACTATGCCTTATTTTATGAAGACATTCATACCCTATAATTATGTTTTCTGTAATAAGCCTATTAGGAATAAAGGCACTTTGAGTGGGAGAGATTACAAGATGCAAAATCAACTTTAGTCTATTGGCAATTGTTTTTGTTATGATCCTATAAATGACATTACATAAACTAATAGGTCGGTAATCCATAACCCTCATAGGTTTAGCAAATCTTCGGAATTAGAGGTAAATAAGTATGGTTCAGAGAGGCTATATTACCTCCTTCGTTGAGAATGTGAAGACACATTGTTATCACTCCCTTGCTCACTGATTTCCAATGTTTTTGGAAGAAGACAGCCGGCAGACCATCTAGACCTGGAGCTTTTGTTGGGTGCATCTGGTTCAAAGTTGCTACAATCTCCTCTTCAGAAAAAGGCTGGTTCAGTTGATCATTGATTTCTGCATTCACTTTGACTGGCATGTGTTTTAAGGCTGCTTCCAATTGGATCTGAGTAGGGTGCGTTGTCATAAAAAGCTTTTCGAAATAATCACAAAACAACCTCTCTACTTCGTCAGCTTCTTCTTTCCACTCCTGGTTCTCATCAAGAATTCCCTTTATAGTATTTTTCCTTCTCCTCGCTGAGGCTTTTGAATGGAAAAATTTTGTATTCTTGTCCCCTTCCTTGAGCGATACCGCCCTAGACCTTTGTCTCCAATAGATTTTCTCTTCAATCAGCATCTCAAGGATTTGTCGTTTAATAAACTTTATGCTCTCACCACTAGCATAATGTTTATTGTTTTCTCTGATAGTCTTCAAATCATGCAACAGCCCTTCTAGTTTTCTTTTTTTGTCTCCAAATTCCACTTTGCTCCATCTTATTAATGCTGCCATTGAGTCATTTGCCTTTTTTGTAAACAAGCCAACATGATTCCCAAGACTCCATTTATTGTCGTCAACCCACTCTTGCTTAACTATCTCCTCACATCCTTCATATGGGCTCCACATGTCTTCATTATAAATCCTTGAAGACGTTCTGCTTCTATGCTCAACTTCTATGCCTTGTTCCTCTACCTCAAGCATAATTGGATTATGATCAAATGTCCAGGTTTTTAGGTGTACAGCAGCACATTCCTGGAACATAGTTCCCCTTTTCTGACAACACAAAACTCTATCGAGTCTTTCTTCCACTAAATGAGGGTCGAACCGCCTGTTTGACCAAGTAAAGGGATAACCCTTATAGCCCAAATCACTCAAACCACGGTCCTTGATAGCATCTCAAAAATCATTAACGGCTGACACACATCTGTTATGTCTCAATGTCTTCTCATGTAGATGCAAGATTTCGTTAAAATCACCAAAACATAACCATGGCAGAGTTGATAAACCCGCTAACCTATGCAACAAAGTCCAGGTATTTTACTTTTGCTCAATCTCAGGATACCCATAAATACCTGTACATCTTAAATAGCTTCCATTTTTAAAATTTACCACCGCATCTATATTATGCTTACTAAAGGATTTAACCTCGACTACTACCTCGGAACTCCATAAAAAAGTGAGGCCACCTCCGAGACCACTCCTATCTACAGCAAAACAATTCTCAAACATTAACTCCTTACCTCTTCTCTGCATTTGCTCAGGCACCAGCTTAGTTTCACACAAAAACAGTAACTGAGGCCTATGCATTTGGAGAACTTTTTTTGCTTCTCCGAATGCTCGTTCGTTCCTCAACCCACGAATGTTCCAGCTCATAATCCCCATTGATCTCGGTGGGGCTGGTGACCAGCCTCCGCCAATGAATTTTGCAACATCTTTGTTGCCAACTCCATTGTTTCATAATTCTGCACTTCCTGCTTCAGCTTTTCTTTTACGTCTGAAGCAGCTGTGAGAATTGAGAAATTTTGGCTACTGACTCTTCTTTTCTTTTCATTTGGGAGTCCTCTATACCACTCATTTCCTGGCCTTTTTAATGTCCCTTGCCCGTCACTACACATTAAGGCCGTCTCCAGGTTTCTAGCTTGTAATTTCCACTTTCGTTTCATTGGTTTTGTTTTAATTGCATTCGGCCCATCTTTATCCCCTGTGTTAGAGTCAATTTGGGCTATTTGTGGGCCTTTTTCCATTTGAAGATTCATCTATTGTGCCTCACTAGCTATCGCCTAATTTTCCTACCCTTTTTTCTCTTTTTGCACTTCTCAAAATTCAATATTCCGCTCAATCGCACTTTGGTTTCCCGCTTCATTTTTTTGTTTCCTAGGTGCTGCATCCTTGTCAATTGTCTCCTGCTATTCCTGATCTCTGTATTCTGACACTTCTGTGGCACCTACTCCTTGGCTTTTTTGCAGTCCCAATCCTTCTTCAATATGGATCCGCATTGACCTATCTTTCCCACCCAAATTATTACTTTTGCCACGAGTTATCAGAGATGGAGCTTTTGGATTCACTTCCTTGACTGAAATTTCAAAACCTTGTTTTCCAGCTTCTGACGACCAATCTTGAAGTACTATTTAGGCTACCCAAGAGGGGAGTGAATTGGATTTTTAAAAATTTAAGCAAATAAAATTACACAACAATTAAAACTAATGTCTTAATAAAATTAAAAGCAATAAATTTAACAATGCTCGAAATTAAAAAGATAAAGGAAGAGAGATCAAACACGTGATTTTTACAAGGTTCGGCCAACCGTGCCTACGTCCACGCCTCCAAGCTCACCGGGCTTGAGGATTCTACTAAGCAAAGCCTCCAAGACTTCAACAACACTTATAATTGACTTTAAAGGTGTCAATGAACCTTTACAACAAGAGATTATCCCCAATCTCTTAACCCAAGTGCATCCCAACACTTACAATCACTCAAAAATAAAGATTAAAAATCAACCAATCTCTCACACAATCTATATGATTACAAATGAAATCCTAAAGTGTGAATCGATGAAATAAAACAAGTTTAAAGCTCAAAAGAGATTGTTTTCTCAGTAGGAAGCTCAAAGATGAATGTTGGATCACTTTTTATTTGAATTTGATTGAGCCATTTTATACTTGGAGCTGAAAACTAGCCGTTGTTGACTTTCTAAGAATAATCGGTTCGCCGTTTGACGCTATCGGTTAACCGTTTTGACTAGTCCATATAACCGTTATGCTTTGATCTTAAATAAACGGTTTACCGTTTACCATTATCGGATCACCATTTATTTTCAGAAACCTGCAAAACAAAACTTAGCTCTCCGTTTTTGCTAAACGGTTCAATAATAGAAAACTTTCTCTTCACTGTAAATTATCGGTTAGCCGTTTTATATAAACGGTTCACCATTAATTTCCAGAACCTGTAAAACAAACTTAACTCTCTGTTTTTGCTAAACAATTCAAGACTAGAAAACTTTCTCATCACTATAAATTATCGGTTAACCGTTGTCTATAACCGGTTCACCGTTAATTTCCAAAATCTTATTAAAGCAAGTTTTAGTTGAGTTAGAGAAAATTACCTTTTCTGTAATTTATCGGTTTACCGTTTATAATAAACGGTTCACCGTTAATTTCCAGAATCTTTGTCAAATAAACAGTGCAGAATTACAAAGACAGTTTCCTCTCTATAAATTATCAGTTCACCGTTTTCCAGTAAACGATCTACCATTAATTTTCAGATTCAATATTTTGACAACTTTTTATTTCTTTAAACAAGTCTATAGCTTTAAGAAAATCATTTTAATAGTCTCAACATTTTAATCAATAACATATAAGTTTTGTTATCATCAAAATCAATATAATAAAATCAACAAATCTTTCTCCCCATTTTTCATCTTTTTCTTGTCAGCTAATGTACGAGCCTTTAAAAAAGGCCCATACTCCATTTTCTTCCTTGATTGGTTTTTGTACTTGGCACATACTCTGTATTAGTATTTTTACTTTGTGTCAAAAAATGTGACACAGGTGTACCTTTAATTCTTAAAAAAAATTGAATATAAAAAACTTACATTAGTAATTAAAGCAGAAATTTTTACAATTAACTAATTTAATCCGTTCATAATTTATTTCTTTGTTATTTAAGTTTTTAACATGAGTTTAATTTGATTATTTTACCCTTGATAGATAAAGTTATCAAAATATCCTAAACTTGTTTTAACTTCAAAAAAAATTTTAATTTTATTCTTTATAGAATTCAATGATCTAAATTATTTGACCATACTACTTTATTAGTATAATTTTTAATCCTTAATTACAAATAACAAAATATCTTTGTCATAGATATCTCATAAAATTTATTAAACTATCAAATTTATATCATAACATGTAGGGATGTTAAAGGATAAAATAGTCAATTGAAACTCATGTTAATGTAAATTTTTTTTTTTGAGAGATCTAAATCACAAAAAAAGATTTAATTGATTAATTTTTTTAAATTTGTATTTATTGTGAATTATTTAAAAATAATATTATGAATCTTCGGTTATTATTATTTTTTTAAAATGGGGTAGTTTACACAAATTGTGGAGAAAATTTTCCCACTGAGGAGAATATCTTGATGATTATTCTAATTTTTTATTATTTTGATCAGGGGTGCCAATGAATTTGAGATCAATGGATTTTAATTAAATTTAAACCACACTGTTGTGCGATGCTTCTGGTTGTTTATCACAAGTAAATGAACCTTAACCTCGGCATAATCTAATTCCAAAGAAAAAAAACACCTGGCTAATTAACTTTCTAAATATGCGACCAATGAAAGATTAATTAAAGAGAACGACTCATATATTTCCAACCGCACAATACGTTACAAACAGAACTTTACATGGATGGAGAAAAAACACCAGTCAGTTAATACCATAATCAAAATTAACTATATGCTAATCACTAATGGAATAAAGAAAACAACATTGATCAAGTGCTCGCAAATTAAGACAGTATTATGTACATATGTAATTATGCTTAGATATTAGTATTTTCAGCTAAGCTGAGTTATATCAACCTCCTCTGGGGTTTTAAACGTGTCAGCTGCACCGAATTTCCTCCTCTCTTCCCAATCTTCAGCAGATTCATCTTCGGTATTATCGCAATCTTCATCAATAAACCTTGCCGGAGATGGGGTATCGTTTATGCTTCTTAAGCGGCAACATGCAGTGGCAAGCATGTTCACTTGGCGTAGGTGGGAAATTTCTACCACAACTGTGTTCCTCATCAAACAGGAGAGGTTGTTTCCATGGCTCTCCATCAATCCTCATGAATGTATGATCAGCAGCACCCTTTTCAAACTCGAAACGGATTCTGCTTGCCTGTATGAGAAAATGAAATTAAAAAGTTAAAAGTAAGCAGAAGGGACTGCTGAATGGCTTCCAGACATTACCAGCACACTCTTTTGGCGAGCAGCAATGTCATCATAAAAGTTACAATTATCTTCACACCTGAGCAAGACTAGATCCATGTCCATTTGGGGCAAGCCATACAAGTCCATGCCAAGCATCTCTAACCAACAATCTCAAGCAGGCCATCATCAACGTATGGAGGAGTCAAGCCTCACTGAAAATAAAAACCATCATCTATTAGTACCTAATTTATGCTGGTAAGACTACTGTTGATAAATATATTTTTACTTGACAACTCATGAAACAATAGACTAACAAATAAATTAGAACTAACCTCCCCTAGTTTTTTCTGGAATGGTTTGCCCCAAGGATCAAGTCCACTAGAAAAACTGGGCAAGTTAAGGCCAACAATAGACCTAATGCTGTGTGTCAAAGATGAAGCATTAGTGAAATGGGCAGGAAAATGGGACTGAAACAAGGAATCAAATGAATTGATGAACCAAATTAGGGATAGAATATATCATCTTACTAGCAAGGTGTGTGGAGTTCCTCCCATTGGCCTCTGTGCAATGTATTCAGATTATGCAACGTTACAGTATTCAGATTATGCAAATCAACAAACTTTAACAAAACAGAAGGTTAACTGGGAGTAAATCAGACCATAAGTCCAAAGAAAATTAGGGATTGATAATTCTTTCAAAAATTGAATTTCTTGAACCAACTGTGTGGGAGACAGCCTAGTGACTAAATAGTTCAATGCGATTTTAGTGCAGTGGTGCCATAGCAAAAAATTGATAATTAACAAGCAAAGGCATCAAGAGAGATTTCAAAAAGACAAAGTTATTCTCTGACAGCCATGGCCATGTATTCTTTGAAGACAGCAGCTATGTTGAATGGACTACCGAATGGCTGACAGAGTCGCATGGATAAGCAACAAAATACTTGATAGTTTTAGTTCACATTAAACATTTTCAGAAGACAAAGCCTCTCAACGTCATAAGACTACACTATATGGAAATTTTAGTTTCATCAAACAGACCTGACCAACAATCTAAAATTATTGGGGCCATGCTGAGACACCTGAGATCGTAACATCAGGCTCATACTGGAATATTAATTTCAAAATGACCTAAACTGGTAGACATACAAGTGAAGCAATTGACATATTTTAAAGAATATATTATATCAATCATCAATTCAAAGACTCACCTTGAAGAAGGCTGCAATAGAGGTGTCAGAAACCATGCTTGAGTACCAGCAAGCTTCAAATAAGTACTATGCAATATCCAAAGAAAGAATGCCAACAGCAGCCAAAATATTATAAGGATTTACATTAAGGAGAAGACAAGTGAAATATGTTTCGATAACATTGAAGGTACGTACATATATATTCCTACCTTATTAACTAATTGATTTTGGAATTTTTCTGGGTGTAACTTCCTCTCAGAGTGAAATGCACATGATACTTGAGCATCCATTCCTGCACAAAGCACATAAACGTTTGTTAAATAAACTCAGTAATTATTCTGATGTTAGAGAAGTGGAGGCTGCTAGCAAACAAAGGTTAGATTTCTTACCCATGCTGAAGTAGTTCCAAAATCCCCCACGAAATCTGTGATAGCCCTCCTGAGAACATTGTAAAACCATTTCCCAGTAAGCAAGTGAAGTAGTATCGCATGTATATGAAGCAAATAAACATCAGAAAGTAAATCAAACAACAGCAAAGTAATGACAGTTTTCAGATTCCAATACTCATTTTGTGTCTGACTTGTGATCCATGGTTTTGATCTTAATATCCTATGGGTTTTCATGATGACTTTAATGAAAAGTGAAAAATATTTCACTCCATGCACAATTCTAAATTAGGGAAGTGAGGTATTTAAATGGTCAAGTGCATGAGCAGAGTGGCAGAGACTGTTGATGAAAAAAGCTGAGCTATTTTGAGCGTTTAATTTACTCAGTTCAGAATTAAAGTTATGTCAATCTTAAACACTCAATTTTGGATGAGGATCATGCTTTTACAGTTATCAGTCGAGAATCTTTAGGTCTTTTAAAGAGTCTGACATTGCTCTCGGATCTCACGGTTTTCCACTAAATAATTTACCATTATTCCACGGGATAAAAATGAGTCAAAAGACTATTTTGATTTAATGTGCTTATTTAATGTGCATGGATGCCTACCACTCTATCCCTTTGTCTCTCTAAGAGTATTTGAAGATTCTAGAGAACTCAAATAGCTGAAGAGGTCTAAGAGCGACGGCATCTTTAATCACTTGTTACTAAATATAACATCATTGGTTGAAGCACATGACGCAAATGTGGTATATCAAAAATGAAAAGAAGCATTTGCTAAGCACAAATAATGGAGATGAAGACTTACCACATTCAGTTTATCCTTTTGAGAGACATGATGAAACCCATGCAAAGAATGGGGTAGTTCAAGAGGAGCAATAGGATCACAAGATCCTTCTTTAGGAGCCTTCATTCTCATGAGAATATGCCAGCCGAAACTCAGTCAAGAACATACGGTTGGTAAATAGAAAAGAAAAATAAAAGATTGAGCAGAGAAGCATTTAAATTTCCCTCTTTAAGTACAATGGCTGAAAATTGAAACCACACATGAACAAAAGCAAAAGATTTCAACATCTAGGCTCACTGTTATGCCAACACAAGGATCTTGTGAATTGGTTTTGAGATCCATCTAAACTCAACAAGTATTTCAGCACATAGTTAGAGTGCATGCTGTTCAACTATAAGTAGTCCAGTAAACGATATCCATCAAGGAAAACAAGGGCATAAAGGGAAATTAAAGAAACAGTTCTAGTTATTTTGTAAGTTTCATCCTTAATTAAAGCTAAATATTTTCTTTCTTCTAGAACTCATTTTAGAATTCAAGGGATTCTAATAAAAATAAATTCTTCAATATTTCCCTTTTCTTAACCTGTAATTCTGGAATACCTAATTCAGACGGCAAATCCATCACATGCTCAACTGAGACAATGGGGAAAACCAAAGAAACTAAACGAAATGTTGTTAAAAGAATTCACCAAGGCATTGAATATGATGATAGCAAAATAAGATTACTGTGGCAAATCTAACATGGTTTAGCAGGGATTTCTGAGGACAACCATCCTTGCCTATAAAAAGTACTGCAACATGTTAACTCTTATTGACATACTTCCTCCTCCAAAAAATACTAGCAATTTCATACATCTTTGATCCAAAAATTTACCTCTAACGTTAAATTCACTGAGGTTACTATCAGATTTTATGCAAGTCTCAAACCCTGAAGTTAGTTGCCACTATAAGCGAAGATGGCATGAACAAGCAAACTTCAGAAGTAGATACTAGATAGTATGACCCTTTATGAATGCCTCACGTGACAATTTGCATTTTGTTTGCATCCTTTACTTGTTCCAAGAACAATACTACCACTTGTTGATCTGTGTTTGGATTTTTCTTTCCCTGAAAACAAAATGGAAGCATAAAATTCTAGTTATGAGTCATACTGATGTTTTCAAAAATGACTATATCTTTACCACAGGGAAGAAATCAACATAAAACAATTAGAAGATTGACATTCATTAATTCAGCTTCAAAAGACTAGCAAACAATTAACATACCCAGCCAAATGAGAATGGGTTGTTGTTTCCTGTTCCTAGTGGCACTGTTGCAACTGGAGATGAATGAGGTAGTTTTAGATCACTAACAAAACCAAGAAGCCAGCTAGTCGTGCCATCTCTGCCTGCAGCCTGATTTTACAGCACATGTTAGAAACAGAAATTAGGGACTTACAGAACGGAAAAAATGTGAACAGTGATAAAGATATGCATATACATAATCTCTTACTGAACAAACCAACTCACAATTAATCTCAACCTCTTATCAATTTCAGAAGCAAAAACATCTCCAACAGCCTTGAACTTCTCTAGAGCGACATAAAGCTGATTTAGCACTTTATCAGGCGCAGGCGCCTTTTCTCCCAAGTCCACAACCGGAAAATTTGGTCACCCTAGCATCAATTCCACTAAAAACAGTTTACCCGCATTCAAAACTAGACACCTTAAGTTTGCAGACAATGTAATTACGGAATTATCTGGTTTTCATTAAGAAGGGAAAGGTAACCTAGCAGAAGCTTCCTGCCCAACTTGCCACCACTTTTGGAGTTGATGAACACTAGCACACAAGAAGGTATGAGGCTAGATCTCTGAACCTCCAATCCAGTTACAGGAATGTAATTTGGAATATAATAGTTGTTTAAAATCTTCGATTTGGGGGTAGCCACTGCTTCCTCTGAACTGCACATTGAGTCAAAAGAGTCCGTCGAATATGGAAACTTAATATTAAGCTATTTTGTTTCATTCAGATCATGTAATTCACAAACCCAACTCAATTCACATCAATAATAGCACTTGATTTAGGAACAACAATTTTATCAAGTTCCCATTTACTTCAATCATAATTCTAGAGTAAAATCTTACATGAATCAGCACATTGAGAGCACCAAAAGTAAAAAATAATAAACAAAAAACGAAATAAATAAAACTGATCTAACTAGTCCCAATAAATATCGGGTGTAAATATCAATACACATCTGATTATACATATCGGGTTGATAAACGAAAACACAGATCTGGCATCTCATAAATCTTTCTTTTCTACTTCACAACATCAAAACTTTTTCCTCTCTCAATTGTGATTCCAATTCTAACTTCTCCAAGTATGATAATCGAAATGATTCTTTTTCCCTTTATAATATTCTTTTTCAATCCTTCACAATAGTCCACCGATTTGCATAAATGTAACAATTCAAATAAAAATAACTCTAATTAAACTATAACCATTTCCACCGATTTACTTTTTCTTTTTTTTTCAGAATTGATTTAAGTGTAATAACGAACTGACATAACAAAAGAACGTATATAATGTAAAAGCAAAAGCAAAGATAACCTCCAAAAATAATGAAAAGGAAGGAATGATGACAGAAACAAGCAAATAGGAAATGGAGTATGGACCCGCGAACTTTCTTTTGTTGTTATTTCATGAATCATGTTATCGTGATGCTTGTTTTTATCATTATTGTTTTGTCGAAGTTATGTACTTTATATATATATACATATATATATATATGTATACACACACAATTATGCTTTAGTAGTAATTTTCTCGTTTGAAATTTTAAAATTCAGAGTAGTTTAAAAAAAAATTAGAACTACAAGATTTAATATTACTATAAAATTAAATTTTAAAATCAAACAATTTTAAAAATTTTTTAAACTTTTTCATACTTAAAAATTTCTAAATTAAGAGTGCGTTTGTGATTGAGGTATTATACTTTTTAAGTTGTAGCTATTGTGAAAAAAAAAATTATAACTATGAAACAAAAATTAATATTATATAGTAAATATAAATTTTAAATAATAATTTTAATAAAATTATTAAAAATATAATAAATTTTTTATAATATAAGTAAAAACTTATATCATAAACTACAATAGTTATTATTTACCAAACACTTTAATACTATAACTTTTAAGCTACAACTACCCAATCTCAATATCAAACACATCCTAAAAAATCTCTATATACTTCACTATCGATATATTTTTTACTCGCCTGGATTGTATTATCATAAACCAAGAAGTCAGAATATCTCTTTATTTAATTTTTTTGATCTTTTTAAGATTTTAAGATCTTAGACGTGGCAAATTTAAACTTCTATGGACAAGATTTATTCACTTTCTCTTTTTGCCCTTTCATTAATTACCAAAATACATTTTTTTATCTTCTCAATCGTATCGGATTGCCAAGTGGCCGAGTGGTGGCTAATTGTGAAAGCTGCGGTTTGAGGACAATAGGAGACTCCCGTTTCCTCTTCCAATTAAAAATATAGGTGAAACAAATACTTAATATATTTAGCGATATAAATTTAAATTATGTCATAATAAAATTTATTTAAGTGGTTTCAATAAATATCAGATGTAAATATTAACGGACATCTGATTGTACGTATCGAACTAATAAACGAAAACACTAATCTTACATCTCATAAATCTTTTTTCTATTATAAATTAAGTCAGACAAAAAACATAACATAATTATAGAAGTGTCAAATTCAATTTCTTGTTTGTAATCTTTTGATTTATTCCTTTTTAATTTATAGGAAATTATTTAAAAAAAGAGCGAACTAAGGATTTCATAAGCCCGTTTAACTTGACCACACTCAAAGTTATGAAAGTACCCTCAATTTTTTTAAATGGGAGCAAAGTGACTATTAAATGAAATGTGCTATCTTTGTGAGAATATCACAAATTTCAAAGGGAATAAGTGACAAATTTCCAATATCATTTAATAGTTTATTATTATTTATAGGGATAGCGAAAATATTTAGATTTGGTCCGGATCTATAAAGATTAAAAAAAATTTTTAGACCCGCACATTAAATAATGCATATTCAAATCCTAAAATTTCAAATCCATGCGGATCCAAATCCGAATCTATATACAAATGCATTTGAAAAATCGGATATTTGAATCCATATTATTTTTTAATTAAATTATTTATTAAATTCCAATTAAACAAAAAAATATATAAATTAAATGAAAAAACATAATAGGATTAATTAAAAAATATAGAAGTTAAATTAAATTAAGAAATATATCAAGATCTGCATTATTTTATGCGCATTTGTGATGTTTTATAATTTTATTTGTGGATTTGTGGTGGTGCTAGATTTAGATTTATGTTATTCTTGATATTTGATTTATATTGTGGTATTTTTATTTGTAACTTTATGGTGTTGTATGTTATTCTAAGTATTAACTTGTTGATTGTTGAATTATTATTGGATTTTATTCTGATATTATTCGGTAAAATGTTGAATTTTAAATTATTGAATTTTAATTTATACAGATCCAAATATTCAGAAAATCTACCTTAATCCGTGTGGATATTATCCGCATTTGAATCCTATATTTTTTTTTTTACAAATTTGAATATAAAATATCAATCAGAAACCGGATCTAGATGCACCTAAATCTAAATTCGAATCTAGATTTTGTCATCCCTAATTATTAATTTGTTGATTGTGGAGGTAAAAGGGAGGTTTGTGAGTTGATGAGTCTTAAAGTAGATCACTAGAACAAATGAGAAAAGGCCAATTTTATTGTGACGCGTCACAATCATATTTGAATTTGGTGATTCAAAAGGCTCATGTTGACTAGGTGGTTGGAGGAAGTTTAGAGGAGGCTGCTTTACAAAGTGAAAATGGAAAATTCTCATTTGATCACAAGTGGAGGTGTTTGACACTCAATTATTGTTTAATAAATCAATAATACTGAGATTTCTAACCACATACTACAATATTTAATGCATACTTGATTGGAAGAAATAATAGGAAAAGAGAGGAATAAAAAGGAAAAGTGGAGAGAGAAAATAAGTGGAAAAGAATATCAATTTCATTAAATAAGTAATTGGACCGACTATGGTATATTCCACTATCATGGTAACCCGATTTAAGCCAGCTATGGGTTTAGCGCCTTCTACAGTGAATAGTTAGACATATACTCTTTATTAAAGGAAATTTATTGTAATGCGTAATTCATATCATACATGCTTCTTGTGACCGTTGAGGAAAATGAATGAAGAAAAATGAAGGAATCCCTACTTTCTCATTGTGTAAGTTCCTTTGAGGTATAATGAGATTTTGGCTAATATCCTTAGACACCATCAACTATATTTTAAGGTGAAAGATTAATGTTTACTACTTTAGCATGGTAATGTTATGTGGCTTATGAACCATGTCTAAAAAAGTAGTTAGTTTAGAATTTTCAAAATATGAGTAGGATGGGAAGATTTATTTTTCTTACATTTGACTTATGTATTCACCGGTCAACCAGTTGTATAATCCTTATAGGAATAATTACAATTGTGGATACATAAAGTTCATAGCGTCAACCGCATCTTTTATTAAGGGATTAAGTATGCTTGGATTGAAGTAATGAAAATAAACCTAGGATACATGATGAAAATCAGTTAATCTCTTGTATTTGTTTACGATTAAGATTTTTAGCTATTTAAGCTCAACTTATTGTTTGTGAGTCACACGTTGCATTTGCCCGTATGATATTGCTTCTAAGGCTTTAGGCCAAATTACTTTGTTACTCTATATATGGGTCATCCCATCACATACAAGTGACAGAAGTTAGAATTGGCATCCATGACAGGTTGGACCAGCCCAACATAAAGAACATCTAAAAGTTTCTTTCAGATAGAGTTCTTTATGACTGTTGTAAGTTTAATTGGACTCTGAGAGTTATAAAATCTTTTAGTTGACTTCAATTGCTCTCATTAGCTTTTGTATAAACACACTTATTATATCTAAAATACAAATGTGTGGGAGACATGAAAAATACGTAGAATGCATTAGAAAATACAAAGAGTAAAAATGATAGAAAAGGCAGTGGGCTCTTACAATGTGATCAAGGGGATTTTCTTTTATTATGATTATCCTTCGACTATAAGCATACAGTGGAATATGGATTTTTTATGGGATTATCCTTTATCTCTAATCAACTCGACAATGATATAACCTTATTATAATCCACTTCCGTATTTAGGGATTAAAAGGCTCGCTTTTGGATCTCTTATTAATAATATGTTGAGAAATACACAAAAATCAACACCTTTCATGAAAGGGAGATCTATTTAATGAAATAGTTTTTAGTGGTCGTGGTAAGTCTGTCTCTTATTTGTCTTATCTTTTTACAGGGTGGTGACATTGAAAAAGCAACTAATTAGATATTTAACAATCCTGATGCTTCCACCTCATCAGATACGGATGCTGCCACATCAAGCACAGTAAAAATTCCAGTGATGCTAGTCTTTCGGATGAAGGAGGGAGTTAGATTCTTGAATTGATTTTTGCTTATTTTGTTCCTAACTTTTGTATTTCTTAAACTAATCCTTGCTTAATTTGTTCATAACCTTTATATACTTTTTGATGTTGAATGCAAGTTTCAAATTCGTTCATTGTAAAACTTTGGACTATGCACTAGCAAGTTTAGCTATAGCTTTCCTTTGTCTTAGATGCTTGCCTTGTTAAAAATTTTTTAAGTATGGAGAATGCATATTTATCAAGGGCAAGATTGTCATTTTGTGCTTCAAATCTCATTGATATTTCTACTTTTATGTATTTAAATGCTTTAAAATTCGATTGTGCGTGTTTTGTTATAATTTGAGTATTTTATGTATTTTAAGGGTATTTTGATCATTTCATGATTAATTAGAAGTCAGATAGCAAAACGGATGTCATTTTTGAGCTTGAAACAATTGAAAACCTTATGAAGAGTATAAAAGGGTGTATGATATTGTTCACACATATGGTATTGTTTACACATACGGTACTGTTCACATATATGGTACTATTCACATGTACGATATGATGATATGGCATTAATCGATAATGTGACATTGAACGATGACGCGACATTAACTGATGACGTGGCAGCATCATATTGGATCAATGATATGGCATTGACTGATTATATAGCGTTGACTAACAATGTGTCGTTAATCAATTATGTGATCAGATTCTATTGCACCAAAACGCTGATGTTGCATTGACCAGTGACATGACAGCATGTTATTGGACCAAAATGTTGATGTGGCATTTACTGATAACGTGTAGTCAATCAAAGCTTGCTCTATGGCACAATCATAGGCATCCGAATTGTTTTCAGCTGATGGTCATGATTTACCTATTGTATCTATAAATAGGGAGCTCTCCTCTTAATTTGACACCCCTTAATCCATTTTTTAGCTCCATTTTTTATAATTCTCTCCTTATCTTATATTTTCTACGTACTTTAATAAAATTTTTATTTTACCCCTAGTTAAAAAATAAGTAGTTAATTTAGTTTCACGCTTGGGTTAAAGGTGAAGTTTCAACATAATCCATAAGCTTAGTTTGGTAAGTTTATTTTCTTTTTCTTTTTGATTTATATGATTGTTTTGACTCATAATCGACAAATAATATATTATGTCTAGATTTTGCATGGTACACTAGCTCTCTAGGGAAAAAGTGTTATTGTTTGGCACAATAAACACTTTACACCATATTTATTAGAGAAAAATTTTCCTTTAGTATTTTGTAGGTCTTCTTGACTTAGTGTTGATAGAGAGTACATCTAATCTATTTAGTGGACGGTCATATCACGTTGTTAATAAAAGAATTATTATCATATGACACAACGTATTCTTGAAACCACATTTAGTGGAAGAATATTATCTTTTAGTACATTGAGCACTTGATATCATATTTATTAGAATAAGAATTATGATGACTGAAAATACACTCAACATTTCACCAGGAGCTTAATATTTCTTTTTAATTCCAATTAATTTATGAGAGTGAGGATTATGATAAGTGAAAGTACCCCTCTCATAAATTAATTGGAACTAAAAAGAAATATTAAGCTCATGGTGAAATGTTGAGTGTGAATCCAGAGACTCAAAGCTTCATTTGCATTGTTTCATCTATAATTCATTCTTGCCATTTTATTTTAAATCTTGGGATAAAATAATAACTTTCAACCAACTCACATACACACTTAGAAAATTAACCTTACATATAATTAAATTTACCTTCTCGTGAGATCAACACTCCTTACCATAAATATATTCTAAAATAGATTTGTGTGCTTGCCAGTACAATAGAATTTTACACAACAAAAGTGCATATATTACTTCTAAGGATGGCAATAGGGAGGGGAGGGGACCAACATTCCTGTACCCATCGCTGATGTTCTACATATGTCCCCATCTCCTCTCTGTCCTTATCAAAATTGCTTGAGAGGATCATGTCCCCTCCTTAAATAATAATAGAGGATCTCTCCTGAATAATTGATATATTTTTAGTTTTCGAACTTAATTTAATCATTTTAAGCTAAACATATATAAAATAAAAAGAGAATAATCATGAATGGTCTTATTCCATTCTACTTCATCAAACTTTTGGTATATATAATATCCAAATAATGATTGTCAAAATAAAATTCCAATAATGTGATTTTTATATAATATTGATGTAAGTGCTATCCATGGGCAATGTTACCTTTTGGCCACGAACTGTGGCACAAAAAACACCGCGTGTGGGGCTGTTGGTTGACATTGTGATGAGATAGGCTGCTCAGCTACCAACAACGCAACGTGATACTGAGTTATGAGGAGATGAGAACAAATTGGGTGCTAGTTATAGCATGAATAATTTGAAAAGGATAAGTAAGACTAGGAGAAAGTGAGCTTGTGGGATTGCGAGCTTTGGGCTGTAGTTAAGTTTATAAACTTTTTATATTAAATAATATCATATTATTTGTATAAATATTTTGATATTTATTATTTACACCAATATTTAATATTTTACAATTTAAATTTTATTATTTATTTAGTAATAATTATAGAAAAAAATAAAAATTAAAAATTAAAATGGGGAAATGGAGAGGGGATGGAGATTCCACCTCATCTCCGTTCCTTCTCCAAATAAGAAATTGGATAAAAAAAAAATATCCTCATCCTTTTTGAATGAGAAATTATGTATAAAATCGTTCTCATACCTCCCCCAATGGGGAAAATCCCCCAAGGCCCCATCCTCGTGGGAATTTCTACTATCTCTAGTTACTTTTGCTAAGATTAAGAATATTTAGTAAATCAAGGTTAATTATTTGAACGAAAATGTATGCCTTTCATGATTGTTTAATCACATTTTCTATTTTATTTCGTTTATTTATTTATTTTGTTTAATTCTAAAGATAGAGTGCTCTGAAGTCGGTTGTCATAGGATTGCCTGTTGAATTTCCTTATGATGATTTTAACAACCGTTAATGGATTAGCTGAATTTTCCTTGATTAGACTGAAAGTAGAAAGTTGATAATTGAAGTGCGTTAGCATTTTTATTGATGGCCATTTGTTTCTAAGTTATAGTCCCATATACCCTAGTCATATTACATTTGTTGAAGAAGTCGTAACAGTGGTTACTCAAAATTATATTTCCGCTTACTCTTTAGGTATGACTAGCTGTTTTATCCTAAAATCTGTTATGCAGATACCGTATTTTCGGAATAGTGATCCATATTGGAACCTCTACACAACGTGGCCACTATGTTGCTCATCTTAAAGGAAGGTAGATGGGTTAGTTTCAACGATAAGAACATTGGAGCTTCGGTTGACCCACCTAAATGGTTGGGGTATTTGTATTTCTACCGAAAGCTTAGCAGTTAAATTTGCAAGGCAGGAAAAGATTTAACAGCAAAAGAAACGGGGATGGTGTGGTCCTCAAATGTCGGCAGTCAGCGACCTTGTGCTCTAAGACATGACATGGAGTCGCTTCGTACTGGTAGCGTGAATTTTTCCAATGTACCGTGCAATTGTTGTTGACTCTTTGTACAGCCTGGCATGCTTCAGCAGTGTACCTGTACTTGACCCACCATTCTTTCTTGCACATACTAAATATTAATATTATCTCCTTGTTCTGGAATCAGAAGTTACCAATAGTGACTTATAGCTAAACCATAATATCGACATTTTTTGTACTATAAGCTGGTGTTTGGTTTTGACAAAGGGGAGGGGAGAAGAGGAGAAGAGGAGAGGGGAAAAGAAGAAGAGAGAGAGAGGAGTGGAGAGAAATTACATATTTTTTATTTGGACAAGTATACCTATTGTCTTTAGTGTTTAAATGTTAATATTATTAGTAAATATAAATAAATAATTAAACTATGAACTAATTTAGTTTAAAAATAAATTAATAACAAAACATTTAATTTTATATTATATTTTTAATTAATTCATTATTATTTTATAATCAAAATAACTGACATTGCATAACTAGTTATATACTCAAATTAGTTTCTAAACATATATGATTATTGAATACAAATAATATATTAGCCTATCGAAAATATCTACCTAAATAGAGATTTTTTTTAAAAAAAAAAATTTCAACAATAAGTCTTACACATCAATTGATTGTTGCTGTCGCCACCTCCCACCACTGTTGACCACTGCGGCTATCATTGACTGCCACCTTTGACCTCCTTTGACCGCCTTTTTTATCGTGTTAGGATCACAAATGGACAATTTACTCATTAGAGGTGTTAATTTTGCCAAACATACGCTATATGGTAGGAAGTATAAGAGTTAGAATGTTCTCAAACATTTAAACAAGATTTGAAGTAAATCACGACATATATTAGCGTTTCTATCTCCCAAGTTGTAGATTGGCTCCTTAGGATTCCATTGGTATGAGTTTTGATGGCGAAACACGTCTCAAGAGAACCTCCAGCTATCCAATTTGTTGCTTTTCCTTTTCACAAGTAATTTTATCCTATTAATTTAAGAAAATAAATTAAATTACTTGCACTTTAACTTATTTTAAATTAATTTTATTTAGAGGACAATATTAGAATTTTTGCATTCCAATCCATGAGGAATTTGAAATCCTTATCAATGGATAAGGAATACAAATCCTCCAACTTAATAGGAATTAAACTTCAATAGAAATTGAATTTCATTAAATTTAGTGCAACCAAACAATGGAAAATAAAAAAGAAATCAAATTCTTTTCCTCTCCCCACTCCTCTACGCCCGACCAAACATGGCATAAAGGGCTTTCTCTCTTCCAACTCTTGATTCTCTCTATAGATTTGCTGCTTTTAGTTTGATTCTTTCATGATATGTTTAATTTTTGCTAGTAAACAAATTGAATTGAATTATACCAAATTATATAGTGCTGTCTTTTATTTAGTATAGCTTAGGACATGACTATGTTAAATTAATTTAATGAAGCGAAAATAACTATTTAAACAATATATTATTTTCTAAATCATATTACTATTTGTTAAAATTTAATATTTAAATTTCATTATTATTGTAATTAAATAATTTTTTATGTTTAATATATTACATATTAGTTAAAATAAATTAATGAATTAAAATTTTGATTTAATCTTAAATTTAAAAAGTTAAAAATAAATTATTGAATAAAATTTTGATATTAGTAACAATTCAGATCCTAAGATATTTAATATTATCTAAACCCATGTGAAAATAAGAATTAATAATCTTATTAATGATGGACTAAAATTTGAATTAATTTGAAAGCCAAAGATGACTCTAGATTAGGATTTTCTTTTTTATCCTTCAAATTCGCCTAATTCCACCTTTTATCCAACATCCAAACATAGCCTTAGGTTCTAAGGCTGGCCTCATGCATGGTCCAAAATTGGGCAATTGTTCGGAAATCTGGGGACTGAATAGTCAATAGTCCATTCTTCATATCCTCCCAAAAAATTAGACTAGTAACACTATGAGAATCATATAAAATTTGCTAAAGCTTCTGCAAACTCCTCGCCACTTGTAAAGGGGCATGATAGCTAGAGCATACTGTTGCATCTACAGTAATCTTGTACCAAGGCAAGCCGATGTTGATATTGACGTAGTCACTATTAGTGGTGAACCAATTAAATCCTGGTTTGCTTCTGATTTCGATCTAATCTGAATTAGGGCTTCTTGCTTTTATTCTAGAAATAACATAGACTCCTGGGGCGTTTAATCTTGATGTTAACATAGGGATTAAACACAACAATTTTTCACATTAAACACAACAATTTTTCACATAAAACACAACTCACCATAACAATTAAAAAAATTCACCTATAATTATCATGTAAAGAGGTTTTTATTATTGAGGCTTCTTCCATCAGGTTATTCAATTGCAGTTGGCCTGGCTACTAGAGAATTTCCATCTCAGTAGTACAATTATATAAGTTTAGTTTGGATGCTAATCAAATCATAGATCCCACCAAGGTTTTTGCTAAATTTTCTTTTTAAGGCAACCAAAATCTCACAGTATCTCAAATTCATTATCCAACAGCAACATATGTAACTTTAATCAACTTCAAATGAAATCAATATATTCTTAAAAAATTCAAGGATTCAATCTACATCATCTTCACAAAAGGGTATTCGTGAAGACGTCACGAACCCTGAGCCAACATGTAAAAAGCTAGTCAAAAAGAAAAATCAAATCCCTTTGCTGATATTTTTCTCCCTTGAAATTTCAAAAACAGGTATGCTCCAGATATTTTTCACATGAACACAACTCACTAGAGCATGTAAATAAGTCTAACCTGCAAGTATCATATTAGGCTAATATCATCTACCAAATGCTATATATACAATGTTCAAACCCTGGGACTCTAGTGGTTAATGATTTATATGACCGGTACTGAGCTTAACAGCAGAACCAAAGATGTCAATACAGCTCAAATATGACATTTACAACTTTTACCGACCACTCACATTACAGCCAAGAACTAGCATAAAATGTCTAGATAAATAGCTAGGGGTTGACAGTGATACTGGTGGAAACCGACAATATTGGTCCTAACATGACTGCCATTGAGTGCTAAACCAAAGATGCCTACAGGTCATAACTTCATATGCAATAACTTTGCACCAAGAAATCACATGCTAACAGTTTAAAGTATGAATGGTATATAACTTCTCCCATACCTGCTGCCCTGTTCTCTCATCCAAAGATACAAAACTACATAATATCGTGTTAACTAAACTGTAAAGTAAGTAGTATCAACAATTCACATCCCATGGAAAAGATATGTAGCACATTCACAACAAGTAGTTGGAATCAATGTACAAAGTTTAAACCTAATATCAATCAATAGCGTATGCAGTCGTTGAAAAGCTTTTTTCATATCTCAGAGAGACGACATCATTGCTGATGAACAGTAGAGACACATCTGAAGCACACAATTCTTTAGTTCAACCTGCAATTCATAAAATAAGTTCAGGATATGGAGACAACAAGTATGTTTCATCTATTTTCAAGGTCATCAACTCACCTCACTCAATCCTAGGGTGACACAAATTGTGAAAATTCTAGCTCTTGCAAAAAAATAGCGCTCCTCTACCAGCATCTTGACAGCTACCAGAACAGCAGAAGCTGCCAACATACTTGGCCTAAAACCAACCAGTGCAATCACTGGTAGGAAAACGAATTAATAAAATAATGATTAAATGAGACATAATTATCCAAGAAATATTAACCAATCCTACCATTCTTAGAAGAACTGATAGCATAGCGATAAGCTAATGCTTTCAGAATCTGTGTGGTATCAACATTCAGCTTAAGTTCTGTCACAACATCCTCCACAAAAGCATCAATAAATTCGCCGGTTGGTATAATGTCAACATATGCAGCAGAAACGACACGAAACCATTCTTTTAAACTTGCTTGTTTCTCCTTCAAACCATGTTTCTTCTGTTATAATAGTAAATGTACAATGAAATTAGAATATAAAAAGTAAAAGTGTAAGAAATTTTTAAAAAATAGAAATTAAAAAAAAAAGATAAATTAGAATATAAAAAGTAAACGTGTAAAAATAAAAAAATAAAAAAAGAGGATTATGTTTTACCGCTAGTTGAGTGATTGATAATTCCAGATCCATAACATCAAATGCAGTAACGATTCATCCAATCATCACGCTATCAACAGTCTCAAAATAGCCATCATTCTAAACAGAAAATACAACTACCTAGTTAGATTATAATCAGTATAAAATATTATATAAATCAGGTACAGAAATACAATGGTATGAATAAAGAATAACAATATTTATTCCTATAACTAACATATAACGAATTATAATTTACAAGAAAAATATATATCAAGAAAAATATATATAAATCAGGTTTGAAAATCATACCATTAAATCCTTGTTAAAGGAGATAAACCGGTCGAATATGTTCATAGCTACGTGTTCGAGATATTGAGGATGAGGTACATCCTCCAACAACTGCCAAAATAAAAAGAATATTTAAAAAATAATGATAATATGCTTATTAAAACAAATAATTAAACGCGACCGACGAACTTAATTCATCGTCGGCGTGACAGAGACGAGAACGGCGTATTAGGTTTCGCGTCTATCATATAAGATTCATTTTCGGTTTGATAGTACGAACCAAACGGTCGAGCCGAACCGTCCGGTTCGCCGGCCACTCCTAAATTTCTAATTACATTCGTAATAATTAATAAATAATTATAATAAAAAAAATCAAATCAATTGTTACCAGATCCATCAACTTCATCGAACGGTGTCTCATGATGCTCGCGTTCTCATCCGCAGTGTAAATGACGCTTGGTACGTACATATCGTCCGTCACGATTCGGTCAATCTCCGCAGCCAGCATTGGATGCAAGTCATCCGAACCGAACAAGAAAGAGAGATGGAAGTCTTCCATGCCGAGCCAAAAAGAGAACTAAGAGATAGAAATTGAAAAGAATGGAAGAAAAGAGAAAGGAGAGAGAAATTGTGAATGACGAAATGATATTTATAGAGGCGCGCTCTCTCTCTAAATCGTTGTGTTTCTCTCTGTACAGTTCGCTTGCTAGATTTTGAGCTCGATTGAATTTTTGAGCTCCGTTTGGAGCTAAAAAAAAATGAGAGTCCTATTAAGTGCGGATCGAATCTCTCTCTTCAGAACTGTTATAGTTTCTCGCTCTAGACAGTTAAGGTACCATGTGCCTTTGGGAGTGAAATTTTGGCGGGGCAATTTTTGAATTTATTTTGGAGACTCTCTCAGGTTATTTATTTTTACGAGTTGCTTCAGTGACTAATAGAAATTAAACTCATAATTATTTAAGACAAGAATTCAACTGAGACTACGTTCAGTTTGGATGCGACAATCCAAGTGTTTGTATCATTATCTGAATAAAAAAAAATGGCAAATTGATCTTTCTTAAAAACTTAAATCTAATTTTTACATTCACTTTTTTTTTGCACCCTCCCCGTGGATATCGCACCGGATGTAACATGAACCATGATACTTCGTGGAATTTGGCCACTTTTATGTTACATGAAACAAATAAGGGTTCCTTATAGTTATAAATCAAGTTGTTACAATATAACAAAGCCGGATTCAGGTTATAAATATTGAAGGGGTAGGATCAGGACACTTTTTTTAATATACAAATTCTGATGCCTAAGATTATTACTGAAAAGGATTATTTTGTAAAGAAATAATGTCAACTAATGAACACAACTACTATTAATACTCTGATTATCTTGTAAACACAGATGACTGTTGTTCTTAGACCAATATATACTGTTCTGTTCTCATTGAAATAGAATAGTCACAATGGAGTTCTCTCAAAATTGGTTAGTAGATGATACTATAGAATTTGTGTGATAATGATCATTAAAGTTTGAGGCATTTGATAAAACTATTTAGGCAGGCCCTTGCTTGAAACATCACTGTTATGAATTATTAGACCAAGTCTAGCCAAGTCCAATATTGAACATGAACATTCACGATTATGACAATATTTGATGAATTAGTTTTCGACAAGATAATTAAGGATAGTTGCGGAAATATGAAGACAATATCAAATATGACAATAGTTGAGCACGAGCGCATATATATATATATATAATCTTTTGTATCATGTTATTTAATTTTCTAATATATAGAAATGACAACTGTAAAGACGATTCACCATTATTTTTTTGTCATGCATATTAAGGATATAACATCATAGGAGGAAGAGAGAGTGAATATATAAAGATCCGTTAAGAGTAGATAGGAGAGAAAATAAAGGTGTTAATAACAGTTTTGGAATTCATTATTAATTGTTTTTTTTTTCACAAATTAATCCCTATAAAAAATAATCTTAGCTAATTATTGTGATTTAATGCATAAGATCTAATATCAAAATTTGTGTATAAAAAGAAAGAATTTGGATCCACCCCAATACAAGTGGACAAATTGTGTTTCGGTTCCGGTTGTTCAGATTTCGGTTTGGGTGACAATCCGATCAGGCTAGAGAATTGAATCCAGTTGCATCCAAAACACAAATCTAAACAAACTAGACTAAATATATTTCGGTTTAGTTCGGTTTGGAATGACAATTCAGATCGGTTTGGTTTAAAAATTCGAGTCTAAATTTCGGTTTGTGTTCAATTCGAGTTACAACAATTCAATTTTCCAAAAGTTCGTCGGTAACCAACTAATCTCAAATCCCAGCCTTGATCAATGCGAGAATTTGGAGCACATTTCAAGAGTTAAGACCAACCATAATTGACGTTAAGCAGATAAACATAATCTAAATTGCTTCTCTTCAGCTAGGCGTGGAAGAAACTAGCATGCAAAGCCGAGAAATCCTTCTTTAAACTCGTGATGATTAACCAAACCAATCAAAGTATATTTACTCCCAAAAACGTACATTTAACTAAAAATATCTCCCCATGTGCCATTCATCATCGGAATCGTAAACATAATCTTATCATCCTCACCTTGTGCGGCTGACGAAGGCGAACGAAGAAGGAGGCAGTGACCGGATTAGAATCAAACAGCTCAAGAACGACTAGAAGCTACAACGTCGGTGCATCTGAACGGAATTGACAGTGGTGACGGCGTCGGAATGTGGGTATGTGTGAGTGAGAGTGTGAGCGTCCTGGGCTTGGGGTTGTGCTTTTCTCGATGTGAAAAGCGAAGATGAAAAGAGAGGAATTAGGGATTTTGATTTTTTTGCCTTCTTCTATTTTTTATTTTTTATATGTATATTTTTGGAAAAATCAGATCGTGTTCCAATTTTAGTTCGGATTCAAAACTGAATGGGTTCTAAATTTTAACCCTGGCATATTTCATAGGTATATCCGATCCGAACACCCATCCCCACACCCGAATATTAAAACTAAGGAAACAAAAAATAGTACATTCAAAAAATAAAAATAGAAAGAAAGAAGTAGAGCAAAGTAAAAGCTGCTTTGAAAAGGGTCTGCCGATGGCTGAGCATCCCATCAAAATGGAGTTACAAAAAGGTTCTAACGCAAAGGCCCACAACCTTACTTATACTGATACCAGAACAGACTCTCAGTCCCTTCACCTGCATATTTATATTTATTTATACAGATCTGTAGTGTGTCCATGCTGCTTTTGTTTTTGGCCTCTGCCTGCCTGCTCCTGTTGCTTTTGCTGCTCCTAGGGTTTGTGTGCTCCCAAGCAGAAGCAGCAGTAACCAAAAATCAAAATAAATGAATAAAATTAAAAACCACTGTGCTGCCTGTTTCATTAAGATTATTACTTGTACATTTTTACTAGCCTCTCCGAAGTCTTTACAAACTTGCTTTCAATTATCTACCCTCTTCACTTTTTTAATAAAGCACTTGTTAAAAAGTTGCTTGACTCCCACAAACAGAAAGCAGAGATGCTCAAGTTGTTTTGCAGTCCACAAAAGATCGCAAGTGACTCTATTAGGGAAATACCTTCTTCCTAGTTTCTAGTAAAAACAATTAAGACAGACAGACAGGCTATGAAATAAAGGGAGAGGGAAAGAGTTTTAGTATAGAAAAGCAGATAGCTCCTTCCTGCCGCTTTAATTCCAGCCTACTACGGAGTTCACACTGTTTGTATTTAAGCTCATCTAAATGAGAGAAAAATTTTGAATTCATATATTGAGATGTATGAAAAGTAATCATTGATCATAAAAGATTATAAGTGTAGTATAGGAAGATTTCATGCATTGCATTTCTTGGAGCTCCTTATTAGACATACATAAATATTTTACAACAAAAGCGTTAGTGGTATAATGCTGTAATTAATTAATACTTTATTGTGTAATTTGGGTTCTAAGACCAAAGAGTTTTCATTAGTTAAGAAAGTTCTAGCAGACATAGGCTATATAGCTACGATATAGAGGGCCTGCTAATAACAATTAAATCAATAAGCATTGAATTCAGCTTTTAAGCCATACAACCTGAAAAGTTTCATTAGAACACTTGATTAGATCACATGAGAAATAGTAACAATATCATTAAAACTCATAAGATTAAACCTGTTTATAACTGACACGATCTTGGAAAGGGAGAGTGAGAGAGAGGGAGAAAGAGAGAATATTAATTCAACAAAAATTATCACAAACTACCGGACTATTTTGATGCAGATCATGGTCACATTAGTTTAACAACAAAAGGGAAAGCCAAAATTAAAGCTGTGATTTGGGTTCTGGTTTAATATATTACAGCCAAATATACGAAGCAAAACAAAAGCTAAAAACGGAAACTTTGCTTTGCATCTATACTGAAAGTTTGAGGGACAAATCAATAGAATTAGAAGGTGTACATGCTTTATTGTCACTGTAATAAGCAGTTGATGTGAACCAAGAAGCTTCACCATGCACTGCAACTGAAGCTACTTCCAATGGAAATTCCAAGTCCTTGAAAGAAGTGCTTTTGTCACCTTTTCCAGAGAAAAATTCGAACTCCCTTGGAACATTTCTGCCCATTGAGTTACCGTTTCTGTGATTCACCACCGCTTGTGCGCCCTAATTACAGAAAACCCCCAGTTTAACACAAAACGGTCAAAAAATCAATGAAGAATCATGTCATCATAAAAATTAATAATGGATTTATCAGTTGGACTAATAGATACATATTGTACTGCACTCATAGTGCTTTATGCTTAAAGATTAACCTGGTTCTGAAAATTATTATTATGATATTGGCCAGCATAAAAAGCACTTCTTGCAGCTCTAGCACCATAACCATTCATTCCTTCATACAAGTTAAAGTTGTTTGTTGGATCAATTAATCCAGGAAATCCCATATTCTCCCCATGGAAGAGCTTCTTCTACGAAAAAAGAATGGTAAAGAATGAAAGAATAAAATTAATAAGCACTTGAATCAAACAACCATATTGTGTGATCAGTTGTAGGAAGAAGTAGGAAAAGAACAAAAATAATGTTTCTCATTCTCTTAATAACTTTTTCAAGCACTTGGTACATGAAGATGTAGACATGAATCTGAGAACAACAATCTGTCTTTTTTAAGTTCAAATTTCATCAAAGAGAAAAAAAAAGTTTATCTTAAAAACAAATCACATAACAAAAGAAAAGATTAAGAGAAAGAGAGAGATTAACGAAAAAGCAAACAAGTTTTCATCTCATTACTTTTTGTCAAACTTTTTCTCAAGAACCAAACAGTGTGTGTGTGTATCCAAAAACTCAAAAAAAAAAAAAAAAAAAAAAAAAAGACGCTACCTTTAAGCAAATATCACAATGCTGTTGAGGCAAGACTCCCCATGGTTGCTGCTGATGATGATGATGATGCACATGCATGTTCTTTGGCATTGAAGAGAGCTCTTTCGAGGTCCCAAGCCCAGCAAGAGTTTTACTCATCAAAACTGGACCCGACCCGCCACCACCACCACTATACAAGGCCCGGCTCCCTTCCAGCGGAACCAAAAATCCATTTCCAACAACAACGGACGGCATACCGTAGTGCCCAGGACCGTGCAGCACCGGAACACTCGGAATCGGCTCTGGAAAGGGCACGGGGGACTGTAAGTGACCATTTTGAATACTGGGTGTGGGTGGGGGCATTTCTTGTAGCCTTAAACGTTCAAGTTGAGCCACTCCGATTCCTCTCTGTGGTTGCTTCTTCTGAGCATTCGCTTTTTTGCTTGGCTTTCTTCCTCTGCCACTCTTTACAATATTAACTCCTGAAGCAGCAGCAGCAGCTTCACGATGATGATCACATACAGCACAAGACATTGTTGGTTTGTATTTTTCCATTTGAGAAAATGTTTCTTTTGAAGATCAAGTGAATAAAAAAGATGAGTTTTATTAATCAATCAAGAGATAGAGAGAGAGAAGGGCCAGCTCTCCAGACAGAACCATCACTGTGTGTCTTTCTCTCTCTCTGTGTGTTTGTTTTGTATTTGTATAGCGTATGTTTGCGTTCTATGTTATTGCTTTGTTGTTGAAAAAAAAATTGATTTCTCCAAACACGTTTTTATTGCTTCCAAAACGCACTTCCCTTTTGTCTCTTTTTCATTCATCTCAATACAATACCAAAAGTGTTTGCATGGCAATAGTAAAACGGGACTGAAAAACACCACCTTGCATTTCCAGTGAAAGAAATTAAAAGCAAGCGAGTGCTTCCCACGGTCCAATAAAAATGGGGAAAGTAGAAATTGCTTATAACACGCGCCTGTGGGAGAGAGTGAGGAAGGAGAACTATAGAATGGTACCCGCGGACACGTGTCAATGTTCTAGTTGAATCACGAAATCCGCGGGAATGCTCCGTCTAACCAAAGGGCGTGAACCTGTTGAGACGGGTAAGTGTTCAAATAAGCAGGTAGGCAAATTGTAGAGGCACGGTCAGCTTTAAGATTGCAATTAGCAAAAGATCATTATTTTTTTTTTTCATTTCTTTCAATTGTGCACATTGATTGATGCAAATTTTAACAGTCATGATCTTCTGATCATATGATATTTGTTGTGGAGAGAGGTGATAACTGATAAATTGATAATCTTGTTTTGTGGTCCTATGGATTGGTGCAATCATAGAGGGTAAGATTTGGTGATGAAGATGTGAAGGCTTTGCAATGATGGCTTCTCACTAATGGAAATATCTATAAAATGCCGACTCCATGTGGTGCCTTCTAAAATGTCAATTTCTTCTTTAAACCGAAATGTGCGTGTGTATAAAATTTTGCACTTCGAAAAGATTATTAATGTTTAATTAATGTGATTAGTGTTTCAAAATTTTATATAGATATGTTATTCAATGCATATGATCTTGCACTTAATATCCTCATGAGACAATTAACTAAAAACACATTTTAATATGTAGTGAGACAAAAGTTATTAATTGGTTGAATAACTTTAAAATATAAAAAGAATCAAATATATGTAAGATATATTCTCTTTTCATTTAACGTTAATACCCATGGGTCCATCAAATTATAACAACGTTTCATGTAATCATTTTTTTGAACAAGAAACGACTAAAAACACAAAATGTCACATCCATGCGCCATTTTTATAAAGTCTGTGTAATTAATTAAGTCCTTTCACTCGGCAATATAGGAAGTGGTCAAATTATTCGTGGGAGAGTTGTTACAAGACCCCGATGAACCCCAAAATCGAATCTCTCTAGCCTTTATATATCAAGTGTCTCCATCGATATTATTGTTACCCTCACATACCCACATGCATATTCAAAAGTTCTTGTCAAGTCTGACAAATAATGCAAAAAAATTAAGTTTGCATCCATGCTCATTATATTATCATCGTTTTAAATTGCATAAAACTATCCAAAATTCATAAATGCTGGCAAAAATTAACGCGCAACTAAGGCATAGTGTATGAAAGAGAGGAACCACAAAGTGTGAGCGTGACCAATCAAATGAGACCATGTCATCAAACAAGTGTCGCACTGAAATATTGTGCCACAAAATCCAAACGGCGTGATCAAACCAATGTGTATCAACATGATTCGGGTGAATTAAGAAGACCTCATATTCTTCCGCCCCAACAAAAGGCGTGATATAGCGCGTAGCTGACTAGCGCCGCCCCCAAACAAGTTCAACAAATAAAAATCAGCCACGTAAGCACACGAGGTTCAATGTCTCCAATCTTCTTTAGCCATTGAACGTCTCTCTAGACTACAAAATTTATAGGAAAGAATATCTTTGCAAGCCAGCAGCTTGAGTTTAAACCAATGAATCGAATTGAATTGAATTGGAGTAGAGAAGAATCTCATAATAAAAATATTGATGGGCGGGACCCACGCTCAGTGGTCCCTCTGCCACGTGGACAGTGAGCATGAGGTCCCCTTATTGTACTTGAAATGGATGTGTTAATGGCCGTGGGGCGGCTTGCAACTTCTTGTTTGTGGCTGAGCAGGGTTGGCACGTGTGAGATGGATGCGTAATTGCAACTTGGGACTCAATGTTATTTGTTTCTACATATATATTATCAATATGTGTATCAACAACATTATCATTAATAGGATCATCATAGGAGCGGAATGGTGAGTAGTGTGTTCAAAGGCTGAAGTTTAAATTGATGGTATCAAAAGAAGTTCTATTGGAGTTTTAGGAGTTGTCGTTACATAAATAGAAGTACACCTATAATTAATTAGATCATAGTTCATATGCATAATCACTCTCACCATTTCATCGTCCACTATATCTATAGGCAATGAATCAATGGGTTACGTGGGATGAGTTGGTTTCACATTTATCTTTACCATGAGGGAATATTCATTTAGACTTTTCTTTAGAATTCCATACAACTTTGAAATAAATTGTTCAAATGTTGCATCTTTTTGTAAACAAAATATAGTAATTTTTCCATTCCTGTACTCCATTAGACCATCCTTCAAAGCCTCCCATGCTCCATCAAAGTACATCTTAAGCACTATTGACTCCATTAGTCTGATGTAAAATAATAATAATATTTTATTAATAACACTCCAAATAATAATATTATTATATTAATCAAATAACTAATTATCAATAATTTAGGTGATCTGAGTGACAACATATCGACTTGGTGACACAAAAAGTTACCCAAATTACATGCAATTAAATATTGGGCGATGTGAGCACTAATCGCCCAACATATAGTATCTTACCACCTGCGCGACAAGCTCCTATCACCCAGGCAATGAATACCATACTCCAGGCGACATTGTAATAAAATGAGCAACCGATCTTTTTTATAAAACTCAACCAAAATATGGAAAATTAAAGATGAAAAAAATAATAACCTTAACTTCTTATTATTCTTTAGTTTCTTGCTTGATCTTGTCTTCAATACTTGGATGAATATATTAGTTTGATGAATGTGAGATAGGTGAAAGGGGGGTTGAGTGATAGTTAGATAAAGAACTTTGTTATGAATGTGGAAGAGGTGAAATGAGGAGTGTTTGTTTAGTTTTAGGGGTATTTTGGTCTAAGAACCTTGTAAATAATTGTTAGTGTAAGAAAACATGGAATATGGTTATTTTTTATATTGAAAATTGAAAAGTAGTCAAATGGGTAAATTTGAAAAATCTACCACATGTAAGTAAAAGTAAATTAAATATTAAATAGATACGTAACAAAGTGTTCAGCCACTATGCTTATCATAAAGACAAATAACAAACCAAGTTAGGTTTTGCTATCACTGTGCCACATTATATTTTCAACTTTGGCGGCTGCTTTACTTTTTTACGCGTCACTCTTTCGCGGCGTTAATTATGCTTCACTATTGAAAGATCTAAAAGGGGTTGTAAACAATTAGCTCTTCTATGTTCCTTTTCAATTTTCTATGATCTAGTAGAATGCTGCATCTACAGAGTAAAAAATTTTAACTTAGATACTTTTCAAGGTTTTCATATTCATAACATGTAGAAAACTAGTAGTCCCATCTCCAATTAATTTTATTTTTTTTCAGATTCATTTATGAATGGAGAATCTTTCATTCCTCTACGTTTGCAATTCTTTCTTTGCTCTCTTAAGCATTAAGTAGTCATCAGCATCAGATACAATAACTCCCTCAATAAGCATCTGCCATGGTGAAAAGTTAGTTTCATCGTCCCAAAGAATTGAGCTAGGCTTCTTCTTCGCTGGCAGTTCAAAGAGCAAGCACCTGGAATGCTACATGAAGAACCCTGACAATTGTTTGGGTGGCTAACTGAAATAGAATGGAGTTTTAACCATTGGCAACAAAACCAAACAAACTTTTTCTTATCAGGGGCTCCAAAATTATCAAATTAGGATTCTCGTATGACAATAGATTCACGCTAATGCCTTACATAAGATTAAACTGTTTCTTTGGTTATAGTTTTCATAGTGATGAAGGCGAGAGAGAGACATATACTTTACCTTGTCTTTGGACATAGATTTGATTCTTGTTTCTTCTAGAAGTGAAAATGGGGAGCCTTTATTGCTCTTACTTCTTTTGCTCTTTCCCTTTTTTTCTTTTGTCTCAAACAACAATTGAGCTGTCGTTAGCTGCTAATACCATACGTCCAGAAATATTATCTAACACTGTTCATTCTGTTTCTTGATGTCGAAATATCTAAGTATTGAGACTTGAACACAAGAATCTTGTAGGACTTTTGGGAATCTGTATTCAAGGAGACAAAAGACTGTTGATCCACGAGTAAACGAAGACAAAATAGCTTGGATTATTTTATCTTTGGTTTGTGTCTCTTGACCCTTTAAAGCATCTGTCTAGTTGATTCAATTGGTTATGTCTAATTATGTATGACATTTACAATGAGGGTGGAAATGATGCACAGATAGAAAGAAAGCTCCATTATTGGCATGGAAAAAGCGGTTTGAAATTGCTATGGGCAGGCTAGAGGACTTCTCTAGACGATGATTTGAACACAAAAATTTCAGATTTTGGATTGGTAAGAAATTTTATAGCCGATGATGAAGAGGTAAAAGGAAAAAAAAATAAAAATTAAAAACAAAGAGGAAAACAGGAACATCCATGAACAATAACCAAAACAATTTTTTTTTTTTTTTGGGTCGAAGAATTTATAATTGAAATTTTTGTTCAGTTGCTATGTATTGCCATTGTAGTAAATCACTTAACATGTAAACCGAAGATAATATCCCTTTTCACATCTCATCATAACGTTTTAGTAGGTCCGCTTTTGACAGGGGTGAAATTCTTGTATTTCTGTCCAGTCGGCAACGAATTGTTGATGGTTCGAGCTCCCGAGAACGCCTCAGTATCTTCTCCTTTGTTATAGGTGAGTGTCTTATCTCCAAGAGGCAACTGCTTGTTGATGGCCGGAGCTCCCTCAGCAGACCTGAGTCCATCACCTTATAATCTAGTTCAACAATTATCTTCTCCAAGATTTCACTGTTCAACAATCGTCTCAGGAGCTCAACTTGGTTCGCTCTCCCTCAAAATTCACTCATTCTAATCCATTTTAAATTTGGAGGTAGAAACAGCGACTCAAACTGTTTTCGAATCAGTCCAGTTTCCTCATGGCTGCAGTCAGCAAATGCTATATGAAGAGATTTAAGAGTAGATGTACAATTGACCAGACAAGCCATGATTCCAATGTCATCATTCTCAGCACTCAGCCTAGCTCCAAATGCTTGAGATTCCAAAAATTCGGTAAACGCTGCAAGATATTTCTTTCGTATCGTAAATGCTGCATGCATGATACAAAAAGGTTAAGTATTACATGCAATTCTAAAAATACATCGCTGGATTAACCTTCAAAGTCCTGAACCAAGTGATGCGCACCGTAGGTGCGTATTAGCTTCTCTATGGCATGAAGACACCTCTACCGTATACTGTCTCTTAAAATTTCTTACTTTTAGGAAGAAATTATGTCTATAAGTAAGATTCTAAAGATTTGTAACGAAAAAACATGTTTTTTCAAAAAATGATCATCGGTGCCGTGAAAAATTTAGCGCAAAAGAGTAAAATGGTGGTTCAAATAATCTTGTCCCACTAACAAATACATTTAAGAAAATGCCGGTAGAGATAAAATAGGTGTTTTCAAAAATATCCTCACCCTTTACTTTTTTGGGGGGGGGGGGGGGGAAGATAAAGCTTTAGAATAGGGTTGGCAAAATCCCAGGCCGGGTCCGGGTATTGCAGGTGCCAATATTTTTTGTCCGGGCCGGGTTTTAATCCGGGTACCCGGATTTTATATTTTTTAATATTATAATATATAATTTTTTAATTTTTTGTAATTTTATAAGTTTTAAATTTATTTTAATGAAATTTGACATGAAATTATAAACTTTAATCATTTAAAAATTTATATTTGTGTAATAAATGAGTCAAATAAATATAAATATTTAAAATAAAATATATTTTATAATATTTTTTTAATAAAACCCGGGTTCTGAGCCAGGTTCCGGATTTATTAAGTAATGCCCATGCCCGGCCCGCCTTCACCCTCGGGCCGGATATTACCCGGTCCAAATCACCCGGGTCCAGGCCGGGCGGGCTTTTTTGCCACCCCTACTTTAGAACCCTACAACAAAAACAAAATAGAGGGTATAATTCTTCATCATTATATTAATCTTTTAAATTAAATAACCATTAAATTATTCTTCAACATTAATGGTGTGTTTACTATCTGGATTTAGAGATCGAAATCCAAATTTCGAACCATTGATATCATTTGCTTCACAAAATTAAGAGCTGGAAATGAAATTGAAGTAGTGGAACCCACCTCAATTTGGGTTTGGAAAATGGGAGACTGATTCCTAAAAGGGTGAGAATCAGTCTCCTATTCCTAAAAGTACCAATTTTAACCCCAACAAAATTTATAAACCCATATTTATCCTTAGTTCAAAACAAATAAATAAATAAACTAGCACAACAGATTGATTTGCAGTAGATCCATAAGAATCAGAAGCCATGACTATCTCATGCCAGTCATCGAATGCAGCAAAGCTGATCATTGCACATTAGCGTCGCACCAATGTAGATCGTTAGAGCGCCACCGATCGTTCCTGGTCGTATGCAGTACTCGTTGATCGTCACTACCACTCTTCGAACTTCATTACCGCATGTCAATTGTCTAGCCATTGCCGCCACTCACCTATTGGTCAAAAATAATTTTATTTTTGTAGTTATTTTGTTGTTGTTATTGTTATTATTGACAATAATTTTTAACAACAACAACAATTCACTAAAGATATTTTAGCAACTTAAAATAATTTATTTCAATTTCGAGACAAAGTAAATATATTAATGTCATACAATCCATTTTAATTTTTATTATTACAGTTAAAATAAACAGTTTATTTTAATTCTCATATCTCATTTCCATTCTATTCCATTTTGATTTCTGCTCATTCTGATTTCTGTCTATTTTAATCTTTGTCCATTCCGATTCCCATTTAATAAACACACTATAAATTCATTGTGCAAAATATCTATACGAAAACCTTCTAACAGCACAAACCTTGGGTTCTAGACACTAATAATTTCACTAGGCAAAAAGTCTACAGCACCTTGTAACAGCCCAAATCTTGGGGGTATACATACAATTGGTTAATTTGTTATCTTCCTTTATATACTCCCCCTCCACACCCCCCCTCCCGCCCACCCACCCCCCCAAACTACCCCCAAAACAAAAAAGGAAATGTTAGCAGCAAAAAATTCCTGTGAACAAACGAAAAGAATCACAAAATGTTGGTTATTTTTATCGGTCATACAAATATTATATTTTAACCAATCTACCATTATAAATTATAATGAAAGAAATCAATAAAAACTAAAATTTATTTCTCGACCATTTTTATTCCGTATCTCTCTCAAATCATTTGTTTTATTTCTTCTTTTTTTATTTCTGAATTATAAGATATAAGTTTTATTTACATCCTAAATAAATATAATTTGAATAAATTTTACAAAATAAGTATTTTATTTAATATTTAAATATTGGGGGAAATTAACATGCTCGTTATGAAATTATATACGTGCAATGAACAAATCAAACAGCTAGTTTTCGCATCAAACTCTTCAAATTAACCAAATCATGCCATTCTTAGCAGAACTTATGGCATTGCGTAAAGAAAATGTTCAAATTATATTTGTCAATTCATCTTCTATCTGTAATATTGAAATCATGTTTAATCATAATAAATTTTTATAACTATTATCTATGCATCCATAATGTTATAATCAATAAATAAAAATAGAAAGAAAGATGTAGAGAAAAGTAAAAGCTGGTAATGAAAAGGATGTGCTTATGACTGAGTACCCAATCAAAATGGATTTACAAAAAGCTTCATAACACACAGCCCCACAGCCTTACTTCTACTGATACAACAGCAGACTCTCAGTTCCTTCACCTGCACATTTATACTTATTATTACAGATTTGTACTGTGTCTGTGCTGTTCTTGTTTTTGGCCTTTGCCCCCTGCTGCTTTTGCTTATGCTGCTGCTGGGCCTTGTGTGCTCATAAGTAGAAGCAGCAGCCAAAATAATAATAATAAAAAACAAATAAATAAAAAAACCACTGGGCTGCTGCTTTCAGTAAGATTGTATAATTTATACACTTTAAATTCTTTACTAGCCTCTCTGAAGTCTTTACAATCTTGCATTTTTATGTACCCTCCTCACGTTTTTTAATAAAGCACTTGTTAAAAAGTTGCTTGACTCCCACAAACAGAAAGCAGAGATGCTCAAGTTGTTGTGCAGTCCATAAAAGATGGCAAGTGACTCTATTGGGGAAACCCCCTCTCCCTAGTTTCTAGTGAAAACAAGTCAGAGAGAAATCCCCTCTTCCTAGCTTCCAGTATAAACAATTAAGAGAGAACAGACATGTAGACAGGCAGGCTGTGTGATAGAAGGGGAGAGATAGAGAGCTAAAGCTAAAGCTAGCTAGGGTTTTGGCAGCTGTATAGCAAAGCAAACACCTCCTTCCTGCTGCTCCCCCAGCCTACTAAACAGAGTTCATGATCATATTTAATTGAGGTCATCTAAATGAGATAAAAATTTAATCATTGATCATAAAAGATTATAAGTGTAGTATAGGAAGATTTCATGCATTGCATTTCTTGGACTCCTTATTAGATATACATTAACTGTTTTAAAACAAAAGTGTTAGTGGTATAATGCAGCAACTAATTAATTCTTTATTATATAATTTGGGTTCAAAGGCCAAAGAGTTTTCATTAATTAACAAATTTCTAACGGATACAGGTTACAATCTTACATAGCTACAATCTAGAGGGCCTTCTGCCTAATAAAAATTAAATCAATAAGCATTGAATTCAGCTTTTAAGCCACACAACCTGAAAAGATTCATTAGAACACTAGATTAGATCACATGAGAAATAATGACACTATCATTAAAGCTCATAAGATTAAACCTGTTTATAACTGATACAATGTTCGAGAGAGGGAGGGAGAGAGAAAGAAAGAATATTAATTCAACAAAAATTATAACAAAATGTTTGACTATTTTGATGCAGATCATGGTTAACAACAAAAGGGAAAGCCAAAATTAAAGCAGTGATTTGGATTCTGGTTTAATAAATTACACCTAAATGTATGAAGCAAAACAAAAGCTAAAAACAGAAACTTTGCTTTGCTTCTATACTGAAAGTTTGAGGGACAAATCAATAGAATTAGAAGGTGCACATGCATTATTATCACTGTAATAAGCAGTAGGTGTGAACCAAGAAGCTTCACCATGCACTGCAACTGAAGCTTCTTGCAATGGAAATTCCAAGTCCTTGGAAGAAGTGCTTTTGCCACCTTTTCCTGGGAAAAATTCATACTCCCTTGGAACACTTCTGCCCATTGAGTTACCATTTCTGTGAATCACCACCGCTTGTGCGCCCTAATTACAAAAAATCCGCCAGTTTAACACAAAACGGTCAAAATATCAATAAAGAATCTTGTCATTATAAAAATTAATACTGGATTTATCAGTTGGACTAATAGATGCATATTGTACTGCACTCATATTGCTTTATGCTTAAAGATTAACCTGGTTCTGAAAATTATTATTATGATATTGGCCAGCACAAAAAGTACTTCTTGCAGCTCTAGCACCATAACCATTCATCCCTCCATAGAAGTTAAAGTTGTTTGTTGGACTGATTAATCCAGGAAATCCCATATTCTCCCCATGGAAATGCTTCTTCTATTAAAAAAAAAAAAAAGAAAGTTAAAAAAGATTAAAGAATAAACTTAATTAGCACTTATATACAAACAACCATATTGTGTGATCACTCGTAGGAGGAAGTAGGAAAAGAACAAAAATAATGTTCCTCACTCTATTAATAACTCTTTCGAGCACTTGGTGCATGAAAATATATGCATGAATCTTAGAACAACAATCAGTCTCTTTCAGGTTGAAATTTCATCAAAAAGAAAACAAAAAGTTAAAATTAAAAACAAATCGTATGACAAAAGAAAAGATTAAGAGAGAGAGAGAGAGAGATTTATGAAAAGCAAAAAACCTTTCATCTCATTACTTTTTGTCAAACTTTTTCTCAGGAACCAAACAACATAACACAAGATGAAATAACCAAAAACTCGGAAAAAAAAAAACAAAACAAAAACAAAAAGAAAAGACGCTACCTTTAAGCAAATATCACAATGCTGTTGAGGCAAGATTTCCCATGGCTGCTGTTGCTGCTGATGATGATGATGCATGTGCATGTTCTTTGGCATTGAAGGGAGTTCTATCGAGGTCCCAAGCCCAACAAGAGTTTTACTCATCAAAACTTGATCCGACCCGCCGCCGCCGCCACTATACAAGAGCCGGCTCTCTTCCAGAGGACTCAACAATCCATTTCCAACAACAACGGACGGCATACCGTAGTGCCCAGCGCCGTGCAGCACCGGAACACTCGGAATCGGCTCTGGAAAGGGCATGTGGGACTGCAAGTGACCATTTTGAATACTGGGTGTGGGTGGGTGCATTTCTTGTAGCCTTAAACGCTCAAGTTGAGCCACTCCCATTCCTCTCTGCGGTTGCTTCTTCTGCTTCTTCTGAGCATTCGCTTTGTTGCTTGGCTTTCTTCCTCTGCCACTCTTCACAGTATTAACTCCTGAAGCATCAGCAGTTGCAGATTCATGATTATGATCACATACAGCACAAGACAATGTTGCTTTGTATTTTTCCATTTGAGAAAATGTTTCTTTTGAAGATCAAGTGAATCAAGAAGATGAGCTTTATTAATCAATCAAGCGATAGAGAGAGAGAGAGAGAAGGGCCAGCTCTCCAGACAGAACTATCACTGTGTTTCTTTCTCTCTCTCTCTGTGTTTGTTTTGTATTTGTATAGCGTATGTTTGTGCTCTTTGTTTTTGTTTTGTTGTCTTTAAAGAAAATACAAAAAAAATTGATTTCTCCAAACATGTTTTTATTGCTTCCAAAAAGCACTGCCCTTTTGTCTCTTTTTCATTCATCTCAATACAATACCAAAAGAGTCTGCATGGCAATAGTAAAACGGGACTGAAAAATACCACCTTGCATTTCCAGTGAAAGAAATTAAAAGCAAGCGAGTGCTTCCCACGGTCCAATAAAAATGAGGAAAGTAGGAATTGTTTATGACACGCGCCTATGGGAGAGAGTGAGGAAGGAGTATTATAGAATGGTACCCACGGACACGTGTCAATATTCTAGTTGCATTACGAATTCCGCAGGAATGATCTGTATAACCAAAGGGCGTGAACCTGTTGAGAGGGGTAAGTGTTCAAATAAGCAGGTCGGCAAATTGTAGAGGCACGGTCAGCTTTAAGATTGCAATTAGCAAAAGATCATTATTTTTTTTTTCATTTCTTTTAATTGTGCACATTGATTGATGCAAATTTTAACAGTCATGATCTTCTGATCATATGATATTTGTTGTGGCCAGGGGTGATAAATTGATAATCTTGTTTTGTGGTCCTATGGATTGGTGCAATCATAGAGGGTAAGATTTGGTGATGAAGATGTGAAGGCTTTGCAATGATGGCTTCTCGCTAATGGAAATATCTATAAAATGCCGACTCCATGTGGTGCCTTCTAAAATGGCAATTTCTTGTTTAAACCGGAATGTGCGCGTGTATAAGATTTTGGACTTCGAAAAGATTATTAATGTTTAATTAATGTGATTAATGTTTAAAAATTTTATATAGATATGTTATTAAATGCATATGATCTTGCACTTAATATCCTCATGAGACAATTAACTAAAAGCACATTTTAATATGTAGTGAGACAAAAGTTATTAATTGGTTAAATAACTTTAAAATATAAAAAGAATCAAACATATGTAAGATATATTCTCTTTTCATTTCACGTTAATACCCATGGGTTCATCAAATTATAACAACGTTTCATGTAATCATTTTTTCAACAAGAAATGACTAAAAACACAAAATGTCACATCCATGCACCATTTTTATAAAGTTTGTGTAATTAATTAAGTCTTTTCACTCGGCAATATAGTAAGTAGTCAAATTATTCGTGGGAGAGTTGTTACAAGACCCCGATGAACCCCAAAATCGAATCTCTCTAGCCTTTATATATCAAGCGTCTCTATCGATATTATTGTTGCCCTCACACACCCACATGCATATTCAAAGGTTCTTGTCAAGTCTGACAAATAATGCAAAAAAATTAAGTTTGCATCCATGCTCATTATATTATCATCGTTTTAAATTGCATAAAATTATCCAAAATTCATAAATGCTGGCAAAAATAAACGCACAACTAAGGCATAGTGTATGAAAGAGAGGAACCACAAAGTGTGAGCGTGACCAATCAAATGAGACCATGTCATCAAACAAGTGTCGCACTGAAATATTGTGCTACAAAATCCAAACGGCGTGATCAAACCAATGTGTATCAACATGATTCGGGTGAATTAAGAAGACCTCATATTCTTCCGCCCCAACAAAAGGCGTGATATAGCGCGTAGCTGACTAGCGCCGCCCCCAAACAAGTTCAACAAATAAAAATCAGCCACGTAAGCACACGAGGTTCAATGTCTCCAATCTTCTTTAGCCATTGAACGTCTCTCTAGACTACAAAATTTATAGCAAAGAATATCTTTGCAAGCCAGCAGCTTGAATTTAAACCTATGAATCGAATCGAATTGAATTGGAGTAGAAGAAGAATCTCATAATAAAAATATTGATGGGCGGGACCCACGCTCAGTGGTCCCACTGCCACGTGGACAGTGAGCATGAGGTCCCCGCGTTGTACTTGAAATGGATGTGTTAATGGCCGTGGGGCGGCTTGCAACTTCTTGTTTGTGGCTGAGCAGGGTTGGCACGTGTGAGATGGATGCGTAATTGCAGTGTTGGGGGAGACATGGAAGGATTCTTGGTTTCTGAAAGCAGATTGTGACCTGCACGGGTAAGTATTATTGGATTTTTTGGGATTTGGGCATTATCTTTTTATTTGCTCTCCTTTATTTCTTTCATTTTTCATACAAGTAATCACGATAACAATAACAAGGGACTAACAAAAAGAGAGCGATATGCCTAGACATTTCTTTTATGAAAAATAAAAGGGGTACATGAAAACTTTTTTTTTTTTGTGTAAATTTTTTACATTAAAATCTCTTAAAAGAGGCATTGAGGCCAGGAGTTACTGATTAATACAACAGTAATATGGTTGTTGCAAAGTTAATTATATGTGAGCTCATGAGGTGTAAATCAAATGGGAGAGTGGGAAGGGAAAAGCAATGTTGTTTTTGTTGTTGTTGTTGATTCCTAGTGAGATTGCTAAAAGGAACCAGAAGTTAGAGCAACTGTTATCTTTGGCTTTATGCAACTTGTGAAAGATGTAGCTATTTTTAGATAAAATAGCAAAAGATCCCCTCTCCCTCTCACATCTCCATTTATAAACACCAGCACCAAAAACTCATCATCATAAATACAATGCATGGACCACAGAGCGGACGAGAAAGAGAAAGATACAACATTATAGTTTAGATCACAATCTGAACTGAGATTTCCTCTCGCTTTCTCTTTGATCACCCCCCACTTTCCACTCCAATTTTGCCCTCAGGGCATATATCATATAACACCTACACGCTACTGCCTCACTGTAACGATATTATGGAGGGGCAGGATCAACTGTGTGTGTATGCCCGCGTATGATGGTGGGGACTGATCTGGGCCGTCTGAAGGCAAAAAGGGCAAGCCTGTGCAACAAGTATTTGGGCGTTTGTTTAGCGTTTGTGCACACATTGGTGTAATTGATGCATGAAAAGGGTCACCATCATCTGTTAGTTGTGTTGTGTTGTGTTATGTTGTGGTGTTGTAGTGCAGAAAGATAAAACTCAGTACAAAACAAAGTTTCAGACATGAAAGCAAGATATGTCTGTAAGATGTCTGGGCTTCTGATTCTGAACACAACTCATTTTGTTGGACCACATCATAGTAAATTAAGAACAAAATATCATTTGGCATTTCATCTTCTTTACCCTTCCCTCTTGTTAAAACCTCCTTTACCTTTGTGATTGATTGATTGTTACTAATTACTATCAACCAAGCCATGCAGCATTCTCCAAAAAATGTCTCCCACAAAATATGTGAAGCTTATATTTTCTGAAAATACACAAAACCTCAATCCAAATAACAAGACCTTGTTTGGGATTAATGTGCCGCAACTTTTAAATTACAGTTGCTACAAAAGAAAAGTTGTAACCGTAAAACAAAAGATAATAGTATGCATTAAATACAAATTTTAAGTAATAATTTTAACAAAATTATTCAAAATATAATAAATTTTTTATCATACAAGTGAAAAATTATATCAACATATCTTCCAAACTAAAGCAGTTAGTATTTACTAAATACTTTAATGGTGTAGCTTTTACCCCAACTTTAATCGCAAATAGGACCTAAATATCCTTAAATACAGTTTTAGGAAAGCTCTAGCAACAAGGTATACATTCAAGAATAAATCATTAAACAAGAAAAAGCAGTACCCAACAACTCAAACTCAACATGATCTAATATTTATAGTCCCATATAGTGGAACAGAGCTTTCACAATTCTTTGGAAAACCAATTAATAAAAACATCAAGCCTTGAGCAAGTCTCATGATGGTTAGAAGATAAAAAAAAAATGGGGATAAAGCCTTAACGAGTTCACTTCTATAACTGTTGTCATTCTTTTTTTTCAAGTACAGGGCCAAAAACCACCATGAAAAAAAATAATCCATAGGTAGCAGTATACTAGGAAATAAACAAGGAAACAGGCCACCTACATGGCAAAACGTTTCTTCGCCTTCCGTATGGATTCTCATAGCGTTATTTGCAATTCTTCCACACAAGGGAATAAGTAAATAAATACAAGTACGAAGTAAAAGAAATTTATAATTCTATAATCAAATGAATTGAATATTATAATTTATAATGACACGGCTTGGCTTTAACTTGAACTACTTACATATTCGGTGATCTTCTTGCAAATGCTACACTCTCAGGGAGGATAAATGATGCACATAACATCCATTTTCCTGGAGCAACAAGGCGTACCCTTCGCATTTCTACATTAACTGCAACCTCCGCAAGAGCAATTCTTATGCGCTGCAGTGAAACAATAAAACAAAAAAAAAAAAAGAATACATATAAATCCAACATTCCATTAATTCACAAACATATGGAGGGAAAATTCAATACTAAACCTCGTGAAAATCAAACTCTGGATCTCGGGCTTTAGAGAATCCATAAACATGAATCTTTGGAAAGGTGAATTTTGCTGCTTCAGGCCTATCTCTGTAGATTCCTCTGAATGCATCTGCCAATGAAATGCAAGGTCAAAGTTCCACACAAAATAGTCCAATATCATTGACATCACAATCCATTAAATTTAGAGTCAACAACCATACTCATCACTTTACAGGTTTGCAACAGTTAATAGCCAGTAATGACTTCCCTAGTAATTAATGTCCAGAATGTTGCCTTGTCGTTTTCAAAATTAAATTTCTGTAACTTGAACATCGGAAACTTTCCATGCTTGCTACTTTTCAAACCTTGTTCAACTCAGAATTATATGCTTAACCAACAGGAACAGACTAAATCTGATAATTCAATGCACATATTAGTAAGTTCTTGATGACAAACTCAAAATTAAAACACCTATATGAAGTCCAATAACAGGTGATGTGCAAAAGTATATTTTGTCAATATAAATTGTAATTGAGAGGAATAATCAAATTATATGATTCAACTATTAATCAATTTAAGTGAAGAAATAAGCAAAATCACTGATGGAACATAGTGGCATACCTAGAAACTCTGTAGCATCATTTGGCAAATTCATAACCACTTGGGTAATTTTATGAGCTTTTTGGCTTGCAAACATAGCATCAATGAACCTCCTTCCATCCATGTTAAAGACCTACATATCAACATACATGATGTCACATTCTAAGCAGTAAGAGGACATGGTTTCTTTCTACAATTAACAAAAAAAAAAACCACCACACCATGACACCCAAACAAAAGTGTCTTAATCATACCTCAATTTTTTTCTCAAGCTTGTTGAGGACACTATTTCTTTCCAAATAGTCGACTGCATAAGGGTTCAGGTCATTAGCATATACACGTTTCACAATCTTTGCTGCAGCTATAGAGATAGGACCAACACCAGCAAAAACATCACCTGTCATTTGGACAAAAAACATAGATTCACACGTGTAAGCATCTCACTATAGGGTTTCCAACAATATTTGCCAACATATGGCCTCTTCCAAGATAGGTCATGGAGATCATAGCAGCAGAAAAAGAATAATAATAATAATAATAATAATAATAATAATTATAGGGGAAAAAAAAAAGTCAATATACAAACATACAAACAACATCTTTCAAATTGAATCCACTCAAAAGCCTTTGTCGTTCAGTTGCTAGCTTTGAATTCCAATATCTGCACAGAAAAGAAAAAGGATTCTTTAAACCTCCTCTGCACTGGTTAAGTTTCATAGTATAGGTCTTTGTTAACAGAAATTTATATAAGAGACACCTTCACATTACTTCACTCAAAGAGTTATGAAGAGTCTGAAGCATTTATACAGTTCCATAAGTTCATGTTTCCACTGCACGATATGCAGTGTACAAGATCATTCTGCAGATGGTTACAGAATTATAATTACATAAGGGACTGCAAAAAGTTAGCCTTGTGTTCTCCACTTAAAATTATCATGACAGAAAACATTTTGTCAACACATTGTGCAAAACAAATAGACCTCAAAAGAGATAAATGGCGAAATAGCTATGATTGTATCATTTCAAATTAGCACATATTTTCAAGTGCTTATAGCCATTTAAAAGAAAGCACTGCAATTTTGAACCATTTAATCATATTTTTACTCGCCAGGGAAAGAAGTAACTAGAAAAGTTCAGCTGAATACTTCAATAGTTCAAAAGGAAGAAGAGCATACACTGTCGCTAAATCAACATTAAATCGCAATCCATTCTCAGCCAGCATAGTGACAAGGGAATTGTTTCCAGCTAAAACCTCAAGCTGCGTAGTTCTGTAGTCGTTATGAATGGCATCAATTTTATTCACAACTGTTTGTATTTTTGGCTTATTTTTATCCAGCACTACCTGAGAAAGAAGGAAAAACAATGGCACCTTTAATTTAATTTCACATGTCAAACGTGCAGTACATGGTCCAAATGGAAAGAATAATATTACTATATCTTAGCACCTTTCCTATAAGATACTTGAATGGTTGATGTTCTTCCCTCAAGTTTAGATGTGCTATATGCCCAACTGTTTCAAAAGCTGAAGGGATGATCATACCCTTTGGTAGCAAGGCCTCCAATATCTGCACATAACTATGGAAGTCAAAATTCTTGTCAACATTACAAACTCTCAGCTCAAAGCATTCAGTGCCCTACCATACAGGTGTGACCATTGATATACCTTCCCAACAGTAGAACCACTGCAGGGGAGGGAAGGTGAGAGAGAGAATTAGAAAGCCATCCTAAGTGAAAGCAAAGGCTGCAATCTATAGAGAGATTCTGCCATGGCTCAGTTTAGTTCATTTTTTGACAGAAACTGATACCAAAATAAAGTCAATCTGGTTGCAAATGTGAAACTGGAAACAAACATAAGCAATTTCAAAACTGATCAATTATTTGTATTTTATTTTTTAAATCAGACACAAAAGTGTATGTTTTACCAAGTACATTGCTTACCAGCTTTAAAATTCTAAGATGATGCTTTGCAGGTTGACAACCAAAGTTTTATGACTAAATGATTCACAAATAACGTCGCCTAAGCAAAAACAGAGTAATTAAATATGGATTGTTAATGTCAGAGCCATATGAAGAAAAGAATATTGGAACAAAAATGAAGTCAGGGAATAAGATGAAGAAGAAGAAATCCCCATGCAAAACACTTGGAACTTGAAAATTGAGGGCGTCTGCTAATCTCTCCTTCAAAGGAGTTAATGTACTATGTTCACATTTCCTTTTCTTTTATTCCTTTTTAGCAGGCATCAACAAGTGAATTCATTTGAATAAACTGACAACAATAGCATAGAATAATTTGCAAACCCAAAAGAAAAGTGGAACAAGAAAAAGCAAGGAAAAACATCAGGAATAACATATAAATACACAAGGGAATAGTCAAATAAAATACCTCATTCATCTGCCAATAATCATAAAACAATGTCAGCCTACATTTGACAAGCTCCAAAGTTGGCGGTGTATTTTCTCTGGTATCTTCTTCAAGTACAACCTGAAGCATAGACAACAGTATAAGATACAATTTGACTATTGAACAAATAAGGGATACTCATTAAATCTAACTGATTTCAGATAATGGCATGAAAAACCAATTAAACCTCAGTACTTCACCATAGAACAATGATTTAACCTAACAAATAAAGCACAGGGGCCATACAAACATAAAAATTTCATGCCAGGCAACAAAAAGGGAATAACATCCAGGCTCCTTTTTTTTTCCATGTGCTGTGTTCGCTACTGAACGTTATAGCATACACACCACACTAAATATCAAAGAGAGTTCATGCTTGCTATCTAAAAGCAGCTTTCAAAAGTAACAGACAATATTAAGTACCTGAATGTGTTTTGAATACAATCCCAAACAGAAAATATAATCTTTTGCTAGAGCTAATATATGAAAACGCAAAACTAGACATGAAATTGAAAATTGAAAAGAACTCACAAGAGACCTTGATTGCCTCAGGAAGTTCCCCCACATTCTTATCAACTAACTCCTCATCCAAAAGCAACAACCTTGTTGATCCTCTCCATTTCTCTCCTCCTCTAAACTCATCCCCCAACAAGCCACTCATTTCCTTTCTCTCTTCCTCTATAGCCTCCACCACATAAGGCTCCCCTTTCCTCCCATTTACCTCCTTGCCCTCCTTCTTTTCCTTCCTCTTCTTCCTCCTCGGTCGCGAAATCCTAGCTAAATTCCTAAACTTAACGAACCCACGAGCGTCAAAGCTCTTAACTAACTCCTCCCTGTACAGAACCGAATTCACCTCATCTCCCACCATCCTGGAGAAATCCTCATTTCCACCGTGACTACCATCATCATTATTTCCCAACAATTTAACGAATTGGGCTTCGATTTCGTCACCCGGGACGCGGGCGATGTTGCGGACGCGTGGCCAGTTGAGAAGGTGGCCGCGGAGGCGGGACTCGAGGGCGTAACAGTCTTTCGCGGGGACGCGAAGGGCGGCAACGTCGAAGATTCTCGTGAAGTGGGTTTCGTCAATAAAGGCTTTGGTTTTATTTTCTTGTTGGTCTTGTTGTTGTTTGAGGGTTTGTGGGGTTTTGCCTTTAAACAGAGAGGGGCCGTAAGGGAGGAAGGATTGGCGGTTGCTGCTGGCGGCCGAGATGGCGGCGGTGGAGAAGGTGGAGAGAGTGGTGGTGGTGGTGAATTTGGTTTTGGTGAATAGGGAGTGAATGGGTGGAGAGAAGATGATTGAAGGGAGAGGATTGGGTCTCAGTAACAGTTTTGTGCTCCCCATTTTTGGTTTTTTTGACAAGTTAGAAAATCTTGGATAAGGTGGGTTTTAAGAGGGTTTAAGGAATTAAGTTTCAATTTTTGTTAAAATTTTATTTTGGTTTTAATATTCAAATGAAAAAGACATATATATATATAGATATATATTCCAAAAACAAAAGCTCTTTGTAGGTTATGGTGTGCAACTAACATAAATATTATGGAAGGCACATAAATTATATAGATAGTTTGCTAATTTTATTAGAACCATGGGAAGAAGATAGCACATCCAGAAGAGTGTTGGCTGTAATCTCATTATCTCAAGTTTCTTATTTGTTATAAGAGTTGAGATTATTGTTATGTTTTTATCTTCCTGTCAAATTCTGCTCTCCTCAAACAAGATAATTTCTGAATTTATTACCTTCAATGACAGGCAAAGTTGCGGAGTGTCAAATTGATTTTGGCCCCAATTAATCCGCTGGTATTAAAAATGGCTTTAGTTTTTCCAATCAAAATTTTTTGACCCCCAATTTGTCATGGCGACTCTCTACCCTCAAATGTGAAACTGTAAGCAAAAGTCCAATCCAAGACAATGCATTTGGAATTTACAGATTTGGGTCGTGACCAATTTTTGGAATTCTCAGACCAATGTTATTGAATCATTTATCCTTCTAGCCACTTAAATAATAACACACATGATCGTGCCACCAGAAGAGTCAAGTTCTGAAAATAACACGTGCCAGCGTTTGTTAACCAACGGCATCACGTTGCTTCTTTGAATAATCAAATAATTTTCGTGCCTCCAAAATGTTTGCACGATTTTCATTTCCTCACAATCATTTTATACGTACGTACTTAAAAAATTGCAAAAAAAAAAAAAAAAAAAAACTCAAAACAGGAACCCTAAATCCTTTTAATTTACTCACATGTAAGTATGTAACATATTAAAGCTATACATATCATGAACCAAAAATCTGGAAAAAATACTAAACTGGCAAATTAAAGCAAAATGCGAAATGGGTCTATAGACAGCGAGATTGGTCCCTTTCTACCAGTCCTTCCATGACGATTTAGAATCGACAGGCATATTTTCCGATGATTGGTTGCCGGTGTTCCAACGCGCCCCGAAGAAAAGCCAAGTGGAAGTACAAAATATGGCACAGAGCTTGCCCCATAGGATCAATATCAATAGGCTAATCAAAATGAAACACAAGCCAACGTTAGCGTCGTAGCACCGTCTCCCATGCTGCTGCTGATGATGAGCTTCAACTACAACAACGTCCCGTTGTTGTTTTTGTTTTCTCTCTACTTGAAAGGATTTGATCGTATGATCGGACGAACAAGTACACGCCGAAGCAGATGAGGAAACACTTCCATCTTGATCAAATCCTCTGGGCAATGACGATTTCTCATTTGATGATGATCCACTGCTTGCTTGGCACATCTTCTGTTTAATTTTCCTCTTTCTGATCCTCTTTGCCTGCAATGATTACAAATTTAACCCCGATTATTGTTATTGATTTAGAACGAGATAAATAAAGGAAAGAGAAATTAACTAATTATTATTATATATTAGATACATATATACCACGGAAGTTTCGAATAAAACTGCCTTCAAAATACCCAAAAGCCTCGGACGAGTACTGCTGCTACTCCCTTTATTTTTCTTTTTCTTTTTCATCTTCTTAATAATTTTAAGACCATTTGCTTCCTCAACACTACTATTTTTATCATCTTCTTCTCCACATAAAGAAGCCGCTGCCGCCGCCGCAGCCGCCGCGGGCAACACTCTAGGCAACACAACTCCTTGTTTATTCTCCTCCATAGCTGTAACGTACGTGAGCACCGGCTCGCTCGACCCGTCCGTGCAGCCGCGGACCGGCTGGACCGAACCTACGTCGTTCATGTTGGTTACATCAACTGCCTGTGGCATACAGCACGGCAAGATCCTTCTGCTGCTACCATTAGAATTATTGTTCTTTGTCAACTTGTTGGGCGTCTTTGTTTTCGTTTTTCGGTTCATTTTAATGAAACTCTAAGTGGGGTTTTAGTAGAAACTAAATTAAAGAATATATTTTTTTTTTCTCTTTTGAGTGGTGGGAAAGATTTGCTATTCAGGGGAGTGTTTGTGGGGAGAGAAAATTATGGAGGATTCCGAGAAAACGAGGGGAATTTTTTTTTTCTTTTTCTTTTTTGTAAGTGTGATGATGCTCTTGTTGTTTGTGGGGGGAAGTTCATGGGGCGACTATCCCGCTTCTTCTTAGGATACGACGTTAGATAATTAGAACCATAGAAATTTTTCACAAACTGAAATGTGATTAAAATAATTATTACTAATTAAAAAAGTATTTAATAAGAGGGCAAATCTTAAAATTAGAGTTAATTTGATTGGCGTGTAAAACATATGTTGACTCGAGAGCATCAGCAGACTAAAGACTTTGACTCTGACAAATAAGAATGGACTTATAAAAGAATGAGACAAATTAAGAAAGTTCACTTTTTTTTTAATTTATTATTTAGCCTAACAGTAATTTAATTTCATTCTCAACGGGAGCAGGATTTGAAAATTGCACATTATTTATATAATCCTCGTTTAATAGCATAAAAGTTACAAGTTGGTTGCATCTAAAACTGGAATAACATCAATTATCAACTTAAATATTATAAATTAGTATAATTATACATACACATCAATGTAAAAACAATGTTATATTCCCTACCATGTAGTTGACTTTAGGAATTATGGAAAAATAAGTAATGAGATTAATAAACGGTCTGTATTGCATCATCACCCTCACTAATGATATCAATAAAAATAAAATATGTCTAAAAAACCTTTTATATATTTGCTTAGAGTTCATGTAATTTGTATTCAAATAATTAAGATCTTCACAATCAATATGATCGCAAAATCATGATTTATTCATAGCTAGACCATTATAATTGACCTGAAAAGTCCATAGAAGAGATATTTTGGTCATACTACCTTGACTAACCAGAAAAAAAAAAAAATCTAATGATTCCCGATGTGCACGATGAGTGACCAAAAATGTCTATAAAGAAAGATTTACTGGTTTAGGCTATAAAGACTCGGTACCGTAGGAATAGTCCAATGAGTTCCTGGTTAGCTATTGGTAATTGATGAAGATGGTCAGACCACGATCATTAACAACGAATAGTCATTGTACAAGGAAATGAAAGGATTCTTGGTCAATCCATAGATATTAAATTATTATAATATAAATTTTTGACACAAATATTGAGCCGTGAGTTTTAACATTTATCATTAAATTTTTTGAAATTAATAATTTAAGATTTGTATTAAAATTTTAAGTTAGAATAGTCTAACACTTAAAAATTCAAAAAATTATTAGACGAATTCTTGATTTGACTAGTATAACCATAGCCCGCCGGGCTTATCTTTGAAGAACATGCTTTATCCGCCCATTGGGAAGCATTTTTTGAGGACATATACAATTAGATTTAATCCCACTTATATTTTTTTTTCTCTCTCTCCCTTCAATAATTTTCCTTGCGCAGTATAAATGTTTTAACTTTGCAATAGTTTTAAATAAAACATTCTTTTTTTATTTCTCTAGAGTTAAATATTTCTTCAGATTATATCTTGAGAAACATGGTAATTTTTTTTTCACAAAAGAAAATACTTTTGGCGAAACTATTTTCTAAATACAGTGGTATACTTTACATTTAATCACTTGACAATTGAAAAGATAAAAGGGAAGAAAACTCTCAATGAAAACTCTGAATTTAAGAAGTAATTTTTTAATTCAAAATAAAAGCTTTGTAATAAGCATGGAAACTAAAATAGATAAAATTTTATCCCATTGCATACAATTGTATCTCAAATTAATTGCCACACCCAAATTTTATAGGTATAATGAAATTTTATTACACCGGTAAAATATTTATTATCTTATAAAACTTAAGGTTTTTGTTACTTTTTCTTCTAATTTTTTTTTTAAATTAGAACGTAAACAATAAAGAAAGTTTGAAGAGGAGAATGCATATATCAAAGTTTACAGAATAATTTTAAAAGTGAGAAATTTATTAAAAATTAAAATATTTATAAATAAAAGGGAGTTTTTCTAGAACAAAAGAGAAATTTTGGTATTAAATATATTGACAATGGGGGGTTTTAAGAGAATTATGTAGCGGTGCCAATAGGCCAAGATTTTTGGAGCGAAGACTGCAGATTGGCAGTTGTGTGCTTGGTAAGTCCAATAATTCCAAATCATGGGTTTGCTGAGCTCTCTTGGGCTGAGCTTTGACAAAATAAGAGCCTTGCAAAAGCGGAGATGCCATGCCCTTTGGAAAGATCTATTTCGGCCTAACAAATTTTTCTTAGCAAACCCCATTTGGTGCAGAGTATGAAATAACATATTTTCGGGCTCAATAGTAACTAGCTACCAAAAGATTCATCTGAATATCTGCAGGCTTTGTTGCTCAATTGATGGGCCAATCAAATTAGCCCAGATCCACAAATTGAGGCCATTCTCATACACTACAGACTGTGGATATAAGTGAATATTTTGCTCGACCTTGTGCCCATACTATTATTATTATTATTATTATTATTATTATTTTTGTTAATATTCTTTAAAATGAAAAAATCTAAAATAATAAATAACGAGGCAATTAATATACAAGTGCTGTTTAACTAAAATTAAAATTTAAAATTAGAATTATAATCATACCATTATTCAAAAAGTAGAACGCAGAGGAGGAGAAGACTCGTTTCAAAGGCCCACGCCACAATTTAAAAACTTGCTTTTACAAGTTATATATCCGTACGAACGATTCTTTTTTCACTGCTCAACTCTTTTTTCTTTCATCTTTCGGCGCTTATCATCGACTTTGCAGTTTACTTTAAAAACTTAAAACCCCAAGAGCAAGGCAAACAAAAATATTCTTTCTTTTCACTCTCTTTTGAGATTTCAATTCTTTTGCCAAACAAAATTTAAGAATTGTTGTAGATTTTGTAGCAGCAGCAGCAGCAGCTAACTATTGAAAGAAGAGAACAATGATGAATCCTATGGACTTGCTCCGATCTAATCTGTCTCGGGTTCGGATCCCCGAACCGACTAATCGTATCTTCAAACAAGAATGCTGCGTCTCCTTCGACACTCCGGTATTCCTCTCTCTGTCATTCTTTGGATTTTCTATTTGTTTCTCGAGAAACTCTGTAGGAAAAAAAATTAGAAAGGGAAAAAAAATTCTGACGAAAGAAGTTAGTGGTTAGTATTATTGTTCTGTTCTGGCTTTTGGTTTGTTTGAATGATGAGGAAAAGTGCGGAAAGTAATGAACTTGCTAAAATTTAAGATATTTTTCTTTTGCATTGCTATTTGGAGCTGGTGTGATGCAAGCTTTGCTTGTCTTGAGAAGAGCATTAGATGTATATTATTATTGCTCTTGAAAAAAGTTGTTGGTGTTTTTATTATAATCAGAGGTTACCTCTTTTTACTTGGTATTGATCGGCAAATGATAGTGTTCTTTTGTTTTGTGCTTTATGATGGTGATGGTTCTCGTTATGGATTTCAGAGATCTGAAGGTGGGTTGTTTGTCGACCTGAATTCATTTCTTGCTTATGGGAAGGGCTATGTTGGTTGGAACTTTGAGAAGACTGGGAACCCTGTCTATTTACATATTAAGCAAATGAGAAAGCTGGTGGCTCCTGAAGATAGGCCTTTGAAGAAACCAACTCTCTTGGCTATAGGTGACTATGGTTTATTCCTTCATTTTGACAAAGCTATTAAGTGTTTGAAATTGTATCTTTTCTTGGTTGTGAATGGTTTATGTCTGTCTGTCTCTTTCTTGCTTTGTATGTCTCTATACCACTTTTTGGTTGGTTTTTTGATGCTATGGATGTAGTTGGAAGTTCTTAATGGAAAAATATCAATTTCTGCTAGAAACACGTAAGTTTGGACAGAAGCTTAAAGGTCTATGGTGAACTAAGGGTTACAAATACAATTTTTTTAAAAACAATTCAAACCAACTTGCATTGATATATATTTTTCTGAATGTGCAAAAGTGCATGTTAAAGGACCATTATGACTACTTCAAAGATTACAGATAGATACTGACTATTTGCGCTAGGGAGGATAGGAGTATTTTTAGTCAGTGGATGTCCAAGTTCCCTGAATTTGTTTCATTTTGAATGTTAGAAATACCATATAGAAATGAAATTAGAAGTTCGTGTTTTTCTTCAAGAATATCTGAATTCCTTGCAATAAAGTACCTTATAAACAAGGGAGGCTGGTGCCATTTTGAGTCCACTCAGTTATTATCTACTGCGTAGTTGATGCTTACTTTCTTAATGTTTTTGACATAGAGATGCTTTTCTTGAACAGAGATGTGTGCAATAACTTCAAGAACTTAAGGGATTTTTAATTAGAAATCTGAAGTATCTGATTCACTTTTAACCAAATGTCAACTAAATGATAAAACATGTCATAGAATAACTTGCCTGATGAACCAGGTCAAACGTTGTAGCCGTATTTCTTGAAGAACCTTTCATCGGTGAAAAGAAAAGTCTATTAAAGTCCTCATATTTGGAGGCTTGAACTCTTAAGGTTTCAGAGACTCTAAATATGCAAAAGTTACAGTTTGGTCCTTTCTGCTTTGCTATGTCAAACAAGCGTCTATTATTGTAAAAGAAATCTAATATTTATCTCATTGATTTAGTTTTTCCATTAGTTATTTGTTGTTCTTGTATCGTGATGTATGCATAATATCTGTGGTTTCTTGCAGGTGTTGAGGGGGGATTTGACAACAACGAAGCAGAATATGATGAAACTCACAGGATAGTCATATTGCCTGAATATGTTACTCTTCCATACCCTTCTGTGGAGTTGCCAGAGAAGGTAATTGATCTTTTTCGGGTTTTTTATTTTTTATGTACATTATTTTACGTTTGATGTTGAATCCTTTCTTCCATCTGAGGCAGAGATCATAGAATACATTTCTTGTTAAAAATGCAGGTAAGATTGGCAGTTGATGCGATCTTAATGGCTGAGGATGCCGAGCGGAAAGAGCAAGTTGCTGCCTGGACAGCTGATAAGAAGCAAACCAGTGCATATGCAATGAATTTGCAGCAGATAGACAATGGTGTTATTGTCCCGCCATCTGGTTGGAAATGTGCTAAGTGTGACAAAAGGGATAACCTCTGGCTGAATCTTACTGACGGAATGATACTGTGTGGGAGGAGAAATTGGGATGGAACTGGTGGCAATAACCATGCTGTTGAACACTACAAGGAGACAGGCTACCCTCTTGCTGTAAAGCTTGGGACGATTACTGCTGACCTGGAAGGAGCAGGTAATACTTCATTGCATAGTGAAACATTGTTCTATCTGCAGTTTTGTGTTTCTTCTTACCTCCATGCATTCTCCGTGATGACACGCTCAATACATTAGTCAAAGTTATTTATTGTTTCAGTTTTGGAAATTTTGTTGCACCTTCAAATTGACATGAAGAATATCAGTTATGACTCCTGTGGGACTATGAGTTGTCTAGTTATATTGCTCCATTTAAACAGTTAGTAAATGCTGTATACTGTATGCTTTGTGCTGATATGGAGGCTGAACAAATTGTAGACTAAAAGGATGTTTGTATTAAGGTTTGCTTTTCAACTGGCCGAAAGGGGAAATTGTTTAATACTACTTAGTTGAAAGAGCCATGCTTAATCTTCAAAAGATCTGGTTCATCTTCCAATCTGCCAAGTGGACATTTAAAGTGTTAGTTCTCATGTTAGGTTCTAGATACCAGAAATTTTGATACCTGACCACAAGATTGGTTAGGAAGAATTTATTGTGGTGTTTAACTAGTAATCAGTGCCAAGAGATGGGCCATTGCAGATAATTTTTCATCTACACAGCATTTATTGTGTTGCAAGTACCGACCACAAGATATGTTAGGAAGAACTTATTGTGCTGTTTAAGTAGCAATCAGAGGCAAGAAATGAGCTATTGCAGATAATTTTTCATCTACCTAGAATTTATTGTTTTGAAAGTAACAATTAAATGCTACATAGCTGAAAAGGTATCTGCAATAGCTCATTTCTTCTCTCTGATTGCTAGTTAAACACAACGACAAGTTCTTCCTAATCAATCTTGTTGTCAGAGATTGAAATTTTTATATATATATCTATATGCACCAGGTTCATTTCCAATGCATATTTTTGAGTTGGTAACTGCCATTTGATGCTAGAAATGGCATTAGCAATTTGTAATATCCGAGGCTAATGACTTGCTAATAGTTTAGTGCTCCTTCTGCAATTAGTTTTGGTTTGAGGTTTTTTGAGGATATGTTCTGAGATGTAGTAAAAACTTATCATGGGTATCTTATCGTGGCAGCTCAGATGTTTTCTCCTATCCAGAGGATGATGGTGTTGTGGATCCACTTTTAGCTCAGCATCTGGCATTTTTTGGCATTGACTTTTCATCATTACAGAAGGTTAGTTATTATTGTCAGACTACATTTGAAGCCTATTAGTTGTTTAAACATGGTATAATTATTGGAATTCAATGTTTGTTGCATAAGCTACTTGTTCATTGATGCATTTATGCTGTATCTAGCTTTAGGTCTGTCATTGTCAGCCTCATGAAGGTACTGAAGAGTTCTGATGTTTTGTTTATAACGAAAAGGATATTTTCAATTTGTTTTGACAAATTAAAATACATATTTTTACCAGTTAAATTTGAATTTTTTTAGTTTTTGTTTCTTTCAAATGTCTGTATTGATGTGTTGGCATGCTAAATTCTTGGCTATCCATAGTAATTCGTTATTTTGAGTTAGAGTTGGTTTGGCCATTTATTTTTACTCTGGTGGATTTATTTGCTAATATAATTGCACTAGAGTCTAGACTATATTTGCTTCAGAGTTAATCAAGTATTCAACTATTATTTTCTTACAATAATATTTTTGTGTCTGTTTTAATGTCAATCTATGTTTCTTTTAAGACATTTGAATTTTTGACCCTTAGATTATTTTAGTACATAGATGCTCAGATATGTTTTGAAATTGATCTCACTTTCTTATTGTCAGACGGAAATGACAACTGCTGAAAGAGAACTTGACCAAAATACCAACTTTGACTGGAATCGCATTCAAGAAAGTGGACAGGATGTAGAACCACTTTTTGGACCTGGTTATACAGGACTTGTAAATCTTGGAAACAGGTAATGCTGGTCCTTGCAGGGTGCTGTTTGGGAACTGTACTAAATAAAATTTTCTTTCTAATAATTTCCCCCCCCCCTTGCAGCTGCTACTTGGCAGCAACTATGCAAGTTATGTTCTCAACACACTCCTTCTGCACACGGTGAGTTCACATTGCACTAATTTTCATGTATCGAAGTCTCATGGATGGCTATTATCAACTAACTCTCAGTTTGAAAATTGCTTAGTCGTTCTAATTTAATGTTGTTTCTTTTGTGATTATGTCATCAGTTACTACATGCATCAACCATTAGAAGCCGCTTTTGAGGCAGCACCTGCTGATCCGACTGTGGACCTAAATATGCAGTTGTATGTAACTTGCAACTCATTTTTGTTCTATTTCTAATCTGTTATTCTGATGATTTTGGTGGAATTAATTTTTCTACTTGCAATAATAGTTCACCACTTGGTTCCTGGTGAGGAAGATTAATTGGTGATAAAAAAATTCCGTGTGAACCATTTATTTTTGTTTTTGAAAATTTTGGAACTAGAGTATCTCTTGTTTCATATTCCTGTGGTGAACTACCTGAATTACAAGCGACTAAATATATCAATGCTTTCTTCTGGTGTGGCAGAACAAAGCTGGCACATGGTTTGCTGTCTGGCAAATACTCTGTTCCAGCACAGGAGGTACAGCAGCTGTTGTCATGGAGATTTATTTTTACCATTATTTTTTCTCTTTTGCCCAGCTGTTTTACCTTTAGTTTAATTTCTTCTCCAGAAAGATGCTGCTGCCAATGCTGCACTGGCAACAGACACGGTAAGATTTCTGCTGAACCTTTTTTCTTTCAAATGCTTAGTTCTGTTCTCCAAGATTCTTAAGTTGCACCCACAGTTGCTGAATGTTTGATAAATTGTGTCCGGACTATGATGTTTTAAGTCAGTCCTTGACTTTAACAATAGATGTTGAAGGGGCTCTCGTTTATGCAATTAAGCTAATTTGTAGTTTTCTCAAATGCATGTTTCTGTCTGCCATCTTCTTCATGTTGTGTGGTCATCTATTGCGTGGCTATTTGCTATGCATTCCAAGGACTTCAATTACTTCTTGGCAAAGCTTTTTTGTCATTCACTTTTCTTTCATCTTTTTAGATGGTTATCCTCAATTTTATTTTTTTTTAATTGCATTTTTTTCGTGTACACATCCTGTTAGTTTATTTATGTACTTATTTTTTTTATGGTCGTTATTTTGACATTTTTGTTTTTCTTTTCGTTGCTTTTGGTTCACCTGAATAATCAGAAACAGGAAGGAATACCTCCTCGTATGTTTAAAGCAGTTATTGCTGCCAGCCATCCCGAATTCTCTTCCATGAGACAGCAGGTACAATAACGACGCATTTTTTGTTCCATTTGCCAGTCGTAGGTTGAATATCTGCAACTTGTGTTCATGGTTCTCTTTAGTCTTACTTTTTTGTAGAAGTAATATAAAGTTTCATTATGAAAAACAGAATTTGGTCAGTTTTTACTGTAGCACGAAGATGCTAACTATGACATTTAGTGGAAAAATGATAATGATAATTCAATGAAATATGTTGTTGAACATTTTCTAAGCCCTTGGTATGGATGTAGTCATAATTGTAGAGGGAGGGTATTATATGCCAATGCTGTCATCGCACAGCAGTCATGAGTATCAGCTAGGTAGTAGAACTTGAGCTCTGGCTTTTGGTTTTCTGACGTCTCTCATGGTGCCATTACCTTTATGTTCAACTATCTCACATGGATGCTTGACATATTTTTGCATGTAGGATGCTTTGGAATTCTTTCTACATTTTGTTGACCAAGTTGAACGTGTTCATTCCGGAAAACCTGAAGTGGATCCCACAAAGAGTTTCAAGTTTGGCATTGAAGAACGTATCTCGTGTCCGTCTGGCAAGGTTGCGTATAATAGAAGGCTTGATTACATTCTTTCTTTGGGTATTCCTCTGGATGAAGCTACCAATAAAGGTACTTTGTATGGCCATCTTTTTCTGAGACATTATTCCCTCAAATAAAATTCTAATGAGTATATCATTTGAGAATTCAGAAGAACTGGCAGCATTCCAGAAATTGAAAATGGAAAGGATTTCAGAAGGGAAGGATGTGTAAGTTTAATGGTCCTATTGTTATGCCTTTTTTTTTTTCGTTTTTGGTTCCTTCTGTTAGAATTCTTGTTAAGCATTACTTGTTCTGTTAGATCTAATGAGGAGATTGTTCGCCCGAGGGTACCTCTAGAAGCATGCCTAGCAGCCTTTTCAGCTCCAGAGGAGCTTCCTGACTTTTACAGCTCTGCCTTGAAAGCTAAGACAACAGCAACCAAGTAAGATTTGCAGCCTTGCACAGTTTTCTGTGACATTATTTCAGTCGTGGTGATATTTGTAGTAGATATTAGATTGGAATCAAATTTGTCGGTGGCCCAGACAGGCATGATTGTAGATGCCAAATTTTATTGGAGTAGGAGGTCAAGGGACTAAATCCCCTCTTATTGATCTTGTGGAGACGAGTTGATTTTGTTTAATTTGTGTTTTTGCAATGTGTGGAGTGTGGTAAAAGATGAGTTTGGAGGTTTGTAGGGTGATGAAAAAGCATTTTGTATGCAGGTCTGCTGGTTTGACTTCGTTCCCTGATTATTTGGTGTTGCATATGCGGAAATTCGTTATGGAGGCAGGCTGGGTTCCCAAGAAGCTTGGTACCTTTCTTGTGCTTCATTATTTTAATTGAAATTGTAGTTTCTTGTTAATTGGTACTGTATTTGATTATTCCTCTTGTTCATCACTATGTCTTTCAGATGTTTATATAGATGTTCCAGATATCATTGATATAAGTCACATGCGCAGCAAGGGCTTTCAACCTGGGGAGGAGCTGTTACCAGAGGGTGGTACGTCATAGTTTCTAGATTTCTAATTTCATTTGTTCTGTGTCTCTGTCTTCACTTTGTAACTTGAGTTTTGGCAATTAATGAGTTCTTTTTTGTCTGAACTGCTATGTTATGACCTGAATTGAGACGCTGTCAGTGTTATCCATTGCCTGTAATGCCACCTAATTCATGTCAGTTAAAATTCCAATATAGCAGGCTTAATTAGAATTTAAGATGATTGAGAGAAATTCTTTGGCTTATCAGAATTCTCAAATCCTGTGATGTTGTTGGCTTTTTGGTGATTTGGTACTTTGCCTTGCTTGCTTCCACGATCTCCAACTTTAGACAATACTTTTACATTCATCTTTAGGGCTTGTGTGAGTGAATTGGTAGGTCAGCAAAATGGTATCTCTTCTAGATTGTGGTCAAAATTCAATGGTCTGAATTTTAGCTTACCATCTTGTTTAGAACTTAGGGCAGCAATTTGTGTATCTCTTTTTCTATTAGCTGGCAGATTTGTCTTTCTTCTCTTTTGAGGTAGTGTTTTTGTGTCCTCTTCCTGTCCTAGTGTTTACTGTTTAGGAGGTGTTTTTATTCCATATGTGAACTTAAATAATATTTATGTCTGAGGGTTCCTTACAGATTCCTATTTTGTTGATTAAAATGAACAAGAAAAGAATAAAAGTAAATAAATAAAATCGTTGATAATGCATTGTCATGTATATTGCCCAGGGCCTGAGGATGAGGGGGAGTCAAATAAGCCTGTTGCCGACAAGGATATTGTTTCCCAGCTTGTGTCCATGGGGTTTAACCATCTTCATTGCCAGAAAGCGGCTGTGAATACCTCAAATGCTGGAGTAGAGGAGGCAATGAATTGGTTACTTTCTCATATGGATGATCCAGGTATTTTGATTCAAGCCCTTTCATTGCCTTGGTAAAGTGTCTTGTTTCTAGCATAACCTGGCCCTGGGAGTTGCTTAGATTTTGCTATGATAATTGATATTGATACAAGCTTCTTGGTTCAGATATAGATATGCCTCTTTCCCAAGAGACACAATGCGCAGCAATTGACCAATCAAAAGTTGAGACTTTGCTCTCATTTGGTTTCCCAGAAGAGGTTGCTAGGAAGGCATTGAAGGCATCGGTAAAATCTTTTTAGCTTCTCATTTCCTTTCATGAATGGGAAGTCCATTTGATGAAATAGTTTTCAGTGGTTGTGGAAAGTCTGTTTCTTATCTGTCTTACCTTTTTACAGGGTGGTGATATTGAGAAAGCAACAGACTGGATATTTAACAATCCTGATGCTTCTACTTCCTCAGATATGGATGCTACTACATCAAGCACAGCACAAACTCCAGCTGATGCTGGTCTTCCAGATGGAGGAGGGAGTTAGTTTCTTAAATTTATTCTTCCTTATTTCATTCCTAACCTTTATATACTTTGTGTATTGCATGCAGGTTTCGCATACATTCATTGTGAAATTTTGGACTATGTACTAACAATTTTAGCTGTTGCTTTACTTTGTGTTAGATGCTTGCCTTACTGGAAAGTGTGTCTGTTACTTTTACCATGATTAAGCATATTTAGTATATTTAGGTTAATTATTTGAACGAAAATGTACGCCTTTTGTGATTGTTTAATCACATTTTCTGTTTTATTTATATTTATTTATTTTGTTTACTTCTAGAGACTAGAGTGCTCTGAAGTCAGTTGTCATTGGGTTGCCTGTTAGATTTCATTATGATGATTTTAACCACCATTGATGGATTAACTGATTCGACCTTTGATTGAAGTGCGTTAACTCTTTTAATTGATAATTGAAGTGGAAAGTTAATAGCTGAAGTGCATTAATACTTTAATTGATAGCCATTTTTTCTGCGTTACCGTCCCAAGTAACCTATTTATGTTACATTTGTTCAAGAAATTGTAACAATTGTTACTCATAATCATATTTCTGCTTACTCTTTATGATGACTAGTTGTTTTAACTTAAAAATCTGTCATGCAGAATACCGGCTATTTGGAATAGTGAGCCATATTGGAACCTCTACACAATGTGGCCACTATGTTGCTCATATCTTAAAGGATGGTAGATGGGTTATTTTCAACGATAACAAGGTTGGAGCTTCTGTTGACCCGCCTAAAGAGATGGGGTATTTGTATTTCTTTGAAAGGCTTAACGGCTAATTTTGCAAGGGAGAATGATGAAAGATGGGAAATATCTAACAGCAAAGAGAAATGGGGGTAATGTGACTCTTGGAATTCAGCAGTCAGCCATCTTGTGCTCTAGGCCTTGACATGGAGATGCTTCTTCATACTTGTAGCATGAATTTTTCCAATGTGCTGCACAATTGTTGTCGACTGTTTCTGCTGCGAGATCTACTCGAGTAGTGTACCTATAGGTGATCCCCTTTCTTTCTTGCACATACTAAATATTATATTATTTCCTTTTTCTCTAATCAGACGTTACCAATAATGACTTGTAGCCGGAACGGCAATGTTCACATTTTTGTACTATTAAGAGGTTTCCTGTTCAGACTCTGAATTCACTCTATAGATTTGCTGCTTTTAGTTTATTTCTTTCATTATACATTTATACTCCCCCTCTCACCCTCGTTCTCTCCCCTGATGATGCCCAGTATCGATAGAATTGGTGTTATATTTGCTTTTTCCTATTAAGTTCTAAAGTTGGCCTTGTGCGTGTTTCCTGCATTCGACGAACGGAAACGAAGCCAATGGTGGGTTTCATAAGAAGAGCACTTTTGCTTTATTATCACCATAGTCGTAGAGGAATAATTAACTAAGCCATGCTTTTGCAAAAATTTCTGTGTGAAATAATAATTCAAATTGCTTTCCCAAATTAAAAAAGGATGGAACAACTAAGGAGGATTCTAATTTTCTAGCTAGAGAGCAAGGAGGGATCCAGTGATCATTCCGTCGTAAAGAGGAGTTGAAATTTGGGAAAATTTTAACCAACCGCCCAAATGTTTTGAGAACTTCAGCACACCCCCCTCAAATCCCGTTAAGTCGCTAATCGCTATTAGTTACAATAGCTGCGAGGTAGTTTGGCTTTTTTCATAGTGATTAGTGGCGGTTAAGGATATATATTTTTTTAAGGGTATTTGCGACCTTGCAACTTAATAAAAATCACATATCTATTAAATTATTTTCATTTTCTCTTACGATTTTCTACATCTCTCTCTCAAACAAATTAAAATACAAAAAAGGACAGTAAACTCCCTAATGTTTGGGAAAATGGACAAAAAATCGCTTAAAGTTTCAAAAAAAGACATAATCGTCGTCTTGTTAGTAAATTCATATGTTTTAATAGTAAATTTATTTTTAATTTATAGTCACTATTATGTCTCTATAATAAATAAATTAGTATATTGATTTAAGACTTGTCATTGATGATGTGTATAATGAAATGAACTTTTTATTTAAAACTTAAAATTGATACCTTTTACCTAAATTATTCAATCAAAATTATGGATATACCCTTTGCAATAATAGGACGATAAAAAAATGATAAATAATTGATCAAATTAAAATCGAATTTATTTTCTTTTCAAATCAGGTAAAATGAGATGTTAAATAGGCTTATATATGGATGAAAGGCAGCAAATAAGTAAAATTGACTTCATATTTTAGAATTTAGAGTGAAGAGTTTAGGCAAAAGGTAATTACGTTTTAATTTTAAGTTTTAGATAAGAAGTTATGATGTGACTCTGCTATTGATCTCGATGGCCATAGTTCACAGACAAACCCGAGTCTGGATTTAACAAATTATATCAAGCATTATTCTGTAATTCAAGTATAAATAATATAGAGAGGATCTCCTAGAGAACTTGCTAAAATTTGAGGACAAGCCGCAACTTGGGCACCCACCATTTTGCTGCCCTGTTCTTCTCATCCTAAAATAATAAAAGGACATAATATAGGGTTCAACTAGACAGTAGTCAAGTCACTAGTATCTGAAATATGTATTCCACAGGAAAGATATGCATGCAAAATTCAATCAATTTCGGATCGGAGCCGCAGAGACCCTGAAAGCTGCATATATTAGTAAGAAGCTACGCAGGTTTCAGGTGGAATCACTATCGAAAGCCATGAAGATTCAACCAATTTCAGGTCAAATCAAAAGTTAATTTCAATGTCAAATCAAAAGTTATCATTCAAAACTGTACGAGCCACGAAAGCAGTAAGCAGAAAGAAGAATTTAAAACATATGTAGTATCCGAAATAGAGTAAATTGTATCAGGTAATCAACTTTGTTTACTGCTCCTTATTCTTACTCCGGATGCGTCTACTTTCTGTGCCAGCAGCTGGCAATAGGAAAACAGAAGAACCTCCTCCTTTCAGTGCGAGCAGTTGGCGGTCGGAAAAGAGAGGAATCGATGGTCAGTCTCGTTTCATCAATATCGAGGTCCCACTTGAGTTCAAAGTCCATCGATGTCCCGGGATCAGCTTCTGGTTCACCCTGCATTATCTGGATGCCCTGGCTGTCGGGGAAAGAGCTTGGGGTTTCCATGTCAGCTTCTGAGCCCTCCTCCATTGGCTGCTTGCCTGGTCTGCGCGAGAACGAGCTTGAGATTTCGGAGTCCCCTGGCACGGTTTCATCTTCTGGTCCCTCCAGCGTCTCTGCGATCTCCTCCGTTGGCTGCTCGCCTGGTCTGAATGAGGACGAGCTTGATGCTCCTCCAGCATGAGATCTCTGTGCAAGCGGAGGTGGCCTACGAAACGAGAATGATGATTCTCCAGCATGAGATCTCGGTGCAGACTGAGATGGCTCAGAATCCTTAGCCGTTTGTGTTGCTATAAGCAACCACCACTCTTTAAAGTCGTATAAAGTCCACAAATGTTGAGCATCATCTAAATTCAACAACACATTATAGCCTCCCACATCCGACAAAAACTCTTCATTTATTTCCTGAAACATCTTTTTCCTGCAGCACATATGCTCCAGCATCGTACAGCAGCTATCTAGACTATCCTGAAACAAACACAGATTGCAAAACTTATCAAACTACTTTGTTACTCCGCACAACATTCTGACTTAGAATGCAAGTTCATATGATACCATCAATAAAATCTAGTAGTTATACTTCATCGACATATGTACTATCTATAAGACTCTCTCTGCATCTCTTGGCATCAGGCCTTTCACCATTCTCATCTCGAATCAGAAGTTTGCAGACGTGCACAAGAGCTGCCGCCGCAATCACTGAAGGCTTGCATGACGCAAAACTGACGTCTGTCATAAAAATGAGGCAGTTGATCATATATTTAATCTACTCAGCAGAAAGATACAGAATTCAGATGAAATTCGTGTTGTGTAAGCTTGCTAACCGGCTTGTGCTTCGATTATGATCCGATTGACATGTCTTCTCTTGATGCCTTTTGCGGAGCTTATATTAAGGAAGAATGGCACAAAGTTTACAGCCACTGCAGCACGCGCCTTCCATTCAAGTCCATTGAGAATCTGAAGTTCCATATTCAGTACATGTTTTGAATAATTCTGGGGCAGATTGTTTCTTCCCTGTTAACTCATCAATAAACCAGACAAGTCGGAGAAAAGAGTTCAATATTTGAATTGAACATGAAAAGTATATGCACCAATTTGTTTGTACTAATTTACCATGAAATCACTGAATGAGAAAGATTGGTCTCTCAGCTTCCAAGCAATGATTAGGCAACAATTGGCAACAAGAACTAGGTCATCTTCGACATTTCCTAGCACCTCCTGTTCAAGGAAACTCAACTTAATCAGCACAAATCAAAGTATCAAAATCCTACTAATAACTCATAAATTTCTGTGTTTCGATTTGTAAATACCGGCAGTGCATGTCTTGAAATGAACCGATCGAAGTAATTCAATGCAAGATATGGTACGTATGCGTTACGTTTATCGGATTTTGAGTTCTGCATCGAACAAATGATACGTCACCAGGTAAGCTCCATTCATTAACAGGCACAAAAAAATAGTAACTCCCATTTTCTTTTCTCACTTCTCTAGTTTTCTTTCCAGCAACCAAACAAAAAATTCATCCCCACGTATTCATCAAAACAATGGACTTTGTAATCAATTCGTTCACACCCTGTTCATGGTTCTTTAAAGGAAAATAAAACAGATAAAATAGAGGAAATAATACAACAAAACTGGGGAAACAATTAAGTTCTTTCATCAGCTTCGTTCTTATTTCATTTTCTTAATAGCCAAACAAACTTAAATTGTTTCTTAATTTTCGCAACAACCAAACAAAATCGAAAAGATTAATAAATCAACTTAACAAAAAGGTACTTTCCGGGAAACGCCATTTTCATTTCTTTCCCCTCGATTTTCTTTTCTCAACATGTTTTTCTGGTTTTCTTTCTCAGCAACCAACCAAAAAAATTCTTGTCAACTTGTTAATCAAAAGAATAGACTGAGTAACCAATTTGTTCGCTCCCATTTCATGATTCTTTTAGGGGACATAAATCAGGGAAGCGATTAATTTCTTTCATCAGCTTTCTTTTTTCTTTCATTTTCTTGATAGCCAAACAACCATCCGTTTTCTTTCCTAAATTGTTCATAACTTTCCCACCAACCAAACGGAATCCAGAAGATTAATAAAGCAACCGAACAAAAACCATTTCATTTCTTTTCCCTCAATTTTCTTGGGAAACAAACAGAAAGTAAAAACCAAGAACTGAGAAGCACTTACTTGGAGGATCACTTGTATAGCTCTTGGCCTCAAGAAGTTGGCTTCATTGATATATGCATAGCCCGTAGCAGGCATAGACTTCTCTTCAACATCGAAATACTTCACAAAATCAAGGCCAACAGTATGGAAATCCATTTTGAAAGAAGGGAACAAAAAAAAGAAAAAAGAAAAAGATTCAGTGTTCTTGTTTGTTTGCAGAGAAAAGAGATTAAATGCAAAGAAATGGAATGGATGAAAGATTCAGGTAATTCTGGGTTTATACAAGCTATTCCTCTCTCTAGAAACTGTTATGCTTTCTCTCTCTGGACAGTTAAGTTAGTTGTTTTGGGCGGGTCAATTTTTGAGCTCAGTTTGGACTTACTTCTCTCAGGCTACATATTTCTACAGTTGGTCTGGTGACTTGGTCTGGTGACTAATAGAAATTCGCCACCTCAGTAATAGAATGATAAGTTCAGTTTGGATGCAATCAAATCACAGACCCTACTAAGTGTGAATAATTGAATTGTTTGCATCATTTTCATGATCTGAAAAAGTATGGCAAAATCTTGTCGGAAAAATCAGATTGCTTAAGCATAATGCTTTTGCCAAATTTTGTTCCGAAGATTTCTTGGGAAAATTCCTAGCTCTCAGTCTCAACCTTGTTCAGCTCTTGTACTTAAATTTCACGGTACAATGTTAAGCTAAGATCACATAATTGCAAACCACAACCTAAGAGGCTTGAATAAGCTTATGGTGCTGTTAAATGTACATGAAGCAGTTTTTTCACTCAACGGAAAAAGAAAAAATATGTTCAATCAACTTCAAAATGCAATCAATTTAAATATGATCAATCAACTTGAAAATGCAATCAATGTGTTCATGGCAAGGTTTGAAGATTCAATCAACATTATCATCACCAAAGGGTATTCTTGAAAACTGTATGCACCAAAGCCAATATGTACACACTAAACAAAATTAAAAATTAAAACCAGCGTAGTATCTGAAATACAGTAACCACTTAGCGGTCCATCTTTCTCAGAGTCAAATGCTTGTTATTCTAACTACTGTCTAATGCAGCTCCTGAACGGTGCAATTACAGCATAACAATATCATCATTTGGATAATCTAGATCAGGAGCTGGGGTTGGGAAATCTGTGGAATTAATTGTCCATTCTCTAGGGTCTTGCATTGTCTCCTTTTCAGCTCTCTGAAATTTGGGTTTGATGTTTCTCCAGCGTCAGTTATCTCGGCAGTTCCCACTTGTCTCCAGCAAAATTTCAGTTAATATTTCTAGTTTTGGATTTTTAAGATTTTTAATATTTCTTGTCTGCCATTTGATAACTACGGACAATGAGCCAAAATTTCAGTTATATATCTATTTTTAAGATTTTGGATTATAATCTCATTGAGGGTTCTAAGTTTGATGCCTTTTTCAATTGGGATCATTCCAACAAAGAATGATTATTTACCAGAAACTCATTATATGACAAGCAGCCAAGGGGTTATCTCTCGCATGCCTAGCTAGCAAGAATCAGGCAAGTATCCACAGCATGAACTCTAATTGATGAACACAATTATTTATGAAAATATAACATGTATGGACACCATATTCAATTATTAGAAGGAAGAAGCTCCACCTTCTTGGCCATTTTTGGACCTTTATAAATTGCTGAAGCTTCTACAAACTCCACATCGTTAGAAAAGGGATGTGATAGCTAGTGTTTATTGTTGCATCTACTTTCATCTTGTATCAAGGGAAAGCCAATGTTGATATTATAAGCTCTTCAGAACTTAAGGAACTTCAGAGGATTCTGTTGTAATGCAACTTACAAGTCGTATTACAAATACAACAGACAAGTCGTATTAAAAATACATACGACAGAGCGTATGAGAACTAATAGGAATTTAACTCCTCAGTTATAAGTTTAGTTTGGATGCTAATTAAATGACATATCCTACTGAGGTTTTCACTAATTTTTTTCTTTTTTCTTTTTTCTTTTTTTAAGGCAAAAACAAAATTTTGCAGAATCTCAATTTCTGGGTTACAGTAAGCAGTTTCGTTATTCAACAGTCAACACCAACGTATGTAAACTTCAATCAACTTCAACTTCAAATGAAATTCAATATATTCATAAAAGGATTTGAAGGTTCAATCAACATCACTTCAGCAAACGGTATCTCAAGTCTGTATGCACCTGAGCCAACATGCAGATACAGCCTGAGCCAGCATATACAAAACTAATCAAAATGAAAAATGAATTCCCTCTTCTGATTTGCTCCCTGTTTCTCTGTGTCAAATGCTTATTGTTGGTAACCCTACAGTATACTGCAGCTCCTGAATGGTGCAATTAAGGTGCTATATAGTTCCCCAAAAGAAGTTGTGGCTTCAGCCATGTTATGATCACTTGAATCATCTAGATCAGGAGCCGGGGTTCGGAAATCTGGGAAATTAATGATCCTTTCTTCAGTGTCTTCAGAACTTAACCTCATCCACTTGAGTTCAAAATTCATGTCTGCGTCGATTTTACCTTGTGGCTCATCCTCTTCATCTCTGTTTGAAATTGAGTTAGATGAACTAGATGAGCTTGATGTTTCTAGACAACGGTCTATCTCTTCCAATTTTTTCCAGTCCGCAAACTCGAAATCTCTCTCCAGCAAAATGTGCTTTTCAATGCACATTTTATAAGTGTCTTCTAAGCAAGCTTCAAGATCCTTCTGAAACACCGCAGAAACCAAACTTATCGAGTAATTTTGCAACTCACAGAGTGATGCAATAAGTGGATTTGTTTTGACTTGTTACCTCATCCATATATTTAGTAACCTTACGAATCATGTTTTCCTTTTCCCTGTAATATTGGTCATGAAACAGAACTTTGCAAGCCGTGAAAAGGGCTGAAGCTGCAATCACTGTAGGCAGGAACCTTGTAAAACTGATGTCTGTGGCAAAATGTTAGGATCTTGATCAATTTGTAAAATCGGAACAACCAAAAATGTAGAATCAACTTCTGTACTGTAAGCTATATTACCGCCTTGTGTTTGGATTACGATCTCATTGAGGGTTCCACGTTTGATGCCTCTTCCAATCGGGATGATTCCAACAAAGAATTCCACGAAAGAAATTGGGGTTGCAACTCTCGTTCTCCATTTAACTCCCATGTTAATCTTTTGTTCCATCAACACTAATTGGATCTTCCTTGCTACACGCGCAGCAGTGTCCTTGTACTCATGATTATCTTTTTCCTTTTAATCAACATATTTGTAGACTAGAAAAATTAGAGAAAGAAATTCAGTGTATCAACAAAGAAAGAGTAGAATAAATGTCATGATTTTACCAGAAACTCATCATATGAGAAGGAAGTGCCTCTCACACTCCAAGAGATTGTCAGACAGGCATCGGCAGCAAGAACAATATCCTCTCGCATTTCACCTCGCATTCTCTGATTAAAGAATTTCAAATTAACGAACACAATTATATATCTATGCAAATCTAACATCTGTGTAGCTCAAAATTACGAGTTTGGAGATTGAAATATACCGGGACTTCATTCCTTGAAATGAAGCGATCAAATATGTTCACGGCAGCATATGGTATCATTGCATCCAGATTATTAGATTTTGAGATCTACATGAAAGCACAACTAAACATAATTTACAAGAACAAGAATGGGATTCAAAGGAAGCACATAACTCAAGGCAGTAAGATAGTACTGTCCAAGGAACACAAAATCCAAACTGTTCAAAAAATTTCCATTCTTCTTTTTTTTTTTTATATACTCTGATTTGCCAGCAGTCAGACGAAATTAAACACAAGGTCGAGCTTCAGATATTTTCTTCCCAATGACACATTAATTTTGATATATTTTCCACCCTTTACTTTCTTGAAAACCAAACAAGAAACCAAGATGCAAGAATTCCAGAAGCACTTACTTGGAGGATCTGATGCATAGCAATTTTCCTGAGAGTCTCTTTGTTGCTTTCTGCGTAGCCCTCGGCAGGCATCCAATCAATTCCCATTCGGAAGAACTTAGAAGGTTTTTGTTCCCGTACAGGCTTGTTGTTATTCATTCTCAAGAGAGAAAAAAAAACTTAAGAGAAAAGAAAGGAAGAGAAAAGAAAATGCAGGAGTTGAATGAAAGATTCAGTTAATGCTGGGTTTTATAACTTGCTTTGATTCTCTCTCTTTCTGCAGCTTTCTTTGTTTTATCTGTCTAGACAGTTATACTCTGTTTGTTCGTTAAGATTAAGCGGGAAAAACTTACTGGGGTCTAAGTGGTAATATCTCTCAGGTTATTCATTTCAATGTCAATGTGGTTATCTGTGACCTATAATGGTAAAGTAGTTGTCTAAAAGACCCGTGTTGGCGGGAAAAAAAAAGCAGATATAAAATAATTTTAGAGGATCACTTCAAATGTTTTAACATATTTTTATCTAAATAAAAACATTTCTGAATTCTAATGCTGATGCCAAAAGTATTTTCATATGGATGTAAAATTATCTTTGATCTTGGTCTTATAAAAGAAAATCATTTGGGACCAAAAATAATATATTTTCTGAATGATAATAAAGAAAATATTTTCTTAAAAATCTTTCTGCAACTTCCTTAAAATTCCAAAAAGAGGGAAGATATGTTTTCGGATACTTTTCAGATAAACACAACTCACCACATTGAAGTATTATTTTAGGCTAATATCATCTATCAAATGCTATATAGAAGGCTAATAAAGAACTGTTCAAATCCTGGGATTCTAATGGTTAATGATCTATACGACTGGTACTGAGCTGAAGTGCAGAACCAAAGATGTCTATATAGTTCATATATACCAGCTTAAGTCTAACATTTAACAGCTTTTACCAACCATGCAGGTTATAGCCTAAGTTCAAATAGAACTTGCACAAAAGGCCAATATTGGCCCTCCCAACTCTGCTGTCTCTTGTCATCCTAAAATGTAATTATATAATGTTAAATGTCATTTAATCAGCAATACGTATTCACTAGAAAAAAATGACAAATTCAATGAATTCATAGTGGAAGCTATGAGTAGTCAATAATAGCATGCTAGTCTGGTGGAATCAAATTTAGAAGGCCATGCAGATTCAACGAATTTCAAAGTCAATAAAATTTCACAGAATCTCACATCCTGAGATTACTTGGGGCCAAATTCCTAGCTCTTGGACTTGTTCAGTTGTAGTGTAAACAGGTTTGTTAGTCAAAAATAAAATGTGCAAATTCAATCAACTTCAGCTTCAAATGAAATCAATATATTCTCACAAAGATTTGAAGAGTCGACCAACGTCAATTTCACCGAAGAGTATTGTTCAAAACTATATGCACCCTTAGCCAACTAGTGAACACTACTTACCAAAATGAAAATAGGAAGCCAATGTAGTATCTGAATTTTGAATACAATAATCCTATGCTGATGAGTCCCTTCTTTCTCTGAGTCAAATGCGTAATTGGTAACCACCCTATAGTACAATGCAGCTCTTGCATGGCGCACAAAGGCCAAAATAATTTTTGACTTCAACCGTCCCATCATTTGGACCATCTGGAGCAGGAGGCGGTGTGCGGAAATCTGGGGAATTGATGGTCAAGTCTTCAGGGTCATTGGAACTCCACATCATCCACTTGAGCTCAAACTTCATTTCTTGGTCAATATCACCTTCTGCCTCATCCTGATTCTGTCCTTGAATTGGCTTCTTACCAGCTCTTAGTGAACCTGAGCTTGATGTTTCTCCAGCCTTAGCTATCTCTGCAGCTCCTATGTCCAATTTTGGCTTCTCCCCAAACCACACATTACTTAACAGTGGAATTTTCTTTTCAATGCACTTTTCATAAGTCTCATCTAAGCAGGCTTCTAGATCCTCCTGAAACAGCACACAAATCAAAACTCATCAAATAACTTTGTTACTCACAGAATGAAGAAACGACGGCTCACTCAATAGTGCATTCTCTTATGACTTTTTACCTCCACATATTTTAGAGCCAAAAGAATCTTTTTGCGCTCCTCATATATGTCATTATGCAGAAGCCTGCAAGCCGTGAGAACAGCTGATGCTGCAATCACTGAAGGCCTGAATCTTGTAAAACTGATGTCTGTGACAAAAATCAGGAACTTGATCAGTAAAAACCCTATTCGTAGATCAGAACAACGGAATATATTGACTCAGATTCTGTGATGTAAGCTATCTTACCGCCTTGCGTTTGGATTATGATCTCATTGAGGGTTCTACGTTCGATGCCTTTACCAATTGGGATCATTTCAACAAAGAATCTCACAAAGCATATAGGAGTTACAGCACGTATTTGCCATTTAAGTCGCTGGAGAATCTGAAGCTCCATCTTTAGCATGAGATCCTTATCCAGATTCAATTTTTCCTTTCAATCAACACATTTGTGGACCAGAAAATTCAGAGAAAGAACTTTAATCTATCAAAAGACAGAGTACTATACAGAATTTAAAATTCTACCAGAAACTCAGGAACTGAGAAGGAATTGTCTCTCATCTTCCAAGCCAGAGTGAGGCAAGAATTGGCAGCAAGAACTATATCATCTCTCACGTGGTCAAGCACAGTCTGATTGAAATATAACAAAGTAATGAACACAATTTATCTCTGAAAATCTAACATGCATAGTTCAAAAATTTCGGGTTTGCTTGCTGTAATACCGGGAGTTGATGCCTGGAAATGAAGCGATCAAAGATGTTCATGGCAAGATATGGTATGAATGCATCCAATTTATCAGATTTTGAGTTCTGCATGAACAGATTTTTTATCAGTAAATTTCAGAAATTGATCACAGTTACAAGTTTCATTAAACATCCAACACTTGAAGTAAACTTTACATGTCGCAGAAATTCATTTTTTTTGTTAAATCTTGATTTATATAAAATTTCCTATCAACATTTCCTTTACTAATCAATAAGTTCCCTCATCACTATTTTTGCAATAAATTGAAGGAACAAGAAACTAGTCAGTTCTTTCAATCCTTTATTTCATTTTCTCAATAGGCAAACAGGGCATACAAGTTCAATTCAAGAGAAAATGCAACAAACAAGAACTTCCATTTTCATTCATTCTTTCCCCTCCATTTTCTCAGCAACCAAACACAATCACCTGAACAAGAAAGGAATCCAAAAGAACCCAAAAGGCAGACTGAAAAGATACAGATAGTAACAGAACAAAACAGGGAAAACAGAAGTGTATTCAATACAAAGAACAGAACCCAGAAGATTGACAAGACAGCAGATGATCAAGAAAGTACTTGTCAAGAAACACAAGATTCAAATCCTTCTAATTTGATTTCTGTGCTCTTCCTCTGATTTCTCAGCAATCAAATGAAAATACAATGTCTAACTTCAGATTCTTTGTTCCCAATGTGCCATTCATTTTCATTTCTTTCCCCTTAATTTTCTCCGGAAAAAAAAAATAAAAGGACTTTAGAAGCACTCACTCGAAGGATCGCATGCATAGCTACTTTTCTCAGAGTCACTTCTTTGCTGTCTCCATAGCCCTCAGCAGCCATCCACTCTGTTTCGACATTGATATACTTCTCAAATTGTTCTTCTTTGTATGCTGGCAGTGGGTAATCATGATGGAAATTCATTTTCAAAAAGGAAAAAAAAATTGAGAAACTTGTTTGTTTGTAGAGAAAATAAATGCAAAGAAAAGAAAATGTAGCAGCTGAACGGGATTCAGTTAATGATGGGTTTATATAGGCTTATAATTTGCTTTGATTATCTCTCTATGTGCAGTTTTGTTTGTTTTCACTCTCTAGACAGTTGTTTTTAGTTAGTTTGTTAAGATTGAGCGGGAAAATTTTTTGGCGGCTGATGGTGACTTCTCTCAAGATACTTATATTTTATGCAGTTATTCTGTGGCCAATAGGACTGAAGCATTTGAAAAAGTACATGTTTTGATCTACTTCAGGGGAAAGCCAGTGTTGATCCCATTAAGTCCCCCGCTTTATCATAAATCCTGAGGGGAACATAAGAGCCAAGAACTTATTAACATGAAAACAAAACTGAACCACCCACAGTCAATGTATGAACCTCAATTTCAATCAAGATAGTAATTATTCAAAACCGTATGGCAGCTAAAATGTAAATGGTAACCAGAATGCAAAAACTAATAAAAAAATATAGTATCCGAAAGAGGAAATTGATATTGATTTACAGTTCCATCTCATCAGCTAGTAACCCATTTCACCTCCATCTCAAGGGACAAAGGTTAAAACAGCATCTGTCTTCACCCCAGTGGCCGTTATATTCTGGAGCAGGAGTTGGGGCTCGGAAAACTGGGGAATCAATGGTCCATTCCTTCGGGTCATCAGAACTCCACAGCATCCACTTTAGTTCAAAGTTCATCTGCGGGATGATAGTATCTGCCAGCGTTAACTTCGCATTATTGGTTTTTGGTTCTTCCTTTATTTCCTCCAGCATTGACTTCTCATTATCTATTTCTGGTTCTTCGTTAATCTTTTCGAGCATTGGCTCCTTACCTGGTCTACGTGAGATTGAGATTGAGCTCGAACTTGATGCCTCTTCAGCTCCTACTTTTGATTCTCGGCCCTCATTTCTTTCCAACAGATTGTTTTCTGTCAAGCAAGCTCCTAGCTCCTCCTAAAACAACATATGCATCAGACTCATCAATCAAGGGGTCATTCATATGATACTACTAATGGTTATGTTTTGACTTGTTACATGTTTCACATATTCCTCTTCCTGCTTTGGCTTCTTTCCAGGTCTATGTGAGCTTGAGCTTGATGTCTCTCCAGCTCCTACTTTCAATTCTCGCTCCTCAATTCTTTCCAGCAGAATTTTCTTATCTATGCACATTTCAAAAGTCTTTGCCAAGCAAGCTTCTAGCTCCTCCTGAAAAAACATATATACCAGGACTCATCAATCAAGGGCTCATTCAGATAATAGTTTTTATGGACGTGTTCTGACATTTTTACCTCTTTCACGTATTTGCCCGCTAAAAGAATCATCTTGTTCATCTCATATAATATATTGTCAAACAGAAGTCTGCCAGCCGCAAGAATGGCTGATGCTGCAATCACTGAGGGCCTGAATCTTGTAAAACTGATGTCTGTGATAAAATCAGGAAATTGATATATCAGACATAATAGACGAAGTAGAGAACACAAAATCCAAATAAATCCATTCAAATCAAGATAACAGAGATCGATCATTCTTACAGATTGGATCATATTATTTCATATGCTTATTCTACACAATTGGACGAAATAACACTCAGTCCAATCCAATTAAATTTCAATCCACATGACTGGAGTCAGTAGAAAACTCTACTGAAAGCCATCTTACCGCCTTGTGTCTGGATTATGATCTCGTTAAAGGATCTGCGTTTGACGCCTCTTCCCACTGGAATCTTTGCTGCAAAGAACCCCACAAAGCTTATAGGAGTAATAGGTGCAGCAATAATATGCCATGTTTCTGTCGTCATAATCTCAACATACATCCTGATTATGTGGCCTTTGCTCAAGTTCCTTTTTTCCTTTTAAAAGATATGCAGATCAGACAAATTAGAGAAAGTACTTCGATCAATTAACAGACCCCCCCCCCCCCCCCAAAAAAAAAAAAAAAAAGCATCGCATGTAATGACTTACCACAAACTTTTCGAGTGAGAAGCTGAAGAGGTCTGTAAACTTCCAAGCAATCATTAGGCAGCAATGGGCAGCAAGATCTAAATCATCTCGCACTTTTCGTAGCACAATCTGAATAAATAAGTTATATTCATGAATAAAATTAGTTACCTGTGAAAGTCTAACTTTGTATAATTCTGGCGTTTCATATATTTGTAATACCGGGAGTTGATGCCTTGAGATGAAACGATCAAATGTGTTCATGGCAATATATGGTATGTATGCATCCAACTTGTCCAATTTTGAGCTCTGCATCAAACAGAAATTATACTATTAAAAGCTTAAAAATTGATTAATAGAATGCATAGTATACCCTATAATTTAAATATATAACTTTGTAAGCATGTCACAGAAATAGACATTGATATGCTTTTCTCTTGATTTATAATGCTTTAGCAACTAATGGAATTTTGAGCAGAGAGGGCACAGCAAGGTTAGGGATGTCTTTGGTCTATTCTGAGAAGCTGCTGCATTAATTACAAAAACAAAACTTGAGTTGGCAGTGGTCATTATAAAGTTCCAGAAACATTTTTCAGTTTCAGTAGTAGCCTGAAGCACGCCGTGAAATTTTGGGAAGAGATGAGGCTATATTGGAAGCCTAAAGAATGGTTCAATGTCAAGACTCATTGAGGCCAAAGCTTGAGATATGATGATGGTGCAGAGATCAAGGAATTTGACTCCAATAATGGTTGAATCAATCTCTAAAACTATAGTAAACTTAGCGGCAAGCAAAGAAGGAACCAAAACTAAAACTCAAAAATCAAAGCAAATATCTAGAGATTTCTATGCCAAAATCTTTGCAGTCTGTCTGGAGGAAGAACAGAAGCTTGTTTGTGAATCTGTTAACAATTAACGAATCTCATCTTCTTTGCAAGTGATAAAAAAGAATATCAACAATTCCACTTTATTAGTCAATCCGTTCAGTCCTTTCTGATTACCTTTTCTTTCTTTAATTTTCTCAATAGGTAAACAGGGGCGTATGTAATTGGATTCAAGATAAATTACGAAAAACAAGAACTTTCAGCTTCACTTTCCTTCGTTTCTTTTTATTGTTTTCCGAGCAACCAAACATAATCTAGAAAGTCTGATAAAGTTCAATTCTTGAAAACACAAACAGAACCCAGAAGATTAACAATAAAGCAGCCGATCAAGTAGGTACTTTCCAATGAAAAACAAAAGTTCAAAGCCTTTGATTTTGTTTTCTTTTATCCTTATACTTTCCTTTCTCAGCATCAAAACAAAACCACAAGAAGCAAGAAGCAAGAAGCAGAAGCACTTACATGGAGGATCACACGCGTGGCTACTTTTCTAAGAAGTGCTTCTTTGCTCTCTGCATAGCCCTCGGCAGCCATCCAATCCGTTTCCGTATTGTAGTACTTCTCATAAGCTTCTCGTGTGTATTCAGGCCGTGTATATTGGGGATCCATTTTCAAAGGGGAAGTAAAAAAGATTCTAAGTTCTTGTTTGTTGGCAGAGAAAATAAATGCAAAGAAAAGAAAATAAAGAAATTGAATGATATATTCAGATAATGCTTTGAATCTCTCACTATAAGCAGCTTTGTCTTCTCTCTCCAGACAGTTATTGTTTGTTAGTTCGTTAAGTGAGCGCGGCAAAGTTTTTGACGGCTTGGTGTTGAACGGTGACTAATAGGACTCAATGAGTATTTTAAGGTTTTATTTTTAATGAGCACTTTCTGAATATATATATTATTTGAAGAGATACTATGTTTAATTTATTTTAACGAAATTAAGAAATTTATTTTAAAAACGAGAACAAAAGAGTGGGAGATAGGGGTAGCAAAAATACCCACCCAATTCGGATCCAGATGATGAGGGTTGAGTAATGGTATAAAGGCGGGCTGGTCTTAAGCATCACTTGATAAGCTTAGGACTTGGCCCGAAACCTAAATTTTATTAAAAAATATTATAAAATATATATTATTTTAAATATTTATATTTATTTGACTCATCTATTATACAAATAAAAATTTTTAAAGGTTTAAAGTTTATAATTTCAAGTCAAATTTTATTAAAATAAATTTAAAACTTATAAAATTATAAAAAATATATATATACATTATAATATTAAAAAATACATAATCGGATTACTCATATTAAAATCCGGCCCGATGTTGGGCTTAAAAAACCTTGCTCGAGTGTCAAAAAATTCCACTCGGTCCTGGTCCAGGTATCGCAATACCCATACCTAGACCCAAGTTTTGCCAACCATAGTGGGTGAGCTCTTGTCCATATATATTTGACAATTTGATCTGAAGACTACATAGTTTGATGAGAGAGAGAAGAGAAACCATGAAAATATGTTTTTATTAATGAGAGTGATTACAAAATTAAGCGGGTTATGTTAAAAAATTTGGATAATTTTAAGGATAGAGCTGTTTGAATCCACTAATTACCTTTCTACACTCTCTTTTTAAATAAAAATTTTATTTTCTAAATAAGTTCAAATCAAATTACTTAACTAGCCCTTTTTTTCTTTTCCGTTTCTCAATTTTATAAATTCTCATCAATTCATTAACTTTAATTATTTTAGCTGCAAATAATTGGTATCAAAGCCCACCATTTAAAAATGAACATCAACAAATTTTACCAGCCATAAAATTTGTAAATATCAAGAAATTAATTTTTAATAGACATAAAAGCTAATGAATATTAAGAAAAAAATTATTATATAAAGAAAGTATGAAATATAGATCATGATATAATAAAAGAGGCAAAAAAAAAAAAAATTTAAAAGAGAGTAAAATTGAATGTTTAATTTGCAATATGTGAAGGTATAGAGAGAATATTAATTGTAAGATATAGAGAGAAAGTGATTAGTGGAGGGTAGTTTTGATATTTTTAAATTTTTAATTTTTAATTTTTAATAATGAATTTATTTTTTTAAAAATAGGTGTATAGAGGAATTTGATGGGTTTAAATAGACCCACCCTAATTTTAAATATTGTACCTATTAAAACTTAATTATGGAAGTTTTACAATTTTTTTAATTTTAGGTTTTTTTATTTGTTGGAAGCATCTAAAATCACGGTGGTTTCTGGCGTTAAGTTCTAGTTATCATTCTTGTAATCACGGGATAGCCTATTTGAAAATTAGCTTGTACTAGCTCCCATAAGAATCATGATAAAGAAATTTAGAGAGGAAAAGGAAAATTACAAATCCAGGGAAATCTAAGGGATTTTGTATACACACATTCAATTAAAACTGAAATCAAAATACTAACAAAACTGAAAGGCTCTTGTTCTCGTGCTATATATTGCCAAAGCTATGACAACAGAAATGTAGTATACTTTCACTTTAACATGTTATTTACTTGAAATTCTCAGCCTAACTATTGCTCTTGAGTCTTGAATAAAAGAATAGTTGATGCAAAGTCTAAATACAGACAGTAGATATTGTGGTCAGTTACTGTGGGTAGCATTAATTTTAGTAGATGATGATTGGCCGTGATCCTGTTTTAAGAATGTTGGTTGTTTCTCATGTGACATACATGATTATTTTGTTTTAACATACAATTAAATTTTGCAGTTTCAATCAACACAGTGGCTCAAATTTTCTATGGTTTTAGGAATGACCGATCAGAGCCTGGAGAAGGTGGCTTATCTCTGTGAAGGAGTGAGCCCATCAAGCCGCGTATGGTCCGAACGATCTGAGCCTGGAGAAGGTCTTGAAAGACACATCAACTCTGGTAGGGTCATTACAGTTAAGTTGTTTAATAACGAGAACATTTATGGTGGTAGAGTAGTGGGTCCTATTGTGGGACTATAAATAGGTTTTATAATAAAATCTATTAAAATTTGGTAGAGTATTATTGGCCGATCTGGCTAAGGTGGTAGGACCGACCTACACAAATCTTTCTCCTTAGCATTCGTTTGAGAGACAAAATAACAATCACTTCGAGTAGAAAAACTAGCGTGTTTCCTCTCTACATACAAATTGGAAAGTTCATAGACAGCTACAAAGTTGATGTGGTATGAACATATTACAAAAAATAATATATAATTATTCACATATAAATTCAATGTTAGATTAAAGATCCAACGCATCTAATTTGTTTATACAAATTTGTAACTCTATTATTTTTTATTATTGTACATAGCACTGCATTAAAGAACTAATTGTGTGTTAATTTTAACGACGTAAAATGAGTGTGTAGAATGAATGAGGTACCTTTTCGAAGCCATAACTTGAGTTGCAGATGTTCGTTTGTGCTCTATACTAGCCTTATTTTTCAATAAGAAATTCTATTTCTTTGGGCCTTATTTTTCAATTTTAATTTATTTTTATATTTTCTCATTGCTTTCAAGATTTTTATTTTTTTTTATAAACATCATATTTTAGGGCTATTTGTTTTTTTTTATTTAAATTGGTCGAATTTATTTATGTATATAATAATTCAAGTTTGCTTATTTTGATAAATTCGGGTTATTTAGGATTAACATAAAAAGTCTCTCTAGTTTTGTTATTCAGTCTTTCATTGATTAAATTTGAGACTTTTCATAAACTTTTGTTTCCCCATCTTTTCAATCTTAACATTTCCATTTCTTCATTTAGACTAAGTGTTTGCCTGACAGCCTCAATGGCAATATCATCATCAAAGACTTCCACGCCCATTCCAATAAAAGCAAATTGGTCTGATCTCCATGTTGATCTGCTGGCTTCAATCTCAACTCACTTGTCATCCCTCGAGATTCTCCGTTCAAGCATAGTTTGTTCTTCATGGAATAAGATCGTAAGAGCCCATGTATCTCGCTCCTTGGATCATATTGCCTTCGAAAACCACTGAAGCCGATGTTTATAAGTTGGTGAAATTGGACAGCAATAACTCAAACATTTTGCAGCTTAATATTTAATTTAAGTTGTCAAACGTTTCTTATTGTTTATATAAAATATACATTAAAAAAATCATTTATGCGGATTATTAGTATTATGGTTTTTGGTTTATCCTTATATTAACAAAAAAAAAGACAAAGATTATGTTGATGGCTTTTATATATATATATATATATATATATTGTTTGGGGAATAATATAGAGGGACCACGATAAGATATTTATTCAAATATTATCGTGCTCTTCTCAAAGTAAAAAGTTTGCAAAGGACTGATAGACAGTTAAGAGATAATTCTGGTGACCTTGAGTAGGTCACCTTGACCACGAGATAATTTTGGTGATTTTGAGCGGACCACCTTAACTAAAAGGTAATTCTTAAAACCTTGAGCAAGCCACCTTGACTAGGAGGTAATTTTGGTGACTTTAAGTAGGTTTTTCCAAGAGGCTCTATTGCTGACTTAAATGTTGGAGGGTTCACGCTGAAAAAACATGCGACGTCCTCTTAACTATTCTCTGTGTGTAAGAAATTTTTCGTGTGAAGTGCCTGTGATTAACATTATTTACTTGAATGAAAGTTGAAGACCAAAACTGTCTCCTCATTATATAAATTTAAGTGTTGACGTGGTCGTCTGATCGTAAAATATCGCGACTAAATTTTTGTATCAACACACACAGACATATATATATATATATATATATATATATATATATATGTGTGTGTGTAAGCCAAAATAAGATAAAAGATAAAAAATAAAAATTTCAATACATTATAATAAAAAATATATTATATTAGATTTTGTGTTTTTCTTTTTTTTTTGGTCTTTCTGTTTGTTCCTAACTTTAACAAATTACTAGTGACATACAACATCACTAACATACAGCCTCCTACACAGTGCACGAAGGCTAGAATCCTCTCATATGTATCTATGTTTGTCACTTTGCATATTCATGCATACGATGCGTTAATTCCTAGAGTAACAAATTAAGTCAAACTAGCTGAGGAGCCTAGCTATGGCACACGAACTTGTCAAGCTCTAAAATTAGTTTTATTTATTACATGATTTTTAATTCTCTTAACCAATCCACAACTTAAATTTTGTGAAATGTACAATATTTGTAATCTCAAGTTTGAGCTTTTCTCATCAATCAAGGGCTGAGAGAGCTCGTTCATATGATACTATTTAATGGATATAATTTTGACTACTTAGCTTTGAATTTCACATTTTCATTAGCTCTAAAAAATCCTCTTTTTCCTCTCATTTAATTAGTATTATACAGAAGTCTGCAATCTGCAAGAATACGCTGATGCTGCAGTTACTGATCAGATCCTGAATATTGTGAAACGATCTCTCTGATAATTTCTAAGAAAATTATTAACACTAAAGGGTGGAAAAATGTATTTTCAAGCTGTCGATTTTTTTCAATTCGCTTCTTTTGGGAATTCTTATTATTTCTTACTTGAGATAAAAAATTAAAAAAAAAATGCGAGAGGGGAAGACATGTCGAGAGAAGAGAAGTCTTGAAAACCTGTTTTAATAATAAGATATTTTAATGGGACAAAAAAAAAGGCTTTCGTATCTTTATTTAATTCCAGTAAGGGATTTTAGTGATTTTTATTTAATTCTATTTTTTTTAAGGTTTCTGAAGTTGGCTTTTAGGAAATCAGAATGCCAAATAAGTGTCAGCGAACAAGTTGAAAGTATCATTTATTTTATTATTTTGGAAAGGCAAAACATTTTGAAGTTTTGAAAAGAGAAATCTGCTAAATTGACAAAACAATATGGCAAACAATTCTAATTCGCTACACTTTCGACAACACCAATGTAGCAACGTCACCATTTCGTTAGTTTTAGTGCATTCGTGACACTTAATTTAAAAAATATTGTACTGAATGATCTGTAGCATATAAAATATTAGAAAAAAATTCTCATCAAATTGTTAAAGCGCAAACATAAATGGATCCAAGTATCCCTTATTTCGTCGTTTAGTGCTGTCACCGTTGGATGCTTAAGAAGTTGATCTAACGGCTCTAGTTTGCTGGCGTTAATTTAATTTCAATTGGCAATCGTTTCGGAGCACTCCCATATGGTAAGTTAGGGTTGTAAAATAAAATTGAAAAATATGAGCGAACAATTAGGCTTCAATTAGCAACAGTTTTAATTGAATATTCAGTCCTTTTTTACTGAATGATGGCATTGAAGAAGTTTAATTTGTGTCGACCAAATACTAAGCCAATTTCAATCCCACCTTCTTCGTCTCTGCATTCATTAGAAGAAAAAGATCCATACCCAATGTGACCCACCAGCAGCAGCCCCTCTCTCGGGCCTCAGCAGCACGCATGACGCCAGCGGCACACGCAGCCTGTGCAGCAGCAGCCCAGCACGGTAGCACTACACGCAGCAGCAGCTCGCTCGCTTTCACTCTCCGTTAGCACGCACACGCAGTAGCAGCAGCACCTCTCTCTCACGCTCGCTCAGTCGCTCTCACTCTTTCCATCTCCGGTCACCATCTCACCCCCCGATCTCAGCTGTTGCCGTTGTAGCCGCGTTCAGCCGTTGCCATCCCGCCGGCCGCCTGAGAAAGTGAGTTTAAGATTTTATTTTTTAATTTTTTGCCTGAATTAAATTAGTCAAATACTCAAATTAATTGAATTGTGAGTAATACTGTAATAATTTCTCTCAAGGGCGAATCGTATTATGTTCTAATTTTTTGTTTGATCCTTTTTACTTTTGAATTTGAGCATTATGTGTTTAGTGTTCTGTCAGTTGTTTTATCAAATATGCAGGCCTCTGGGCTATAGACACTAGTGTTCAAAATTGCCATCTAGTTTCTATGTTATCTTTGAGCGTGCGTTTTACTTGATTTGCTTGAATAAAAGATCAGTCTTCATTGTTATGGATAAAAAAAAAAAAAAAAAAGAGCTTTGGTCGATGGTACCTCAGGAGGTCAAAGCCTAGGCTTCCAAAGACAATGTTCCTGTGATTGATGTCACTCGGTTTGGCTACTTTAAGGTTTTGGGTAAGGGTGTTTGTAAAGTTCATGAGAATTGCTTATGTGATGATAATTGTGTGATTGATAAGAGATTGTGTGTTTTGGATTTTATGGCATGGATTCACAATTGGAATAATGTCTTAATGCACAAATGACGTTTGATGCAATTCCCATAAGATTAATTCAATTATATATGTCTTTTGTACTGAATTAAGTAGAGTAGAAAATTTTATCAATGGGTTGATTTCTTGAGTTACTAGATCAACTAACTAGAGCAAAAAGTTTGTCTTTGTTCACTTTAGCCCTTCCTGCCTTTAAAATAAAAAATTATTGAAGCTTTTGGAAGTGATTTGTTCATTGGGTTTGTGCACTTATGCAAATGGATTTGCTTTTGGTCGCTTAACCCATCCTCACTTATGTTTTTTCAGTTTAAATTGCAGTATTTGGCTGCTGTGCAACAGCACAAGAGGCTGTTTTGCTATTGTATCTGCTTAAAAACAGCACCTGGAAGTGTCTAGGGGCTGTTTTATGGCTGTTTATGAAGTAAAAACAGAACCTGGAAGTTTTTAGGTGCTGTTTTAGCTGCTGTTTGTGCTGAAAAACTTTCAGGTGCTATTTTTACTGCTGTTTATGCAGAAAAACGGCACCTAAAAACTTCCAGCTGCCGTTTTTACTGCTACTGCTGTTTATGCAGAAAAACAGCACCTAAAAACTTCCAGTTGCTGTTTTTACTGCTGTTTATGCAGAAAGACAGTACTTGGAAGCGTCCAGGTGTTTTCTAGCTGCTGTTATGTAGGCTTCATGCTATTATGCTGTTTTAATTTTGAGGGATAATGAAAAATTTTTGTCTGCAGATTGTCAATTAGCACAATTAATCGATTGTAGTAGACTTGTTAGTGAAATTTGAAAATTATAATTTGTTTGATTTTCCAATTCTTTTTAATAAGAAGATGAAAAAAATTATGAATGTTCTTGGGTTGGAATAAAATGTTAAACTGGATGAAACCTGTCCTCTGTTCCTGTCAATGGTTCTTATTTGTTAGTTATTATTATTTTTTAAAATTTATTATTATTAGTAGTAGCAAGTTATATTTTGATGTCGTTATTAGTAGTTATTATTTATAGTATAAGTACAATAAACAAAACCCAGTTTAGTGGCTTAATCGTTTGGTTCTGAAACTATTGATTTCCAATTTTATTGATTTATTGTAGCATCCAGATTGGAGAGGCACATGACACATGCTTGCTTTTTTACATTTCTAAGGCTTTTTAAGTATACATTACAAGATTATAGTTTAAGGTTAGCTTGCATTTGGTTGCATTGGTTTCAGTAGAAGTGTAGATCAACACTCGTTGAAATATTTTTTTTATTACATGGTTTCAAGATATTCAGTGTTTGCCTGTATAATTTTGGATAAAAGAGTAATATGGTTGCAGTTCATTTCAAGTGCATAAAGTGTTTTGAATTGTTGTCACACAAGTATATTTAAATGAATGATAGTCTAGTAGTTTACAATTTGATTTTTGGTGAATAACTTGTTTTGAAATTAAAATTCAAGGGAATTGATGAGTATACCATGAAAGAGCTCTCGCGACTTCATGATCAATAGGTTACATATGTTGCCAAGTTAATTACAACCTACAATCGCGAGGTAATATGAGTAATTTGTGATTATTTTTTATTTCAAATATCCAAAACTTATTTTTTGTGGTGTACTAATTGATTTTATGTACTTGTAGGTGGAAAAAAATTGAAGTCACATATGGATATTCAATGACCTTCTTGTGCTTATTCTTGTTGGCTAATGTTTGGTGAAACTTAATTTAGTTCTTTGTTGTTTAGAACTTGTCAAAAACTTAATTTGGTATTTATGTTTTATTTTCCCCAAACAGTGGTGTAATTGAATTATGTTAATTTGAGTGATGTATTTGGGATGTTTACTATGTGAATTGTGTTGTGAGATTTGGTACATTTAATATATTTTGAGTTTTCTTTTAATTGTCAAACAATTGGGAAAAATATAATTAAAATAAAAATACATTATTAACCAAAAGCACCATAGTATCATTAAATATTGACACTAAATATTTAAAATGATATAAATTACTGGCATGTAAATAATCATACATGCAAAACGATAAATAGTAAAAAATTCATTATAATTTTAATTGTCTGGTTATGAAGGCGTCTCTATCTTAGAGCGGTTCCAATATAGCCGGACCTTTATTTTAATGATACTATAGTGGCACAAATTGTTGGCATGAAAGTAGTATCATCAAATACTAACATCATAGTGTACTTATTTTAGTGATATTATAGTAACACAAATTACTAACACAAAAATTAATGATATTAAAAGTTAGTATTAGTGTGTTCTGACTTGAGCATTACTGACATAATTAACAAATGTCAATAAAAGTAATTACTGATACTAAATTGCTGTCAGTAAAATTTATTTTTCAAGTAATGATTAAATATAGTTATTTTCTAAACTATAAAACACAATTTAGTTTGATTTATAAGGACATAAATGTCAAATAATCATGTTTAAGTTTTTTTTAATAAAAACAAATAAGATGTTATTAATATTCAGATATTAAACAAAATGCCATTAAGAAATTTGTATTTGGATCCATTCAGACTTATTCAGATTTCAAAAAAAAAATGTGGACGCTGCCTAAATCTATTAAAAAAAATAAAGAAAAAATAGTTTAACTACATGAACGTATTGTTTGTTTTTTTAGTTTAAAGTCTTAATTTATTTTTTTTAGACATATACTTATTTTATATTATTTATTTTTTTAACTTATACTTATTATTGGACAATTTTATTTGAATAGAAAAAATTTATTTTTATCTGAAGTCTGAAATCTAAATGAAAAATTTTAATTTCAAATTTCAAAAATACCCTTAACAATTCATGTATTTCTAATATTATGTATAAACCTAATATTTGTGTATTATCCTTTAAGTTATTTTTTTAATTGCTTTAAGTTTTTATTCACATGATAACATTAACTAAACTAATATATTGAACAAATTAAATTATATCTATTGTGATGAATCAAAACTAAAACAACAATGTTGATTTTTATAATAAAGGTTTATATTATAATTATATCTTTTATTACAAAATTAAATTAAGATCAACAATGATGGTATTTTTTTTAATGCTACCAAACTAATCAACTTGTGAAAATTATAAAATGTGAAGAACAAATATATGCGATCATTTAAAAGAGTATTTATGTCAAACTACTAACTTTTAAACTTCTCTATTCAGATGTTGAAAAAGGAAAAATGAACATATCATTCAAATATTTTCATTTAGACTTGTTCAGACTTCAGTTAAATTTAGTCATATTCAAATTTTAGATAAAAAACAAACGCAACCTAATTCTACTTATTAAAATTAAGTATTAATTCATGGTATTTCCATTAATTTGATGGGCAATTAAGTATATAATATGTATTAATAATTTAATTGACCGTTTAGTAAATAATTTTTTTCTAATAGTATTATTCTTTATAATAATCTTATTACTTACAGCTCCTAGAGAAAGAGAAAGAGGAGCCAAGCAGCAGCTACAGACCGAGTAAAGAAAGAGAAACACAGTATCCACTGGTAAGATTAATTCAAACTCCTTTCCGTAGCTTAATGAGGTTGCCCTTTCTTCTTTTAGCTTTTGATTTTGCAAACACCATGCTTATTGATTTGAGTGAATATATATATATATTTATAAAAGAATTGAGTGAATATAATATATTGCTTGATGCTGCCCTTTTTTGCATAATTACTTTCAAACTTACACATATATAGCTTGAGTTGTTGTTGAAACTAGCATTAAAGCATATAAAAAACTTGTGTGAATAACTAATAAAAGCCAAAAGCTCTTTTGTTCTCTTGGTTGAACGGCCAAAGCTATGACAGCCGACATTTGAGTATGAATAAAAGAATAGCTAATACAAAGTCTAAATACACTGGACTTTGTTTTTTTCAGCTCTTGTGATGATTGGCCATGAACGTTAGTCGTTTCTTCCGTGAAATACATGTGAATTTGCAGCAATAGGAGAAAGATTGGAACTGCAAAAAAGGAATAATCTGCGTCACTAGGGTTAAAAAACTGGGGAGACTTGAATCTTGATATTCTAAAGATTATTTTTGATGGTGTGCCCACCTCTGACTTGTCTTGCATGTCTCCATCGTATGCCGTTCTTGGCAATATGGCTGTTGGCACAGCTTGTGCTGAGGAAAAGATGTGCTTGATTTGGGTGTAATTAGGGATGCTCTTGCTAATGCTCTGTCAGCCAGCAGTAACAAGATTCAACATCATGGTCTTAATGAAATAGTTGAGTCACCAGAAAAGTGCATTCATAGGCGATAATATTGATGAAACTGGTAAGGAGTTTACTGGAAGATAATAATGCATTTGGGGTTTATTGGGAGAATTGGTGATTATCTACCAGAACCAATTTGATTTCTCAAGATCTTGAGATTTTAGACAATCATCTCAACTATATTTTTGCAAAGATGAACATTATTTGTAAAAATCCTCTAGCACCTCATGCATATTTGGTATGACTTATATAATAATCACTAGTGTTTATTTAATCTCAAAAGTTCTTTTCAAAGTTTTTTTATAATTTGATTTTATTTTGAATAGAGTTTTTGGGGATTAAACAAACTATTTTGCTTTTGTCAGTAAAAGCTCAAATTTTGAGCTTTTGGCATAAAAGTGAAGAGTTTTTTTAAAAAAGTTAAATTGGCTAGAACACTAATTATTTATTTTATAATTTTATTTTATTCCTTTGATAATATAAATTTAACAATTTATCTATTATAATAATTTGACAATTTTAATAAAAACTCTCATTGACAATCAAACAATTAATTTTTTTTAAAAACCCTACTTACTAAAACTCTACTAAGAAAAACTTTACTTGAATAAAGCTCTGCTGTTTTGTAAGGTTTCCAATCTTTTCTTTTCCATGCATTCTACATAAGATTTTGATATCTATATCTTTCCCATTTCATGCAATTTCCATGTTATTTACATATTATTGGTATATTTCTCTCGTTAGGACAGAACAAATGGTCTTGAGACATCAGTGCTATTTCGCTCCACACCAATAACATGAAAGGGTTTATACTAGCAAGATCTAACTGGAAAATTTTTAAATTAGTACGAGTAGAGGAAAAGGCCGATCGAGTAGCGTGATAGCAAGATGTAATGGGCCTAGCTGATTAATTCTGAAGCGTCTATTTCTCTAGAAACTGTATTTGTAAAGTGAATTTCTTTTATAAGTAACCATTGTATAGCTAGAATTATATAGAAAAGCTAACTAGTGTATATATGCATTAACTATAATGTATAGCTTTTACTTTATAATACTGCGGAAAGATATTTATTTTTAAAGAACTTTTGATAATTACTTCCAATTTTGAGTTGTTGATGGTTATGAAGCTGTAGTTTTGCCCATGAAGGACTGATTTTATAATGTTATGAAGTGTGTATTTCTTTATGTTTGATTGAATATTTATTTTATCCTATTTTTTAGGGGTTTCTTTAAGTGGCCTTTGGAGATTAGAATTCCAAATGAGTTATTAGATTGCAAAAATTAGTGACAAAACTGTGACTCAACTAGTTTCTTGATAATCTCAACTTCCATCTTCTCAAACTGTTGTATGTATGTAGTGCAGTCGCACAATTGAATCTTACAATTTATACATATGTAATCAACTTTATTTATATGTCACAGAAATTTATATTCCAAGATATTGCTGACGAATGCCAAAATACCGTAAAGCCATTCAAAGCTCTAAGCAAAGTCTTCTCCAAATTCAAAATATCATAACTGGGGTCCTAGTGCACACGCCAAGGCTTGTGAATGTGAACCAGGATAAAATATATATCAATTGAGCTGAGAATTCAAATCTTTTTGTTTGCAGGAATACATCTTCCGGGGGTCATGATACAAAAGCAGACGGTAAGAATTCACAATATATGGTACACATGGTATTGACTAGCTAATTAAATAAAGTAGATAAACTTATAATTATTATCCAATTAAGAGATGGTGTTATTAATTAAGTAAAAAATTAAAGTGTATAACGTATTCACTTCTTTGATGGAAGGAAGGGAAAGAGTAATGTTAATCTCACTTCTTTAATAGTAGGAGTTCGAGAGTCCTAAATTATGTCTTAAGTCTAACTATTAAAATATCCTTAGCCTAGTCAAATTTATGCTTGCTAAAAAATTATTTTTATTATAAGAGAAATGCTATAATGTGTAATAGGCTAGAAAATACCTTTACGAAATTTTGTAAATGTAGAGAGCTTTTAATATTTGAACAACTAGTAACATTAACATTTGTCTCCTATCACTAGTCGGGCACATTGCACCAAGGATTCATGTGTCGCTATTGATATTAGATCTAACAGCTTGGGTCTAACAACCAAGTAGACAAGAAAACTCATGGCTTATAAACTAGTCCAAGAACCCTCTTGTTAGCGATGTGGGATGTAACAATATATGCACCCATTTGTAGAATAGAAAATTAAAAACAAACAAGCTGAGGAACCTATGGCACACCACACGACCTTGTCAAGCTGCATGCAATGACTTTCTTTATATGATTTTTAATTTGCTGTTAACATCCTATCCACAATTAATTAAAATTTTTAGGAGTCTCTAATCCTTGAAGCCATGGATAGGTAAGGTACTCCATATATAGAGACACCAAGGTTCTATTTTTATCATTTATGACACAACTAAATATACACACTCTCTACAAAAAGGCTAAGGTCTCCTTCAACCTACGACCATCATTTTAGAGAGCTTGCAAGCTCTCAATACCATAAATATTTCAAGTAGGTGACTTGAGTGTTGGAGTGTAGTCCTAGGCTACTCCAACTCTACCTCTAAACTCCTTTTATTGTTTTGTAAGTCTAAGGCATCGTTTAAGCTCACACTCCTAATCTGACCTTTCACCATTACCATCCTTCTCCCACTCTTCTTCATCTCTTTTAAAGCCCTAAGCAGCCCACACACTGCAATTAAGTGAGGTACCCTGTATCTTAAAAATAAATTTATTATTTTAACTAGGTTTTCCTCTTTTCTTTTGCACCCAAAATCTGCCTAAAAGAAGGTCTATTGAAAGATAGGGTGTTATTGGGGATTTAGATGTGAGAAAAATACTAAAGTAATTATAATAATTTTTCACATAATGGATTTTTTTCTCATCGTCTTTGGTGGCTATGGCTTTTCTCCAATATAAGAGTTTTTCACGTAAATTATTGTGTTGTGTGATTAGTTTTATTCTCCATATTTTTTTATTTATTATTTATTAGATATGTTTTCTTGTGAGATCTTAGGTGGGATTAAAATTTCCTAATAAATAGTATCGGAGCTAAGGTTGTTCTACAAAGCAATAATGCTTGCATATAAATTTTCAAATCCTATAAGGATTGAGGTTGAAAAGTTTGATAAAAGAATTAATTTTGGCTAGTGGTAAATTCAAGTTAAGAATGTATTGATTCAATCTAGGCTACACAAGGCTTTGAAGGGTAAACCATTCCCTGTTTCTAACAGTGAATTTAGGAAACTATTATTATAAGCGAAGAAGATTAGGAAGAATTTGATGAAAAAGCTGCAAGTGCTATACGATTATGTTTAGCAAAGAATGTTCCGGCTAAGTAGGAAAATTTCCTTCGACAAAAGAACTTTGGGAGAGGCTAGAAAGTTTGTATAAGGAAAAAAAACATCTCTAATCATTTATATCTTAAGGAGTGATTTCACATGTTGAAAATGGCTGAAGGTACAAAAATTTCTAATCATCTTTGTGTTCTCAATAGCATTGTGACAAAATTAGAAGTAATTAGAGTTGAAATTGAGGACGAGGACAAGACACTTAGGTTATTGTGGTTTCTTTCAACTTCCTATAAGCATTTGTTGCCTATTTTAATGTATGAGAAGGAGACTGTGGATCTTTAAGAAATTATTAGCACTCTACTTTTGGAAGAAAGAAGGCTGAGTGGTGGAAGTAATGAAGCTTTTGATGATTCTACATTGAGAGTTGGTAAGTGAAAGAAAAATAACTTCAAAAAGAAAAGAGTCTATTGGGTGTGTGGACAATTAGGACACTTTAAAATAGATTATCAGAAAACAATAGAACATGTCCAACAAGTGGCTCCAAGTTAGTAAATAAAGATATTGATAATATTACTAGAGGAAAGTCTCCCGTTATTGTGGGAGACAATGGTCCCCTGTAATAGATGACGAAGAAATCCTCATGGCAAGCCGCTGGTGCCATGGAAAAGGATGTGTTACTACTAACAAGTCCACAAGATTTGCACATAAGGCATTGTTTGGCATTTATGAAAAGTGTGTGGTGGAATTTTTATATTGATGATTAAGGACTCTTAAAGAAGCCAAACATGAGATTAGGTATTTTCAACAAGGTGATCGACATGTGCTGAATATGTATACTTTGGATAAGGTGGAGTATGATGATTATCAATGTAAAGAATTATGGCTGCTAGATTAAGGACAAGATTTTACCCATGGTATAGCAATTCTCATAAGCCCTATGTGAGAGTGGTTTTGGCAGAGAAAAGAATATGGAGATGATATGGTTATGTGGATACATGGTGGATTATGTTTTGTCGCTTAATTGAAAAATTCGCAAAGGTGGAGATTATTAGGAAATACGTCTCCTTTTTCAATATGGTTTTTCTAGGATATTTTCCTCTTTAGTATGATTCTTATTTAACAAATAAGTAATTTTTCTTTTAGGACTTAACTTATTCAAGGAGGAATGCAACTTATACAAGGAAATAAATACTTTTCCTATAAGAAATAATTACTATCTATGGGGAGGTTGGATTCACTTGTTTATATAACATAGCAATTAGTTCTCTGTAAATTGACAATTTCTAGTTTGAGAGAAACATTAGATCTATTGAGAGATTGTGTATTATTAAGGTTTTGGATATAAGCCCACACCCGAAAAAATTATAATTGGGGATAGTTCAGGCTTGTCCCTGAATTGAGCGAGGGTCAAAATGGAAACTCGATGCCCATTTAATTTTAAAAAAAAAATGATCATTTTTTAATATTTAATCCTTTTTTAAAAAAAAAAAATAATTTTGAATATACATATTTAAAGATAAAATTACAAATGAAAAATTTTTAACAACCTCCAAATAAATGAAAACATAATAATTCTATGCTTTCAACATAATTACAAATGATCAAATTTCACAAGAAAAATTTAAATAATATTAAGCCTTCAACATAAACTTGTAGTAGCTTCTCACTAACCATCACCATACCCTTGGCTCGGCGATCAGCTGTTCGATGAAATGACTGACAAAATACTAGAGTCTATTGGAAAATCAAAGGAGAATATTCTTCTGTTTTCTTATAGAAAATAAAAGAATATATGCATCATAAACCATTCCAAAAGAAGAACAAAAAGAAACAACTCACTTTAATCTTAGTGGCAGTATTATACAGTGGCAAATCTAAAAGCTTAGTTGTCAATCACTCAAGTCATGGCTGCAGTCTTTGCTTCAGTGCTACGTAACCAAGAATCAACTAGGAGGTGAATGAAAATGCACAAAATGACTCAAATCAATGAAACCAAAAACAACTTAAAATAAATAAATAAACATGCAAATTAAAAAGAAAAAGAAAAATAGAAAAAGTAGAAATCTTTGGCAAGAGTAAATGATTGGCGTGGCGGAGTGTTGGTGAGTGACAATGAACAGTGGTGGTTGACATACTATTAGTGACAAAAAACGGTGGCAGTTGATTGGCTATTAGTCTTTTTAGTTTTCTTTTGGGTAATGAACATTAACTAGATTAAGGAAATTAGGGTACTAGAAATTTAATTTATTTTCTCTAATAATTATTTTTGGTTCGGGGTTTAGGGGCTTAGCAAAATCCTCAAACCCGTACTTAAAAATTTTTTACAATTGAAGGCTATCCCCAAAATTGACCCAAATTTATTTTAAAGTTTTTTAGGAGCCTATTTCTGCCTCGAATTAATTGGAAGCCCACGAGTTTGAGGGTCCACGAGTATTGCTGCTATTTATAGAGAAAAGTACTAGAGTGATTGTAAAATTTTTCATATAATGGATTTTTCTACCATCATCCTTGGTAGCCAAGGTTTTTCTTCGGATTAGGCGTTTTCTACGTAAATTCTTATGTTGTATGATTAGTTTTATCCTTCGTCTATTTTCTGCTCATTATTTTGTTTGATATTTTTGTTTGCAAGATCTTATGTGAGATTAAAATTCCTTAAAAAATCTATTGGGTGATTTCTTAATATATAAGCGTGAGTGCGCAAGTGTATACAACAAGTAATAATAAAGTGCACTAAAATAAATCAACACGTCTCACACAAGGATGTAATCACTAAAAATGATGTAGTTGAGTGAATTAACTCACTTAATGGTATTGACTGTTTTTTCTGTTACAGTACTATTACCACAACATTGGGTAGAATCCTAATGCATTCTTAGCTGTCGCTTGTTAAATTTCTTATATTTATATGCAACCTAACAATGACCAGATGATAAATCACACAAGATATAACATTATACGATCAAGGTTCCTAATTACCCTACAAGGTGAATACCTATGTCTAGTTCATCACTAATTTTAAATTAAGTATAGCCCTATTCAAATTGAGTTAACCCAACATGGAAAACCTAATCTAAAACCAAGTATTGCTTTGATATTTTCTACTAAAACAGACCCTTTTTTGGCTCTCTCTTAGCTTGTATCATTAAATGGGTGGTCAGCCGAAATAGTGAATGAAATTAAGCACTATCAAAACAAAATGTTATAGCAGTCATGCAGCAACACAACAATTTCAGTTAATAAACCGTTAAGCTTATCATTCACTCAACCACAAATAGATTGAGTTCATGATTTGTATCAAAACAAAAAATAAAATCAATTCAGCCATCACATACATCATCATGAATGAAAGAAAACAAAGAGAATATAGATAAAGGTGAGTGATCTTTTTAGATTTCTTGATTCTTCTTCTTCACGCCTGCAACTTCTTATTAACCCTTGAATTTCTTATCTCTTTGCTATTTTCTTTTTATTTTCTTGTTATTTTTTTTGTGGTTGATGGCTCATTCATTTTCTTTTGTGTGCGCTTCTTTTTATAATTGAAAACTAGGGCAACTAGACACTTAGGGCATGCATTTTTCATATTTGGAAACTGTAGATCATAGATTTTTTTTTTGAGATTTGCGAAATTTTTTCTCCTCTCTTGTTCTAGGATTGCTACAGCAATCGTGCTATAGTAATGTACTGTTTCAGACTAGTTTCTACTTTTTTGCAGTTAATTTCCTTCTTTATTTTTTCAAGCCTATTACACAATATTTCTTCTTTGAATTTGCACTTCCAGTTGCCTACAATGTAAACACATAATCTAAGCACACACAATTGATTCCAAAATCACTTAATTTATTGCAAATAACTAAAAATAGAGAAATATGCAAAATTAAGCTAAAATGCAATTAAAACACATCATTTACTCTCCAAGTAATTTTGATTTAAGTCTAAAAGTGTCATTGATAACTCTCATTTCATAGAGTTATCAAAATCATAAGTGAAACACTAAGAAAAAATTAATCTTAAATTATGTATTTTCTTTTGTGTAGATTTTATTGAAAGCAATAGCTATTTATAGGTTAATTTGATCAATTGCTTCATTTTCAAGACAGATGTTAATTTTACATGATTCAACCCTTCTGGAGTGCAACAGCAACTGTTCTTATGGCATGCAGAATTTTTAGTCTAGACACAAATAGCGAAATGCTGACACAATATAGAAGCGGTATTAGATATCGTTCTAGCATACATTCTTGAAACTCAGAAAAAGGGCTCCCATAAGGGAGAAAAATATCTCAATTGAGAAAATACTGAATATTATTGATGAAAACTTAAAGGTGTTATAATAAGCTATAAATAACAAGCCTATATATAATAATATCTAACTTAATCCTAATCATTCTCAAAATAAGAGAAATAATCTAAAATCCTAATTAGACTAGAATTATAAACATGACTCAAATAAGCTTTCTAAAATAAGATAAATTCTAATAAAATAATAAATGCTAAATTGACTTAAAATCTATAATTTCTAATTTATTCTATCCTATATGCTTCTTACATCAAATATTGCCTTACAAGAGGTCCAAGATTTTTCTTATATGGAACTGATTTGTTAATGATATAAATTAGATTTTTTTATTTGTCATTCGTAGTCAGAATGTTTTACAAAAGCATTTTAAGAGCTTTACACTTTGTGCTGTTCCAGGAGATCTAGACTACTTCTCTGAAAAAATAGTAGAAATGTGTTACAATAATCTATTCTTTAGTTGGTACAAATGCATCATCTCATTCTTGTACCTATCCCACAAAACAAAGAGAAGTCAGCACTCTTCGTCTGTTCTAGTTAAATTGACAGAGGCTAAATTCATGCTAACTAGTGTTTAAACGAAATAAGGTTGAAGTGGAAGCCTAACACTTAGCTTAAAACATTCAAAGTACAATGTGATATATCCTTTTGGGCTGTGACATCTGAAGGGATGACTAATACAAGGCACCGTAACATATACATTATAATGTATATTGCAAACCTCTTGGTGTTTATATAGATCACTTTTTTTAGTATTACACTTCATTTCGTCAATAGGGTAAGACCCGACCTGAGATCCACCACTGACTTTTCTCTTTTTGGTTGGTCTAGCCTCGTTTAGAGTGGTTTCCTCTCCATTGTTTGCCTCACTAGCACTCTCTCCTCGAATTTCACTAAGAATTTGATAGAACTCAAATCCTCACTAACATTACCACTATTCGACATATCCCCTTTAGGTGAGGTAGAAGCCTCAAGGGACATTCTTCTTGTACTATCCCGAACACTAGTCTTGCCTAAGTTTTCTAAAGGAATTTTTGGATTAAAAATAGGACCTTTAAGCATATTAGCCAAAAAATTCAACTCATCATCATCATCAATCTCAACAACTTTATCTTCACCCTTTGATATTTTTCCAAAAAAATAACCAAGAATTGAAATCCAAAAGCCATAGTAACACCCACAAAAAACCCAACAAATATAAGCAAAATTGACAAACAACCAGTGATAAATTCAGGAAGCAGTACTTGAGGACAAGCTAAGAATAATGGTAGGGTAACAGAAGAAAGCACAGTTTTCCTTTGTGAGAGACTTTAACCTCTAAGAATGTAGTAAAGGACGAAAGAAGATGAGAAATAGGTAAATTAGGTATTTATACGGTTTAAAAAGTAAAGGAAAATGAAGCGGTGTTGGTAACGGCTTGAAGAGATAAGTCTTCATTTTGAAATTTAAGCACATGGTCCAGCATGTGCCACATCACTCACATTAAAAACAAGGCCCATTGTTCAAATAAATGAGGCTTTGCTAAACAAGATTAACTTTAAAGCTGAGTGGACTCCGGAAGATAGGATATTGCTAGGAATATTATGGTCGTGTGTGGCTAAGTGGTCGGTCTAGCCACTGTGAGAGTGGAATGGTTACTTATTTAGCGCATGCGAGAATAGCTAGCACTTTCATTCCTCCTTTTCTAGAGCTCTCACAAAGTTACTTAAGACATAAGCAAATTAGGGTGTATTTGACATACCGTAATTGTATTATGTTGTATTGCATTATTTTAATACAGGTGTATTGTATTATTTTAATGCAAGCATATTATATTATATTGTATTGCAGTAGCACTATATTACAATAATATTATACAATGCTTGCTGTTACACCGTATTGTATTAATTTTTAATTATATTATATTTGGTGTTGTATTATATTAGTTTCTTTAGATTAATTTAAATTATATTTTTAGAAAATAATATTTATTATTACCTAGAAAAATATTAAATGTAGAAATCATAAATTCAGAAATTTAAGATTAGTTTTAGTATATTTTAGTATAAATGTACTATGTAAACATAATGATATTGTTGTTTCTCTATAAAAGTAAAATATTACTTTATCAATATATTTTCACATCCCACAAATTCGATATATTATCGCTTTAAATAATATAAAAAATTAAAGATTATTGAACAAATAAGAAATAATACAAAAAGGTAAAAACAAAATGATAATAATAGTGTAAATTTCAACTAGAATGGGCTTTAGGTGTGTGTCCAAGAGTAAGACACAGAAACACGCCACCACCTTCCACCATAATTCCCATAATTCCATGCGTAGATACCCCCCTCCTCTCTTTCTTTAAAACCTAAACCTCGCTTATCTCCTCAGAAAATTTCTCTCGTTCGAAAACCCATCAGTATTATCCCAGAAAATCATAATGGTTTCCTCGGAAAAAACAAATTGGCGATTAGATTACCTTTTGATCGATGATATCACTGTCCTTGATGTCAATTTCTCCTTTTTTGCTTCTGGTTTCACTTGGACTATTCAACAACCAATTAACGGGCCGTCAAATGGTTGTTACTTATATTAAAAAAATAAAAATGGACTTTACATATTATTATGGGTTTATTTTAGACGTGCTTAAATTGGTGGAATGTAAATGAAACATGCAATTGAGAAAATGCAATTAAGATGAGTAATTGTAATTGAGACGTGCTTAAATTGGTGAAATGGTTAGTTCCAAGGAAATGTGAGACACGACCATTTCGGGTTCCTTAAGGGTCAAGGTACTTAACAAGGGCACTAGCTATGGTTTGTATAGATTAACTAATGGTAATGTATATGTAGATTAGCTAGGGTTTGCACATATTAACTAACGGTAACGTAATTGTATTGATAACCAGCGATAGTGATAGATGCATATAGAAAAGTGGGCAAAGGAACTTTTTGTTGTGGAACTGTAGGTTGAGCAATTATTAATATTCTGGTGATTGTGACTTTTGGAGAAATATAAATGTGGTGATAAGCAAATGCGAAAAAAAATTTAACATAATAATTTATATGGTTTGCTGTAAAGCTTACGTCAATGGGCTAAAAACTGAAAGATAATTTTACTAATAAAAAAAATTACAAAAGTGAGAAAAAACTCTCAAAACCCAGAGGCCAAACACACCTAATTTGATCCTTACTAGGTCACCCAAGTAGAAGCTCTATCGAATTTCTCAAATTACTTAACTTGCAATTGCTCTCAACTCTTTTAAACTGAGATTGTTTTAAAGTTCTTCCTTTCTTCTCTATTTATAAGAAGGTATGGTTATACTTTTACTCTTCAACTTGGCAAATTGTCAAGTTTGGTGTGCCACCAATCTCTAATTTGTCAAGCCAAATTGTGTGGAAAATTTAGCTTTGACGGGCACCTAATTTTCTACCCAAAAACTAACATTTCAATAATTCTCTACCTCGGGCAAAGATTTAATAAATCTGAGCCAACTATCAACAAACCATCCTCTAGTCTTTGCCTTTTCTAACTACTTTCAAACTTCTAGGTTATTGATCAAGTTTAGACAATGCTCAAACTTGATCGTTGTCACTACCTTTGTCAACATATATGTAAGATTCTTTGCAGTCTTGATTTTCTGAAAAAGAATCTTCCCTTCATCAATAAATCCCCACACAAAGTGAAATCGTACGTCAATATATTTCGTACGTGCATGATAAACTTGGCTTTTTGCTAAGTGAAAAGTACTTTGACTGTCACAATACATGTTTACATGTTCTTAGACTAATTTCAAGTTTTCAAGCAAGCCTTATAAGCAAATAAACTCTTTAACAGCCTCTGTAATTTCCTTGTACTCGAATTTTATGGCCGACAGTGCAACTATAGACCGTAATATAGACTTTCAACTAATTTGCCCTCTAGTAAAAGTAAATAAATATCTAATGGTTGACCATCGTTTGTCCAAATCATCAGCATAATCAGAATCAACATATCCAATCATACCTTGACCAAGTGTATCATCTCGTTCAAACAATAAACCAATATCCACGATCTTCTGAATGTATCGTTCACAACTTGCTAATGCCCTTTTCCAGAATTGTACATATACCTGCTAACCATGCTAACGACTTGTGAAATATCAACCTTGTACATACCATTACATGCATCAAGCTACCAACTGCATTTAAATATGGAACTTGTAACATGCATTCTTGTTCCACATCTATCGAAGAAGATAATTTTGCAAAAAACTTAAAATAAGAAGCCAACTGGGTATTCACAGGTTTTGTCTGTTTAGTCATGCCAAGCTATTATAATACCTTCTTCAAATATTACTTTTGAGACAAGTTGACTTTGCCATGTTCTCTCTACATATTTCCATGCTAAGAATCTTCTTACCTTTACCTGGATCTTTCATCTTCAATTCTTGATTTCGTTAAGTCTTCAACTTATCAATCTCATCTTTACTTTTTGATGCTATTAGTATATCATCGACATGCAAGAGCAAATATATGAAGGATTCCTTTTGTAACTTGCAAAAATACACACAATTATCAAATTTATTTCTTATATACCTTTTCCTTTTCATAAATCGATTAAATTGCTTGTACTACTGCCTTGAAGGTTGTTTCAATCCATAAAGTGACTTTGTCAATTTGCAAACCTAATTTTCTTTTCCAATAACTTTGAATCCATTTGGTTGAGTCATATCGATTTCTTTTTTCAAATCACCATGTAAAAATATAGTTTTCACATCAAGCTAAACTAGTTTAAAATCAAATTACGCTATTATAGCTAGCAAAATTCGAATAGATGAATGTTTTACATATGGAGAAAATACCTCATTTTAGTCTACTATTTCCTTTTGAGCATAACCTTTCACTACCAATCTAGCATTGTATCGAATTTCATTCTTATGAGGAAATTCTTCTTTCTTTGCATATACCTATTTGCACCCAATTGTTTTTTTTCCTTGGGCAGCTTAACTAACTCTTGAGTTTCATTCTTATGAAGAAGTTGGATTTTTTCTTCAATTGCTAGTTTTTATTGTATACTTTCATGATTACTTATTGTTTTTCTATAAGTGGAAGGAGCATCATTTTCTATAACTAGAAGTGCATAGGCTACTATGTCAATAAAGCGAGCAGGCTTATGAATTTCTCTTCGCTGCCTTCTATATGTAATTGAACCTTGTTGCTGTAAAGGTCCTTGGGTCAGAATTTTTTCTTCATCTTCAGTTGATAAAGAGTCATTATCCAACTCATCAACAAAGTTGGATCAATTTTAACCTTTTCGAACTCCACCTACCGTGAGGTACTATTGCTCTTGTCATCCTTTTCTGAATCTTTTTGTTTTCAAAATGGCCAATTCATCCAAAGTCACATCTCTGTTGAAAATAATCTTCTCTATAATAGGATGCCAAAGACGGTATCATTTTATCCCAGTAGTTGTACCCATAAATAATGTTTTCTTTGATCTTGGGTTTAACTTAAATTCTTTTAAATGATAATAAGCAGTGGAACCAAAAACATGTAAAGAATCATAATCAGTAACAGATTTACTAGTCCACATCTCCATAGGTGTTTTGTCGTCAATTGCAGTGATGACAAACAGTTAATCAGATGGCACACATTTACAACTGCCTCAGCCTAAAATTTCTTAGCCAATCCAGCATTGGAAGACATACACTGAACTTTCTCTAGTATAGTTTGGTTCATATGTTCTGCCACTTCATTTTATTATAGTGTATCTCTAACAATGAAATGTCGTATAATGCACTCATCTCAGCATTCTAAATTTGCATTTTTTCAAGAAACTGTTGATGTTGATATAATAATTGTGCTTCCTTAGAAATAGCACAAGTTATTTCTTCTTATGCCTTTCATCACCATCAACACCCCAGCTATAAATTTTAAAATCCATCTCTCAAAGTTATTGTAAGCCCTTTAGATTCTAAGACTCCTAATGAGATGAGATTTTTCTTCAAGCTTGGTACATAGCAAACATTTGTCAAGACTTGGATTGAGCTTTCATGATTCTTCGATTGGATTGAACTTATTCCCATGATTTTGCAAGCATTGTCATTGCTAATAAAAACAACTCGACCATCCAACTCCTTGAAGCTAAAAAACCAACCCTTGTTAGGACATATATGGTAAGTGTAACCCGAATCCAAAATGCATTCTTTTGAGTGACATGTCAACGCCATGCTAATTAACTAAAATCTAACTACTTATCATGCTATGCTACACATGCATAAGAAATAGCCTTACCTTTTTGTAACTTAAGACAATTCTTTTTTCAATGACTTTTCTCATGACAAAAAGCACATTCATCTTTGGCAGGCCTCCTTTTAGACTTACTCCTTTTTTTAAGTCTGTGGCTTTGTGAACGATCTCTTGCTATCAATACTTCTGCAATTGTATCCATGTGATCATTTCTGTCTTTCTTTTTAGTCTCAAAGCTATACAACGCACTGTATATGGCATTGAATATGAGACTGTCCTTCCTATAAAGCAAAGTGGTGGTGAGATAATGATTTTTATTAAGAAAGGAATTCAATAGCAACAATGCCTTTTCTTCATCCTTAAATTTCTTATTCAAATTTAGCAAATCTGCTAATATCTTATTAAATGAGTTCATATGGTCATTCATTGACATACCAAGTGTATATGTGAATTGATAAATTTTTTTTCTTTATATAAAGCCTACTTTCAAGGCTTTTTTTCATGTATTTTTTTTCTAGTTTTTTCCACAATTTCTTTGTTGATAATACTCTATAGTTGTCAATTGATCTTTGTCCACTTTTTGTCATCCACAATTTCTAACTCTTGCTGACATAAGACATCCAATATCTCACATTGCCACATACCAAAATTATTAGTACCATAGGATTTCTTCACTTCAAACTCTGTATTAATCACAATAGTCCTCGCTGATGAAGAAGATGCGACACTTTTGCCATCCTTCTTAACCCAAATAACCAATGCTTTCAACAACTATTTACACTTAAAAAACAACTTTGATGATGTTAATTTTGCATGATAAATGCAACATGAAAGTTCTCAAGAGAATGGAGTGGTCACAACGGTCCCACTTAAAATTTAAAGTCCTTGGACTCTTATTGCCTTGTTAACAGAACTTTTCTAGACATGCATAAATACACACTACTTATAATAGCTTGTCTCCCAAGTACAAATAGCCTTCTCCACAATATACATGAATAGTACCGTATACGTGAATAGTGCCATATACTCCAATCACGAACCATCAGCTTTGATACCACTTGTTGTGCTCTGATACCAATTGTTGTTGAAGCGCAAGTTAAGCAATTATCAATATTTTGATGATTGTGATTTCTGGAAAAATATAAATGTGGTGATAAGTAAATGATAAATGAAAAAAAAAATTGAATACAATAATTTATGTAGTTCAGCGTAAAGCCCACATCCACAAACAAAGATAGGGGGATAATTTTATTAATAAATATGAATTTACAAAAGTGAGAAAAAACTCTCAAAACCTAAAGCCCCAAATACACCCAATTTGATCTTTACTAGAGCACTCAAGTAGAAGCTCTCTCGACTTCATTCGCAATTGTTCTCAACTCTATAAAATTGGGATGGTTTTAAAGCTCTTCCTCTGGGCTCTATTTATAGGAGTGCATAGCTGCACTTTTTCTCTTCAACTTGGCAAATTGTCAAGTTTGGTTCAAGTTTGATGCATGCTACCAACCTCCAATTTGTCAAGCTAAATTGTATGGAAAATTCAGCTTTGCTGGGCACCAAATTTTGTGCCCCAAAAACTGACTTTTCAACGCTTTTTATAGGCTCAAGGTCAAGTTGGCGGAACTCTAATCCTAAAGATTAAGAAAAGTGAGTCATTGTCAAATGCTACAGAACCATAGTCTATACGATGATGTGTCCAAGCACTTCAATAAAGGATTATGAGATACATATATTTAAAAAAAAAAATTAATTATGGACTATATAAATTCAGCATACAATATGTATAAAAATGTATTGGACTTGAAGAAAGGAAAAATTGTCATTAATTCGATATAAGAACCCGTGAATCTTGCAGGATATCCTCTCAATTTTGTTGATTATCGAAGGCAGATACAAAGTTTGTCGTACGATTAATTTTGGCGCCAATTGAAAGAAACAGACCCTCCCTTAACCCATTACATAAAGTGATCTTGTGAGACTGCTTCTCATAATCTGCAAAAGCACGTTACTATCTAGAAAATTTCTGTTAAATTCTCTTGTCTTTTTGTTTCTTTTTTTCCTTTTTTTTTTGTAAGTAATCGTGCAATAAGTTCTCTTGATATTACCCTATCATTATGATATTATTATTCAATTTCTCATATCTGGTCCAATTAATAAATTAGAAAAGAGTATATAAAATTAAAACGAACATGGGTTGTTAAGTATATATTATTGAGGTCATTAATTTACTAATTTACATTTGATTGGCTGGGAGTCATCTGCATTTCCATTATTATACCATTGCACCATCTTCTTTATATAGCCCTATGGCTGGGTGATGCAACTACAACAAACAAAAAACGACACCATGTTAACTGAATTAGGTCGTGTCATGCAAGCACAGTCCGAAATTTGTTCTCCCTTGGTGTCTTTTTCAGAATTTAATTTTTTAAGTTTAGCCTGACAATAGTTAAGTCTATGTACATATAAATTGCAACTCTTATCACTGTTGTCAAATTAATGAAATTATGTAAAGAGGGTAGTTATTGGCACCCCTTCATTATTCTTATAAAACCCCACTTCAACAAAAATTATAATTGAGGAGAAATAAGAATTAAGCACACTTAAATTTATTTTTCAACAAATTACTTGTATTCATAATTAGTCCTTTATTTTTTAATTTCCTACATTTCGCTTCCTATCTAACCAAAATAAATTTCTCAAATTTAAAATAATCTATTGTTCTTTTTCCATTTTTTATTGATTTTGTACTTAAGATAACTTTCAAATTATAATTTAAAATAATGCAATTTAAGCAGATGACCGACATTAAAAAATTTATTACCTAGAAAATTTTTTAATTTGTATGTAGGATAACAACAAGGTAGCAAAAGAAAAGAAAAATAATAGATTACTACATTGAGTTTTAACACAAAAAAATAAATTAAAAACAAGAAGAGTACATTTAAATAAAAAACGAAGAAACTGATATATTTTAAAAGGGAAAATGATTGATACACTTCAAACGTTTAAAAAAAGGGACACAAAACTCTCCCTATAAGAAAGACATTTAAACCCTAAGCTTGGATTTATTTAAATAATTAGAATGTTAATATGATATATTCCTTTGCTAATAATCGGTGAATTTATCTAAGAACCCTCGTCAAAAAATCACAAAATTCAATCGATTACCAACTAGAAACCCTCCTCCCCCAATCAAAAAATCACAAACCCTTAACAAAATCAGGGCCAGCAGTATTGAAATCCATTTTGAAAGGAGGGGAAAAAGAAAAGAAAAAGATTCAGTGTTCTTGTTTGTTTGCAGAGAAAAGAGATTAAATGCAAAGAAATGAAATGGATGAAAGATTCAGTTAATTCTGGGTTTATATAAGCGATTCCTCTCTCTAGAAACTGTTATGCTTTCTCTCTCTGGACAGTTAAGTTAGTTGTTTTCGGCGGCCAATTTTTGAGCTCAGTTTGGACTTACTTCTCTCAGGCTACAAGTTTCAACAGTTGGTCTGGTGACTAATAGAAATTTGCCACCTCAGTAATAGAATTATAAGTTCAGTTTGGATGCTAATCAAATCACAGACTAAGTGTGAATGATGGAATTGTTTGTATCATTTTCATGATCTGAAAAAGTATGGCAAAATCTCGTCGGAAAAATTAGATTGTTTAAGCATAATGCTTTTGCCAAATTTTGTTCCGAAGATTTCTTGGGAAAATTCCTAGCTCTCAGTCTCAACCTTGTTCAGCTCTTGTACTTAAATTTCACAGTACAATGTTAAGCTAAGATCACATAATTCGCAAACTACAACTTAAGAGGCAAGGATAAGCATATGGTGCTGTAAAATGTACAAGAAGCAGTTTTTTTGTTCAACGGAAAAAGAAAAATATGTTCAATCAACTTCAAAATGCAATCAATTTAAATATTTTCAATCAACTTCAAAATGCAATCAATGTGTTCATGGAAAGGTTTGAAGATTCAATCAACATTATCATCACCAAAGGGTATTCTTGAACACTGTATGCACCCAAAGCCAACATGTACACACTAAAAAAAATTAAAAATTAAAACCAATGTAGCATCTGAAATACAGTAACCCCTTAGTGGTCCATCTTTCTCCGAGTCAAATGCTTGTTAGTCTAACTACTGTCTAACGCAGCTCCTGAACGGTGCAATTATAGCATAACAATATCATCATTTGGATCATTTAGATCAGGAGCTGGGGTTGGGAAATCTGTGGAATGAATTGTCCATTCTCTAGGGTCTTGCATTGTCTCCTTTTCCGCTCTCTGGAATTTGGGTTTGATATTTCTCGATCTTCAGTTATCTCGGCAGTTCCCACTTGTCTCCAGCAAAATTTGCTTTTCAATTCATATTTCACAAGTCTGTTGTAAGTAGGCCTGTAGATCGTCCTGAAACAACATACAGATCAAAACACATCAACTAATTTCATATAGGCCGTTATACAGATATCTGCAAGCTGTGAAATGGGTTGGCGCTGCAATCACTGTAGGCAGGTACCTTGTAGAACTCTGTGACAAAAAGTCAGGAACTTTATCAGTATAAATTCCCATTTGTGTATTCAAAACAAACGAAAAATATAGGATCAACTTCAATACTGCAAGCTATCTTACCGCCTTGTGCTTGGATTACAATCTCATTGAGGGTTCTAAGTTTGATGCCTTTCCCAATTATGTGACAAGCAGCCAAGGGGTTATCTCTCACACGCCTAGCTAGCAAGAGTCAGGCAAGAATCCACAGCATGAACTGTAATTAATGAACACAATTATTTATGAAAATCTAACATGTATGGACTCCATATTCAATTATTAGAAGGGAGAAGCTCCACTTCCTTGGCCATCTTTGGACCTTTATAAATTGCTAAAGCTTCTACAAACTCCACATCGTTAGAAAAGGGATGTGATAGCCAGTGTTTATTGTTGTATCTACTTTCATCTTGTATCAGAGGGAAGCCAATGTTGATATTATAAGCTCTTCATAACTTAAGGAACTTCAGAGGATTCTGTTGTATTACAACTTACAAGTAGTATTAACAATACAACCGACAAGTCGTATGAAAAATACATACGACAGAGCGTATGAGAACTAATCGGAATTTAGCACCTCAGTTATAAGTTTAGTTTGGATGCTAATTAAATGACGTATCCTACTAAGGTTTTCGCTAATTTTTTTTTTTTTTAGGGCAAAAACAAATGAAATCAATATATTCATAAAAAGATTTGAAGGTTCAATCAACATCACTTCATCAAAGGGTATCTTGAAGTCTGTATGCACCTGAGCCAACATGCAGATACAGGCTGAGCCAGCATATAAAAAACTAATCAAAATGAGAAATGAAATCCCTTTTCTGAAATGTTCCCTGTTTCTCTGTGTTAATGCTTATTGCTGGTAACCCTACAGTATACTGCAGCTCCTGAATGGTGCAATTATGGCGTTATATAGTCCTCCAAAAGAAGTTGTGGCTTCAGCCCTGTCATCATCACTTGGATCATCTAGATCAGGGGCCGGGGTTCGGAAATCTAGCAAATTAATGGTCCGTGCTTCGGGGTCTTCAGAAGGTAACGTCATCCACTTGAGTTCAAAATTCATATCTGGGTCGATTTTGCCTTGTGGCTCATCCTCTTCATCTCTGTTTGAAATTGAGTTAAATGAGCTAGATGAGCTTGATGTTTCTAGACGACGGTTTATCTCTTCTTCCAATTTTTTCCAGTCCGCAGACTCCAAATCTCTCTCCAGCATAATGTGCTTTTCAATGCACATTTTATAAGTGTCTTCTAAGCAAGCTTCAAGATCCTCCTGAAACACTACAGAAACCAAAACTTATCCAGTAGTTTTGCAACTCACAGGGTGAAGAAACCAGTGCTGATGCAATAAGTGGATTTGTTTTGAATTGGTACCTCGTCCACATATTTGGTAACCCTACGAATCGTGTTTTCTTTTTCCCTGTAATATTGGTCATTAAACAGAACTCTGCATGCCGTGAAAATGGCTGAAGCTGCAATCACTGTAGGCAGGAACCTTGTAAAACTGATGTCTGTGGCAAAATGTTGGGATCTCGATCAATACAATATAGACTCCCATTTGTAAAATCAAAACAACAACAATTTAGAATCAACTTGTGTACTGTAAGCTATATTACCGCATTGTGTTTGGATTACGATCTCATTGAGGGTTCTACGTTTGATGCCTTTTCCAATTGGGATGATTCCAACAAAGAATTCCACAAAAGAAATAGGGGTTGCAACTCTCATTCTCCATTTAACTCCCGTGTTAATCTTTTGTTCCATCGACACTAATTGGACCTTCCTTACTACACGCGCATCAGTGTCCTTGTATTCATGATTATCCTTTTCCTTTTAATGAACATATTTGTAGACCACACAAATTAGAGAAAGAAATTCAATGTATCAACAAAGAAAGAGTAGAATAAATATTATGATTTTACCAGAAACTCATCATATGAGAAGGAAGTGCTTCTCACACTCCAAGAGATAGTCAGACAAGCATCGGCAGCAAGAACTATATCCTCTCTCATTTCTCCTAGCGTTCTCTGGTTAAAGAATTTCGAATTAACGAACACAATTATATATCTACGCAAATCTAACATCTGTATAGCTCAAAATTACGAGTTTAGAGATCGTAATATACCGGGACTTCATTTCTTGAAATGAAGCGATCAAACAAGTTCATGGCAGCATATGGTATCATTGCATCCAGATTATTAGATTTTGAGATCTACATGAAAGCACAACTAAACATAATTTACAAGAACAAGAAAGGGATTCAAAAGAAGCACATAAATCAAGGCAGCAAGAAAGTATTTTCCAAGAAACAGAAAATCCAAACTCTTCAATAAATTTCCATTCTTTTCTTTTAATCTGATTTGTCAGCAGTCAGACGAAATTAAACACAAGGTCCAGCTTCAAATATATTCTTCCAAATGACACAATCATTTTGAAATCTTTTCCACCCTTTACTTTCTTGAAAACCAAACAAGGAACCAAGAGGCAAGAATTCCAGAAGCACTTACTTGGAGGATCTGATGCATAGCAATTTTTCTGAGACTCTCTTTGTTGCTTTCTGCGTAGCCCTCGGCAGGCATCCAATGCATTTCCATTCCGAAGAACTTAGAAGGTTTTTGGTCGCGTAAAGGCTCTGGATTATCTTCATTGCTGTTTTTCATTTTCAAGAGAGAGAAAAGAAAATCAAGAGAAAAGAAAAATGCAGGAATTTAGTGAAAGATTCAGTTAATGCTTGGTTTTATAACTTGCTGTGATTCGCTCTCTTTGTGCTGCTTTCTTTGTTTTATCCCTCCAGACAGTTATATTCTCTTTGATCGTTAAGAATAAGCGGGAAAAATTTTTGGGGGCTTAGTGGTGACTTCCCTCAGGTACTTTATTTCAATGTGGTTGTCTGTGACCTCTGATGGTAAGTATTTGTTTAAAAGACTCTTATTGGAAAAAAAAAAAGCAGATATAAAATAATTTTAAAAGATCACCTTAACTGATTTAATATATTTTTATCCAAATAAAAAATTTCTGAATTCTGATGCTGATACAAAAAGTATTCTCATTTAATTATAAAACCATCTTTGATCTTGGTCTTATGAGAAAACCATTTGGGACCAAAAATAATATATTTTCTGAATGATAATAAAGAAAATATTTTCTTAGAATTCTTAATACAATTCCCTTGAAGTTCCCAAAGAGGTATGTTTTGGGATATTTTTCATGTAAACACAACTCACCAGAGCATGTAAATAAGTCTCACCTTGAAGTATCGTTTTAGGCTAATATCATCTATCAAATGCTATTTAGAAGGCTAATAAAAAACTGTTCAAATCCTGGGACTCTAGTGCTTAATGATAAATATGACTGGTACTGAACCGAAGTGCAGAACCAGAGGTGTCCATACAGTTCATAAATACCAGCTTAAATCTAACATTTAACATCTTTTACCAACCATGCAGATTATAACCTGCGTTCAAACAGAACTAGCACGAAAGGCTCAATATTGCCCTGCCAAGTTTGCTGTCTTCCTGTCATCCTAAAATGTAATTATATAATGTTAAATGTCATTTAATCGGCAAATATCTATTCAGTAGGAAATTAAAAAATCCAGAATTCAATCAATTCAGAGGAGAAGCCATGAGCAGTCAATAATAGCATGCTACTCTGGTGGAATCAAATTTAGAAAGCCATGCAGATTCAACCAAGTTTATTGTCAATGAAATTTCACACAATCTCGCATCCTGAGATTGCTTGGGACCAAATTCCTAGCTCTTAGACTTATCCAGTTATACTGTGAGCAGTTTTTTTATTCAACACGAAAATGTGTAAACCCAATCAATTTCGGCTTCAAATCAAATCAATACATTCTCAGAAAGATTTGAAGAGTCAACCAATGTCAATTTCACCTAAGGGTATTGTTCAAAACTATATGCACCCTTGGCCAACTAGTAAACACTACTAACCAAAATGAAAAATCGAAACCTGAAGATAATATCTCAACTCAGTTTGCATTGCATTCATTTAAGAGCGTATAAAAAGAGAAACAATTAAAAAGGTAGAACAATAGTGCCACAGCTAGTCTGTAGATCATATCTCAACTAGTTTGAATTATGTGCATTTAAGAAAGCAGAAGAAATGAAAAAAACAATCTAAGTGGCAATATCACAAAGTGCGACCACCAGCCAGCAGATCATAATACCACCACTAAATGAACAACAAGTCACATGTTTAAAGTGACCGTTTCAGGGCTACTTTTGAGAACTTCATAATATGCTTTGTTGCCATCTATGCTCCAGTTTAGGAAGCCATTTTGCATTCAGATCCCGAGCACTGCAGAAGAAGCATGGACTGACATGCAGTATAGACAGGTCTCCACTTTGTCCTGTTGGTTACAGGGCCACGTTAGGGGTTCAGTCAAGCGAGACCAACAATCACAGTTAGAATTCAACTTGAGTTTGCAAAGAAACTTACTGGGTCGATGCCTAAATTGAAGCATATATCCCTCACTTTCATTCTTGCATCACCGAATCTCCTTGGGGCCAGGAACTTCACTGTTAACAGCACAGCAGAGGCGGCAAGAACGCTCGGCCTAAATTCTGTCAAAGCTATCACTGTATATCGCATGGGAAATTAGTTGTTACATGTACACAGTAATAAAGATAAGTAGAGAGGAAAATGGAAGGAAAGCTACCATTTGCGTACAGTGTTACAGCCTTTTCAGTTGCTACTTTCTTCACTGACGCTTTGAGGTTTTGTGTCAATTCCAAATCTAGCAGAGAGACGAAATGGTTGACAAACAGATGCATTCTAATTGGTTGAACATTTTTTATGTTTTCAGCATCTGCTATGGTCCTAGACCAGCGTCTGAGTTCGGCTTGGCCAGCAGGTGTTTTTCCGAATCGATTCTGAGTTTTAAACCGTCAGTGAATACAAGCAGCAGCATCAAATGGGAAGATCTAAATTAAAAGACAAAACATTATACCCTCAACTCATCCAACGGAAGATTGCCTCCGTTTATTGTAAAGCCGAGAATCGTGCAACCAATAATCACTTTGTCAAGGGTAAGAAAGGAACCATTGTCCATAAGATCGCGATTCAGTGACACGTATCGATCAAATAAATTCATCGAATCATATGGGACATTAACATGGTGGCGAATGCCTCGCAGCATCTGATTAAGAAAAACAATTATCAATACAATGAAGAGACAACAAGAAGCAAGATAGTGAAAAGATATCTTTGGAGGATGAAACAGGGTGATGAGGTGTTTGCTTATGGTATCTAGCCGCAGAGAGGTCGACGTCAACAACATACACAACAGTTCCCATAAAGGCGAAAAGATAATATCTTATCTCAATTACAAGTGCCAAACACAATCACTAGACAATCAATAACCCCAACAAGCATGCGAAGAAGAGGAATAAAAACAAGAAGTTGAGGAATCACGAATATCAAGAAGCATCAGTAAAACAAGAATCAAGAACATCCAGAAGCTGAGACAAAGAATAAAGAAACAATAGCAAAACGCCAAGACTCTTACCCATTGCATCAAGAGTGATGCTCTCCCTCGGACCATTGAAGCTGTCTCGTCTGTGGCAAAGTACGGCAATGGGAGGAAGCTGGCATCTCTTTCAATTTCTTCATCCATAATTGCGATGAAACGGAGCTGTGAGGTGATATTATGATTTAGTAAACTATTCTTTTCAACTGAAACAGAATGCGTTAGGTGGAAAGAAAAACAAATTGCACGAATTGAGTGAAAGATTCAGTTAACCCTGGGTTTTATAATTTGCTTGTATTCTCGCTCATCTTTCTCTGCTTTATCTCTCTAGACGGTTATATTCTGTTCCTTCTTTAAGACTAAGCGGGAAAAACTTTTGGGGGCTTAGTGGTAACTTCCCTCAGGTTATTTATTTCAATGTGGTTATCTGTGTGACCTATAGCGGTAAGGTTTTGTTTAAAAGGCTTTTGTGAAAAAAAAAAGTGGATAAAATATAATTTTATAAGATCATTTTAAACGCTTTAATATATTTATATCTAAATAAAAAATTCCTGAATTCTGATGCTGATAAAAAAAGTATTTTCACATAATTTTGAAGTTACCTTTGATCTTGGTCCTATAAGACAACCATTTGTGAGCAAAAATAATTATTTTCTGAATGATAGCAAAGAAAATATTTTCTTAGAGTTCTTAATACAATTCCCTTGAAATTCCAAGAGAGGTATGTTTCCAGGATATTCTTCATATAAAAACAACTCACCAGAGAATGTAAATAAGCCTCACCTTGAAGTATCATTTAGGCTAACATCATCTATCAAATGCTATATAGAAGGCTAATAATAAGCTATTCAAATCCTGGGATTCTAACGGTTAATGATATGTATGATTGGTACTGAGCTGATGTGCAGAACCAAAGATATCCATGTAGTCCATATATACCGGCTTAAATCTGACATTTAACGACGTTTACCAGCCATGCAGATTATAACCTAGGTTCAAATAGAACTTGCACAGTAGGCACAATATTAGCCCTGTCAAGTTTGCTGTCTTCTTCTCATCCTAAAATGTAATAATATAATGTTAAATGCGATTCAATCAGCAATATGTATTCCACGTAATGTTTAGTAACTGGTAAGCAGTACTATTCAGTAAAAAAAAAAAGAGGAAAAATTCAATCAATTCAGAGGAGAAGCTATGAGCAGTCAATAATAGCATGCTATTCTGGTGGAATCAAATTTAGAAAGCCGTGCAGATTCAACCAAGTTTAATGTCAATGAAATTTAACACAATCTCGCATCCTGAGATTGCTTGGGACCAAATTCCTAGCTCTTAGACTTATCCAGTTATACTGTAAGCAGTTTTGTTATTCAACACCAAAATGTGTAAACCCAATCAATTTCAGCTTCAAATCAAATCAATACATTCTCAGAAAGATTTGAAGAGTCAACCAATGTCAATTTCACCGAAGGGTATTGTTCAAAACTATATGCACCCTTGGCCAACTACTAAACACTACTAACCAAAATGAAAAATTGAAGCCAATGTAGTATCCAAATTCTGAATACAGTAATCCTATACCATGAGTCCCTTCTTTCTTTGAGTCAAATGCTGTAATTGGTAACCACCCCACAATATAATGCAGCTCTTGCATGGTGCACAAAGGTCAAAATAATTTCTAGCTTCAACCGTCCCATCATTTGGATCATCTGGAGCAGGAGGTGGAGTACGGAAATCTGGGGAGTTGAGGGTCAAGTCTTCAGGGCCATTGGACCTCCACATCATCCACATGAGCTCAAAATTCATTTCTTGGTCAATATCAACTTCTGCCTCATCCTGATTCTGCTCTTGCATTGGCTCCTTACCATCTCTGCATGAACCTGAGCTTGATGTTTCTTCAGCCTTAGCTAACTCTGCAGCTCCTATTTCCAATTTTGGCCCACACATTACTTAACAGTAGAATTTTCCTTTGAATGCACTTTTCATAAGTGTCATCTAAGCAGGCTTCTAGATCCTCCTGAAACAGGACACAAACCAAAACTCATCAAATAACTTTGTTACTCACAGATGAAGAGACAAGGGCTCTCTCAATAACGCATTCTTTTATGACATTTACCTCCTCCACATATTTTCTAAACAAAAGAATCTTCTTGTTCTCCTCATATAAGTCATTATATAGAAGCCTGCAAGCCGTGAGAACAGCAGATGCTGCAATCACTGAAGGCCTGAATCTTGTAAAACTGATGTCCGTGACAAAAATCAAGAACTTGATCAGTGTAAACCCTGTTCATATGGTCAGAGCAACGGAGTATATCGACTCAGATTCGGTAGTGTAAGCTATCTTACCATCTTGCGTTTGGATAATGATCTCATTGAGGGTTCTACGTCCGATGCCTTACCAATTAGGATCATTTCAACAAAGAATCTCACAAAGCATATGGGAGTTACAGTACGTATTTGCCATTTAAGTAATCCCCTGTGAATCTGAAGCTCCATCTTTAGCATGAGATCCTTATCCAGATTCCTTTTTTCCTTTCAATTAACACATTTGTGGAACAGAAAATTCAGAGAAAGTACTTTAATCTATCAAAGGACAAAGAGTACCATACAGAATTTAAAATTCTACCAGAAACTCAGGAACTGAGAAGGAATTGTCTCTCATCTTCCAATCCAGAGTTAGGCAAGAATTGGCAGCAAGAACTACATCATCTATTACTTGGTCAAGCACAGTCAGATTGAAACATAACAAAGTAACGAACAAAATTTTATCTCTGAAATTCTAACATGTATAGCTCAAAAATTTGGGGTTTTGATGTTGTAATACCGGGAGTTGATGCCTTGAAATGAAGCGATAAAAAATGTTCATGGCAAGAAACGGTATGAATGCATCTAATTTATCAGATTTTGTGTCAATAAATTTAAGAAATTGATCACAGATTACAAGTTTCATTAAACATCGAACATTTGAAGTAAACTTTGCATGTCGCAGAAATTCATCTTTTTTTATCTTGATTCAGAAAGTTATACAAACTTTTCTATCAACAATTCCTTCACTAAATATATGTTTATGTGTGTGTGTGTGTGTGTTAATATTTAGAAGGAAAAAAAATCAAAATGCCGTAACAATTTTTTTATTTGGAACTAAGCCCATAATTTTTATTAATTTAATTGACAATTAAATAAAAAATCCTGTTAAGAAAAAATAAGACGCAACAGAACAACATTAGACTCATCTGCAAAGGTTTTATGATTTATAATATTTGCGCCTTCTTTCTTGCTTGTGGCGGTAAAGCCAATATTGGTTTGTCTACCAAAGCTTTACAAGTAATTTACAATAAGATGCAACCCTGTTGACTTCTTGTCAAGCTGAAGAACAATTGAGCCCTTCTTAGTTCTTACAATGCATTTACACACCTCTGCATTCTTATAGTAACAAATCAAACAAGCTGAGGAACCAATGCCACAGGACCTTGTCAACTTGCAAAAATGATTTGCATTACTTGATCCTTGGCTCTTAATCAATCCTCAATGTAAAAAATTACAAGGTCTGTAATCAACCTTGAGCCATGGATAAAATGTCACATTTAAAGCAAAACCAAATCTGGTGTTATCCATTGTATCAAAATGTCCTAATAGAGGTTTCTGTATTACATCAATCTTCTAGTCTCTCGTCTCTCTTAAAGTTGTATTATTTGCAAATCTACATTAATATACAGTTAATGTAACACCTGTTGTTTTATTATTATTATTATTATTATTATTATTATTATTATTATTATTATTATTATTATTATTATTATTATTATTATTATTATTATTATTATTATTATTATTATTATTATTATTATTATTATTATTATTATTATTATTATTATTATTATTATTATTATTATTATTATGCATCTATTTTATAGAATATAATTTCTTGCGTTAATGTATTTAAGGTATTTTATTCTTGTTTTATTGTATTTTATTTTATTTTTTTAAATGTCAAATCACTTATCTTTTTTTTCTATTTATTAAATACCTTATTTAATAAGGAAATAAAATACCTAATGGGAAGGGATATTAAAAGGCTTGGCCTATAAAAAGCTTCTCTAATTTATTTTGTTTCTCAAAACCCTAGAGGCTAATAAGGAGGAGATTATAACAGCAAACACAATAATAAACTCTCGTTTTTTAATAAGAGTATGGGAAGATTTTGATTGTATTCCTGTTTTTCCTTTAAAGAAGCTCTTGAGTTTTGATTTTATTTTGGAGGTAAGTAAAAATTTCTAATCCTTTGAACTTTTGATTTTGATTGTGATTTTATGCGATTGATTAAATGATTTTACGTGTGTTATATTAATAAAATTGTGAAAAGCATGATCATGTATTGATTCATGTGTTATTAAGTGAAAGTAGTATTATTATGTTATCCTGCAAACTGTGAATAGTATAGATTGAATATCATACAACTGCTATTTTCATAGAGTTTCATGCATAAACTTTATAGGTGACATATTAAATTATTGGCTGAGTCACCGGTAGTACAGATGATATATTGAACTATTGACCAGGTCACCAGGGATACAAGTGATAATATATGAGATAAGCAAATTGAACGAAAAAAATGTTTTGTTGATAAAAGATTTTTTAAGTGATTTTCTATTGAAAATGATTACTACGTTATGACTTAACTAGTTATAAGTTTTACCACACACATATGATTATAAAATGATTTTTGTTTCCTGACTTATGACACTTCATAATAATTATTATATACTATTTCATTATTAGTAACCTTACGCATGAGTTAGCTTACTGAGTTGACGGCTCATCCCTCGTCTCCAACATTTTGCAGATTGATTTTAGAGATGTGAACTTTAGGTCTAGCGAAGAGAATTTGTTAGCATAAAAACTTTGATATTTTCCAGATGAATTAATTGTAGCTACTTTGATTATTACCTAGAGCTGGATTTTTTTGGGAGGATTATTGATTTATTTATTATTTTAGAGACTATTCTTTGTCAATGGGTAACATCGACTTTATTTGGGAATAGTAATAAGATTAATGTTATAAGGATTCATTTCAAACTCCTCTTGAGATTTTTGGGTGAATTTGGAGTGTTACAATTACCGCGTTGAACAAAGCCAGTGGAATTATGTCGAGCTTGAGCCAGGTTAGTGCCATCATTTGGATCCAAAGCAGGAACCAGAGGTCGAAAAAGAGGGGAACCAATGATGATATCATCCTTTGGGTTATCAGAACTCCACAGTCTCCGCTTGAGCTGAAAGCTCAACCCTGGTTTATTATCACTTTCATTTGGTTCCATCCTTGTCTCTGGAATCTCCGGCATTAGCTCTTTTCTGAGTCTGCGTGAGAACAACCTTGGATCAGTTCCTCTTTCTGAGAGTATCTCTGAAATCTCCTGAATTGGCGCCTTGCCAGGTCTGTGTAAAATGTTCTGGAAAAATTTGTATATACCGACTTACTTCAAAATAGATAAATATGAAAGCTTGGTTTCTGACCTTCGAAGCAAGTGTAAGACGACAAATGGCAACAAGAACAGTATCATCCCATACACGTCCAAGCACATTCTGATTAAAGAAGTTGGGAAATAAATATAAGCACAAATCTGTGAAAATATAGCGCATATAGTTCATAATTAAATTTATGGATTTTAATATTTTAATACTGGGAGTTGATTCTTGGAAATGAAGCGATCAAAGTAATTCATTGCAAGATATGGTATGAATGCATCAAAATTGAAATATTTCGAGAACTGTGTGCAACACATGAAATGCCAACCGGTGTATTTCATAAATCGATCACGGATTTAGAAGTTTGGTGCAGAACTCAAACAACCAATACATAAATTTATAAAAGAAATTTTGTGTGTTACTCATGAACTTAATACTTGTTCTTCTGATAGGTCTTTTAAATTAAACAATTGGGTCACAACCATCTAACAAACCTTCCCATTAGATCTAAGATAAAGAAAAGAGGGAGAAAGAAAAAAGGAATCTGCATATTATTCTTTACATTTTCTCAGTTGCCAAACATGTTCAATCTATTAAAAAGCACACAAAACCACGAGCTTTCTATCACTATTATTATATTACTATTATTAAAGTTGCTGTTGTTGTTGTTATTAGCATTATTTTATTATTATTATTATAGATAATAATAATAATACTAAGGACAATAATTAACTAAGGATATTTTGGTAACTTCTAAGGGTTCATTTTGATACAAACTAAGCACACGACTGAAAATACAATCCGCTTCAATTCTAATTTCTACAACTCAAGTAAAGAATTTGTTCTAATTGTCATTTTTTATTCTGATTTCAATCCATTTCGATTACCAATTAATGAACGCGCCATAAAGTGATGTTAGATTGATGAAATTGAGATATAGATAGAATATAATGAAATAGAATTACTTGGAGATTTCTTATAAAACGAGGCATAGAACAAAACCATTACGAAGAAATTCATGAGTTATGAATAAAACTTCAAGTTCATATTACTCACGGTTTAAAAAAGAAAATTAAATTCTATGAGATATAATTTCCTGTTAGCAGCTTAAAAGTAGAGCACTTAGTTATTAAATGATTGACCAAGGTTTGACCCTACACTAGTAGATTTTATTGATTTCAAATTAAAGAATTCAAAATATCAGAATAATTATTTTATATTAGTCTGTCTCAATGACTCATTCATAGACTTCTGCAAGATGTTATATGTCTACTGAAATGGTTTGTGATGTGCTAAACATCATTGCTTCTAAATACATAGCTACTAGATTTCAAAATTGACGTTGATTACAATCGAGCCTAAGCAATGGGTCCACAATGGGTCCACACAGTTGGTCATCCCATTCATCCCGTAATTAAATAGAGTAATGGTGTGTTTACAAATTAACAATCGAAATGAGCTAGAATCAAAATGAGGTGAAAAAAGAATAAAGGATGGGCAATTGATTGATCGAGAGAAATATTCACTTTATTTAAATTTTTAAAAGACAACAAGGTTTTTGTTGTGATTTATCATTTGAAGAAGGAATTATGCAATTGCACCCCATTAATTTGTAAAGATAAATAAGGAAAAATTATAATAATCGGATCTAATAACAATAGGAGTGATTTGATGTATATGTTTATTGAGTATCCCAACTGGGTGTTTTATTCGACCGCAATAAGTGTTTTATAAGTTCAATAATTCAATCTTTAATTTAATATCTTTGAAATAAAAAATGGTCCCTTTAATAACGTGATTGAAGATTTCCTAGTAGAATTTGAATTAAACGCGCAACACTCCTAATATGTATAGAACTCTGTTTGCCAAATATATATCTAGAGACCGTATATAAACAGCAGTGTTGAACTTGGATCCTGCAGGCCCCAACATCAATTGATTCAATCAATATAAAAAGCTTGCTTTGTTTCATTGATCGTTCAACACGATGAAAACTCATCAAAAAGAGAAGAAGATGGAAGTGCATGATTCAGACAGAATAAGTTCACTACACGATTCAATTCTTCATCACATCCTCTCTTTTCTTCCCGTAAAAGAAGTTGTACAAACCAGTCTTGTTTCAAAACGGTGGCAAGAGTTATGGAAGTCTCTACCTTATCTTAAATTTCAAGAACCTGATTTTCCGGCCGACTTTAGGTTTACTAAATTCCTGAAGAATTTCCTTCAAAAGCGCGACAAGTCAAGTATAGTCCGATTTGCTCTTCACTGTTACGATGATGTTTTTCATATTTGGACTAGAACTGTATCAACTACCGCTGGAGTAGTAGAGGAGCTTGATCTCTCCATTGTTGATTTCCGATTACTATCAAATCGTCGTTTCCCGTCCTGCATATTTAATTGCAATTCCTTGGTGACGCTAAAACTCAAAGCTCCATTAACGCCAATGGCTAAGTTTCCTGATAAATTTTTCTTCCCCAAGATGAAGAACGTGCATCTATCTAATTTCATTCTCCCCAAGACATTTAGTCATCGTCTGCTCAAAAGCCCTAATCTTGAAAATTTATTCATCTCCGCTTGTGACGCTTACGTATCATTTTCAAGTTCAGATAACGAATCCGATCGTCTAGGGAATTGGTCCAAGTTAGATGAAGCGGATCTTGGCTTGCAAGTTATGGACTTTGACTCGGATGGAAGAGTCAGTACATTCATTAGGATGCTTTCATGTGTGAAGATTCTTCACCTATACGACTCATGTATTAAGGTATTACAATGTTACTCCCTCTATTTATCGATCATCAATATATTATATATTATATATTATTATATTTTTGCTTGTATATATGTTCTGGGTTAGCTAATTAACTTTGTTTATGTGTTCCCGCATTTGCCAACTTGTGTGATAATAATTATCCTTTTTCATCATGCAGCATTTACGAAATGAAGGAGATTTATTGAAGCGTTTACCAACTTTTTGGAATCTCAAGCACTTGGAGCTTAGACTGAGTGCTAAGAATGGGGATATTGGAGTCGTGGCTTGTCTACTCAATCGCTCTTCTACTCTTCAGTCTCTTCATATAACATTTGAGTTATTTGCTGATAAAGAACAAAGGGAGACTGGGCTGATTCTACAACAGTTTGAATCTCTTTGTCTACCTCCAACTTTAAAATGGATTAGGATGAGTGAGTTTTCTAGAGAAGTGAACCAAGTTGAGCTTCTGAAACGCCTTTTAAAAAACGAAAGCTTGGAGAAGATCATGGTTGAATTATATGCTGAGGTGCCGGATCCAGCTTTGTTCAGCAAGGAGTTATCACTTCTCCGCCCATCAACAACCAGTTGCCACTTGGAAATAACTCGCCCACACTTGTCAAGGGCGGAGCTAATAGAGCGGGATTTCATGGACGATGATTATGATGAAGAGGATGAGAATTAAAAGGATACCATCTATCACTCAGCTTTACATGATAAGTTTTGGCAACTCTTTAGTTTTTCATCGCTTTGAATTATAAAATCTTTTTGTTTACTGGGAGATTTTGTCCATGGTTAATTTTCAGCAATTTGTCAAAGAACAAATAAACTTATTTAGCTTCTGTTATCCCGCAACGTCAGCTTGATCAAAACGAAACATCCCGTATTTTTCCCCGTCACACTCACACAAGACACATGCAGTTTTGTGTTTATGTGAACTGTGTTGTTAATTGCTCTCTTGGCTTTTTATCTTATGTTACCCTCAGGATTTATAATAGAGCTGGGGACTTGATGGAATTAACATCGGCTTTCCCCTGATGTGCTTTTCAAAAATCGAATAACGGCCAAAAAAACTAACCTGAGAGAAGTCACCTCCAAGCCGCCAAAACGTTTGCCCGCTCAATCTTACCAAACTAACAAATAACAAGTGTCTAAAGAGAGAGATAATAAAAGAAAATTATGACCCGTATAAACCAAGCATTAACTGAATTTGTCATTCAATTCCTGCATTTTCTTTAATTTCCTTTTCTCTGCTAACAGACAAGTTCTCAAATTTTTCTCCCTTGAAAATGAATTTCCATCATGATTACCCACTGCCTGTATATCAAAAAGAACGGTTTGAAAAGTAATTCAATGTGGAAATGGAATGGATGGTTGCTGAGGGCCATGTAGAGGTAGTGTGCTTCTAAATTCTCTCTCTCTTTTTTTTTTTTTTTGCATTGGTTCCTTTTGACAGCTGAAGCTCAAATCTGGAATTGTGATTGAGTATGGCCTGTCGGATACATGCCACTAAAATGTACGATATGTCGGTTTTGGTGTTGAGGGAGGTGTATCACAACCATTCAATGTCGCCTTGATGAGTAAGTAATAGACGTGCGTCACTTACTCAAAACGTCAACTGTGCTTGGCGTTTACAGAACAGAATCAGTGAGGTTTTGACACGTGTTGACCAGTGGTTCTTTTTTGTTGTATTTTCTCATGAAACTTGAATAGGCTTGTTTTCCAAGTGAGAAAATAAAATAAAGGGAATGAAAGGATAGACTGTTTTCTTGTTCCTTCAATTTATTACAAAAATTATGACAAGGGTGATTGATTAGTAAAGGAATTTTAGGTAGAAAAGTTTATAAAACTTTCTAAATCAAGAGAAAAAAATAATAATAATTTTTGTGGCTTGTAAAGTTTACTTCAAATGTTTGATGCTTGAATGAAAGTTGTAATCTGTGATCGATTTCTGAAATTTACAGATTCTGTGTTAAGTTTACACAATCTGCTTCGTGCAGAAGTTCAAAACCTGATAAATGGATGCATTCATACCATACCTAGCCATGAACTTCTTCGTTGTATCACAACATCAAAACCTGAAATTTTTTACATATGCAAGTTAGATTTTCGGAGATATAATTGCGTTCATATACAAGTTAGATTTTTAGGGATATAATTGCGTTCATTACTTCTAAATTCTTTAATCAGGCTATGCTCGGACAAGTGACAGATGATACAGTTCTTGATGCCAATTCTTGCCTAACTCTGGCTTGGAAGATGAGAGACCATTCCTTCTCAGTCTCTGAGTTTCTGGTAAATTTTAAATTATGTGTTGTACTCTTTTTCTTTTGATAGGTTGAAGTGCTTTATCTAAATTGTGTGGCCACAAATGTGTTAACTGAAAGGAATAAGGGAATCTGTATACAGAGCTGATGCTAAAGATGGAGCTTCAGATTCCCAGGGACTTAAATGGAAATTTGGTGCGGTGAGTCCCATAGTCCTATATTCTTTGTGTGATTATTTAAAGAAGTGATTCCAATTGGAAAAGGGCATCGAATGTAGAACCCTAGAGTAGATAACAATCCAAGCGCAAGACAGTAATATAGCTGCATTACAGAATTTGATTCAATACGTTCCGTGTTCTGATCATACAAATGGGACTTATACTGATCAAGTTCCTAATTTTTGTCACGGACATCAGTTTTACAAGTTTCAAGCCTTCACTGAGTGCAGCATCAGCGCTTCTCACAGCCTGCAGGCTCGTGTATAGTGACGTATATGAGGAGAACAAGATGATTCTTTTGGCTAGAAAATATGTGGAGGAGGTAACAAGTCATAGAAGAATGCATTATTGTGTGAGCCCTTGTTTCTTCATTCTGTGACTAACAGAGTTATTTGATGAGTTTTGCTTTGTGTGTTGTTTCAGGAGGATACAGAAGCCTGCTTAGATGAGACTTACGAAAAGTGCATTGAAAAGAAAATTTCGCTGTTAAGAGATGTGTGGTTTGGTGAGCGAAGACAAAATTGGAAATAGGAGCTGTAGAGATAGCTAAGGCTGGAGAAACATCAAGCTCAAGTTCACGCAGAGCTGCTAAGGATACAATGCAAGAACAGAATCAGGATGAGGCAGAAGGTCACGTTGACCGAGAAATGAGTTTTGAGCTCAAGTGGTTGTTGTGGAGTTCCAATGTCCCTGGAGACTGGACTATCAAACCTTTGTGCCCCACGCAGGAGCTGCGTGTAGGGTTACCAATGAAAGCATTTGACTGGGAGAAAAAGGGGACTACTAGTATCTACTAGTTGGCTAAGGGAGCATATAGTTTTGGACATTACCCTTTTGTGAAGTGAATGTTGATTGGTTTCTATTTTTCATTATTGAATATTCAGAGCTTCTACTGTGAATTCAGAGAATTTTTCATATCTTTCTACTGAATAGTACAGCTTTACTAATTACTTAACATTTTTGCGTCAATGGTGCCTAAATCCGCTGAAGAAAAAGGACACACGCTTTTACTATTTCATAAATCAAGGTTACAGGGATATGGTGTTTGCTACATTGAACAAGATGAACAAATTTGTGTCTTTAGCTCTCTCTCTAGTCACGATGGGATCTAAAAGTTAGCCAGTTGATCAGCCTTTGTTAAGGCGTCTCTGACGATTCCAGAGATTTCCCGCGGTTTCAAACTAAACCTCAACCGACTATTGACAAACTTTGACCGAGCTCCGCACATGCATCACGCGTACTCGGGTTACTAAAATTGCACCGGACGACATACTTCTCATATGCTTTGTCGTATGTACTAAATGTGACATGTCGATTGTATATAAAATTACGAATGACAATCTAGATGGTGCAAGAGAAAAAAATCAAGCAATTGAATAAAACAAATGGAAGCTGTAATATGACGGTACAATATGAAGAAGCCATTGGACGCGTTTGATCTAAGAGATAGGATTAGCTTATCAGTTATGCAATGAACAGGTACGCACCTTGCTGAGCAAGAAACAAACTTTTTTATACACAGGTTATGAATGAATGAAAATGTAGGGGTGTGTTGGTAACAATTGAAATTCCCTTGTGTTAATTTTTCATTACACCTGCTGTTTTTATATTTTATATTTTATCTATGCCTTAACAGGAAAGAGTTTACGGATCACGATCTCATCATCAAGGCTTGTTGTGAACAAAAGCAAGCGGCTAGGTATCAATCTTAGGTTATTTCTTTTTTCTATGCCTTTTACACAATGTAAGGTGACTAAGGCTGTGTTTGATATAACTTTTCAAGTAGAGCTTATTTAAGTTGAATTTTTGTCAATAGAGCTTTTAAAACTATAGTTTTACTTAAAAAAATTTACTTGTTTGGTTGTCAATAAGAGCTTTGATTAAAAATTTATGAAATTATTTTAATAGGTAAGAATTTTAAAGTTATATTATGAAAATAATAAAATAAAATTGTCAAATATATAGAGGATATTTTAAATATTTTAACATTTAAAAAAAAACTTCAACTTTTTTTCCCAAAAGCCCAAATTTTGAGTTTTTACTAGTAGAGACAAAATAGCTTATTTAAGGCTCAAAAGCTCTTCAGAAAAAAAAAACCAAACAACAAAGAAAATTATAATAAAAGCTTATGGAATTAAACTTAATGAATACTTCTAAAAGTTTTTACAAAATAAGCACTTTTTTTAAAAAAATAAAATAAAATAGAACGTAAACATATATACATATACAAAATCCTACTCTAGTGCAAGCATGATCTGCATTTTTTTAAATTATAGATTCGATATTTTATAATATTATAAAATGATTTTTAACTGTCTTCAACATACAGAATCAAAATTTATAGTTTAAAAAGTACAAACGTTTACACTTAAGAATGATTATATATATATAGTTTTGTGTGTGCGAGTGTGTATAAGAGTAATTCTTCTCAAATGTAGATGCCTGTATCTTTTAAAACATAGATTTGTTGTATATATTATATGGTTTATTAGTTAATTGAACAAAAAATAATAAGAACATACACCATATGATATATTCAGTGAATTCATATTTTAATAGATATAAACATCCGTACTAGAAAATGACTATATAAAAAAAAATACCTTTTATTTTAAAGGAATCGAGTTAAAGGATTACTGCCATAGCATATGAAGCGTGGACCCTCAATTTTTTTTTCATATATAATCTGTAAGCATCATTCGAAGTTGTAAATTCTTGTAATAAAGCCCTAGAGTTTTTGTATTTTATAAGTAAATAAAAGAGAGAGAGAGAGAGAGAGAGAGGAAGAGGGAATGCAAGTAACAATAGATCATCCCTAAACACATTTAAAATGGTTCTTTCAAATAAAAATATATGGCTAATTATTAGGAAATGAACCTATACAAAAGTAACGGTAAGTTAAGCGGAAATTAATTCTTTACTTCTTTATATGATAAAAAAGAAATATGTACCATAAATAAATAATTAAAAATTAAACCAACACAATCCAAGGCAATAAAAGACATAGATTTTCATATGGAAAACTCAAATCATAAAAAACCACGAGACCATAATCTAATATAATCTTCCACGACATAATTAATGGGATTAAAGCACAATACCTCCCTAGATAACACTAGAGGCTCGTTATATCAAGAGCCACATTCTTGTTTTAGTACAACAACATATAATTAAATCATTTCGCAAATGGTTATCACAAATATCTACTAAAGAGAGGCTATTTTGCAAATCAACGCCACTAAGAACATAGCCCCCAAACCAAGGTCACGGCACTGTCTTCTTCTATTTCTACCCTCTTTCTGTGTTCTGGTTACAGTCCCAAACGCATTTGCTTCATTTATTTTTATAATATCATGGTAAATATCATCTAAGCCCATAATTTTTATTAATTTAATTGACAATTAAATAAAAAATCCTGTTAAGAAAAAATAAGACGCAACAGAACAACATTAGACTCATTTGCAAAGGTTTTATAATTTATAATATTTGCGCCCTCTTTCTTGCTTGTGGCGGTAAAGCCAATATTGGTTTGTCTACCAAAGCTTTACAAGTAATTTACAATAAGATGCAACCCTTTTGACTTCTTGTCAAGCTGAAGAACAATTGAGCCCTTCTTAGTTCTTACATTGCATTTACACACCTCTGCATTCTTATAGTAACAAATCAAACAAGCTGAGGAACCAATGCCACAGGAGCTTGTCAACCTGCAAAATTGATTTTCAGTACTTGATGTTTGGCTCTTAATCAATCCTCAATTTAAAAAATTACAAGGTCTGCAATCAATCTTGAGCCATGGATAAAATGTTACATTTAAAGCAAAACAAAATCTGGTGTTACCCATTGTATCAAAATATCCTAATAGAGGTTTCTGTATTACATCAACCTTCTAGTCTCTTGTCTCTCTTAAAGTTGTATAATTTGTAAATCTACATTAATATACAGTTAATGCGTTGAACAAAGCTAGTAGAATTATGTCCAGCTTGAGCCTGGTCAGTGCCATCAGTTGGATCCAAAACAGGAACCGGAGGTCGAAAAAGAGGGGAATCAATGATGACATAATCCTCCGGTTTATCAGAACTCCACGGTCTCCACTTGAGCTCAAAGCTCAACCCTGGTTCATTATCACTTTCATCTGGTTCCATCCTTGTCTCTGGAATCTCCGGCATTAGCTCTTTTCCGAGTCTGCGTGAGAACATGCTTGGATACTTTCCGGTTTCTGACTCTATCTCCGAAGTCTCCTGAATTGGCGCCTTGCCAGGTCTGTGTAAAATGTCCTGGAGAGGATCCTTGCTTAGCATTGAGCTTGAAGTTTCTCCAGCTTCTACTTTCCGTCGAGGACCTAACTTAAGCTTCTCATTTCTTTCAAGCAAAATATGCTTATCCATGCACATTTCATTAGTTCTCTTTAAGCAGGATTCTAGTTCCTCCTGTGACAACATAGATACCAAAATTTTTCAAACGATTCTGTTGCATTACAAATTGACTTGCCCATAACTGAAAGGAGAGGACAATAGCTAACAATTCACTCATGCAATACAATACAATTTGTTACCTCTTTGATAAATTTGGTAGCCAAAATATCCCTTTCACATCGGTTGTATTCACTGGGGTACAAAAGTCTGCAAGCCGTGAGAAGAGATGATGCTGCCGCCACTGAAGGCTTATATTGTGTAAAATTGATGTCTATCATCAAAAGAACGTAAACATTGATCAGATTTCATGAAGCTTAAAACAGGGCCTATTAAGACTGCCATTTACGCGATTAGAACAGTAGGAGCTGCTGAATTTGAGACTATTATCTCTTCTGTAAGCTAACTTACCCCCTTGTGCTTGGATTATAATCTCGTTGAGGGTTCTACGCTTAATGCCTTTTCCCACTGGGGTTTTTTCAACAAAGAACTCCTTGAAGTACATGGCTGTTACAGCACGCAATCGCCACTTAAGTCCTTTGAGAATTTGAAGTTCCATGTTCAGTATGTGCCTTTTGTAGTCCTCATTCAGATTGTTATCTCTCTTTTAACACACGAGTAAACCAGACTAATTAGTGACAAAAATTCATTCCCCTTTTTTGAGGAAAAATTTGTAAATACCTACTTGCCTCAAAATAGATGAATCTGAAAGCTTGGTTTCTGACCTTCCAAGCAAGCGTGAGACAACAAATGGCAGCAAGAACAACATCATCGCGCACACGTCCAAGCACATTCTAATTAAAGAAGATGGGAAGCAAATATAAGCACAAATCTGTGAGAATAAAGCATGTATGGTTCATAAATTTTCGGGTTTTGATATTTGTAATACCGGGAGTTGGTTCCTGGAAATGAAGCGATCAAAGTAATTCATTGCCAGATATGGGATGAATGCATCAAAATTGAAACATTTCGAGTTCTGCGTGCAACACACGAAATGGCAACGGGTAAGTGTCAGAATTTGATCGCAGACTAGAAGTTTGATTCAGAAATCAAACAACCAGTGCATAGGTTTATAAAAGAAATCTTGTGTGTTACTGAACTCGTTCTTCTAATGGGTCTTTTAAATTAATCAATTGGGTCATAAGCATGTAAGAAATCTTTGCATTAGATTTAAGATAAAGAAACGGAAACAAAACAGAGGAATCAGCATAATTTTCTTTACATTTTCTTAGTTGCCAAACATGTTCAATTCATGAAAAAGCACACGAAGCCATAAGCTCTCTTTCATTTCTTTCCTTTCTCTTTCTTCATTTTCTAAGCAACCAAACAGAATCTATCAATTTTGGTTAAATAACTAAAGCAACCTCTGCGCTGACAGAAATTCCCAAGAACCACAAAAATCAATGTTTTAAAGTTCGTTTCTTTTATAATCTTGTTTATTAAGCAACCCATCAAAATACAAGAGTCAAACTACTTCCCATATTAAATCCTCAATGTTCCATTCATTAAATTTCTTTTCCTTTCATTTTCCTGGGAACCAAACAAGAAATCAGAAGCGCTTACTTTAAGGATCACGTTCAGAGCTACTTTTCTCAGAGTCGCTTCTTTGCTCACTGCACAGCCCTCAGCGGCCATTGACTCACTTTCCTCATTAAAGAACTTCTCTAGAGCTTGTTGCTCGAATGAGGGTAGTGGGTTGCCGGAATCGAAATCCATTTTCAATATTAAAAATATTTTGAATGCTTGTCTCCTATCAGAGATCGAAGAAATGCAAAGAAACAAGAAAGGAAGTGAGAGAAGATTAAATAAAAGATTGACTCGATTTTTCTCTCTCTGAAAACAACTTTCCTTATTTCTCTTTAGACAGTTTAATAACGTTTGTTCGTTAAAGACTGTTATGCTAAGAAAATTTTGGCGGTACAATGGTGATTTGTTGTTTACGGCTCTTTCTCTGCAGTTGGTCCGGTGACTAATAGCATTTTGCCACGCTTATTAGAGGTGTGAAATTGGGCCCCCGGATTATGGAGTGCCTGTGTATAAGAGCTAAAATGGGCCCATGTAGCATTTTGCTAAACGACCTAATTCAGTTAACACGACATAATTAATGAATTATTATTCACCTATTCCCAGAAACGAAAATGGGGAAAACTTTCGACTTGTTCATCACACCTCCGCTGATTATGCTTCGCTCCACGCAAAAAGAAAGATTTTGCAGGCAAAATCTGTTCTTTTTATCCCAAGTGGATTGGCTATGAAAACTAAAGTCCTTCTCGGTGAAAGCTGACACCTTTGAAAGACAGTTCCTTCAGTTGGGGCAGGTTTTTTTTTCCCCCAATAACACTTGCATTATCATGCCTCGGATGAAAAATGGTAATTATGTAAATCTAGTGTTTCAGTATTCCAGCACAAGATTTGTCAACAAGCTAATTACCATGAGTGGCATATTGAGGACACGTTCTCGTACAAGGTGGAGAAGGATAAGCTATCAAATATTTTTAAAAGAATATGGAGATTCAAATCGTCCCATCTTCTTGAAAGTTGCATCTTATAAATATAGTCATTCTCTATTACAAGTGTATTTTTTATGCAGGTATGTTGTTAAGCATATGATTCGATAGAGTCGATTTTTAATGCTATTAGACTTTCATTAATGTAGGAAATTGTAGGATTTATTAGCACATCCGCATTAAAAAAATAAGGACATTCACACTTAAAAATGATTATATACATGTATTAAAATCAATTGTGCATACAAAATATTTGACATTTGCGTTCAGTTTTAGGGCAACCATAAATACCGTCCAGTTAGAATCATTGCAAAGACAAAATTGTCATTGGTCAATCATGAGTCTCATGAGAATAGCAACAAAATTTATGAAAAAAATCTTCGTCATGGAGCTTGAGAGATTTGTAAGGATACGAGTTAGGATATTCTTATGAAAATCTTTAGCGGCGTTCATTTTTATGTCTCAGTTCAGAACGTGCCGTTAATGTGCAGTTCATGTCAATTATGCTGTTGGCATGTCTTATGCTGCAAGTATCTGGCCTCCTGTACTTGCTAATTACTCCAGTTGTTCACTAGAAATATACAGGAAACTTATGATTGAAAATTGATGCAACTGTTAATGAATATCTCTCAGGTGTTCAAATTTCGAACAAATGCCTTTACATCTCACAAAGACAAATTTTGTAAATTATTGATTCTCTTTTCTGAAATTTTTTAACCACTACTTCCCCAAAACTCGAATTTGAGTGATCAACCAAATAAAACCTTAGGACTAAAAAATTAATTTTTTATTAGCAGAATCTGGAGAATGACAGTATCACAGAAGTTTCTAATAAGTTTTTAATATTGCTACAATAAACAACTATTAAATGTTAAATGTGAAATTTAAAAAAATAAATTAACTAATTTTAATTTGTAGAGGTTTTGATTAATGATCAATTTCTATATGGAATGTGCTTCTTTCTTTCTTTTCTTTTTTTTCTTTTACCGTCACTAAAAATTTTTCATAAACCCAAAGTGGTAAAAATAAATACGAAGAGTAACCAAAATGTCATTCCTCCAATGTATTATTTATGATTCTAATTCTTTGTACCAATTAATGTGTGTGTGGCAGCTTAACTTTCATTTAAAGGACGACATTAAAATCATCCCAACTGCTCACTTCAGCCTTGAACTCATTGATAAGGATTAGGACTCTGCGCACCATCGCTTTCATCATGCCCTTGAACTGGTCTGCCTTTTTCAGGAGCAATACCGCCATCATCGATTTGGAAATTCTGGGTACACGTACAAAACCGTGGTCTTGGTCTTGGGCTTGTGGACTTAGGTAAGTCTCAACAATAAGCTAACCAAAACCCACTAACTTAGTTGAAGCCCAATCGTAAAAAGATGAAAAACAATAAAGGATTGGGTCTATCGCCGCCCCTCTATTACGCTTACAAATTCCTTCCTTCTGATGAAAAATACCTACTTGAAAAAATTAAGATAACACAACCGCTACTTGCAAAAATTAAGATAAAAAGATGAAAAATAATAATCCATAAATGGCCCTATAATATTATATACTTTCTTCCCAACGAAAATATGCAATAGTTTGAAAATAGATAACATATGAAGACTTTTAAAGTCCTTAATTAAGGAACCTTTATGACGACATTTTTTATAATGGAAGATAAATTAAACTTTTTTTAAAATATAATTATAAGTCTGTCACAACTACGTTGTACGTAAAGTTTAACATAGATGGCGAATTAGGATATTCTTCTAATATTTGTCTCTCCTATTCTCTCTGAATCTTTCGAATTTAGTGAAAAGAAATTGATTTAATTGTAAATAAAGTGAATAAAAATAGCTTTGTTACCGCTATTAAAACTTAAAATTCAATCTTAATCATTTATTTCACTAAAAAAGAAAAAAATTAAGAGAAAAATTTTAAATACATATAATATTGTCTAAATTTGTACTCTCGCACATATTATAAGAGTATTTATTTCACTGACAAAGATATTTACCTCTATCTAATTTTGTAAGTGAGAGAGAAATTATAGTGTCTTAATGGACTAGAATCCTACTGAGGGTAGGGGGCTCGCTGCTCGGCCGCAAGCACTTGCTTTTCCCATCACCTGTGATGAATTAAAGCTTTGTGAATAATCTTGTTCACTAATTAATTAATTTTAATCTTGTTCACTAATTAACTAACCTTAATAATTATCGGACCTCTTCGATGAATTAATGCATATTCAAAAAACATTTTGCTTTTCGGCAGATTGAGTAAGCTCTCCCTAAGAGGTCCCCACAGCCTTCAACGTGGCTAACGGTTGGCCAAACGTGTCCAATCAAATCTATTTACTTGATTGATGAAATAACACATCGTCCGATTGGCATGTGAAACAGTAACATCAAAGACCGAGATTCAAGAAGTCAAAGGGAAAACTGTTCGGCCCACGCAAGCCTCCATGAGCCGCCGAAAATTTGTCCTGAAGGATGCTTGAAATCTTGGCAGATTGAGCTTATAGCTAATAGATAGCTCCTCCTTTTCAAAAAGGATACTATATTTCATGGCTTTTAGCTTTATCAAAGGTTTGAATTTGCTTTGCAAAGAAATTATCTCAATAAAAACTTTTTTTTTTCTTTTTTTTACAATTAGATGGAGTTTTGAGTGATAATGTTAAAGTTTTAAAGAACATATTTTCATTTTCTATATTTCATCCCAGACAATAGGTCAAGTCAAGGCTTTATTTAGTCATGTGAATAATGATAGTGAGGAACCAGAAGGAGATGCGCCCCCTAACTTCCTATAATGGAATTATAGAATGTTGACTGGACTCATATAATTATCCTATAATTAGCAATACGCACTCTTTGATTTTTTGTCTTATATTTATTTTAATACTGGAAAATTTAATGATTATATATATATATATAGGAACAACTTAAACTTATGTTTGTTACAAAGTCCCCTGACCCATCAAATTAAACTGAAATTAAAATTTTATTGCTTAGCATATATAATTGCCATAAAAATATTTGTCTATGGATTATTTGATTATCAAAAAATTTAGTTAACTCATAAAAGATTAATTCATGCAGATTACACAAATTCATTAAGATTGAATCTCAAATTAATATTGTCAAAGAATAAAAGAAAAAAAATATTGTGACATATTATACTTAATTAGACAAGTCCAATTGCATCCAAGCTATCAAACAACAAATTGCTACAGTAAGTGTCCCTCTCATCTTCAGTGCACCCATTGACATAGTTTGTAGATGATGAATTCAATGGAGTCGAGCTAGACGAAGGCGTTGCTAGAAGTGATCCAAATCTCATGTTCGCGATGCTGCCACCATGCATATTGTTGTTAAGATATGCTTGGTTTTGGTTTAATGACGGATGGACAATCCTCGATTGATTTTCAGTTTCTTGGCCTCCGTAGTTTGGCGCGGGATTAGATCCTTTTGACATGCTATGAGGCTCTACATTTTCTTGACACAAGTTTGTTAGAATATTCTGCCAGCTAAAGTTTGTGGGATTGGAAGAAAGTTGCTCCAAAATGGCTTGTGGAGTCGGTGTTTCAATAACATACGGAGGATTTGAATCAATAGGTGGCTTCAAGCAAGCTTGATTAATTGGGTATTGGAGGGCTTGATGATTTTGTTGTTGAAAGTTTTGAGGAGTAAATTGTGGAGTTGCGTTTTGGCAAGATAAGAGAGTGGTGGCTAAGTTCAATAGATCAGGATTCAGTAACCCGAGACTCAATAGATTTGAAGCATTAAGTTGAGGGGAGCTGCAAAGAGATGAGCTAAGGATGGATGAGAGTTCAAGAAGATCAAGGCGAGGGCTATGAGTCACCGGATCTATCCCCATTCTTAATAGTTTCTTCTTGATGTGTGTGTTCCAAAAGTTCTTGATTTCGTTATCGGTTCTTCCTGGCAAGCGAGAAGCAATTGCTGACCACCTGTAGTAGAATGATGTAAATGATGATGAGAGAATTAGACAAAAAAAAAAAAAAAATTGACTTGCATATGCATAAACCTAGCCAGATATGATAGTTAAAAAACTCTAACAAGAAGTCTAAGAAGTAGGTAATATATTTATTGACGAAGTCTATTGACCTAACTCATACTTAAAATTAGCTTATGAATTGAGGGATATGAAGCTTGTATATTTATTTCAAGATTTATTTTTAGCTGATGTGAGGTTACTTCCTTCGCAATATTTACTAGAATATTAAGTAATTTTAGAGCAAAGATTCCTTAAAAAGGACTAAAATTAGTTCTAAGATGGAAGTGTACTCACTTGTTTCCCAAAACTTTGTGTAATTGAATTATGGCCTCTTCTTCTTCAAGAGAGAACTTTCCTCTCTTGATGTCAGGTCTCAAGTAGTTTGTCCAGCGAAGCCTGCAACTCTTTCCACACCTCTTTAGCCCTGCATAAAAATAGCCATTAATTAATATGATTAATATGATTAACAAGCACCACTTAACAAAAATGACATAAATATATTTATATATGCAAACCTGCATTCTTGGGAAGAGTTCTCCATCTTCCATGACCATGTTTCTGAATATAATCAACAAGCTTCTGATCTTCCTCTGCAGTCCATGGACCTTTCTTCAGTCCATTTTTGTCGGAGCTTGGTGACCTTCCCATTTCAATTACTTGACAAGCTTCACTTCTTTTGAAGTTCTAAAAAATCAAGAAAGTGTATAGTGTGTTTAATTTGAGCAAGAGAACTGAAGAAACAAATTTGAAGTCTTTGGAGCAGAGAGTGAAATGTTGGGCGAGCTTAAATGTATGAGAAATTGTGCGTATATATAGAAAAGCGAGCAATAAGCTAAGAAAATTGGCAAAGTCAATGAGATTCGGTGCCGTCCATTAATATACGTGTCTTCTATTGAAGGAAAACGCGCTCGCACACACACAAAACGACACTCTCTTTCAACCTTGTGGATGTAAAAGTAAGACTTCCTTTTCTGCATTCTCTATTGAACTTGATCACGTAAGCATGCAACATGCAAACTTTCATTACTTACGTTATGGGAAATTTAAACCCGGTTAAAATAAAAAATAAAAAAGAGTAAAAGAAAGGGCATTATGGTAATTCAGCTTGCTTTTATGTTTTCTCTTCATTGTTGATTAGCTAAAGAGTTATGGAGTCGATGACGTGCCAAAGAGAGATAGGTAGCCAGCATACAAGTGTTGATGGCTTTATCCTTTTTATTTTTTTTTTTGGTTTTTGGTGTGTTGTCTCAAATCCTACAGCAGGGTGACTCATACCCATCGTTTTCCTGTGCGCAGAACATTCTTACTTTTCAAAAACGTATTAGCTGTCACCAATTGATTGTCGCCACGTAATCCAACGATTTGGTCGGAAGGGACCCACCTAATTGCATGGCTCGATCCGTGCGACAGAAGTCACAGAACAAAGAGGATGAGCTAATTTAAGCTCCATGTCCATATGCAGTCGGCTGCGGATCGGCTAGCCAAATATTAAGCTCTGTTTATAATTATATTAATTAATAAATTACGCAATTGAACTTTGACTCTGAACTTGGTAATGAATGAACTTTGAAATGATAATTTTATCCACGCCAGAAATACAGCAAAGATATGTGAATTGATTAAAGTGGCTTTAATAGAAAAAGCTCTTTCAATACCTAATTATTATACATTTTGAGAATCCAAGTACCAATTTTGCTTGTTTCATATCATAATAATAATAATAATAATAATAATAATAATAATAATAATAATAATAATGATGATGATGATGATGATGATGATGATGGTGATGATAATGATGATGTTAGGATTTTAAACTTTGAATTTTAACTAATAATTTGTTGGTTTATTTGTGATTGATAAATTACAACACCTTGAAATTGAAAATTAAATATTAAAATATCTAACATTACTTATAAATATAACTAATGATGAGTGACATTATCAGCTCATAGGCCCCAAGGCCAAGGGTTTAGCACCGAGTAAGTTTCAAGGAGCTTCATTTAATTTGAAAAATCACCCGAATTGGAATCCTAAGAAAGATAAGAATTAAAAAATCAATTTAGGCTTTGTTGTTTTCTACTTTTTAAAAAATAAAAATAAATATTTATGTATTGTAAGCTCTTAGGTGTACTACTTTAAATTTTAAACACGTGATCCATTATGGAATTTTTTTTTTCATTCAACTCAACAGCTAGACACAGCAGAGACATATTGCAAAGAAAAACTGTCTCCCCTACGTGTAGTTGTAACAGTGAGTTGCTACTGTACTCAAGGTTGAGTCCAATCTCTTGATCAAATCACAATTTAATTCTTGAGAGGGAAATATTGCAGGTGCTTGATACTAAAGTTAGGAAGCTTTCATTTTCTTTCTTAATTTATTTGGAATTGGCACCAATTTGAGATAGAGGATCTCTTTGTGGGATGGAAAATTTTGTATGAATGGACATGAAATCTGTATGAAAGCAGTGGTCAAATTAATGAATGCGAACATATTAATTAAAACAATATTTCTTCAACCTCTGCTAGCTAGCATGCTGTTAAAATCATTAGAAATTATATCAATAGTACCATTAATATAAAAAAGGATCGAAATACATTTATTGTCCCACAACATTGAACGAAAAAATAAATAACAGCGGGCCAGTTGGTGCACTTGATGATAAGCTAGTCTATTCCTAGGCTTACTCGAGAAGATATATATATAAATATCAAAGGTTTGGTTTACATTTAAATCTATCGTATCAATTTTTGATCAAAACAAATATTAGTAAAATTTTGAAAATAAAATAAAACAGAAAGCTATACATGAAAAGAAAATTAAACTAGAATAATCATTTGGACTTGTTCCATACAATCCGACTTGCATGATTGCATTTCCAGTAAAATGATATCATTTGGAGAGAAAAATGATTAGACAATCATCATAAATAATCATATCAATAACCTAAAGTACAAAGCGAACAGCCTAAATTAGCCAACTCATCAATATATAATGTATAGTTTCTTATCTCAATACTTTGTGTATAACTTGCATGATTATAAAATCCATAAGAGCCACACAATTATTCCAACGGGTAAGAAATTTTTATTTTATCGATATAATGCTGAAACCATTAGATGAGAAATTATTATTGTTATTATTATTTCTTATAAGAGCTGAGAAGTTAATTAACCTGTCAATTGATAGCAATCAATTTAATGTCTATTTCATATGCATATATAGAATCCAAACTCTAAAAATTGGAAGCATATGGGAGTGTTGTTAGTTCAGTGAATGCAGTCTAGCTTAGACCAAGACTTTCCTCTTGCTAATTTAATGTCTATTTCTGCCCCACTGTTTCATAGTCAAAAGGAGTATAATATTGTTTGTCCTTTTTCCTTTCTTCATTTATATGCTGATTATCAGCTCACATATCTGTGTGGAATAGGGGTCAATGTACTTTTAATCAATTAGGCTCTATTTCTTTTCTTTTCTTTTCTTTTTTGGAGAAGAAAAGGGCACCAAAAAAAAAAAAAACTCCGCAAACGAGAGGAGCTAGAGGCTCTCAAACCATTCAAATATTCCTGTCACATAAAAAGAACTATATAATTTCATGCATTTGATTTCAGAAAAAATTTACCAGAGAAGTACGTAACACATGAGTCATCGGCTGAAATGACTTACTCTAACAGGCTATAAGTTACATCAAGCGCGACTTAACAAGAACATTGTTTTCAACGCGAGCACTCAAGAAGGTTTATTTCATTTCAACAGATCGTGTAAACACATACACAGATCAATTAACCATCGCTTCAACCTCATATACGAGGCATGAACGGATACATTGTTTTGTTAGCTCCTGCTCGGCCCCCCCACCCACTTTCTCTTGGATATCAAATGCCACGTAGGAAAGCTTTTTCACTGTTCGCTACTTGGCTTGTCAACAAAAGTTTGGGAAGAGTTTGAAACATAGCAGTCTAATAACGTTTAGTGATTGAAAGACTCAGCGCCACAGCTCATCAGCTAAACTAGTCATGTTAAAATCATATGGTGTCAATTAATTCTTATTCAAACTTGGAACATTCTCCATCCATTTTGAAATTCTATTCCTCTTAATTTACTCCTTAAGATTTGCGAATCTCATGAAATGGATTCAGCAGTTCATTGATCTAATAATCTCCGGTCAACGATGTGGTAAGATCCAACTTACATGATTTGTTCATCCTGATTAATTCAGCCGGAAAGTTGGATTCAAAATTAAATTTACTCATCAAGTCATCGTTGAGAATCCAATGAATTAATTGTTACGTGTAATTGTTATTGTGTAACGGCCCTCGGTCTTGTTTGATTTTAATCTTGGTCAGCGATTTCATCAAAAGAGCACATGAAACGAAACATGCGGTGCATCATATAATGGCACCAAGGCATGATACCTTTGAAATGAATTCAATGACTGTGTAATGGAAATGATCAAATATATTTAGGGCAAGTTCGGTAATCTTACGTTGTATCTTTTAAATAGTTATCGTTAGTTGTGCCATACAAACATTCATTTATAAAGAGAATCAACAAAACATTTCGTAAAAAAATTATTTTTAAATTATTTTTTAAAATATTGTTGAATTTTAAAAATAATTACATGTGTTTGGTAAATATCATTTTTAAAATATCTAAGAATGCAAATTATTAAAATAAACATAACATTGAATAAAATTAATGTAATATATATGCATATATAACATTTTTATGTGTATATATAATAACAGATAATTAACATAAATATATTTATTTTATCAATTGTATTTTTTTTTTATTTTGTTACCTCAATATAATAGGTAATAATAATAATCTTTTTAAATTTAATGATTTTATTTCTTAACTAAATAAAAATAATTATAAATTTTTTATAATATATATAAGGACATATATGAAAATGTATTATGTGTAAAACTGATTCTCAAAATCATATTTTAAAAAGCTAATACTTCCCTGCTTGTTGGAATTTGCTGCAAAATGAAAATGATTTTATCAAAGGTAATTTTTAAAAAATTTATTAAACACTAAAATTAACTTTTTATTTTTTAAAATTACTTTTAAGTCTATTAAAAACAATCTCAAACAGCTGTGAGATGTATACCATTATCACCAGTAGAGTAAGCTGCTTTTAGTTGATAAAATTTAGGCAGCATATAAAAAACAAAATTTCATATGCATAATCTTATAGTGACTAACAACAATTTTTAGACTAAATATATGAGTTTGGACAATTGTCCACTTCAGAGCTAGTATTTTTCTTTTTGAATATTGGTTAGACATTAGAGTACTGAATTACATCAGATTTACAATAACCAATATTATGGCAGATGAATACATTGATATTTACAATTAAATATATAAAACTAATATTTACAATATTACATTACATTCTTCATTAAACACATGCCCAAATAAATAACCCTCCTTGCGAGGAGGGATGTCACTATTCCACTCGCATTTTGTAAGAGAAAAGATTTTTTTATAATTTTTCTCCACAATCATGCATAATTGTGAGGTTGGGGGCTCGAACCCATGCTCTCACAGTTGTGAGAACATGGGCTTTGCCACTCAGCCAAAGTCCGAGTGACCAGAGCTAGTATTTGAAGTTAAGAGAAGGCGATTATTATCCAACACTAGTATCAAAATGCTTAGGCTTTCCCTAACATTTTCACGCCAAATGTAACATTTGGTTTAAATGTCTAATACGGAGAAAGAGGTTATCTTTGCTCACCAACATTTGGACCAACATGTGTGAGGGGATTACAATAAGGGTAGGCTTTAATCATTTGGAGCTTTAGACAAAAGTTTATTTTAAGCCTTCTCATGTTAAAATATTAATTTTCATAAGAATATTAAATAACTCAAAAAACTTTCACAAGAACATGAAGTAGTTTAAAATTCAAATATATTTAATAATATTTCGAATTACAATAATTATTAACATGATCCCAAAAAAAAGGTAGTAAGATATCTATTTATTTTCAAATGAATATTAACTAATTTTGTCTTCCACAAATTCCACCTCCTTAAGATACTTTAAACATTCATGAGGCACAATCATAATCTTCATATGAGCTTTAAATCATTGATCCTACCTACTATGATCCTTGTTGCAAGCCATCACTAATGCAAATTACTAATCAATTAAATTTTTTTTCTTGATTTTTGAAATGCAAAATTATTAATTAAAATCTTATATTCTAATTTAGCTAACAAATCTTTTTTAATAGTTAATATAGCTAATCCATTTAATTTTTCTTGTGAGATTGTTGTTCTTAAATAAGATTTTATTAACTTCAATTTAGAAAAACTTCTCTCAGCATAAACAACAATTATAGGTATTGTCAATAATATTGTATAAGCAACAAATACATTTGGAAAAGAATCTATTTTTTAATATTATTAAGTATATCAAGTGGAGTATTTCTTTCAACATGTAAAACTTTTTTTAAAGACTTTTAACTCTAAAAACAAATCTAATCCATCAATATCAGAAAACATATCATATTTTAAGACATTTTCAAGATTAATACAATAATTTTTTAAACTTTCATCATCCAATGATTTTAATTTTTCAAAATTAAATAAAAATACAGAAATATTTTCAAAAAATTGAATCTATTCAGATCTCTTAGTGATTGAAAAAATAGTTTGATCTACTATATATACAAAGTAATCAATTCTAATAGAATCTTCAAGAAACAGAATTCTCTCTTCGTTATTATTCTCACCAAATTTATTTTTTCTACGAATTATATACTTTCATGAAATTTTGGTTATATTTCCATTTCATTTGCAATCTCTTTAGTTGAAATCACAATAGATACAAAATCATTTTCTTTGTGATTCTTAAAAAAAATGTAAGAACTTTTAGTTGATCTATGGCAACGTCAATTTGCATATTTTCTTTTTATAAGCTTTTACTAATAGTGTTCACAGTAAATAATATATCATACCAAATAATCATACTTAACAAAAATTCAAAGTTTTTCAATTTATATGTTGCTACACATTTATCTTCACCATTTATTTTAGGATCTTCTTGGTAACTTCTGCTAATTCAAGTAAAGCATCTCTAATTTGGGGAGCTTGAAATCTTATTTCTTTGACATTTTTTATGCGACTCTCCCAACGTATCTGTGACAACGATTTAATAGCTAAATTAGTTATATGATATTGTAAAGTTTTCCATCTCTTAGGTGAAGGGGAAAATTGTGAATAAACAAGTTGAAAAACTCTAAAAAGTGAAATAGCTTTAGAACAAAAATTAGCCACATCACTAAGTATAAAGTTTAGACTACGACATGCACATGGTGTATAAAATGCTTTAAGATTTATTTCTAATAATCACTTTTGTACACCTTGATTTTTTTCCTTTCATATTAAATCCATTATTATATCATTATCCTCTCACATCATTAATATCAAGTTCAAGAGTTTTACTTACATCCATAAGTTCACTAAAAAGACCTTTACCAATGATATCATCAACTTGTAAAAATCCTAAAAAATATTCTTCTACCTTTGCTAGATTTGTTGAAATATTCACACATCTTAATATAAGAGACATTTGTTCTTGGCGGCTTGCATCTGGAGTACAATCAAGTATAATTGAAAAATACTTTGCTTCCTTAATTTTGTTAACAATTGATTTTTTTTTATTTCAAGTGCTAGCATCAATATCAGTTTATTTTGTATGTTATGTCCAACATATGATCATGAATTTCACTGGTTTTAATATGTTGAATATGTTCTTGCATTGTTGGATCAAACACTTCAATCATTTAAATTAAACTTAAAAAATTTCCATTTCTCTCTTCATAGCTCTTCTCATTTTTTCCACAAAATACTAAATTATTTTTACCAAGATTCTTTACAACCACAATTATTCTTATTAGTACTTTTTTTCAATTTTCTTTTTCCTTCTCAATTCTTTCTTGAACATCTTTATTAGTTGTTTTCCATTTTGATAGTCTTACTTCTAAATCAACCCATGCATTCATATTAGTTATATGGTCATTGGTTGTTTCGTGACTTATAAGTTTAGAACTAAGATTTTTCCAATCTCTTGTTCCTTCATCATTAAGATGATTTTCGCTACAATTTGTAGTGAATAATTTGCAACAAAAACAAAATAGTTTGTCAAAATCTTTTGAATATACTAACCATTTTTTGTCATGCTTTTCTCTATTTGGTAACATTTTAACATAAAATATAGTAGAGAAATGCTTACAATTTTCATCTTTTGGGAAAGTTATATCATTCTCACTAATTGGGCCTTTTTTCTATTAAAACATCTCTTAACTTTGTATCAACATTTTTCCATCTTCCTGAATCATAAGACAAATAAATTTCCTACATCAACTTTGTCCGTATTTTTATTGTTATCATCTTCGATGTTGTTTATTTCATTCACTGTTTCATCATTATTTAATTCATTTGAAATTGTTTGTTCAATAACTAATTATTCGTTTAAATCTGTATCTTTTTTACTAGTTGTAACAACTTTATCAAGAGTTTCTTTTTAAGATTGGACTAACTTTTCTATTCTTCTCTTTTTTTGTAGTTTTTTACATCTTGATGCATATTTTCTAGTTGACATTAGTTGACATGTTTTTCAAATCTAAAAAATAAATAAATAAACAAACACAATTTCTTTTAGATTAATCAAACCACAATCAATACAAAAAATCAAAAATAAATTGAATTTTAAAAGGATAAGAACAATAATAATTAAAAAAAAAATAGAATGATAGCACTTGCAATTGAGTCAGTTGACTTTTGCGGAAAGTATCCTTAATTCAATGAATTTCATAGAGAAAGAGAAGAGAGCTGAAAACATTTTACTAAAAGTATCATTGATTCAATCTGTATCGGTTTATAGATAATGAGTTTTTAAATATATTTTAATAGAATTAAAAGTTAGCTCTCAAAATCTAATGTTACTAATTTTAATAAGAGTTATTTTGGAAAGGGAAAGCATGAATAGTAAAATAAATAAATAAATAAATAACGTTCAAAATAATATTTAAGGTAAAGATTATTAAACAAAAGAGATAATTATGAATGAAAATAATCATAGGATAAAGTTTAAAAATTATGTTTTTTTACTGTAAAAATATATATATACACACACACGTAATTTAAATTTTTTAAAATATTAAAAAAATATTAATTATACTAATTAATAAATAGATAACTAAAACTTAAGATGTTTCTAAATACGGGTTTTTAAGCAACTGTGTAATTTGCTGCTATGACCGCCACTGATACACGTTTCAAGTTCGTATACCAAATTTTCATTTGGTTTAAACGTATTTTTTCTTTTTTCTTCTTTTTCCAATGATGAGTGATTGTTTTAGAGTTAACGCAACCAGTTTCCACAAAGGATTATTAAAAAAAATCCTTGAGTTGTATGTTGGCTTGTCCATTGTTGGCTAATCGGCTTGAGCCTGGATACGCATTATACAGGTTATCTAAACAATAATTGTCAACATTCACTTATTTTAACAATAATTAAAAAGAAAATCCCTATCAGATAAGGCCTGTATTAAATAATTATCATAAAACGACAGACAATGGTCAAATATTTATTTAATTCATCAACTAAGATATGCACTAGCACTACGGTTTCTTTGAATAATTTTAACAACCCCATCATTTTTTTCGAGAAATTAAGAAGCCACCCACCTCTGCATTGACAATTCCGGCCCTACAAATTGATTCTCAACTCTCGACCTCATTGGTGCGAAGTTTCAACATCCTAAATCTGAAATCCAAAATTATTTGTGGCCTTATTAATTATATTGATACAATTTTGTCATTGAGATTAAGAAGGTTGAAATTTTGGACCAATAAAAAGATCGAGACTTGACAATCAATGTAATTATGTGTACAGTAAAATCATTTGATTGATTAGATTGAATTTTGGACGTAGCTCTTTTATTATAATACTACTATATAATATGATTTAGAGATATTATTATTTTATCACTTAATATTTTTTGATACATCACTTTATATAAAATTTTGTGACAATTATTTTATTTCATTTAATGTTTTAATTTTTATCATTTTACCAACTAAATCGTTAACTCTATTAACCAATTGTTGATGTCAAAGGAATATTTTAGAAATTTTAATTTATTCAATATTTTAGGAATTTTACAAGGTATAATATTTAAAATATTATCAATTAATTGTTTTAGATATATAAAATATTCAATTGATAAAAGCATCATTTCTTTGCTTATAATTAAATTTGTAGGTTTTTTCCAATTCAGAGGGTTAAATTACACATGCATAGTTTAGGGCTAAAATAGATTTTTTACTATAATTTTGATTAAAAATTCTGTTAGCTTTAGCTTTAAGGTTTAGTGGTAAAATAATAAAAACTAAAACAACAAATTTAAAAAAGTAATTGTCAGAAAAATTTAGTAGGAAAATAATTTGTAAAAAAATATTAGATGATAAAATGATAATATACAATTTATTTGAGGATCTTTTTAAGTCACGTAATAATATAACTTACATCCACTAAGAGTTGTTTTCAGTAACCTAAGAGAAGTTGTTAGAATGTTCATGATAAACTCACCATCATGAATATGTCATGTAATGTAATTGTGTTGTATTTTACAGGAGCTACTCGTTATAGTTTTATTACATTCTTTTAAAGCGTTGGACAATTAGATATTATACTCATTATGTTTATATATAGCATGTAGTTTAATTAATAATTGAATGTTAATTCATAATTAAACCCCGGTCGATAACCACATCGTTGCTTGCTAGATCGTCATCTCACTCTATTTCAAAATTACTTTGCGGCTATTAGAATTTCCAAGTTTCTAGACCATCTATATAAAATTTTCATGAGAAAGACTTTATGTTATAAATTTCAATTACCCATTTAGCTTTAATGCATACCACAACAAATTTTAATAAATTACTGGAGTCATAGCCTCAGCATTGATCTTATCTTTTGTTTGGTTGCACAGAATTTATCATGTCCTTCAAATCTTTGAAGTCTCAATATTAATTATATACTCATCATAGCATATGATGGTCGTTGATAACTATATATAAATCACTTAAACTATAGATATATCATGGTAGCTAGGCTACTAAATTCACATATCAGACTGTTATGAGGTGTCTTAAATAAAATTTCTAATTAATTAGGTGAATAATTATATTATTTTTGGGTTTACGCAATATGTGATTCATTATATACATTCGTGCATGTGTGGTTAATGTTGTTTGGGGCTGACCATGAAATATATTTCACCTTACTTTTGTTGTGTATAAATGCAACACGTAATCATCTTTAATTTTCTTCTGTGCGTAAGCATATATGATAGTCAAATTTGTTAAGGGATAATGGGATATCATAAATATAATCTATGGTTATATTGCACGCGTTGAATACTATAACGAGAAAATGATACCATCTTTGGAAAATGTAAGATGATAAATCTGCTAAAGTGATCTCTATAATTAATTAACCAAAACAGTCTATGAATCATCAAATGCCTCACATTCTAATTACATACTTGTGTTGTGCTAACTGGTAGTGGTTGCTAATTATAGCAATATAAATTATTCGATGTCTCATGTCAGGAGGCTATTTGTGTTTTGAAAATTTAGAGCTTGATTGATTAATTTTTTTTTTTTTGTATGAATAGATTAGGTAGACTAAGATTACCTAAACATTAAAATCAAATATTTTGCGAGGTATGATGTGTGCAGTAGATTCAACAAAACTTAACTAATTTAGTTAACTATATGTTAATCATACATTAAGTAATTAAATATGCGTAAAGTGTGCATGAAATTTAGGGTTTTATAATAAGATATGAATCTGCAAATATTATTCTGGGAAAATCTATAAATATTATTCTAGACAAAGGATATTATAAATTAATTCATCATCGATTTCCTTTTTTTTTTTCCTTCATGGAGTATGAACAATTTTCGAACATACACCATATAGATAGATTATGAGGGAAATGTTGAATTAAATAAGTTTCATATAATTAAATTAATAAATACTTGAATTCACTTTTAATCTTTAATTAGATTAAGAGCTTGATGGAGGACCTATGAATTATTTATTTTAAAACTTTTTATTTGTCTGTAGTTTAATTGACGAGAAAAAGACGTCTTTTTTTTGTCTTTTTAGACGCAGATCAAAAAAGATGGTTGAATAGCGCCAATTGTGAAGATACATTTTGAAGGGCCTCAACGATTCAACTTATTAAAGCCCATGGTACATTGTAATGGATTTCTAATTGATGTTGTGTTATTTAGTATTTACTCGACTCGTCCTAATGCAACCCCTTAGCCAAGTCTGGATAAAACAGATCTGGGCTCACTTTCAAAGCTTATTGGCACTTCAACATCATGAAACAATCATGCATCGTGGGATTGAACACCAATTGATCATTTTGATTTGTGAGCAGAGCAGACAATAAGTATATTTTTCTCCCTTTTAAAAAGCACAATAAATGAATAAATTTGGGGACAAAGAAAAAGATAATTTAAGGTGTCGAACATTTTAGATTCCATCTGGTGATAAACATCAAATTGCACTATTTGTTTCTTCGAATATTATTGCGATAATTCTCAACAAATAGTAAGAAAGAATACTGTACAAAATAAAAATAGAAAAGTGAAAAAAAAAAAAGGGTCATAACAAACTTGAATACGCCATTGTTGACATAACTATAAATAATTTCATAGGTTATAAATTGATTATCGAATACCTAAGTTTCAATGTGTATAAAAGATAAGAGTATTATAAAATTATTTAGAAACTTTAATATGGGTTTATCATGGAACAAAAATTCAGTAGTGAACTAAGTTTTTATCGAGTATTGAATCAATAGCTATTATGCAAGAAAAAAACAAGTAAAAGCACAAAGTAAATTTTGACAATTGATTCTTTGCTCAACAAAAAATACGTTTATCACTTAATTGTGATCCTCAATCGTGATATTCGTGACGTTATACCTTACAATTTAAAGGGTGAACAAAAATTAATAAAACCGTATCTATGTTAGGAGGCTAAAGATGTGGAATATAAGTATCATAGTCCGTGGATACAAATTGGGGTGGCAATTTTTCCAATTGAGATAGAATATTACAGAATCCCATCCCGTTTGAGATGAGATTAAGACATATTTTTGTCCCAAAAAAAATAAAGGAATGGATGAGACATTTTTTTTATCCCACTTGCATAAATGGGATAGAATTGAGATTGACAAATCTCATTTCATCCCATCCTATTGCCAACTCTGTTTATTTGATTTATTATTATATTATTGAATTATTGCATATTTTAACATAGATAAAGTTGGTTTCTATTCAAATCAATAGTTATTAAAGTATAAGTCTTAATATTAATGTGCAATAGAAACAAGTACACTATTAAAAAATGTTAGCATAAAATTATATTTAAACATGTATGTAGTCAAAATAAATATATGGTTTTTAAAGTGTAAGTCTTAATATTAAAGTGCAATTGAAGCAAATAGGTAATTAAAAAATGTTAACATAAAATTATATTAAAAAATGCATGTAGTCAAAATAAAATTACTATTTAATTATTCTACTTTTTATTTATTCAAGATTTTTGCTATATCAAATTATTATAATGCTTAAAAAAATTCAAAATTTTTTTTATTTATATTTATGACTGTTCATGATAATGGAGCGGAATAAAATATTTAACAATACGGAATTAAGACAAATATTTATCCTAAAAAAAATTAAAAAATAGAAACAAGACATTTTTTTTCTACTTACATATACAAGATGGGATTGAGATTCGCAAATCTCTTCCTATCCTATCCTATTGATAGCATATTTCGTTTAATAGTCCCTTAACTCCCATTTAACAAAATTGAGGACGCTTCAATAACTTTCAGTGGGTCAAGTTAAACGCGCTCATGACATCCTCAGTTTGCCCTTTTTTTTTTTTTTTTTGAAAAATCAAAGATTAAAAACAAGAAATTGAATTTGACACTTCTACAATTATATTATATTTTTTGTTTGTCTCAATTTATAATAGAAAAAAGATTTATGAGATGTAAGCTTGGTGTTTTCATTTATCAATCCTATATGTACATCAGATGTTTATTGATCCAATATTTATTAGAACTATATAGATTAGTTTTATTATGACACAATCTAAATTTATATCGTTAGGTATATTAGATATTTATTTCAACGAATATTATCAATTGAAAGAAAAAATAAGTCTCCTATTGAACTCAACACTGTAGCTCTCACAATTAGTCACCACTCAACCACTTGGCAATCCGATGTGCTTGAGAAGATAAAAAAATTATTTTGATAATTAATAAAAGAAAAAAAAAAAAGAAGGTGAATAAATGCCGGCCATAAAAGTTTAAATCTGCCACGTCTCATAAAAAGATTATAAAAAACTAAATAAGGAGACATTCTGACCCCCAGGTTTATTATAATACAGACCTGGGGGAGTAAATAATATAGGATTTCTCTAAGTTACGTTTAACGTAACATACGTCCGTTTGTCTTTTTCTTCTTTTGGTTTTAGTAAAATTTCATTGAAGTCCCTTATATTTTATTTTATTTATAATTTATTTATAATATTATAAAATTTTTAAATTTATTCAAAAAATTTTAAAATATCAAAATTTTAATTATATTTTTAAATTCTTAAATACCCTCCATTTAATTAAAAATATATAATAATAATTATATGAATTATTATTATTATTATTATTATTATTATTATTATTATTAACAACAACAACAATAAAATTAAAATTATAATAATGGATTATTATTATTATTAAATTCTTAAAATACCCTCCATTTAATTAAAAAATATAATTATTATTAATGGATTACAATTATAATTATGATTATAATAATATAAGTTTAATTTTAATTTTAAATATATTATTATTATTAACAACAATAAAAGTTATTATAATTAATTAATATATTAATAATAATTGATAATAATTTTTTAGTTAAATTGTTAACAATAACAATTATTATTATTAATTAATTTTTTAATAATAATAATAATCAAAATAATTAAAATACAAAATAATAATCTAAATATACTTATATTCAAATCCAATTCATTTGAATTGGATTTTTGTCAAAACTTCAAATCCAACCCATAATATGATAATAATTAATAATAGTTTTTTAGTTAAATTATTAACAATAATTATTATTTTCATTTATTTATTTATTTAAGGATAAGGAAATGGAGCATGAGGGCAATGGAGAAAAGAGAAGATGCGCCTTCGCTTATGGTGGAGGTGGTGGCGACAAATTTATTGGGAGTATTATTGAATATTGAGAAGAGGAATTAATGAGTTTGAAAAGATAGTGAAAATGATCTTGATCGGAGGGTGGGGGAAGAGAGAGAGTGTGATGGAAAAATAGAGTGTGTGGATTTAGAGATGAGTTTATAATTAATTAATATATTAATAATAATTAATAATAATTTCTTAGTTAAATTATTAACAATAATTATTACTATTAATTATTATTAATAATAAAAAATTAATTAATAATAATAATTATTGTTAATATATTAATTAATTATAATACCTTTTATTTTTGTTAATAATAATAATAATTATATTTTTAATTAAATAGAGGGTATTTTAGAAATTTAAAAATTATAGGGATAAATTTGATATTTTAAAAATTTATGAATAAATGTAAAAATTTTATAATATTTATAAATAAATTATAAATAATGTAGAGTATAAGGGGCTTGAATGAAATTTTACAAGAAAACAAAATAAAAAAAACGACAACGGACGTAAGTTACGGTTACCGTAACTTAGAGGGGTCTAATAATATATAGATACTGAAGCATATTATAAATGTTTGCGAAAATTTACCAAACTCAAGCCACAAGTACATAACGAAACAAAAGGGTAGTTGAATTTAAGACGAAACAATAATAATAAAAGCAAACATTACAACAACACGATTCATGAAAAACAACAACAAAAGAAGCTTCGCAGGTCCATACTCCATTTCCTGTTTGCTTCTTCCTGTCATCATTCCTTCCTTTTCATTGTTTTTGGTCGTTATATTTGCTTTTGCTTTTTCATTATACATACTCATGAAACCGCGTTCTGATTTATTCCAAGAAAATAATATCTAGAAACTCTGGTTCACTTTCTTAATTTGGCGGCCCTTCACGTAAGCGCCATCAGCTCGGCTATGTTTATATATTTAGTAAACCGTGTCGATGAAAAGTTCAATTCCTCTTCTTTTTCTTTTCTTTTGTTGATCTTTGTATGATTGTTTCCTTGCAAAACCCAACAAACAAATTGAAATAAAAAAAAAAAAAAAGAAAGAAAGAAAATTTGGGATTCTTGAACAGCGTCATATTACCTGCAGGCAACCAAACAGAGATGAGAGACAAAAAGGGATTCTTCAATGGCGTTGCCTCTGGTTCTGGGACTATCTTGCGTCCCTTCCATGATCTTCTACACAGAAGGTGGCAATTAAATAAATTATGATATTTTTGTTTATTATTGTTTTTTACTTTTTTGGGTGTTCTCGACGTGCTGATTCATGTAAGATTTTACTCTAGAATCATGATTGAAGTAAATGGGAACCTGGGAGTCTGATAAAATTGTTGTTAGTGAATTAAGTGGTATTATTAATGTTAATTGAATTGTGTTTGTGAATTGCATGATCTGAAGGAAACAAAGTAGCTTAATATTAAGTTTCTGTATTCGATGGCCTCTTTTGATGCAATGTGCAGTTCAGAGGAAGCAGCGGCTACTCCGAAATCGAAAATTTTAAACAACTATTATATTCCAAATTACGTTCTTGTATCTGGATCGGAGGTTCAAAGATCTAGCCTCATACCATCTTGTCCAGTGCTGGTGTTCATCAACTCAAAAAGTGGCGGCCAGTTGGGCAGGAAGCTTCTGCTCACTTACCGTTCCCTTCTCAATGAAAACCAGGTAATTCCGTAATTACATTGTCTGCAAACTTAAGGCTTCTAGTCGTGAATATGGGTAAACTGTTTTTAGTGGAATTGATGCTAGGGTGACCAAATTTTCAGGTTATTGACTTGGGAGAAAAGGCGCCTGATAAAGTGTTACATCAGCTTTATGTCACTTTAGAGAAGTTCAAGGCTGTAGGAGATGTTTTTGCTTCTGAAATTGAGAAGAGATTGAGATTAATTGTGAGTTGGCTTGTTCATGTATATGCATATCTATATCACTGTTCACATTTTTCCCCTCCGTAAGTCCCTAATTTTTGTTTCGAATATGTGCTGTAAATCAGGTTGCAGGCGGAGATGGCACGGCTAGCTGGCTTCTTGGAGTTGTTAGTGATCTAAAACTACCTCATTCACCTCCAGTTGCAACAGTGCCACTAGGAACAGGAAACAACATCCCATTCTCATTTGGCTGGGTATGTTAATTTTTTACTAGTCTTTTGAAGCTGAAGTTAGAGATTGTCAATCTTCTAATTGTTCTGTGTTGATTTCTTCCACGTAGTAAAGATATAGTTATTTTTGAAACCATTGGTATGACTCATAACTAGAATTTTATGCTTCTATTTTGTTTTCAGGGAAAGAAAAATCCAAACACAGATCAACAAGCGGCGCTATCATTCTTGGAACAAGTAAAGGATGCAAAGGAAATGCAAATTGACAGGTAAGGCATTCATAAAGGGTCATACTATCTACTTCTGAAGTTTACTTGTTCATGCCATCTCCACTTATAGTGGCACTTAACTGCAGGTTTGAGACTTGTATAAAATTTGATACATAGTCACCTCATGGGTTTAATGGTAGAAGTAAATGTTTGAGTTCCAACATGTATCGAATTGCTAGTATTTTTTGAAGGAGGAAGTATGTCAATAAGAGTTAACGTGTTGCAGTACTTTTTATAGGCAATGATGTTTGTCCTCAGAAATCCCTGCTAAACCATGTTAGATTTGCCACAGAAATCTTATTTTGCTATCATCATATTCAATGCCATGGTGAATTTTTTTTACAACATTTATTTTAGTCCGTTTGGTTTTCCCATTGTCTAAGTTGAGCATGCGATGGATTTGCCATCTGAATAGGGTATTCCAGATTTACAGCTTAAGGAAAGGGAAATATTGAAGAATTTATTTTTACGAGAATCTCTTGAATTCTAAAATGAGTTCTAGAAGAAAGAAAACATGTAACTTTAATTAAGGATGAGAAACTTGCAAAATAACCAGAATTGTTTCTTTAATTTTCCTTTATACCCTTGGTTTCCTTGATGGATGTCATTCATTGGACTACATGTAGCTTGAACAGCATGCACTCTAACTATGTGCTGAAACTTCATCTTTTACTTGTTGAGGTTAGATGGATCTCAAAACCAGTTCTCATTATCCTTATATTGGCATAACAGTGAGCCTAGATGTTGAAACCTTTTTCCTTCATTCATGTGTGGTTTCAATTTTCAGCCATTATACTTAAAGAGGGAAAATTAAATGCTTCTCTGCTCAATCTTTTATTTTTCTTTTCTGTTTACCAACTGTATGTTCTTGATTGAATTTCAGCTGGCATATTCTCATGAGAATGAAGATTCCTAAAGAAGGATCTTGTGATCCCATTGCACCTCTTGAACTACCTCATTCTTTGCATGCATTTCATCGTGTCTCTCAAACAGATAAACTGAATGTGGTAAGTCTTCATTTCCATTATTTGTGCTTAGTAAATGCTCCTTTTCATTTTTCATATACCATATTTGCTTCATATACTTCAATCAAAGACGTAAATGTGGTAACAAGTGATTCAAGATGCTGTTGCTCTTAGACCTCTTCTGCTATTCCAGTTCTCTAGAAATTTCAAATACTCTTGGAGAGACAAAAGGATCGAGTGGTAGGAATCCATGCACATTAAATCAAATAGACTCTTTACTCATTTTTATCCTGTACAATAATGGTAAATTACTTGATGGAAAACTGTGAGATCTGAGAGCAACGTCAGACTCTTAAAAAGACCTGAATGTTCTTGACTTGATAATTGTAAAAATTAAGGAATAATCCTCATCCAAAATTGAGCATTTAAGATTGACATAACCTTAATTTTGAACTGATTAAATTCAATGCTCAAAATAGTGCAACTTTTTTCATCACCAGTCTCTGCCACTCTACTCATGCACTTGAGCATTTAAATACCTCACTTCCCTAATTTGGAATTGTGCATGGAGTGAGTTATTTTTCACTTTTCATTAAGGTCATCATAAAAACCCAGATAATATTAATTAAGATCACAACCATGGATCACAAGTCAGACACAAAATGAGTATTTGAATCTGAGAACTGTCATTAATTTGCTGTTGTTTGATTTAATTTCTGATGTTTATTTTCTTCATATACATGCGGTACTACTTCACTTGGTTACTAGGAAATGTTTTTACAATGTTCTCAGGAGGGCTATCACACATTTCGTGGGGGATTTTGGAACTACTTCAGCATGGGTAAGAAATCTAACCTTTGTTTGCTAGCAGCTTCCACTTCTCTAATATCAGAATGTTTACTGAGTTTATTTAACAAACGTTAATGTGTTTTGTGCAGGAATGGATGCTCAAGTATCATATGCATTTCACTCTGAAAGGAAGTTACACCCAGAAAAATTCCAAAATCAACTAGTTAATCAGGTAGGAATATATATACCTTCACTGTTATTGAAACATATTTCACTTGTCTTCTCCTGAATGTAAATCCTTATAATATTTCAGCTGCTGTTGACATTCTTTCTTTGGATACTGCAGAGTACTTATTTGAAGCTTGCTGGTACTCAAGGATGGTTTTTGGCTCCTCTATTGCATCCTTCTTCAAGGTGAGTCTTTGAATTGATGATTGATATAATATATTCTGTAAAATATGTCAATTGTTTCGCTTTTATGTCTATCAGTTTAGGTCATTTTGAAATTAACATTCCAGTATAAGCCTGATGTTACAATCTCAGGTGTCTCAGCATGGCCCGGCAACTTTATTTATGTTGGTCAGGACTATTTGGTGAAACTAAAATTTCCATATGGTGTAGGCTTAGAATGTTGAGAGGTTTTGTCTTTTGAAAACATGAAATGTAAACGAAAACTATAAAGTAGTTTGTTGTTTTTCCATGCAACACTGTCAGCCCATCGGCAGTCCATTCAATATAGCTGCTGTCTTCAAAGAATACTTGGCCATGGCTATCCGAGAATAACTTTGTCTTTTTTAAATCTCTCTTGATGCCTTTACTTGATAATTATCAATTTTTTGCTGTTGCACTAGTGCACTAAAATCATATTAAACTACTTTGTCACTAGGCTATCTCCCACACAGTTGGTTTGAATACTTCAATTTTTGAATGATTTATTGGTGCTTTAATTGTGCATATGATAATGATATAAGATTTTAAATATACATATATTTCTTTTTTTTTTTTTGAATCCCTAATTTTCTTTAGACTTATGGTCTGGTTTACTCTTCTAGTTAACTTTCCGTGTTAATGGTTGTTGATTTGAATGATTTTAATGCAGCAACATCGCACAGATGGCAAAAGTTAAAATTATGAAAAAACAAGGCCAATGGGAGGAACTCCACATACCTCGCTAGTAAGATGATATAGTCTATCCCTAATTTTGATTCATCAGTTCATTTGATTCCTTGTCTCAGTCCTATTTTCCTGCCCATTTCACCAACACTTCATCTTTGACATACAGCATTAGGTCAATTGTCTGCCTTAACTTGCCTAGTTTTTCTGGTGGACTTGATCCTTGGGGAAAACCATTCAGGAAGAAACTACGCGATGTTAGTTCTAATTTATTCATTAGTCTATTACTTCATAAGTTATCAAGTAAAAACATGTTTATCAACAATTAGTCTCGCCAGCACAAATCAGATACTAATTCATGACGGATTTGATTTTCAGAGAGGCTTGACTCCCCCATACGTTGATGATGGCCTGCTTGAGATTGTTGGTTTTAGAGATGCTTGGCATGGGCTTGTATTGCTTGCCCCTAATGGACATGGAACTCGTCTTGCTCAGGTATGAGGATAGTTGTAACTTTTATGACGACATTGCTGCTTGCCAAAAGTGTGCTGCTAATGTCTGGAAGCCATTCAGCTGATGTCCACTCTTCTTATTTTTTAACTTTTTAATTTCATTTTCTGATACAGGCAAACAGAATCCGTTTTGAGTTTGCAAAGGGTGCTGCTGATCATACATTCATGAGGATTGATGGAGAGCCATGGAAACAACCTCTCCCTGTTGATGAGGACACAGTTGTCGTAGAAATTTCCCACCTCCGCCAAGTGAACATGCTTGCCACTGCATGTTGCCGCTCAAGAAGCATAAATGATGCCCCTTCTCCCGCAAGTTTTATTGATGAAGATTGCGATAGCATCGAAGATGAACCTGCTGAAGATTGGGAAGAGAGGAGAAAATTCGGTGCAGCCGACACATTTAAAATCCCAGAGGAAGTTGATATAACTCAGCTTAGCTGAAAATACCGACATCTAAGCCTGAGCACATATTTACATCATACTGTTTTAATTTGCGAGCACGGCGATAAATGATCTTTTCTTTATTTCATTAGTAATTAGCATTTAGATTAATTTTGATCAGGGCTTTTAGCATTTAGATTAATTTTGATCACGGTTTTAACTGATTGATGTTGTTTCTCCATCGTGTAAAGTTCTGTTTGTAATATATGGTACAGTTGCAATATATGAGTCGTTCTCTTTAATTAATCTTTCATTGGTCTCGTATTAGAAAGTTAATTAGCCATGTCTTTTTCTTTTTCTTTTTCTTTTTTCTAAATTAGATGATGCCAAGGTTAAGGGCCATTTAATTGTGAAAAATAACCAAAACCTTCACACAACAGTGCGGTTTAATTTTATTTATTTAATCAAATCCGTTGATCTCAAATTCATTGGCACCCCTGCTCAAAATTAAAACAAAAAAAAAAAAAATAGAATAACCAGCAATATATTCTGAGTGGGAATATTTTCTCCACAATTTGTGTAAACCACATCATTTTAAAAAAATAATATCCGAAGACTCATAGTATCATTTTTAAATAATTCAAAATAAATAAAAAAATTAAGAAAGTGAATCAATAAAATCTTTCATTTTGCGCTTTAGATTTCTCACCCAAAAAAAATTGCTTTAACAAAAGTTTCAATTAACTATTTTATCCTTTTAACATCCCCACATGTTATGATATAAATTTGATAGTTTGATAAATTTTATGAGATATTTGTGACAAAGATTTTTTTTAATTTTTAATTGAGGATTAAAAATTATACTAATAAACAAGTATCAATAAATAATTTAGGTAATTGAATTCTATATAGAATAATTTTTTTTAAAAAAAATGTTGAAGTTAATACAAGTTTTTGATATTTTGATACTTTACCTATTAAGGGTAAAATAATCAAATTAAACTTATGTTAAAAACTTAGATCGTAATGAAATAAATCATGAACGGATTAAATTAATTAATTGCACAAATTTATGCTTTAATTAATAATGTAAAATTTTTTACATTCAATTTTTTTCAAGACTGGGGCGAAATTAAAGTTACCCCAGTGTCCCATTTTTTGACCCATTAAAGTGAAAAACTAAAAATTAATGAAAACATTAACATGTAAGCAAAGCCTCACGACCTTCAACAAATTGCGCAAATTAATGAACAAAAACGTTGACGACCAAAAGCAAAGCAAAGCAAAGCGAATGGTTTCATTTTTATGAGAAATTGTTTACTGTTTGGAATGTATTGCACGGTTGAGTTGTCGTCTTTAATTCACTTTCATTTAGTCTCATAATCACAAAGTTGATTTGTACTTAATTTATTACATAATCTCTGTAACAAGTTAATTCAAACCGCTAACTAATTTAGCATAGTGAAGTTATGCATGCGAGATTGTGTCGTCAAATCAGTAATCCCACATTGCTTAATTGAATAATCATCTCCTAGTTTATAAGTAAGACTTAATAGCCACATGCCCCGAGGGCCACAAAGAGGATAAACACGAAAAAAAACAAACCCGTCCCCCTTGAGGCCCTTTTTGGTAATTTACTTTTACGTATATGGGTTTAGCGGAACTGGGCCCAAATTTCTTCATTTTAAATTGCGGCCCTTTTAAATAGATTAGTCCTGGTCTGGGTTCATTTTCATCCATTGTCAGTCAACACATTCGGGCAAATTTTTAAGCAAAGTAAATGGTTTCATCATATTCATGTAAAGTTGTACGTACTGATTAATTTGACTACATTTTTGCAGTTTAATGATTGCAACTGTTGCTACTTTGTCCATCCATGTAGAGTTTGTAATATGTTATACGTGTTGTAATTATACGAGTATTTCACAATATTGATATCCCACTGCAAAGGATGTGAGAGTAATTTTCTTTTGTGTCCAATTTAAAATTAGTCCTGTATTTGATTTAATTACAAATTAAAATTGAATAGATGAAATTTATATGTGATTTAAATTATTTAAGTTGAATTAAATTGTGATACACGTGGATGAATAATTCAAATTGAATAAGAGAAGCAAGTGATTAATTTAAATTGAATGTAAAAAAGATCTTTACAAGAGAGACATACAAAACTTTTAATAATATCTACCACAACAATAAAAAGAGAAGAGAACAATTTGATTGTTTTAATCAATGCTCTCTACTTTTGTCTCATATTTTCCTCCATCAATTTTTCTTTTTGTTGTTTAAACCATCATGTTTGGAGTGCGCTTTTTATAGTAGTCATCATCGAATCTTGAAGACTAGATCCAAAAATCTTCTTTGGAGGCGTGAAAATTTGTCTTAAGGACATGCCTTGACAAATATAAAATTAATGCATATTGGGTAGGATAAGCGATAGCAATGAATAGTGATGTCGATTAATGCAGTTGTTTTGGTTGATTTTGGAGTTTAAAGAAACAATATTGACCAATAAATATGGGTCCTCGTCTTTATTCATCTTTCATCGATCCTCTTATTCAGAAAGTTAAATTTTATTTGACTAATCACGGAATCCGTGTAAATATTGAAGTTATTTTCAAAGAGTAATTCATTTGTTCAACCCTTCTATCCTAATCCCACATCGTTTAATCCAACGATCACTTATTGGCTTACGTAAGTGGATTGTATTTGCGGCCCAACTCACATTCACCAAGGGCCCTGAAGAGAACAAAACCAAGCCCAGCGAGAGCTGGACAATAGAGCAGACATCGGGGCTCTATTGTAAATTCGTCTCAAAGTTTTTGTTGGGCTAGGCGGTTTGGGCCCAACGTTTTTATTTTTTTAGTATTTGGGTCCCGCTAACATAATCTTTGACGCGTAAAAGAGAAAATAACAAATGGACCCATTGTTTGCCAACACAAGCAAGCAAAAAGCCTCACGATTTTCAACAAATTAAGTAAACAGATGAAACTAAAACGAGCAAAGCAAATGGTTTCATACTCAAAAAACCGTGGGCACTTGTTCCCTGACCCACCGGTTGAAATTTTTTAGAGGTATGAAAAAGCCCCCAGCGCCACTGGTTTTTAATTCTTTTATTTCTCACACTATAAATAGCCGGCGACTCCGTCTATCAGAGAGCATCACGTTCTTTTAAATCCCCCTCGAAAAACTCAGAACCAGCCCTCTCTTCAAATATACGCATTTTCAAATCTCAAATCTCTGTATATTCGAAGTTGCAGAATCACCGAAAACAAAAAAAATTTAAACATGAGTGCAGCAGCAAGAAAGGCTTGGTTTGTGGCGGCAAGTATTGGGGCTGTTGAGGCATTGAAAGATCAAGTGGGAATCTGCAGGTGGAATTTTATTATAAGGTCTGTGCATCAACATGCAAAGAACAATTTAAGGTCCTCGCTCAGTCAAGCCAACAAGGCCATCTCTTCATCTCCAGCTTCCAGGGAGGTTTATAATAATAATAATTATTATAACAAGGTGAAGAAACCTGAGGAAAAGGTCAAAAGGGTCATGGATTTGAGCTGCTGGGGTCCTAGCACTGTTAGGTTTTGATGATTTTGATCTTGATAATCATCATCATCATCTCATGAATATACATGATCCAATGTCTTCTTATCGAGAGATAATTATTTATCTAGTTATGTCTCAATTATTTTTTTTCAATTTTTAAATGTACCCTCAAATTCTGTCTCTTATCTTTGATGTATATGATATGAGTGGAGTTTGATGAATTCATAATCCTTCTAACCATTTGAAGAGATTTTGTATCGGGTTGAATACCCAAGGAGTATTCCCCAAATTAATTAATCAATAGCGATTTATACTTTTATTAGTTTTATTTTATTTCGTTATGATTTTGCTTGGGAAAATATGTCACCAGGATTTGTTTTCTTATCCTTCTTGTATGTTATTAATAATATTCTCAGTTTTCGATTCATCAATGCTCAGAGACAAAACTAAACATTTATTATAAATTAATTAATGGTCAATTTATTATCATCGTTATTATCATTGTTGATTCTCCTTGAATTTTCCGTCTGGGTATAAAATGCCAAAGCAAATTGACAAAAACAAACTAATTTTTTTTTATATTACAGAAAAAAAAGATAAATAATTTAGATTCGTATGCTTTGGATTGTTTCCTGTTGGCTTGAATAACTAAGAACAGCTTGTTGTCTTTTTTACTAGCCGGTTCTATAAAAGAAAGGATCTTAGCAGAATCGGGAGAACAGAAAATTCTCATGATTTTGAGCAGCTGCCAAAATCACAATTTAATTGTGAGAAACAACTAAAATGAGAACGCTAGCAGGAAAAAAGCTTGGATTGTGGCGTTGAGTGTTGGTGCATTGGAAGCTTTAAAAGATCAAGCAGGAATTTGCAGATGGAATAATAGTACAAGGTCCTTTGCTCAGGTCAATTTAATTTGTGCGCCTGCTTCTGATTTCAGGGATATGATCAACTTTTCATGTGTTTTCAGAAACAAGAACTCTGGGAAAATCATGCTTTTGGGCTGTTGGGGTCCTGATACTGTTAGATTTTAGTTCTCAAAATTGTAATTTTACTTTTTCTTTGTTATAAAGATTGTAGTTTTGGACTTTTGGGTGCCAGCATTTTATAATAAATATATGCACAGCCAAATTTCATAATTGTATTGTCTTTTCCTTAGTTAATTTTGCAATGTTTTTACCGGATAGAAGATTTTGTTAGAAATTGAACTTTTGAGAATGTTCGATTAGTGAAAATGATTTTAAAAGAATTAATTAATTCAACCATTTCTTTCCTTTTTTTTTTTTCCCTGGAACTTTGTTATATGAATATGCTTTGAGAATGTATCGTTATACTTTTTTGTCAAGGCCATTTCTGTGTTACCCTACAGTCTATACACTATCAAATGATCAGATTTTTTTTAATTTTCTGACTAGTTGATACTGTCGAAACTAAACAGGTGCAGTACCACCGAAAGCCATGGACGAACTCTATTATTATTAAATATTTAAGAACCTAATTCACTAAATTCTCAAATCCCTTCAATACTACGATTGCAATTATATAACTTTTGCCACGTTTTAAGAAGGTACTTGGTAATTTTCAATCATTGAGCTATTGACGAAGCGGAATTGTAAAGAAAATAAAGAGAGTAAGTTTTTAAATAAAAGTTTACAAAATAATTGATTTTGAAAAGTTCTTAAAATAATGACAAGACCTCTATATTTATAAGAGAAAACTTACTTTCCTAAATTAACTTAAAAAGAGAAATTAAATTACAATTATAATACAAATAAAAGGTACTTTTCTAAGTTAACTAAATTTCATACCTTAATTTACTTTAATGAAAATAAAAAGTTCTAAAATAATAAAATATCATAATTGACTGTAATAAAATAGAAAGTTCTAAAAAAATAAAATTTCAAAATCTTAAAATTCTTAAAATAATTCTTTACATCAGTCTCCCGCACTTGGAAAAGAACTCATCCTTGAGTTTGACTTGTACAACTCTTCATCATCTGGATGATGCTAGAACAGATCAACCACTTTAAAAGTATGAGAGATATTCCAATTGTTTGGTAACTAAAGCACATAAACATTGTCGTAGATCTTTCGAGCTACCTCAAATGGTCCATATTTGTGCTTCTCCAATTTAGTGCGAATGTAAAAAAAATGATTCCGCCTCAAATATGCCATCACTAAGTCTACTTTTGAAAACTTTTTTTTTTGCCGATGTTTGTCTGCTTCAGTCTTGTATCTAGCATTGGTAGCCTCCAAGTAAGCCATTACCTCGTCATGAATCTGTAGAGTTTTTTTCTCTGCATTATCCACTGTCTTGCTTTCTCTAATTACAGCTACTATTGGCAAGACAACCAAGTCATACATATGGCGAGGGTGGCAAGTGTAGACAATCTCAAAGGAGGTCTTGCTAGTAGATCAATTCACCATGCTATTATAAGCAAACTTAACCTAAGGCAATGGAGCTTCCTAGATTCGTTGCGTGTCACTACAAACACAGTGCAACATATTGCCCAAAGTTCAATTGACTACTTTTGTCTGCCTATTGGTTTGTGGATGGAAAGCACTACTAAATTGCAACGGTGTACCAAATTTGTCCCAGAGATAATGCCAAAACTTGCTGATAAACTTCATATCCCTGTCAAAAGTGATAGTTTTTAGAATACCATACAAACATACTATCTTTTGAAAGAACAAATGGGCTATTGAAGCGGCATCTTCAGTCTTCTTACAAGCAACCAAGTGCGCCATCTTTGAAAACCTATCAACCACCACTAATATAGAGTCTTGACCCATCGTTGTGCGTTGCAATTCCAACATGAAATCCATGGACAAATCTAAGCAAATATTCTTTGGAACAGGCAAAGGCATGTATAAACCCGTATTCTGTGCATGTCCCCTGCCTTCTTGGTAAACTCGACACATTTGCATGATTTTTTGAACATCTTTGTTTAACCGTGGCCAATAATAACACTCCTCCACAAGTGCCTTGGTCTTATCTCATCCAAGATGTTTGCCTAATCCTTCTCCATGCAACTCGCAGATAATCTGCTCCCTTAAAAAACTTCTAGGTACACATAATTAGTTGGTCTTGAATAAATACCCATCTTGAATAAGAAAATCCTCTGCATTTTGATGATTAATGTAGTGATTCCAAATATGTGCAAAGTTGTCATCCTCAGCGTACAACTCTCTTAAGCGCTCAAAACCAATAACTTCATTAACTAGAGTTACAAGCAAAGTTGCCATGATTAAATGTATTTTCCATGATTTGCAAGACTACTTTTGTGGTCATCTGTCTGATAGTCTCCACAGTCATTGCCTGCATCCCTTGATCAATGTCTTCATATGGTTATTCCTTTTTTTAGTGTGGTTGTACCATGATGACAAGCAAACTTGCTTTGATACCAACTAACGAAGCAGAATTGTAAAGAAGATAGAGAAAATAAGTTTCTGAATAAGAGTTTATAGAATAATTGAGTTTGAAAAGTCTTTAAAATAATGACAAGGACTCTATATTTATAATAGAGGAAACTTATTTCCCTAAGTTAACCTAAAAAAGAAAACTAAATTACAATTATAATAGAAATAAAAGATACTTTTCTAAGTTAACTAAATTTCATATCTTAATTTGCTCTAATGAAAATAGAAAGTTCTAAAATAATAAAATACCATAATTGACTCTAATAAAATAGAAAGTCCTAAAATAATAAAATTCTAAAATCTTAAAATTCTAAAATAACTCCCTACATCGGCCATGATATGAAATGGTTCAATAAACATAGTAGAAAAAGCATTCTCTCGAAGTAACGATTTTAAATTTGATTATGCATGCCTTCTTGTGTACAATATGGTTCTCGATTTTATTCTATGTACAGATGAAGAGCAGTCAATAATAAAGATGGTGAAATCTTGATCTAGATATGAATATAGGTGCATTTGAATCTAAATCTACATTGATATTTTGAGATTTGGATTTGCATCTAATTAGTAAAAAGAAAATGTAAATTTGGATGAGGTAATACTCGTGCGGATTGCAGGTGGATTTTGCCATCGTTAATTTAACAAATTTACCTAATAAAATCAAATAAAATCGAATCATAATTCAATAATCAATAGTTTGACACTTAAAATAACACTCAATAGCACTATAAATCTACAAATAAAAATATCACAACATAAATGAAACATTAGAAATAACATAAATTTAAGTCTAACTCAACTACAAATCCACAAATAAAAACACCATAAATCCACATAAATTCCATTTACAACCACCACAAATTAGAACATCACCACAAATCCACATAGGTTTGATTTTTTTTTTTTTGGTCATTCTATGATGCTGTGATTAAAGTTATGGCATCAATACAGTAATTAAATATAAATTATATAAATAAAAAATAAAATTTGTAAATCAAAATTAATTATAAAATAAAATATAAATTTTATAAATTAAACATAAGATTTGCAAATAGAAGGTAAAATGTATAAATTAATATAAAACTGATAAATTGATGTATTATTAGTAAATAAAATAAAAACTTGTAAATATAACTTTAAACTAGTAAATCAACATTAATTATAAAATAAAATATAAATTTTGGAAATGAAGCAAAAGCCTTGTAAAGAAAAGATAAAACAAGTTAATCACTAAAAAACTGGTAAATTGATGTATTATTAGTAAATAAGATAAAAGCTTATAACTGTAACATAAAATTAGTAAATTAACATTAAGTGCAAAATAAAACATAAATTTTGAAAATGAAACAGAAATCTTGTAAAGAAAAGATAAAATAAATAAATCACAATAAAACTGTTAAATTGATGTGTTATTAGTAAATAAGACAAAAACTTAGAAACATAATATAAAATTAGTAAATCAACTATGTCACAATTTCATGGAAATCACTCAAAATTGACAACTATTTTACAACATGATCAAGTTATTATAAGTTAGAGTCCAATTATTATATTTTTGCCCCTAAGGGTGTGGTCGGGTTGGTTGGCAATGATTCTATTGCTCTTTAGGACCCGGGTTCGATTCTTGGGGATGGTAAGAGGGGGTAAAAATTGTATTTGGGCTTGCCCACCCTCCCTTACTTTTAAAAAAAAAATCAACATCAAGCGCAAAATAAAGCATAAATTTTGAAAATGGAACATAAAACTTATAAATAGAAGGTAAAATAAGTAAATTAATATAAAACTGGTAACTTGATGTATTAATATTAAACAAAACAAAAACTCATAAATATAATATAAAACTAGTAAATCAACACTAATTATAAAATAAAACATAAATTTTGGAAATAGAACATAAAACTTGTAAAAGAAAAATAAAACAAGTAAATTACTATAAAGCTGGTAACTTGATGTATTAATGGCAAAAAAAAAATGAAAACTTATAAATATAATATAAAACAAGTAAATCAACACTAAGTGCAAAATAAAATATAAATTTTGTAGATATGCCTAAAACTTATGAATAAAAGGTAAAATAAATAAATTAATATAAGAGCTATTTAAAAAAAATCACAATTGTAAAATAAAAACTCATTATAATATTTATTACCTTATATATTTATTGATTATTTTTATTTAAATTGAATAGTACTAATTTTGCATTTATGTAATGCGCGTAATGTTTTACTAAAGATGAAATTAATTCTCAAATTCGGATTTTGAAAAAAATATTATTTTAATATCTTTCATAATTGTTAGAAGATGAGGTTCTTTTACATCTTTATATACTTCTTCAACAACAGCCATAAATAATTTCTAAATATAGATAAAAAGTTTAAAACTACATGAAGTATATATAAAACTTAAAATTAGATATAATTTTATTGATATATGATATATGTGTTTAGTAATATAAGAATTTTTTTTTTTGTGTTTACTTAATCCATATCACGATTAACAATTGTGCTTAATTAACTTATGTAATAAATAGATATTATTAAAGAAAATGAGAAAAAAAGTATACAAATATCCTATAATAAATATAGAATTAATGGTTAAACCAATTTAATCAAATTTATTCCACTTTTTTTAGTGTAATTTTTTGTTTAATTAATGAGTAATTTTTTTTGTTTAATTAAAGAAAATATTTTTTTAAATGAATGAAACATTTTTCAACAAAATTTTATAGAAAAAATGTTAATTTTTAAAATAATTAATAATCTTATATGAATTTACTGATTTTATTTTATATTTACCAGTTTTATGTATAATTTATAATATTTATATATATTACGGTATTGATGCCATAATTTTGATTATGGCATTATAGAATTTTCTTTTTTGTTTCATTTAACTTATGCATTTTTAATTTTATTTTATTTTAATAACTAGTTTAATTAAAAAACAATACAGATCTAAATATTTGATTTTTCAGAGGCACTTAGATACGAATCCACATGAATCTTAATTTTTGGCATCCGAATCCATATTTTTTAATGTTTGGATTTGAATTTCTTCGAATCTTCTAAATTTTTATGGATCTAGACCAAATTAGAATTTTTGTGCCATCTCTAATCATTATGCTAGTTTCAACAATTCTTGATCTTTACGCATCTTCTTGACAGCATGGCTTGCAGTTGGTATTTAGGTCATTGCTTTAGGTATTAGCAATAGCACTATGTTGTTCTTGTGCATAAACTACGGATTGGTTGTAATTAACAATAAGTTAACGTAAATTGTGCAGTCTGAATAATTTCAATATTTGGATCCTCTGCGATTCTTCCCTATTATATTGAGTGATTTTCGGACTACACTGATTACAGAATCATAAATTTCCAATTACAATAAGGGAGGCAAAATTGCAATAATACAATATTTATTTCGTAATTTAATCTGGTGGCAATATGGTAATTGGAAAGTTCCTGCTTCAGGATCTCATATTCCAAAAGCCGACAGCGGATCAAAAACGTCAATAGAAAAGTTATACATGGAACTGTCGAACCAGGTGCTTATTAAAAGTACTTGCCCACAAAGTCAGCAAAGCTACATAGCCGTCACTACACTCAGGCACTCAGTAGACATTTGTCCTTCGTCATTAGTCGCCACCCACTGAATTATTTTTTGGTTTCACCTTACTTGAAAAACAAACAGAACCCCCGGTTTTTTTTTCCCCCCGAAATTAATTCCACCTTTTTAAGAGCTCTCTATTATTCCTCTATATAAGTACATGTAAGCCAAACCCAGCGGACAAAGCGTCACTTAAGTTCCAAGAACTTAATACCCCTCGCTAGTCTATAAGTTGCTGATTAATTTTTCTTCCAGGACCCAACTTAATATTTCACCTTTTGCAATCACTAAAAAAGAGTACTTGCGGTGAGGAGAGTGTAGTAAGAGATATGAGCAGCAACGGTGTCAGAGTTTGCAAGTTTGATTTAGCATTCACCAAATATGTACTGCAAGAATCTTGTGGCTATAATAAGGGCAACAACAATTCTGTTGTAAGGAGTCTTGCCGTTGGCGTTAGCAATACTAACAACAACAACAACAACAACAATCAGGCTATCAAGAGGGTTAATGGAGACGAGATCAAGAAAAAGAGGAGGCAACAAGAGAAGGCCGAGATGCTCTTCCACCTAATTTGCTGGGGACCCACTTAATTAATTATTTTTATTTCTTTTTTTTCATTATTAAAAAAATTAAGAAAAAAACCATATAATAGAGAAAGAGATGTATTGATATATCTTTATTTTAGGAATTTTGGTTCTTGTGGAAATAAATCGTATGCTTTCGATTTATTGGCTTTCAATTTCAAATGATTTTTTATTTAAACATAAAAATTAGCTGAGATATTTACGCACTTAACGGAAAAAAAAGAAGTCATCCACATCCAAACATCCTTCCAGAATTTTCTATTAGAAACAATTTAGAATTTCAACTCAATTTAGATATATTAAAATGTCGATGGACAACACATAATTTGGGACAAAACTGTGGGCCAACTGTTGCACGGTAATACAGTTTCGCCTTTTATCTTTTGACCTCTATTTTTTTTAATTTATAATTTATATTTAAATTTATGATAATTTTATTTTTTCATTTTCTTTTCCTCTCTTCCATATTTAGATACTCTGTTTCCTTTATCTCCACTTAAATAATTAATCAATTATTAATCAGCAACTCATTTCAAATTAAAATATCATTAACTAATCAATTACCTCAATTATTTTTCACATCACAGCTAAGACAAAACGCTATAATTTGATTTGAATATTTGGATGGCAATTGTGAGAGTATGACAATTGAATAAATTAAAATAACAAATCAAATCTATCTGTTATAAGTGACTAATGTCATATTGATTTAGATCCATAATTTGATGGATGTTTTAGTAATTTTAATAAATTTATCATAGCAGATCAAGAAAATAAAATCAAGTTGAGCAACGACTGAGCTAAAAGGTTTTGGTTTCGTGCATGATATATTGACATAAATGTGCCATTGTGGATCACATGTTCATATTTCAGTGAACCCGAGAGAGTAACCGATAAGACCACTGATATTTAGCCCGAAATTTCATCTATTAAAATTTTCTAAATTAACATTTTTCGTTAAAATTAAACAATCATTGTTTGGATTGAGAGATGGTCATCTTACAGCCACTGTCCAAACAAAAGAAATCCGGTAAATTGAATTTTGGGCCAAATATCTATTTATAATAATATAATTAGGTATAGCAACATATTATTTCTTATTCAATAATTACTCAATATAATATTGTAAAAAAAAATTCCATTTTTGATGAGTAATCATATATCTATGTCTCTTAGGACTCGTTTGGGAGTGCTTTTGGGAGGCTTAAAAGTGATAGTAAAAGTCTAAAAGTTAATTTAAGTGTTCGGTTAAAAAAATCAAAATCACTTTTGTCATCAACCTCTCCTACAACTAATTTTGAAAAGGAAGAAAAGAGTAGCTTTTAGATTTTTTTGATTTTGATAATCAATTTTATCCTTTAATACCATCCTATAAATATTCTTAAAATTATTACCTAAACCAAAAATTATCTTTATTCAAATTAAAAATAAAATCAATATTTTAATAAATTTTTATTATAATTAATCAATATAAGTTTATTAATATCAATTTATTGGTCAAATTATTATTAAATTTGTTTCACTATATTCTAAATTTAATTATCAATTTTTTTAAAGAAAAAAATCAATATATTATAAATTTTATTTTTAGTTAAAATTATTGTAATAAACAATTAAAAATATTATATGTATGTGTTTTTATATGTATAAGTAAATTTTATCCTATATTATATATATTTTAATTATTTATTTCTCTCAACAGTTTAATAATAATATTTATTAAACGTCTATAACTATTTTCAAAACTCATAGCGCTTCTGAAAATAAATTTTACCAAACACTTAACAGATTCTCTTTACAACTAATTATTTTTACAGTATAACTACCAACAATTATTTTAAAAGATACAACATTCCCAAACTGACCCTTATATATGCTTACTAAGCATTTGATCAACGTATTTATACGAGGATACCTATTAACATAATGCAAATTTGTTGGCACTAGAAGATTAAAATCTAGATAACATATGGTATATACAGTATGTTAGTTCCAATATGCTGTTTGTGGTAATGTTTTTTCAATGCTCGGTGCTATTTTTAACGGAGATATTTTATTGGCTGCACATTGATAGAAACTAGAATATATAGTCAATTGGATTACCTTGTAATTGAAGGCAAATAACCAATAAAAGTAATTCCAATAAATCAAGGCATCAAGTTGTCAATGAAGACTAAAACATAAACAATGTTATTCCAATGAAGACTAAAACTTGCTACTGAAGGTTTAAAGTAATTGGATTGAAAACTAATTAAAGACCAACGGTTAAAAACATTGTTCAACCCACATAACACGAATGGAAGGGATTACTTCTTAAACGATGGCTTAATGCTTCCATCTTCCACGTTGTATATTCTAGTATCTCTAGCTCCCGCTTCAACGGATTCCTTGTCTGAGAATTACTTGATGCATCAACAAATAGTGAGGAATTAAAACCCAAAAGAGGGATCTATTACCCGAATTCTTGATCTTCATCCATTTATTAGTACTTAGATACCTCAAAAACCTGAAATCCCAAAGTTCTGAAAGTGTTCTCGTCAGTTGGGTAGCCCTGATGAGTAGGTGGTACTACTCCCCTCCGTGAAACCACAAATAATGTACCATCATCATATTCTACCACATACAAATACTCCACAATTCAATAAATTTGGTAGGTAATTTTGCAACTCCTATAACAGTGCCGTCATTATCTTTGATGTCAAAATTTGACCAAAAGCATTAATATCATAAAATTGATTTTAGAAGTAAAAAACATCAAGAGTGATCGCGCTTTACATCTCCCAAACCATTCCATTTACTTGGTATTTAAGTGCCAGATAGTAGTTGGATATAACAAATTTGCTAATCCTCAGAAAAGGCCTTCCAAATATCATATGGTATGTGATGTCCTCATCTACTAAATGAAATCCAACATCATGGTTTTTTTTCAAAGGGCTTCGAACCAGTGGCAAGTAGCTCCACTACTCCCATCGACATCAATCTTCCTCCTCCAAACCCTTTGAATGAGGTACTTCTAGGCTCCGTTTTCAAGTCTGCTATTCCCATTTCATCCAAAGTGACTTTGAAAAGAATGTAGACTGAACTACCTGAATCAGTCAGGATCCTGCTATATTCCTTGTTCGTAACATTAGCTTTTATGACCAGAGTTGTCTTCATGGGGTACACCACCCACTCCTAGGCATCTTCTGTCCACATAATTGGAACTTGCCTGGACTTTACCCTTTTTGCTAGTGGTATATTGAAGAGAACATCATTGGCTGTTTGTGGCATACTTTCATTAATTCTTGCAGAGCCCTGTTTAAGTCCCCCTCTAATATTCGACCTCCTGCAATGACTCTGGTCATTGGTCCTCCAGAATGTGTCTCCCATATTTTCCTCCTCGGGCACATATGGCTCATCTAGCATAGGAAATGAACCATCAACATTCAGATAACTGTTTCTTTGTCAACCATTTAGGACTCCGACATTCTCAACCTTTGACCCCTTAAACTACGGTATCCAATCTAGACCACCATAAACTACCAGCTAGTAGTTTTCACAGATTTAATATCTTCAAAATATCCAACCTCAGAAAACAACCCAATAATCATTCCTCAATACAAATGCTAATCTCAACCAAATTCAGCTCAATCATGATAAAAAGAATTCAAACACAATTGTCCCATTAGTTACACAGCACAAACCCATCAAGCATATCCTCCGATTTTAAGCTAATTCTCAGCAAATTCACCTTTAAACAATAATTCCTGAACGTAGCCACATACACTTAACTAACACAAGAAGTATCCTCAAGAACAAAAGCATTAATCAATTTAACTCAAACCTATCATTCTCACTGTAACCAAACATCAATGTTACAAATCATCATCAGCTATCCAAAGCAAAAATAAACGAAAATTACATAAACATATGCATACATTCATACATTAAAAAAAAAATAATAAATATGTTGAAGTGTAAGGAGACATACTAGCTTGAAGCTTCTTGTGCATTTGGTTAATTTCAAGGAGCATTTCCTCTTGATCTTTCCTCGACCGATCGAGCTCCCTTGATTTGTTCCAAGATGTCGGCAATGTCCGGCGCCGACGATATCATTTCCGTCTTCATCTCGCAGAAAAAATCAACAGCTTTTTTTTTTTTATAATTATTTTCTTTCTTTTCACTTCAATCTCAGGTCGATTTAAGCTTCAATTCAAGTGCGATCATCGCTTACGGACGATATTTTACATTTTGTAGTAGAATCAAAATGATTAATTTCCTAAGAGTTATTTTTCCATGTTTATAATGTTTTTAGTTTTCCAGGTGAGAAAAATCATCGAGTGAAGAACAAATAATAAAAAAGACTGCATTTTTAGAATTTAAAAAATAAGGAAAAAGAAAAGAAAAAGAAAGTTGTTGAGCCAAGATATGAAATGGGTCAACACATCACAGTAGAAAAAGCATTCTATCAAAGTAATAATTTTAAATTTAATTACATGTGCGTTCTCGAAAACGACATGATTGTATTCCGTACACAGATGAGGGGCACTCAATAAGCTAGTTTTAACAATTCTCAATCTTTACACTTCCTCTTGACTACTTGGCTTGTGACTATCAACTCCGGATTCGTTGAATTTAACAATAAGTTAAACGTAAACTGTACAGACTGAATAGTTTCAATATCTGGATCCTGTTCGATTTCTTCTCCGTCATTGAGTGATTTTCGGACTATACTAATTACAGAATCATAAATTTCCCATTAATTAATTACAATAAAGGAGGCAAAATTGGAATAATACAAAATTTGTTTCATAAATCATAATTTAATCTTGCTGGCAATATGGTAATTGTACCCCTCTCCTTCAAACTGGAAAGTTCTGGCTTCTTTGACATCTCATATTCCAAAAGCCAGACAGCGAATAAAAAACGTCAATTGAAAAATTGTCTATCTAACCATGTGCTCCGTCTAAAAGTTAAAAACTACTTTCGCCCACACACTAGATGGTCAGGGTCCGCTTATATAATACAGCGGCTGTATCTCATAAGCCGCTTTTTATTATTTTTTTATTTGTGGATATAACCGGTCACCGAAAGTAGCGGCCATATAGGTAAATATAAAGGCAAATGTTAAAGGTAATTATTGTGTAGCTACCATTATTTTAAGTAAATATCAAACGAATCAATTGAAACTATAAAACTACCAAGGACCCCCTTAACTTTATGTGAAACATACTTTTTTATTTTTTTAGTAGAATTAAAATATGCTTAAAATATGAGACTCTTGTACTACTAGGAACAATATTTAAGTATAAGTTAATAAAACTGATTATAAATAATTAAATTATTTTAGTACTATATTATAAATTTAACTATATTTTACACACAAAAATTATTGAAACATTTTACTAATTTTTTTGATAGTAAAATGTACTTTGAATTTTCTAGATCCATAATGAATCATATTTATTTTCAAATAATTGGAACAAATCAATCCTATAACGCACACAATGACTCAAATCTCTATCTAACAATCTAAGGATTTTTTTTTTAAATCTAATTATTGGATAATTATGAAACGATTATCTTGTTGATAGTCCATTATAATTGCTTGTAAAATATCATTATTTTCATTACTTTTATTAATAGTTGCTAATATTAATACGTTATATATACACACACTATAAAAATATTTGTATATTAAACAAATATAAAGTGTCAAATATTCTATATGTTTAAATAATACTCACAAACAACCTCTTGTGCAAATTAATTCATTCAAATTTATATAAAATTAATTACTTTATTTATTCCTTTTTCTTTTATGATTACATTTATTCACTACTTTCAAGTTTTAACAATTTCTATAAATACTTAAAATGGACGCTTACATATATATTGTTAATTTTTGATCTATTGCTATTAGCGTAATTGTGATTACAGATATGATAACATTAAACTATATTATGTTGTTAGCAGCTATAATTGTTAGACAATTTCAATTCGATTAAAGCCAATCTTAGTTATGATACCTATTATCAATAGTAGACATATATTATCAAAATATATATATCATCTATATATGACATTATTCTTTTATTATTAATAATAATAATAATAATAATAATAATAATAATAATAATAATAATAATAATAATAATAATAATAATAATAATAATAATTATTATTATTATTATTATTATTATTATTATTATTATTATTATTATTATTATTATTATTATTATTATTATTATTATTATTAGTAGTAGTAGTATTATTATAATTATAAAAATTGGCAAATAGGGTTTTTTAAAGTTAGATTCTCAAAATTAAACCGTGCACTTTGTTTTTAGAACAACTTCCATAAATTATGAATCTCATATTGCACATATCTGTTTGGATGCGTCTCAATAAATCGTAAGATATCATCTAACGATTCTTTATTTATGCCATCCTTAACAAATTTATTTTGTCTTAACAATTTACGGAAACCATTCCTAAAATGTTAAAATGTGGTTTATTGTAAGTAAGTCTTACACAGTTAAGACATTTAGAGCTAAGCTGCTTAGTTTTTCAATTTTTAGCAAATGTGCTTTTACCAAAACCAAACATGTAAAAAGCAAATGGATCAGAAAACTCATCTGTCAATCGAACCTTTATTTCAATTAACCAACAAATGTGAGTAGGAATCACATTTGTCATTAAAAAACGTAGTTTTTCACAATGAGCTGTGTAAATCTTTTTAAGAGCATTTTGAGGGAGAAAAGGAAAATGCTTATTTAATTTAGGTTATATTTCTTTCATACTTGATTTTGGGCTTCAGTTATAGTGAAAAATTGAAAATATCAATTTAAATAGTTACGAAGTATCGTTATTCGCAATTTATACGGGAAAATGGATAAACATATACAAAAGAAATAAATCAAATCTGCAAAATCAAGTCAAAAGTGAAGGGAAACAAAATAACAAAATAAATACACACAATAAATATAATCAAACATGTAACTCAACTTTGTCTTTTTATGAAATTTATCTCAAGTTTTAATTAAAGTTCATAAATACCAACCTCTATTTCATTGGGTTGTCTTTCTAAGTCTTTAACATGGGATATTAACGTTGGTGGTTGTAAATCCCAAACAAGATGTGATTTACAAAGTGGGAGCAAGCTTCTCAGATGAAATTTTACACGTAAAAGTTCTCTCAAATGTTTTAATAGGATCTGTCTTATGGAGGTACACATGACAAATATAAAAAATGATGAAATGAAGCACAACTATCAAACAACATATTTAAACAAGAAACAACGTAGTGCACTTCATTCAAGACATAGAAAAAAAGAAAAAAAAATCAAACGGTGAAGTAACAATAAAATGAAATGATAAAAAGTTAAGACACAACTTAATCAAGATTTGGTAGGCCACTCAAATTGATTTCGATATCTATTTCATGTGTTTGGTATTCTAGATATGGTTTTAATCTTTGACCATTAACTTTAAATGTGATATCATCTTTTTTATTCTCAATTTCTACAGCCCTATATGGATATAGGTTTTTCACAATAAATGGGTCACTTCACTTTAACTTTAACTTCCCTAAAAACAAATGAAAATAAGAGTTATAAAGCGGTACTTTTTGGCCAATCTCAAATATTTTCAAAAAAATTCTTTTATCATGAAAATCTTTGGTTCTTGCCTTAATAATTTTGGAATTCTCATATGCATCATTCTTTAATTTCTTAAGTTCATTCAATTGTAATTTATGCACATTATCAATATCATTAAGATTTGAATTAAAAGTTTTAATAGCCTAAAATTATTTATGTTCAAATTTAATTGGTAAGTGGCAAGGTTTACCATAAACAAGTTGATAGGATGACAGCTTTAAAGATGTTTTAAATGCAGTATGATATGCCCAAAGTGCATCGGTTAGTCGAAAAGAACAATCTTTATGGTTTGGGTTAACTATCTTTTCCAAAATTAGGTTTATCTCCTTATTTGATAATTTAACTTGACCACTTGTTTGGGGGTGATAAGGGGTAGCAACTTTATTTATAATTTCATATTTATTCAATAAGAACTCAAATGACTTGTTACAAAAATACTTACTTCGATCACTGAAAATGAATTGAGGGATTCCAAATCTACTCAAAAGATTTTCTTTTAAAAAATAGATCACAATTTTGTGATCGTTGTGCCAACAAAAAATCGCTTCAATATATTTGGAAACATAATTAGTAGCAACCAAAATATATATAAATCTAAATGATGATGGAAAAGGGCCTATAAAATCAATTTTCTAACAATCAATTTTTTCAATGACAAGGATGAGGTTTAAAGGCATTAGCTTTCACTTTGAAGTAGACCTTACCATTTGACAATTCTTACATATTTTGCAAAATGCACGTGAATCTTTAAATAATATAGGCCAATAAATCCATACTTTAATATTTTTACAGTTGTCTTTTTTAAAAGAAAAGTGGCTAGCACATGCTTTAGAATGATAAAATTGAATGATTCTACTTAACTCATTGTCTATTAAGCATCTCTGAAAATTTTGATTAGAACAGTACTTAAATAGGTATGGATCATTCTTGCAAAAACTTTTTACTTTTGTTAAGATTTTCTTCTTGTCTTGGGAGCTCTAGTCACATGGCATTTCACCCGTTGTAAGTAATTAATAATGTTAACAAACTAAGGCATTTTGTTTATAAAAAATAAAAATTTATCAAGGGAAAATCATTGATGGGTGTTGTATCAATTAAAAACTCATTTGTAAGTCTTGAAAGATGATTTACAATAACATTTTCAGCGCTCTTTTTATCTTTTGTTGTTAGGTTAAATTATTAAAGTAGCAAAATCTATTGTATCAATCTTGGCTTGACACCCTGTTTAGACATTAAATATCTAATGGCAGCATTATTAGAATAAATAATGGTAGATGAACTAATTAAATACGAATGAAATTTATCCAATGTAAATATTACAGCAAGTAGTTCTTTTTTAATTGTGGTGTAATTCATTTGCGTATTATTCAAAGTCCTACTTGGTAATAGATGACAAATGGCTTACCTTCTTTTCTTTGTCCTGGAATAGCACCAACAATATAATCTTTGGCATCTGATAACTCTATGAAATGAGAGTTATCATAGCACTTTTAAGCTTAAAATAAGATTACTTTGAGAGTAAATAATATGTTTTTATTACATTTTAGTTATATTTTGCATAATTATCTATTTTAGTTATTTTTAATAAATTATGTTGTTTTAGAATAAATTGTGTACTTAGATTAGATGCTTAATTGTAGGCAATTGAAAGTGCAAATTTCAAAGGAGGAATGCTGTACAATAAGCTTGCAAAAATGAGAAAAGAACTTGGCTACAGAAGAGTGGAAACGAGTCTGGAATAGTGCAGATGTTGTAGCAGTCGTTGTTGTAGCAATCCTAGAGCATCAAAAGAGAAAATTTCACATGAATCTAAAAAAAAAGACGTAATCTGCAGTTTCTAAATCTGAGGATATGCGTCTTAAACTTTCGCTTGCCTTAATTTTCAACTATAAAAAGAAGTACGCACACAAGGGAAGTGAGAGAGCCGTCAACCATAAGAAATAATCAAGAAAAGAAAAAGAAAACAGGGAAGAAAAGGAAAATTCTAAGGCTGAACAGAAGATTGCAGGCGGGAGAAAGAAGAAATTGGGAATGTAGATGAGCCACTCCCCTCTATCTTTATTCTATTTGTTTTCTTCAATTTGTAATGATGTATATGATGGCTAAAACTATTTTTGTTTCTGTTTTGTCACAAATCATGAACTAAATTTATTTGTGGTTGAGTAATAAACAAACTTGATGGTTAATTGACTGATTTTATGTGTTGCTGCATGATTGCTATAGCATTTTGTTTTAACAACGCTTAATTTAATTCACTATTTCAGCTGACCACTCATTTAGTGATAATAGCTAAGAGAAAGCCTAAAAAACACATATTTTAGTAAAACATATCACAACAATACTTAGTTTTAGATTAGGTTTCCCAAGTTGGGTTAGACTCAATTTGATAGGGCTGTGCTTAATCTAAAAATAGTGATGAACTAGACATAGAGATTCTTCTTGTAAGGCATTACGAACATTAAACATATAATGTTATATTTTATGTTGGTGTAACAATTGATCATTGCTAAGTTGCATATAGATATAAGATATTCAATAGACGACAATTGATGATGCATTAGAGTTTTGCCTAGTGTTATAATAATTATTGTAGCAACGATATTGTAACAGAAAAACAATCAGTGCCATTAAATAAGTTGATTCATTTAACTACATTATTCTTAATGGTTACATTTTTGTGTGAGACGTATCAATTTATTGCATTTTATTTTTTATCATTTAGATTAATTAGTTGATAAAAGAGATTAATTTAATTAGATTGAATTTGTACTATATTGATTGTTGTAGCAACTCTAATCGCATTAATTCCTATAGAGATGATCTTAATTACTCATCATTATATTACTTGTTGTGTACACTTGCACACCGACACCCATATTATAAGAGATTAAACCTATACTACAACATCATCACATATTAGCTTAAAAAACAAAGACCAATCAGGGAGTTGTATTATTAGGACTCATGTTAAAAGACTAATTATATTTTCAAAAGCTTGTTGATAGTCTTTAGTCCATTTCGATGATATATTTTTATTAAGAAGTTACAAAATAGTCTAGATGTGACATTAAAGTCTTTATAAATCTCCTATAAAACCATGCACATTTTTAAAAGGAACGAACTTCTCTAATTGTCTTCGGTGAGGATAATTTTGAGATAACTTTAACTTTGACTATGGTCAAGGTTTGAATGGTTTGATTATTGATAAAATTTTATTTTTTGATGAATGAATACAATGTATTTTCCAGAGTTTTTCTTGGTGGTGGGACATATGGTTGGTAACTCTAGGAGTTTTGAAAATTCTAGCATGGAGGAATTGGTTGTAAAGATTGTGTATGATTATCATTTTTTCAACTAAAATTTGGGTAGTTTTTCCAACTAGAGTTGTAGGTTTGGGAGTATGGATTCGGAATTGGTTTTTTTGAAATTATCAACTACATTTACCTTTTTATGCAAACTTTCTCTTAGAGCTAACAACATCAGACAGTTTTGTGTAGAATGGTTAGTAGAATCGCAAACATGACATGAAGTATCTTTAACAAACCTTACATGATCATTCTTTTTCAACTCTAATATTTCGAATTTTCCAATTAATGATGCAAATTTAGCTTAAAGGTTATAGTCTTCCATTAGGTTGTACATGCCTCCAGCAAATAGAGATTACTGAAGTTTACTCGATGACTCATAAAATCCAATTGTATCTCAGTATTGTCCATTATTTGCTATATAGTCAAGGTAACCTAATGCAGCTTCAAGACTTTTATCTCTAAACTCATTATTATACATCATTTCAACGATCTATCTACTTTGGGATGTTAGTCCCTCGTAGAAATAAGACACTTATCTCTATGTTTCAAAACCGTGGTTTAGGCAAATGTTAAGTAGCTCTTTGTATCTATCCTAACATTGATAAAGAGTTTCTCTTAGCTTTTGAGTAAAAGTGATGGTTTATCTTTTGAAAGAATTTGTTTTGTGGGGTGGAAAGAATTTTAAAAAAAATTATGTTTGCATTTCATCCCAAATTCTAATAAATCCTTATATAAGATTTTGTAGCTAAGTTTTAGCTTTTTCCTTTAATAAGAAAAGGAAAATTTTAAGTCTGATTGTGTTTATGCTACAATTTTGATTAGCACAGGTGTTACAAATTTCTTAAAATTCTCTCAAATGCAAATATGTATTTTCATACTCAAAACCGTGAAAAGTACGTAGAAGTTGAATGATACTAGGTTTGAAATTAAAACGAGATGCGTCAAGAGGAAAAACTATGCATAATAGTGACCCTATTCTAATAAGATGTAAGAAATCTCTAAGTGTCATAAGTTGTTTATGAAGATTTTGCAAGGCTTGGTTATTTTCGTGCTTTGAAAAGTTATCAACTTTGATGTCGGCCATGTCTAAGGGTGGTGAAGGCAATTTCTTAATTAATGTGCCACTATCTATATGAGACCAACGTTACATGCAATGTTGTTGATGTATTTTAAATTAAGAAGATAATGCACAAACAAATGGATAATACATAAAACACCAAATAAAAATTGCACAACTAGAACAAAATGAAAATTAAATAAGCAAATAATATAAATGTGCAAAAATTAAAAATAAATAAATACGAGATAAAAATAAATAAACTAGAAATTAATTAACTGAAGTTAAAATACTAGGTAGTTAAACCAGCTATATAAGGAAAGTAATTAAGGAAACAATTAACAAAATATTAACTATTTAGACAGTATTTTAGAACCCACCATATAATGAAACATAAAAATTATGCAAATTAATGTACAAGAATAATTAAACTAAAAAATTAACATGATAGGTGATTAAATGAACCATATAAATTAACCAAAAACTTAAAAAAATTAAATTACACAAATTAAAAATAGAAGGACGGGAAGGAAGACTTACCTCAAGATGTGAACTCTTTTTTTTTAACAACTTTTAATAATTAACGACAGATTAGATAATTTAATTTTCAATTTCTAAGACTTAATGGTAATTTAAAAATTCAAGTCCATGTTCGTTATGTCCACAAAGTCCAAAAGTCCAAATTTATTTAGTCTTTATGTCCAAAAGTCCAAAGAATAAGGCAAAGTCTAAAAATCAAAGTCCCAATTTGATTTAAGGACTAATTTGCAAAGCTTCTAGGTGAAAATGAGGTTTTTCACAAATATTATAGATGAAAATAAAATTTCAAGAGAAGAGGGGTGCTAACTGAAGTTTTACAAAAAGATAAAATGCACAAACTAACACCAAATTTTGAATACTATCCAAGTATAAGAGTGTTTAGTTATAATAAAACCTAATGAGTACCCAAGTATAAGAGTGTTTAGTTATAATAGAACCTAATGAGTCTAAGGTCGAATTATAGGGAATTTAAAATCTAGTATTTAATTTCTTAAACAAAGACAATTTAACGCAAGGACAAACATTAATAGTAATCAATCTAAAAATATACTAAGGTTACAAAATTCACTCTCGGATTTCAAATTATGTTTATCACAATTCTTTCATATTTGTATTTTGTATTTGCTTTGTTAGTTAATTTTTATGTCATTTAATTATTAACTAACCGTTAATGCCCCCAAGGGCGTGGTCGGGTTGGCTGGCAGTGAAGCTGTCACCTTATAAGCCCGGGTTCCATCCTTGGGGATGGTAAGAGAGGTAAAAATTGTATTTGGTGTTGTCCATCCCTCTTACTTTTTTTAAAAAAAAAAACTGACGTTTAATATGATAAATATAAAATTAAATACCTAATGTAGTTACCCATTAAATTTAATGCTTCAAGAAAGCACCAGCTGACAATGAAAAAAAAATGAGGAAGTGAAATGATAGCCCAAAAACTCCCATTGAATAATATATCCCTTTGCTCATTGATGGCGTTGGCAACGCTGCCGTTTCTTGTGCCGAAAACAATCAAAGCAATGACACAAAATACTGCCACCACAAACATCAGAGCAACTCCCTTCAACGTTGTTACAATTTTTAACGTATGAATTAGGCATTGTTCCCTGGTATGATTGGACAATTAGATCATAAAAGTTACGGTGTTAAAATATTTGATAAATACCTACCATTATAATTTGGAAACTAATTTTTTTTCTTTTTTATGTAAAATTTATATGATAAAATAATTTATCATATTTTTACTACTTTTATCAAAATATTTATTTAAAAATTATATTTATAATACACTAATAACTTTTATTTTATAATTATAATTTATTTCTTTAATTACAACGCCTTTAACACTAAATAGAAACGTAGAATGTGCTATAAGTGTCGATTCTAGTATAGAGGCAAAAGTTTATATTAAAGGGTTTGTTCTGTATTGAGGTTCATCCCTACTACACTAGTACCACGAGAAGAGACGGCATAAGGGAGGAGTCTCTATGCCTATATCTCCAAGTGCCCAGCTATCCGCCCATACTCTTATAAAATAAAATAAAGGTGAGATGCATTGACGACTGCTTAGCTTGCTCTCCACGCAAATTGTTCATAAATTTAAGGCCATTATTATTTCTCTAGTTACACGCTTCATGAGTTCTGTTATAAAATTCAAATGTAAGAAAAGAACGGTTACACTTTGAAATTCGAAAAAATGTCCATATAAATCCTTAAATTTTTTTAAAAAGATATTAATCTTCCTTTTCCATTATAATACTCTTGGATATAGTAACTAAAAAAAGGTTTTAATTTTTTTAATAAATACAAATTCAATATAAATAATATAATCTTTCTAATAAACCAATAATATTAATATATTTTTTAATATTCAAAATAATTTAAAAATATTAATTATTATATTTATTTTAATAATATATTTTTATTTATTATAGAATTTTAAATAAATCTTTAGGTTAGATGGTATCATAATATTTACTATAAATCTCTTTAATAAAAATGTATTTATTATAAATCTTTATATGTAAATCCTCAATATACTTAATTTGTGTGTGTGTGTGTATTTTTCATTGATCATATTTTGGTTTCTTTACTTATTTAGATTAAAAAAAAAATTATCTTAATTTTTAAACAGAGTTCTTGGACTTTTTGGTTGATGGGAAAGTTACATAAAACCAGGGCCGACTCTAAAGTATTAGAGGACATTCTTACATTTAATAGCTTCAATACTTAAAGAAACGTAAAAACACTCAAAATTTAATAAGTTTTTAACTATATATTGAATATTAATAATCAATAAAATAATAAGAAATTTCAAAAAAGAAAAGTAATTAAGAAGATTTTTTTTCAACTCTCTAAGAGCATATCTAAAAAGCTCTTCAAATAAGATTTTATTGTTTATTTAAAAAGCCACATCAGCATTTAAGACTTCAAAAGACATTTCAATTAAGATTCTTCAAATAAAAAATAATTTTTTCTCTTCAATTTTGTAGAGTTGCTTTCATTTTTTTCAATTTATATTTTATTACTTTTTATTGGAGAGAGAGAGAGTAGTGCTTTAATTACTATTTACTTTTTCTTTGAAAAAATATTTATTTGATTAAAATAACATTAAATTATTTATATTTGAAGAGCCTTTTGGAGAATAATATATTTTTTCACTCTTTTTTTTGCCACATATGTAAGTAAATAGATATTTGAAGAGTAAAACTAATAGAGCATTTTGGAGATGTTCTAAGATTATTATTTCAAAAAACTATTTTTTTTTTTTACTTCAAAAGTAAACAAACAAATGTAATAACTTTCTTTATAGAAATAAGTGTAAGAAATTTTATAACGTTAAATAATTAAGGTTGTTTTAAATAGATAAATAATTTTTTTTAATATTTTTCTAGGAAAAAAATAATGAATTAATAGTTAGTACTATTAATTATAATTCTTTAACATTAAAGAGATGCCTAAAAAATAAGTTTTTTTTATTATAAGTAAGTTAAAAAAATTAATTTGAGTATATTAAGGAAATAAAAAATGATATTCTAATGTATAAGAATTAGGTAGTTACAATGAAATTTTCCTAATATATGAAGCTTTAAGCGACCGCCTTATTCATCTATACTTAAAGTCGCCTCTACATGAAACACCGGGTAATATAATAAATGGAACATCCCAAGTTTGACTAGGAAATAACTTCCTTTCTCCACGTTAGATTCCTGGTGATTAAAGAGGACTTTATTTTGCAAGTAAAATGTGTGCCTAACGTTGCAGCCGAGCAAGTCTTTCAAGGCCAAAAAAATAAAATGAAAAGTAGTTTTGAACTTGTGAGTAGCCAAGCAAGTCTTTCAAGGCAGAGTCATCAATGCCAAGACTGAGATCTTGGCCGTTGAATGCTTTCTACAAATACAACATTCATAGTCCGCTGCAGAAGTAAAACCACTTTCCTTCTCCAAATATGAGACGATGAGGCCCAAAAATAAATATAAATACCAACAGAGATTTGCCCTAATTTTGCCATCACGAAGAGAAGAGCCTACTACGAAAATGGCCAACTCGTTCGTATATTGCTTGGGATTTTTTTTTTTTTGTGTGGTCTTCGCACTTTAGGCAGATCGGCCGCAGCTCCCCGGCGCATGCTTCCTCCGAAAAAGGATTATATTCATTTCCTCAACTCCAAGCACTGGAAATCGGCATTAACATCGGCTGCAGTTTGAGATAAAGTGCATTCCTTTGCTTATGCTGCTGCCCAAAAACGATTCCATTAGTTTCTTGGATCTTTCAAAGGGCAGCAGTACAAATACCAGTCTCCTCCAAGTAAATTTACCAGAAGATCCGTACCCTGAAGGGTATGCAAGCGGTAGGTAGTTTTCTTCACGGGGTTGGCTTATTAAAATTATCGATTCATGCATGAGTCCCAATTATATGACTCCTGTGCATCCTTTTTCATGCATTCAACTTAAACTGCCTTCCATCCAAACCTTGGTAGCTTCTGATCCGTATGAGCATAATTGGCATGGTGAAGACGGTTGCTTTATTTCTTCCATATTAACCAAATGCGTGTTATCTTCGTCCAACCGCGACTAATTACAAGCTATGCTTCTCTACGGAAGGGACAGGAATTTGGGCTGTGCTGGGACAGGCGATCAAGTTTGGAGAAAAATCAACACGTCTAATAATGCTGAACATTTTGTTGATGCCATTTACTTCCAAAATCAATTTTATGCTATATATAAATGCTTTTGGTCTAATATTTGCTGTCAAAGACGATGACGATACGGCTACCCGACTGGCGGAATTACCTACCGAATTTATTGAAGTTGTTGTGGAGTATTTGTAAATAGTTGAATCTGAAGATGGTACATTATTTGTGGTTTCACAGAGGGGGGTGCAAGTACCACCTACTCATCTGGGCTACTTAACTGAAGAGAACACTTTCAGAACTTTGGGGTTTCAGGTTTTTGAGGTCGATTTAATTACTAATAAATGGACGAAAATAAAAATTTGGATAATAGATCCCTCTGTTTGGGGTTTAGTTCTTTACTGTCTGTTGATACATCAAGTAATTATCAGTGTAAACCCAACTGCATATACTTCACTGATGATTTTGTCTGACTCTTATTGGTACCTAGCTGACAAGGAATACGTTGAAGTCGGAGGTAATTATATATAAAGATCATGGAATTTATAACATGAAAGATGGAAGCGTTGAGCCATTCTTTGAGAGAAATCCCTTCCATCCATTTAACCCACTAATGTGGCTTGAACAATGTTCTTAGTAGCCAATTAGGTTTAGTCTTTCGAGTTCCTTTTAATCAATTAAAATATTTTCAATTCTTAGTTATAGTCTTCAGAGTTTCCTTTTAAATCATTTTGGAGCAACATTTGTTTGTGTTTGGTTAATTCTAATAACTTTTGTTTACGATGGAGCCCGGCATACCTTGCAGAAGCCTAGCTAATTGACCATCTAGTTTCTATCAGTACGTAGCCGGCTAATAAAATTATTTTTTATTTCTGTTCAGTACTGCACAGATTTTGCAAAATGGAAAAACAGTATTATATTCTTTTTTATTTTATTTTACTTTTTTTACAATGCTTCTGAAATTATATAAACTAGTTCTAAAGATTCCTATAACAAAAGTTTTAAGTTCAAAGGATCATTGCTTGGCAAACTTCTCAGACGTATATAAAGAGACTGATGTTGCAAATTATGTTAAATTTTGTTTGGCATCAGACAAGCTAAAAAATTGTTATTGCTTCCCAATTGATTAAGGGTATATTTGGGATTGATGCACCAAAATATTTGGTAAACAATAACTGTTTGAGTTTGAAAGTTAAATTGATTTGATTTTACACTTATATAATAAAAATCTATTATATATTTAGTAATTTTATTAAAATTATTATTTAAAAATTATATTTACTATAAATTATTAACTATAATTTTATAATTACAGTTTTTTTAATAGTTGTAAGTTAAAAGTTGTAACACTTTGTGGACACGAAACAGAATCTGAAATGGTTCAATTTTAGCCTCGAAAAGTAATAGCTGTCTAAAAAATAAATAAATTAATCAATAGCTGTTGGGTAAGGATGCGGGGGATAATTTAATACATGAATCCCTTTCACTAATTCTTTTGAAACGAACTTTTTAAATGCAGTACTTGTGTGCAGCTGGGCTGATGCTATCAGTTATTACAACATCGGACGCAATCAGCAAAGAACTTCATTCAGGTCTGGTGATAAATTCAAATTATTATGGCGAGTTTATATTTGTCGAAAGGTCTGGTCTGAACACGCATGGTAGTTAGCCCCCGTAAAAGTTGTCCCACAAATGTTGCCTTTTAGTTTTTAAATAATTAAACCAATTATGATAGAATTCGAAAGTTCTTTAATTATCGGGTGCAATTGATTGAGTGACTACCAAAGAAAATTATTGCATACTTAATGTTGGAATTTTGGTTTTGAAACATGGAAGTAAAATTTGCTGGCATTTTTAATGTTGTATGTTAAATTATTTTATATGTAATTTTTAACGTTTATATTTCAAGAAAAGCTATAGTATATATAATAGTCTAGCTACCTTGTGAATGTGCTAAGTAATCTTCTTATTTTGTCTTTTAAAGCTATCGTTGGATTGAAACTCTTGTAATGTAACGGCTAAAATATAATAGGGTAGATAAAAGGGATCAAGATCCTCTCCTAGTGTTTTTTCCTCCTAATTTCTCCCAGTCTTTTAAATTTAATAGAGAAAGTTGGTTTACTTGTAAATACAATAAATAAAGTTAGTTTAAAATTCAATTTTAGCAACTTATTTTCACTATGAGAGACTAAGGTGGCGTTTGTTTTTCCGTCTGAAATCTGAATAGATATGAATTAGTCTGAATTCTGAATAAATCTAAATGTCTGAATATGAATAATGTGTTTGTTTTTTTTATCTGAATCTCTGAAAATAAGTATTAAGTTGTTTGTTTTTTAAACTTAAAAATCTGAAAATATATATTTTTACATTTGTACCCTTATTAAATTTAAATGTCAAATAAATAATACACTAACTACCATAATATTTTAATATTTATAAGTAAAACTATATTCAAGCGAATACATAATGATTTTGGAATTATAATATATAAAATATCATAAATTTTAAATTTTATCACTAATTCTCAATAATAGTACATAATATAAGGAAAAAAAAAGATGCTTGAAATAATTGATTTGTCATTTTATTTCGAAGTTGTAGCATGTAAAGATAAGATTATATAGGATAAATGTCTATAGGTGAATTTTGGGATAAGTATGAAAAATAAATTATAAAATAAGGATATTTTTGACATTAGAAATTAATTGACTTAATTTAGATTCTTCTATTCAGCAAAAAACTAAAAAAATTGGCTTCTTTTATTAAGTCAAAATTATCTGAAAAGTCCTATTAAGTTATAAAAACAAACACATCTAATTAACTTAATTAATTAAGTTAAGTCACTTTAAGTTATTAAGTTAAAAAACAAACGCCACCTAAGAGAGAAAAAACACTAGGAGAGGATCCTTATCCAGATAAAAGATGTTAAGCGCTACTGGCTTTTCCGGCGGCAATACTTTATGTTCTCCGATCCAGCAACATCCATAAATAAATAAATAAATATATATATATATATATATATTGTTCAGGTGTAACCCAAAAATTATGTGTCTGCCTACCAATTACCATCAACCATGTTCTTGAAATTAAGTGCTTGAATATCTCACGTCATTTGAAAGTTCCTTCAAATTGAGTTATTTATTGATTTTAGTTTTAAAGAAATTAAGGTTGTATTTGGGAATATTAAGTGTGAGGGGATTGTCGTCTATAATAAAAAAGGAAGACGAAGGTGAATCGAGCTTCTATGCATCACGGTAGGCGGATTGTACAAGAGAAATAACGGTCCTGCATCACTCAACGTAGAAGACAGATAGTAGGAGAGCCATATGGAAGGGGATTTTGTGAAGATCATTGCGTAGGTGTGGAGAATCAAATGCGGATGGGTGAGCGTGGAGCTTGAAACTGAGGTACATTTTTCTAAAGAATTGCAAAATTAGGGGTTTACGATCATGAGTGTGGGTAAAAAAATTAAGTTTACCGGGATTAAAAAAACAGTATTGATTTCTTCATTTGAAATGATACAATCAGGCACCCACATTATATATGTCGTGAGTACTATATTTGATTGGCTTATGAAGATGAATTTTCAAAAAATGTAATTTGGTTGGATCGATTTCAATTAGGATTGCACTTGATTTTATAATATATCAAGTAAACAGGCTTTGTTGTCTTTGCCATTTAAGGTAGTGTGCTTATGTCAAAATAGCATGTAGAATGTAGATGATATAGCAATTATTTGTAAATAGATTAAATATTAATTTCTAATGGTTATATGATATGTGAATAATAAAGTCCGAAGTCACTGGTGTGAAGGTAGGAAAGAAGAGAGAAAAGTTAAAGTGATATTTATGAATGAACTTACAATATTCAGTTGTAGGATGGAACTAAGGAGGATTCGTAAGCAGAAGGCATGTTATAGTTGTATAGAAACAGTGACCATTGTGAATGGTGAAGGAAATAAAGCCACGCAAAGCAGCTATGGATTTGGTAGCTTCTTGTAAGTTTGTGCAATAGTATTGAAAAATTATTTTGATCAATTAATTTGTTTGTACAAACAAGGTTGAATATGATTTTTGGTAAATCATAGCAATTTTGTAAATGTACAGTGGGGAAGCTCTACGTAGAATGAAGGCAAATGATGCAGGGGCATGCATTATGAGGGAGGTTAATAAATTGGAAGCGATGTTTTAATTGATTTAGTTGAGAATATATATAGAAATGATATATAATAATATTCACTGAATTCTTGTAGGCTCGCAAAGAGCTAGGATTGGAATTTAAAAACTTACCTCAGGGCGAAAAAAGCAAATATATAAGTCAATCACATAGAGCTGAGAAAGTTGCTATTGAAGAGAGAAAGTTTCTAACCCGGTGTGCACCCGACAGGTTTGCAGCTGTTATAGGACAACTAACATATGACCAGAGGGAAGTCATTTCTGAAATAGGACTGGACAATTTGATTAAGCTTAATTGTGGAAGACAAAAAAGGAAACAATGTTGTTGGCTTGTTGAGAGGACTAATGTGGCTAGGTGCATGATAGAATTTAACAATATGGAGTTAGGGCTTAATGACAATTGTTTTGGCTATATAATGGGAGTATCCGATGGGGGGAATGCCACTCCGATTAAAGGGTGATAAGTTAAATGTGACAGCATATCTAAAAAGGTATAATACAACATCAAGGGGAATTAACGTTAAAACTTTGGCCGATATTCTACAGAATTCAAAGTTGCATTTATTTTATTTACCTTGTGCACCATCTTGTGTCCTCCTATTGGGATGCACATAAGTTCATCTTTCTTATATTCTTTGAAAGATGCTCAATTTATAAGTAAGAGAAATTGGGCAAGTTTTTACTATGACAAATTGATTCAAGGTATTAATAGATCCAAGGAGGACCGTCTTGCATATGTTGGTGGCTGTGTATCATACTTGTAGGTAAATATTGTATTATTTAATTTCATATAAATGTATAAGTAATAATATAAGTGTTTCATATGATTTTATATAATCACAAATATTAGTTTACAGTTTAAGGATAAGAATGCACATTGAGATACGGGGATAAAACTTTAGTATGAGATATATGAATAAAAATATTTTTTGTAGCAATTGTAAACAATTAGGCAACTTAATTTGCTATGAAATAATTTGAAGTACTAGTTAAACTGACTTAAATTTTTTTAATTTTGTTTTTTGTGTGGATGTTCTTTAATTTAATTGTATATGGTGGACTACACAGAGATAGATCGATTTGCCCAATCACCTTATGAAATAGGTGTGAGATCAAAAAGTTAATAAAGTGGATAGAGAAGAAAGGTGGTTATGGGAGCATTAAGGTAAGTTAGTTATCTATGTTTTATTTATGATTATTGGTGTTGTAGGTTGGATTTACTGCTAAGCAATTATGTTTAACTAACCAGTATTTTTTATCACAATGGCATAACATTTGCATGCTTTTAACTATTTAATGAATTAAATTGTTAACAATCAAAGCTATTTTGTTTTAGGTGTCAGTTTTTATCAATGAAATTACAATGAGGACATCAACCAAGGGTAGTTGTATTCATAGTGAACAGGATTGTGCAAATAATGCATTGATTACCCAATCTGCAGAAATAGTAAATAACCAACTCTAGAATTTAATAAAGCAATATAGGGTTGGACCTTTTGGAGTTGCAAAGTCACTGGAACATATAAATGTTAAGTTAATTAAATACATCATGAATGAAGACTTAGATGAAGGGTAAGCATTCTTGACAATATTGTGTCAGCTACTGGGGGTGTCACAGTTATCTGAATTCATGAAATGTAATAGAGGCTACTTAACTTGTAGGGAGACAATTGTCAAGACAAACGTGCATTGTTTAGGTAGGAACTGCATGCTGTCATTAGCACCCACGTGGTTGATCAATGTGGAGGTTAGTAAAAAAGTTTTAGAAGTTAATGTGGATTCAGAAATTGAATTTCTTAAATTAAATATTTCTTCTTTTGATTGCATGTTATTTGGGTTTGAAATTATATCTTTATGACATAGATCAATTAGAAACTTCATTAATAAAATTGTATCCTGGTTTATATTCTTGAAGATTATCTCTGTCATCGTTGAAATGCTATCTACATTGCAGAAATATAGTGACACGTACTAGTGTTTCTACCAGTTCTTAATGCTGTAAGTAGGTAGTTAATGATTATGCATGCATTAATTGACTTGTATATTTGTTTTTTTTTTTTAGTTGATATCTTAGGTGCTTGAAAGAATGGTTACTTGGTTTATTATTTTATCTCTATGTTCGATAGACTATACATTATCTCACCATAAGGAATGGTATTGGATGTTACCATATAATATGCCATTGTCCCAATGATCTTCCTGTACTTAAATAGATTCGCTAGGTCTTAGTATTAATATTTGGAGGCCTCAATTACAGCAACAGGCAGTTAGTGGAGAAGGACTCCTATATAGGTGGCTTGAGGAAAATGTAACTATGATGCATAAGAGTAATGACCTTTAATCATGTGAGAGAGTATAGATAACTAAGTTCCTTGAATTTTAGTGAAATTTATATTGTGATAGAAAGCCAGAAATGTTAGTATATTTCTTATTTAACATTAATATAAATATTATTATCCCAGTGAACAGTGAATTTACAAATTAGTACTTATTAGTTGTTTTAGTCCAAGAGTACTGTGTCGAGATTTGGGACCCAGTCCTTAGTTCATTGACATCAAACATGTTTGTGACATAAGTGCAAGACATTGTAAGCTATGGCTTGATATTTTTAATAAAAGAGTTGGTATTTGCATGTTATAAAAGTCATGACAAGTTATTTTATGATAAGCTTACTTGTCTTGATTTAGTTCTCAATGAGGAGATTCGGTAAATATTTGGATGTTCTTTTATATTGTGCACCTTCTCTATTTTTGAACCATATTCACGTGTGAAGGAATGTGAAGCACACGACTATGTTGTTTACATTGTTATGTTAATAAGGCGCATCGGGCGAACAACATAACCTACAACAGAGGTAGTAAAAAAAAAGTATTGCAATGATTTCCTCTTCTTCTATTATCCATGTATGGAATGGTGACATATATACCATGTAATTTTATCCTAGATTTGGTCTAATTCGGATGAAGAACGTTTAAGGCTTATGTTACTATTGGTTCTTGAGAATAATGCTGTAAAGAAGAAAGTTCTGGAAAAAAATTGCATTTGTTATGTAAAGACAAAAATAGATGCCATCAAACGTGATCACAATTTGGCAAAAAAGATAAGAAGTAATACAATAAAGTCAAGAAAAATCGGCATAAGCCATATAAATAAGTGTGGGAGTTAATAATATGAAGAGATGATTTAACAGAAATTTATCGTGTTGTAGAGAATGTATATGGTAATCACACAAGTAGTTTGGTCATGTATTATTGTCTATGTTGGTTATATGTTACCATTTTTGTTTCATGCTACATTTTGTAAGATTAGTTGTTGTTTGTAGTTTTATAAGGTAAAGTGATAACATGTTATAGAATCTGTTATTTGTCTTCGCTATTTACTGGGCTGCTTTTATATATTTAAAACAGAAATCATCGATTTAAATATTATTTTGCTTCGTAAGAGTTATCGAAGATAGACAGGTAGAATAAGCCCATAAAGCAAGTTCATCTAAAATATAAGTACATTTTATGTCACATAATAGGTGTTTTTTCCCTCAACTCGAAGCCTCCACTAAAAGAAATTAATAATCCACTGCTCGCCAATGAAATTAATTAGTCTAGTGAGATGTAAAACCTACCATCTTATTACTGTAACCTGTAAGACCAAGCACAATTACAATTAGTTATATAGCCACACTGCATTCAATACATTTGTTATTTAATAAAAGCAGTACTCATAATACTATCATTTATGTCCCCTCCATAGGTGACCATAATTTGTTGCATGTGTTAATGTACTAGCACTACTTAGTTCATAATTTGGTAAGAATCCTTCGATGCCCATATAGTCAGTTGAGTCATTGTTGGTGCTGATGGTGAATTGTTGATACCACAACTCGGCGCCACTGTCAAGGCTTAAGCTATTACTATTTTGTGAGTGTGTGGATTGAGCATTCACTTGGTCGTTAACTATATGAGTTTCCCTACGTATTCTGAAGTTGAGTCCTCTTATACTTATTACCACATTATTTTCACACATGGATTGATTGCTTTGCATTACCCATTCAACATTTGCTTGTATCGATTGTTCCTTCCTTTTGCACTTTCTAATTATATGCCCAGGTTGCCCACAATTGCTGCATCTTCTATCTGTTGGAGGCCTCATTTTTTTTCCCATAACCTTTAGTCAACACTATAATCAAGTCTTAAACATGACTTCTTCGTCTCAACTAGCCCTTCGATTTGTCTTTGTCTCTTTTACATATCAGTGCTTCTAATCGTAGTGATAAATTATGTATGCTTGCAATGGCAATCTTAAAGGCCTCACTACTATTGACAACAAGTTGTTGCAAGTTTCGACAAGCATCATGTAGCGATCCTAGCCTTGTTTTCATGCTTATATATAGGGAATTTGATTTTTCATTCTTGTTGTGTGGACAAATCCTAATTTTTGTGTCCTTAGTCCATTTACTCATAACAATACATTTAGGAATGGTTCTCACATTTTCTACCTTCATCACTATAAAAATGTGTGAGCACGGAATGCCAACAATTTCAATCATTAGGCAGCTATTTAAAACACTATCCTATATGCCCCTAATTTCAACATTCCAATCGTTATTAGCAACATCATATTTTCTTACTTGAAATATTTTAATTATTTCCTCCTTAGATACTTATGCAGTTATAAGGACGCCTTCCTTGTTAAGCTGATCTATGATAATGTGAAATATAGCTCTTTTGTAAATGTTTGCTACTTGCTCCTCATATGCCTTCATGTGAGTTCTCAACACAGGCCGACCATCGAAACTATCATAATCATCCTTGCCTTTCTCATCATGCTCTCTATCCATTAGTCTCAATCTAATACTAATGTAATTATTTAAAAATGCGTTCATTCCTTCAAATTACTATGTGCTTTTTATTCTACCTAAAAAATTTCCTTGTAGAACTGTCTTAGCCCACATGTGCTTGTCACCATGCATCTTCTTCACCTAGTCATTGTTTTTAACATTATATTGTCCACCATCTCTGTCCATACTTGTTTAAACTAATCTTTACTGTACAGATGTATCATGTATCTTTAAAATCCATTAGTAAAGTCCTTGTTGTTGATGTTTGCCTGTGCATTTCTATCCAAGTGCAAACAACATAGCTTATGTATTGATTGCAAAAATTTCTTTGATATTGCTTACCTTATTGCCTTGTCACCATTTGTAATAACTGTCTTAGGCTATTTATTGTTTACAACTTTGAAGAAAGTTTCCAATAACCATGTGTAAGTGTGTTCTGTCTCATTTGAAAGTAATGCAAATTCAAACAAAATCGTTCGCCTATAATGATTTATGCCCAGCAACACAACAAATGGCTTCCAATAAGCATTTGTTCGATATGTTGCATTAAACGCAACAACATTGCCAAACATGGAATAATATGCACAAGATCCACTATCACACCAAAATAAGTCTCCCAACCTGTTATCCTCATTAATTGTGTACGCAAAATAAAAAGTAGGATCATCGCATCCGATTTCTTTAGTTGTTTTCTATAGTGTGAGTCCAATTGATTTTGCATATCATTCCATGAAAATCCAACCTTAATGTAACCTCCCAACCTTTTGACCATATACTTATAAATTTGGGACGGCTTTATACCAACCTTCTGAAGAGATGATGCCGCAACTAAGTCTGCTCCATAAACCTTTTGGTGACATCATATACAGTGCACGTGTTCAGGTGGTGTTAAAGTGTGGTTGTGTGTGGCATTAAATTGTGTGCATATCTATACATTGTTCCTATCCTTTTGTTTAATTTTAAATGCAACCTAACATCCAATTCGAGTCAAGGGTCTTGCCTCTTTTTTCCTATTATCCTAATGAAGAAACTTCTTTGGTCAGTACCCTTCTTGGCTGCAAACCCACTTTCTTTCTATGAGCACACCTTTAATATTCCATCTTTTATTGTGTTGATGAACTTTGAATCTCATTGCCTTGGCATATTTATAGTAAAATGAATCAGCTTCTTTATCAGTTGTAAACTCCTTACCTAAAACATCTACTGTTTCACTCCTTCGTAAATGCGATTCAATGTTAACGACATTATTCTTGTAATCATCATTAGCTTCATTTTCGGCTTACTCTTTAGTTTCTGTATCAATTTGACTAGAGTCCGTATTCATCTTGTCCATTTGACCACATTGGTTGGTGCCCATTCATCATTCTTCTCTACATACATTTCATCAACTAGTATCTCCAGAAACTGGTAACTCATATTACGATCACTTTGAGAATCCGATGTCCTTGACATTCTCTTGATCCCATGAATATCTAATGAAATAAATAATTTTATTTACGTTAAGGCTGCAGATAGTAATAGATAGTCAATATAAGCTCATATAAATGATTGATATAAATTTAATTATAAACAAAATAATGAAACTCACATATGTGTAATGCAAGTGTTAACTAAATTTTTATATGCAAAACCAATGTCAATGATATAGTGAAATATTAAGATACTTACTAAGTTATGTGGGTCGATTTTATGCACTCTATAGTGATGTTTTGCTTGAAAGGTAGAAAAATGGTGGATATAATAATTTTAGATGTTAATTATATTTTTCTCCGCCTAGTGATTGCCTTTGACATCAATGTAGTTTGCCTTGGGAAAAGTGTGCAACATTTTGCTTTTGTCCACATGTAGTAAATGGTGATCGGTGACAAACAGTAACCAACGGGCTCAATTTTCATTCTCCCACCTAGATAATTCGCACTTGGCTTTTGCTTAAATTTACAAAGATGAATTTTCCATCACCAATACAGCCCATGACAAGATGGATGTGATACAGCGATGGTGCTCTCTCGCCATTGTATTATTAATTTTATTATTATTTCTTATTATTTACAATATTGTTCTAATGATAATGTAATGATAAATAATATTATATTTACGAGTATTTTTGTAATTATCATTTATTAATTTTATTATCATTTAATTATTCTTTATTAATTTTATCTATTTTCAATTTTTTATTATTTGAAATATGTTATGCTAAAATCAGTACAAGGAAATTTGATTAAAAAGTTAATGATAGAAATTGAGTTTTGATTTCCAACCTCCAATCAAAGTTCTTATTCTTAGAAGGGATTGGAGATCAGAACTATAATCCCATGACGAACTTTTTCATCCAACTAAGTTTCCTAATACTCATTTTATCATTAATGTAAATAATAATGGAAAAATAATAAATTAATAAAATCAATAAATTATAACAAAATATTCTATTAGTTTACTCAGCATGTGAAACTTAGGCCAAGAGATGTTGCATACCGATCAAATTCATAAGTTCATTCATATTGATTGTCTATACTGATGATAATTTTGTAAAATACTCTATTACATCATACTTAATTGCAATCCATAGCTAGAGGTGGCCAACGGGCTTAACGGCACGAGGCACAGCATGTGTCCGTACAACAATCATGGCACGAGCACGTTTCGGTAGGGGGCGCGACATGGCACGGCACGCACGTGGGCTAGACTGGGCTCAAAATTTTAGGTACGTAGGCCTTAAAAATATGACACAATTAGCGGTGGGCCAAAGCACAGCACACAAAAAATCATGTAATAAGCATGATTCATTGGTGGGCTAGCACGTGGCTCGTGGGCCAAAATATATCAAGGTAAATTTTCTTAATAAAAAGGAAAAATAAAATGTTATGAACTTATGATTTTACAAATATTTGAAATTTAAATTTTTTAATATATCTTATTAAATCAATTTAAGTCTTAGTTTAAAAAAAATCTAATTGTTTTATGTTTATCATTTATTAAATGAATAAATAAATATAATGATTTTATAAATGATATATCAAAATTTTATGACATTAATTTTTCATTTTTATGAAATTGTAACTTAGTTAACGGAGATTTGTTTCATTTGTGATTTGGGAATTAAATATTTTTCATATTTATACAATGGGTGTTAATAAAGAATTAATCACAATATTACAAAAGTGATTGCTCAACTACCTACATATTAGTACATAATTATCCGAGCAACAACTTTCAATATTGCTATATATAGATACTAGTATATATTATCACTGGTTTTACCATTTATTGACATTTATGAACAAACCCTTCTATTTTTTTTTTCAAAAGCAACATTACATTACAATAAATAAAAATAAAAAATTTTTAGGAACCTACCTTTGATCATTGTCGTATGGTGTAGCACAGATGTTAGATTTTTAAAGTGATGGATAGAATTTATTCTAACCTTGCTTGTTTACCATATCCATAGTTATGATTAATAAATGTTATTTCGTGCTTAATAATCAATATTTCGTATCAGCATAGTTGAGATTTGTCAATTTGTTGTAGTTCATAGTTGTAACTTGTAACTTGTGACTTGTGATTTATTATAATTAATATCTCGTAGTTATGACTTCTTGTATTCATTATTCTAAGGTCATAATTTTAATTTTTATTAATCATTTCTACGATCTACATAATTAATTTTTTGTATTGTTGTGTTATAATTAGTAATTGTGAAATTAAATATTTAAATATATATTTATGAAATTATAATAAATTGATAATAAAATGTTAATTGTTCTCTTAATAGTTAATAAAAATTGTTGTTGTTGTTTTTGTTATTATTATTATTATTATTATTATTATTATTATTATTATTATTATTATTATTATTATTATTATATGGGCTGATGGACTTAAAAAAGCACGTGGGCTTGAAAAAGCACGTATGTTTACAAAAGCACATGGTCTTGAGGGGAAAAAAAAAAGAACTTGATGGGCTTTTTTTGGGCACAACCCGAGCGCAGCAGGAGTGGGCTTGTGCCGTGGGCCGTGCTGGGCTTAAAAAAAATGGTAGGCCGTGTCATGCTGGCTCGTTGGCCCTCAAAGGCCTTTTATTTCATTTGCGGCACGGCCCATTGGCTATCATTATCCATAGCCATAGGCATAGTCCATCTATAGGATTAACTTAAGTACAATTGCTGTAATAACAGCAAATAACCCAATAGCTACACCAACTTCTAACCACTTTCAGTTTACAAGAACACTATCATTTTCCCTCGTGTTCAAAGAGGTAGAAGTTTCGCCTTTTCCTTGGCCTACCGTAAATGTCATGCAATCTTATACTTCTTGTTTAAAGGCAATACAATGGCTTTGTACGCCTTTTCAGTGGATTCTTTTGATTTATACGACTTGAATGAGTTTGCAGGAAATTCATTGACTTGCATTTGCCATTCGAGCCATGAATTATAAATCTTTAGTCTTCTTCCAACAAACAACATGTGATAAGTTATGTGTGCCATTGCCTTCTGCAAATCTACATTATCCACAATTTTTTTACCAACTGCGATATCTAAATTATGGCATATTAATTGTGCTTTGTTTCAACTTGTCAATTAATTATAAATTTGAAAGTATAATTCTTTCACATAGGGCAATTACACTTAGATAATTTACTTTCTGATTTATTTACATTATCCACAATTTTTAACTTTGGAATCGATGTGGAAATACCCAATCCCTAACTGTCAACCACAAGAACACAAACAGCAAATGTAGATGTATACTGCATATTATAATCACCACTATAATTTTTAATGAAAAATCAAACATGAACACCACGGATAAGGCAACTGCATGTTAATTTAATGGCTTATTTCAATGCATACAGAGGATTTAAGGCGATACCATTCTCGATTGGGTACTCACCTCAACAAGTTCAATCAAACACAATTGGGTTTTGCTAGATCTCCTCCTTATGTGCACATAATATGAGAACTATTACCATATAGCAAACGATCGTCTCACCAGTAGTGTATGGACCTTAGTTTATTTCCATACCATGATTGTGGGTATGGAAAATTATATTAGATGAATCAATGTTATGAACTTTCACTAGGAAAATATTTATAATGGCTAAAAAGACACAGCCATCTGGCACGTGCCAAAACCACATATTGGTCATGGGATCTGGAAACTATTACAATATTTTATTTCTTTCCCATGTTGACAAGTACTTAAATGGAAAGATCAATTGCTGAAGAAGTGGACGATGGCCAATAATAATTTGTGAATTTTATGGATCTAACCAATAAATAATAATGAAAGAAATTTCATGGTTATGTTCAAGAAATTATAATGTACTAAAAGTCATGTAATTACTAGTTGTTTGCTTACATGTTCATTCAGATGTATAGAATAAAATTCAGATTTATTGAGTTTATTGTTTGATCTATATACCAATGCAAATGGATAATCACTTATTAAAGTTCGAGTACAACACTTACAATATACAATGTATTCACCCAAAATGCCTTTATGTGTTGATTTATTTTTTTGTTTTTACCTTTTTAATAGGATAATGATAACATGTTGATCGTGTTTTGTTGAATGGCTTTTTTTGGTTGTTGCCAATGAATTTGTTGATCATGTTTACATTACAAAAATTAGACAACTATCAATTGTATCGATTTATCACTAATTAATGAGATTAGTTCATTGGAAGTTCATGTACACATTGGTCTATGTACATTAAGGACATGTTAGGTGTGTAGGACATAGGGGTGTTCACAGATCGAATTTGTGGATTGCACATTAATCTATATCTAATTCATGATTTTATGGATTATAAATTTTCAATCCAATCCAACTCACAGATTAGAATAACTCAATCCATATCCAATCCACTAATTTGCTGATTTTTTTACAAACTAAAATTTTTTAATTCTATCCAATACACGAACTAACTAACTAAAAAAATTTAATATAAAATTTTTTTAACTACCGATCTTATTAAAAATTGAATAAGATTTAAATAAAGTAATTGTTTAAATAGAGCTAAACAATAAATTATATGTTAGGCTATATAATACACCAAAAATTAAAAAATCTTATTTCTTTAAATCAATATATGAAAATTAACTATTTAGGAAGTTAAATTAGTTTATTTAATTATTTTTTATTTTATATTATTGTTCGATGAGATATAATATGGTGTTAATGTAATTATATTTTAATTGATATATTTAGCTGCTAGCCGAAGTATACATGTAGCTAATTGCCTGTGGCACACTTTTGTTAAACCCTTCCAAAGAGATAGCGGCTAGTTGCCAAAGGGATAATTTGCAATACGATTCCAAAGAGATAACAACTAGCCAACTCCTTCAAACGCGGCTAGTCGCCAAAGGGGTAATTTACTATACGATTCCAGAGAGATAGCAACTAGCCGACTCCTTCAAACGTGGCTAGCCGCCAAAGGGGTAATTTGCAATACAATTTCAGAGAGATATCAACTAGCCGCCTCCTTTAAAACGTAGCTAGCCGTTAAAGGGGTCATTTGCAATACTATTCAAGGGAGATGAAAATTATTAGCCGCCTCCTATAGACGTAGTTGGAATACTGAACGCAAAATCAATAGAACAATAATTGAAACATATAAACACACATGCGAGAAAGCACAAGCTAAATTAACAACTTTCCTAACTAACAAAGAAATGAAAAAGTATAACCAAGAGCAGGAATTAATCTAACAAAAAAAAGTACTTTAGATATTTAACCCAAATAACAATAATCTAACCAAGTTAATTGGAATAGTCAACGCAAAAACCAGTGGAACAATAGTTGACATTAGAATCTATCATTTTGAGTATTTCTTTCATTTGCTATTATGAACTTTATGACGTAAAAATCCAAGATGAAAAAAATTTCTTACTCTATTTTCTAAAAAGAAATTGATGATACACATTAGTTCATTAAAAAAAGTGAAAGTACATCTTCCTGAAAAAAAATCCATATCCATTATCTTATATTCAATTTATCATCTTAACTTTGTATGTGCTACCATTATAAATATTCATGCCCCAAAATAGTATTGTTTTCATTTTTTTTTATTTGTTTATTTTTTTAGACACTCTATTCAAAACAAATCTTAGGTTTTGTTTTCGAGCATTTTTTAGAATCACTTAATTATTGTTGAAAAAAAAGAACTCATTATTTGTTAATGGTAGTAAGCAAGTATAATTAATATACTCGTACAATTATTTATAATACGAATCACCATTATTGGAAAAATGCTCGGCTAGTAATTTAAACTTCATTATAAGTTTTCATATAACTTTTCAATAAAATAAACACCATTCATAATCAAATTAAAATATCATCAGCTTCAACAGTCAAAGCCCACTGACATATACAAAACAACATCGGCGCAAATCAAATTATCAAACTAAAATCAACTAGGAGATATTGTAATATCATAAAAGTCATGGCTGTAATCAAATTAACTATTTCAGCTTTCTTCAGTTAAATCAAATGAAATTGAATTTATACCCTCGATGTGATCACAAGTAGTATTTCTGCCAACAATTCGTTTTTCGCTTTCTACATTGGCACAATCCACTAGCATTCTCCTATTTACATATTCGGTATGTGCACTCCCTTCTGCTTCTGCCATTACTTTTACCCATATTATTTCACATTCAATCTCAACCTCCCCCCCCCCCCCCCGGCGCCACATCTGTTGCTATTTTGGTTGAATCTGTTCTGCATTTGCTCGTCGAGCTAGCTTTAGAAATGCCTTATTAATAACTCTTCTCTAATTTTCATGCTCTTCATTTGTTGCTCTATTATATTCATTTTCACTCTGTATCAACTATTGGTTAATTTTACAAACATGTCTGTGACAAATATAACCAAGCGAACCCCAAAACATAAAATTCTAAATACCTACATCATCTTTCTTCACTATTCATTCTTATAATGAGCCATCTTGATATTTTTTGTTTATTATACTGACCTCAATTTATCTGGTCATTATAAATTACGATTTACCTCTCCTTACCAAGCAAAAAAGAAATAGTTCTATTAACAAAATGTTTCAACTATGTTCCATAGGTGACATAATAAGTAATTACAAGCATAAACCAGTTATCTTATGTACATATCATGTAAGCAAGAATGGTAAATAAATCTAGCTCCTTATCTTTGTTTCCGCAATTATTTTAACCTCCAAATTAAAAGACAAATTTCAAAAACGCTATCAAAGACAGTAAATACACTAAGGAAATTATTTCAGAAATTAAGTGTGAATACTTTAAATTCACATAACCTATATGCTCGAAAGGACATCTGTAATGCAACCAAGCTACAACAGGAAATCAAATGTTAATCCTAAACCCTAACATGTTAATTTATGAGCCTAATCGATAAATAATCCCATTTATACAACCAAGACATGTTAAACACTACATGAAAGATACTTTGCAAAAACAAAATCCCATAGGCATTTAATTAAAATGAAAAATTAGCCTAAGCTTTAGTAAAGAAACAAACAGGTTCATGCATCTCCAACATTAAATTCTTCAAAGGGCACCAAAATAAGAAAATTATTCTTTAAAAACAAACCCAAGCCCACTGAAAGTCCATCCAGCTATGCGCGGGCTGGGCCTAAACAGGCTTGGGCTGGACTCAGGCTTTTATATGTTTTTAAAATAAATTTTTAAAAAAAGTATAAAACTATAAACGTAAAAAAAAAACTTAAATTATAAATGATTATGCAATACATGATTATTTAACATACAAAATAATAACAATACAACATAATAAACAATAAACAATATATATAAAAAGTAAACTAGTATTAGATTTTGATATTTTTATTTAATTTTTTTGTTTTCTTTTTCTTTTTTTAATTTGAATTTTTTTTATTTTATATAATATAAAGCTCGGGTCAAACTCGAGCTTTATACATTAAGCCCATAACCAGGCCCGCTATCAATAGGCTTTGAATTTTTGAGCTCATGCCCTTGAATTCATCATGCGGACCGGGCTTAAAGCCCGCGAGCCAGGGCCGGGCCTAACCGGGCTTGAGCCGGCCTGGGCTTTTTTTCCAAGCCTATTTAAGAACCTCAAACATGAATAAGAAAGGCAGTTAAAAAGTAAGCATATTCCATTTTCGACTTAGGCCTATATAACCTTATATTCAACAGCCTTTACATGTAGTTCTGCTTCTTATATCTCCTCTTGCTTTGTCACTGATTTACACACACACACAACAATATGTGTGTTAAATCACCAAAATATAAGCAAACAAATCCCATGTACAAAAAATTAACTCAAATTCGAATTTTTCTTCGCATTACGAGATTCACTGATCTCCTTCACAAGCTTGGCACCCCGCTCTAAGGGCTCCAAGTCGAAGCCAGTAGAGGTCATCTTAAGATTGTCATTCCTTAGCCTTGGCACGGGTAGGAGCAAAAGAAAACTCATCTCCATCCGCTCATGCTCCTCATTAGGGCATTTGGATGATTGATATTGGCCAAGTTGAGAAGTACCAAGACAAAAAGGGAGATGTTCAAAGGGCCATTAGAAAAAGAGGTGTTGGATTGAGACCAAGCAGAAGCAAAGGCTACTGACGAGGTGATGATATTGACTCTTTTTTTTCTTTCTTTTTTCCCCCTAAGAAATGGAGTTCTTTACGTTTTGGCATTAAATAAATTGATCTACTTCAAGCTATTATTTTATTTTATAACATTACATGTCAATTTTAGTACAATGGAAATTGGCATGGTTCCAAATAGTTGTTTGCAATATACACTTGCACAGAATGAGTTGTTGCATAAAAAACCATGTTATCTATTTCTAACCATTTACTTGTAATTGTGTACCACAAAATTGTTAACTTTTTTGTCATCACCTTCTAACCTATTTATCAAGTTATGCTCAATACTCTATATGTATCTTTTCCAACCGTTAGATAATATCCAACAGTTGGTGTGTTAAAAACAAACTTGGGGGATAAGGTATCACACATGCAAAGTAGCTTTGTCCTAGATAATATTCAGTGGTTGCTTATGAAACTTCTTTTTTGAAGCGCATGAATCCCCACAACAAGTTAGCATGAAGGAGAAGTTGAAGGTTATTTATGGAATCATTGTTGTCTTTATTAGTAATAAATAAATATATTTAAAATTATTTGACCGGGTTATTTGATTAAAAATAAAAAGTGAGGTGTTAATAGTATTACTCATAAAGAAAATTAAATTCATAAAAATAGCATAGCCCACCTGAATCAGTGATTCCAACGCCCATGCAATCTTATTATTTAAGAAATTTCAACTCATTTGTTTATTTTCAAATGAAAACCTTTTTCTCCCTTATTTTATGACTGTCAAGCAAAATTTATTTACTAGCGCACCTAACTCTTGTGCTCTGTTACTTATTTTTGCATAAGTTTTAGTAAATAAAATTTAAGAATACCCTCTTTAAATAGGTATCTTGAGTTTTTTTTTCTTTTTTTTTTTAACTAACATGTGTTCAAGTCTTTTTTTTATTTTTTCAATTAATGTGCGTGCAATAATAATAATAACAATAATAATAATAATAATAATAGGCCTTCTTGTACTTTTGTGGTGTAGATCTGGCGTGTTTTAAAATCATAAATTTAGATTGTAGTATGATAGCAAGAGCAAAAAATTAAGTATTTGAATTCAATATTAATATGATTTTTTGTGTTGACGTTTTAAAGAGACGTGATTTGACCATTATTAGATAAAAATATGTAGGTAATTAAATTTTATTTACACGACATAAGATTATGAAAAGATTCAAAGTTCACAGATTAATAATCAATTATAAGACGTAATTTATTTCTATTAAATTTTGTCGATCAATACTCTTTCATGATTTAAAGCCTCTGGCCAAGCAAAAATTTATCCGATGATTAACGATTAATAAATGAATAAATAAATAAGAGAAATAAATCTTATTCATATATTCCCACTCAAAAACACGTGACACAAAATTTTTAAAATCTCGCGAGACCTTAAATCCGGAGTGGATTCTGATTCGTTTCAGATATGTGCTGCCTTTAATGATCATCACCAAACAACAAGAACTATGAATTCAGGGATCATATATTACTCCCTTATATATTATATTTGTGTTGACGTGGGGAGGATAGACGATGGTCATAATAGACCTAATTAATTACCAACCTGCCAACCAACCCAAACCAACAAACCCAGCCGACAATTGTAAATGCCGTACGAATAGCCTCCACCGAGTGGTCCTCATCGCCTGCTTTCAAGTTTCAATAATTAAAACCATTCTACCCGAGTGAAGATCGCCGTCCCCGTTTCACCACGCGCGAGGGATGAACGTGCACCCCACGCCACCCTTTCGCGTTGCCGAATGATTCGAAGTTGTCCGTCAGCGATTGGTTGCTACTCATTCCGCTCTATCCGGTCGTGCCTTCCGACGGAAACGTTGACCTTACCGGAAAATCAAAAGGTCAATAATTTCCCATTTTTAATCCGACAGAAACAATTTCTTTTGGGAATGACATTTGGACGGTTATCAGATAATAAAATATGAGCTCCTCATACAAACAAATTACGAATCAATTAAAATTTGAAATACTTTTTTTATTTTTTTTAGCTCAATTGCTTGTTAAAATTTAAAATAAATTATGAATTGCGATGCAATTAAATAGTCGAAGGAAAGAAAAGCACCGACAATTATTATCATTTTTTCAAATAAAATTTATCTGGTAAATCGGAAACTCAATGATATCGGCCGAATATATTAAAATGATTTATCTAATTAAATTAAAACAACTTAGTCATAAGTTATATAGCATATATACTTTCTTTTTTAAAACAAAAAAATAGAAATCCATTCCATTCAAAGAAATTAAAAGCATATTTTTAAAAAGGTTAAACTCATTTAAAGCCTCCTCCAGCTAGATTCCAAGAATGGACAGACTAAATTAATTTGGCGCAACCGCCGTCAGTTACAAAACCAAAAGGATAATGATAAGTAAAAGGGGAAAAAAGAATTATAACGTACAATGCCACAATTCTATTATTGAATAATCTCGTAAGAATGCTCCCACATAGAACTTTCTCTCAACAACTCTAAAATAATCAATGAGACATCTAATATTAAAAATATGTAATTAACTCATTATTTAAATAAATAGACAATAACTTGCACGTCATTGGTGATGATAATAAACCAGACTCACTTAGTGCATTAAATTGAGTCGAGGCATTGAGATTTGAGAGGGGGACGACTCCTTTCTTTTCTTTTATTTTCTTCTTTTTTCCAATTTTTAACTCAACAATACATTTTGGTTTTGGTAGAGCAGAATAACTTGGACGTGGCTTTATCCAAAGTACAACAACCGCAAGGATCGGACACCAAGTCCCGATTCAATTCCAGTTAAAGAAACGTTTCAAATCCTCTATATATATGAATGTTTTAAAGTTCACAAAACTCGTTCTTGAGTCGCGAGTCACTCACTCCCGTCTCAGAAATCAGACAAAAGCCAAGCCAAAAAAGGCCAGCTCAAGTCAGTCAAGCCTCAAATTAGGAACGCTTTTGAAAATTTTTGGTATCAAATCACTAAAGAGCTAAAAAAACAAATTTTAAAAAAAAAAAAGAAAAGTAAAGCTGCCTCGCCCCGGCAACCTACGAATTCCGGTCAGCCATGGCAATCGTCGACCGGCACAATAGGTCAATCTCCGACAAGAAGCTGTTTGGCTTCTGCCCGTTTTGGCAAACGTCGACGACGGGAACGCCCTCCTCCTCGGCCTCGTCCACACAAAACCTTACGACCAGCAGTAGTAACCAACAGGTGGGCGTTCCCAATTCTTCTAGGCCCACCACCAAAACGGTGTCGTCCGTCGCCAGATCCCTTCTCCCTCCCCGACGTCGCCTCCGCCTTGATCCTTCCAACAATCTCTATTTCCCATGTAAGTAGTCACTCCTGTCCGTATTGTCAGCGTTGAGTTTCTTTTTTATCAATAATTAATTACTCATTTGAAAAAAAAAACTAAACAAAACTTTTGAAAATTTTATGGGTTTTTTTTTTTTTTTTGAGTTCACAGATGAGCCTGGAAAGCAAATTAGGAGCGCTGTAAGATTAAAGAATACAAGCAAGTCCCACGTCGCATTTAAGGTGAGTTGAGTTTTATTTATTTGTTCATTTATATATTTATTTTTAACACTAGTAGCAGTAACATATATTTGTTTGATTCGGTTAAAGTCATGGTGTTGACCCAATTGACCGGTTTGATTGTTTCGTAATGGCTTCCAGTTCCAAACAACTGCGCCAAAGAGCTGTTACATGCGGCCTCCTGGTGGCGTTCTTGCTCCTGGTGACAGCATCATAGCTACTGGTAACTAATTAGTTATCTATCCAACTTTTTTTTTTTTTTTGACATGTTAGTTTCATGGGGTTGTGGCTACGGAGTGTTTATAACTGCTGCTGTTTTGTTCCCCTGAAATGCACTTTTAATTTGTGCCAAATCTTTGAATATTTCTTTTTACTCAGTTTTTTTGTTATCTTAATTTTCTTGCATGAGAGGGGCAATGTGCTCAAGTGCTCATTCAAGTGTTTAGAGCTGTTTGTTTTTTGGTTTTGGGATTTACTTTTGTTTTGTCTATGATGGTGTGTAGTGTTCAAGTTTGTGGAGGCCCCAGATAACAATGAAAAACAACCGTTTGACCAGAAAAGTAAAGATAAATTTAAGATCATGAGCCTGAAAGTTAAAGGAGGGATAGATTATGTGCCAGAGCTGGTAAGTCATATTGGTCCTTTGGCAAAATACTTCTGCTTTGCTTTTCCTCTATTTGATGCTGATAAAAATTGCTTTGTAATGATGGAGACCTCTGTTTTAGTAACTATGTAATTTGTTGTAATGCTTGAAAGTTGTCACCAAATTTATTCCTAAAACGGTACCAGATACCATATGAACTGTACATGTAAAATGACAAATGCATGTATTGGCTTTAGATTCACGCAATCATTGTATTTATAATCATGAGAGGAATTGGTATATTTGTCAATGAAGACTTCAGAGGAATCATATCTTCCTTTTTCCATTAAATTTTAATATGGAGCTACAATGTTGATGGATTTACCTAATATTCCATTGTTATGCATATTCTGCATTTATTTGCAATGTAAATGAAATTGAATTTTATTCTTTGTCATGTGTCAGATCAACTTGATTATATGCTTACTATTGTGCACTTTTTGGGTATGCTCGTGGTACTGGTAGTGTCCATGTTATATTCCTCTGGTATAAATTTTGTTATTTAATCTATTGTCTTACAGTTTGATGAACAAAAGGATCAGGTAACAGTTGAACGGATTTTGCGGGTTGTATTTCTCAATGCTGAGCGTCCTAGTCCTGTAAGTTTGAATTAAAAATTTGTAGTAGTTTGTATAACTGTGCGCTATCCAACTTCATTGTCAATTCTTTTTTTCCCCTTTTTTGATGAAAACTTCATTGTCAATTTAAATGATCATTAATGAGTGCGATTTCTGGTTAAAGGCATTGGAAAAATTGAGGCGTCAGTTAGCTGAAGCTGAGGCTGCTCTGGAAGCACGCAAAAGGCCTCCACCAGACATGGGCCCCCGGGTTGTTGGGGAAGGTCTTGTGATTGATGAATGGGTATGAACATTATATCTGTACCAATAAATGTTTGCTGTTTTAAACACTTCTCAGTAAAACTTAACATTTCCTTTATTACCTTATTCCCAGAAAGAGCGTAGAGAGAAATACCTGGCCCAACAGCAAGTTGAAGCAAGTGACTCAGTGTAAAGAATGAGATCTTGTCTTGCTGAAAGTGGTTTACGTTCCCAGATGAAAATGGTGTTCATCTTAAACACCACATTTTGGGATTTTTCATGAGAGAAGGGTGGATGTATGAGTTGGCAGTTCAGCACTTCATATAGAGAAGAATAATGTGTCATGTTGCCGCTATTTTTCACATGAACAGCAGGGAGTTTGTGATTCCACAGAATAGGAATGAGCCCTTCTACTTGTAGATAACGGATTTTACTATGCTATGCTAATTAAGCTTCTTGTAAAATGTATTGGCTCAGTTTGTATACCATTGGTTGTAGGTTTCTTAGGATCATGTCGGGTTTTCTATTAGGATGTAATATCTTTCTTAGAATAGAGTTCACGAATTTCACAGATTTGTGATCTATGTTGGGCGTGTTTATGGATATCATGAGTTACCATTATGCTGTGAAGTCAAGTGTGAATCTGTCCGTTCAAAACTTTACGGGAATTCAACGTTTAGCTAATCACAAGAGCCTTGCAGCCTGTAGGGTGAGTCTTCAGTCTCCGCCTTTCAATTTAATTTAATAATAGACTATTCAATTACTTGCCAAGTCACAGAAATCTGGGTGAAAGCCTTAATTGAGAGAACCAAAAGGCTATTGTTGTCAAGGTGTCGTGTAGAAGCAGATAATGATAGAGAATATATCAAAGACTAAAGCTGATGGAATTTCTAGTATGGTATTGGAATTTTTATGGCTAATTTGGAAATAAATCTCCGGTGAGTTAATAAACCAGCCACTTGGACATCTGCTTCCTCGTGTGAACAACTTTTAGCTTTTCAGGGTGCTGCTTTTTCTAAGAGCTTGTCATGCTCGTGCAAGGGACGTTATTTTTATTTTAAAAGTCCATTATGATAAAAAGTCCATTATGATAAAGGCCGCAATATTAGCCACAACCTTTTCCATTATATCATATGAGACCTTACCCTTGTGATCTGCTATCTTTGATATGATATATTTCTAACTGAATGGATGCCGCTGCTGCATCATTGCTTCATCATTGCTTCATGCCTTAGTTCTAAAACAAATAGAGAGTTCAAAAATGGGGAAAAAAAATCAGTGGGGACAGCTGCAGTCTGGCAAATAAACTAAGGCTAATAATTTCAGGTTGGAAGAGACGTTTCTGCGCCTTGCATATTCAAAATATTTTCGGCTTTTCTCTTTCCAGCATTTTTATGGAATATGGGTGATTCTCCAGGCTAAACTTTGCTAGTCAAGTGTAATGGGAAACAGCAACTTGTGGGAAGATACTGGTAGGTTTAATAAGTAACCCAAAAACTTAAGCTAAGAGGCCCAATATTAGTATTTGAATTAACTTTGATGAAGGAACACAAGATTTGGGCTTTTGCTTTGTTTAATTAGTTCACAATGAGAATGACCCATGATTGGATGAGCAATCGAGAAAAAAGACAGGACATATATGATGACAAAATGGGATGGGAATATTATTGAGTCCGTGTACACTGCATTGCATATATTCTGTTTTCACGCGACACTGAGATGTGATCTTGAAGAGACAATGATGACCACTATGTGATGGCCGCTGCCTTTCTCCATAGTGCGGCTCCTGGTTTTTGCCTGTGGTTTCTACTTCCAGTGCATATCTACTTGCATTGCTTATCTCTATTTATATTTCTACATCCAATGCAAATCTACTTGCATTACTGAAAATCTTCTTCCGCTAAGAGTTCTCTTTACAGTTATAATTTCTTGAAGTTGAATATGGGGCTTAAAAACAACGCTTGTGTTCTTGTTACAGTGGGAGCCGCTTTAGGACTTAGGGATCATGTCATCAAATCCAATTCATTTACTCTCAAGCCAGAATCGTCTACATTTGTTTCTTCTATCCTGCAAGCAAAACTCGATCAAGTTGCTCGATCAGAGAAGAATCTCAAGAAAGGAAACGAGAAGCATCAAGCAGCAGAGGAATCCTTGAGGATGGTTGTCTATCTAAGCTGCTGGGGACCCAGTTGAGCTGTCTGTTCATTTCTTCTCTCTTTGGTCGATCAAAGTTTTATTTGGGGTGCCCGAAATTTTCATGAAACTAGGCCTGAGAAGATCAAAGACGCGCGTGCAAGTGCAGAACGTGGCAATGGATTTCAGTAACAATTGTAAATGAACTACATATCGAAGCCAGGAATGTCTTCAATCTTTATCTCAACTATATCCCTGGCTTTTACTACAAGAAACAGAAATACTAATACTCACTTTGCAAGTGGGAGTTAAATTTTCTGAGTGTAATCTCACTAGCCAAACCACAAGAACAGCAATGTTGGTTCTTGATTCAATCCTTAAAATCATGGGACAAATGATGCCTTTAATACATTGTTTATATATCCAACCAGCTAGGACTCTCATCATTACAAGAATTAACCATTGGTGGTATCCAACTAAGAGCTCATCATACCGAGCACCCAATAAACAACAATTGGTAATTGTCAAACCATAAAGGGTACCTCAAGGCGTTAGGCATAGAAGATGGCAAATGCTTGATTTAGTTTCTGTCAGTCAGAACTATAAAATTAAGAACTGAAACAACTTCGGCTATCAAGAATTCATAAATTTTCATTCATGTTTCACGAAACCTCCAAAAGACAAGCACTTGTTTGTTCGCTCGCATCCAGTATCACTTCCGCACCTGCTACAACTCTGTACCTTTCTATACCTTCAGAAAACCTTAAGAAGACCTCTTAGGATGGAAATGAATTTCAGTGACAATTGTAAATAAACTGCATGCAATAAACAGGAATACTAACTGCTCATTTTCAAATCCAATAGCAAATTCATATCATCGATGCAAATATTTTTTGTTATACATATCCTACATACAGCACAGTGTAACAAGAAAGAGAGAACAAGACTCACATAGAGATCATGATTTGTCTGAAAATGACAAAAAGAAAAGAAATCAATACCTAAAAAACAGAAGACATCCTGTACAAATAATGGCCTGAAATCAATAGCTACAGTACAAATATCAAATGAGTCTCATATATTATCTGGTAACTGAAAGTCCTGTGAACCAAAAATGTGATGAGAATTGTTCTGAACAAAGACAGCAACGCCGCATTTGCTGCTAATGAAGCCTTCCCATAAGGTAAAAGTGACTGTTCCTGATACATTCTTCTTGGGTGAGATATCTTTGACGGTGCAGAGCTTTTCGAGCTTACGAACAACGTAGTCATTGGACAGGACACGCCCTTTGTTCTCTCCTGCCGGGCAGTTAGTTACCAATCCACTCTCATATAGAGCCACCATGATATTCGCACCTTGATTATCAACCTTGGACCTCAAACTTCCTGTTAAAGAGACTTGCAATGATTCTGACCCTGATGTAAGCCTTTCAAAAGTTGCCTGCATTAATTTTCATATAGATTGCGCATTCAGTCACTTATCCTTAGTGTTTGTGAAAAGTTTCTTGTCATTCAAGAATCATCATGCATAGATTTTTGTGTTAGAAACTTATGGTTCGTGACTTTCAGCTCAGATACTTCTCTAGTTAATCAAATTCAACAAGATTTGTCATCGAGCTCTGGCGGTTCACTAGTTATGGATTAGTGAAATTGGTGGGACAAACTTCATATCAAAAGATTCTACCGCCACATGACCAAGTGATAATCAAAAGCAGAGCAATATATTTATCTTGTTGCACATGTTCTAAATCAAGGACAATATTCTTTTGAGATGTCACAAGCAACCGACAAAAAGGAAAAGTTTGTGCATATTTTTCTTTTTCTGTAAGGAATTATGCTGAAAAAGATTAATGTCACTCCCAACTTCTGAATAACTTTTAGTTGATGAAATGTCACACTATCTGAAAGCCTCAAGATTAGACTTTTGGGCATAAAAAACCTACACAAATCTACCTACATATATATAATTGTGTTGCTCACCAGTCACCAAAACAATATGATTAATCAATATGGGAAATTAGTATAATGTGGAAGGAGAGAATCTTCAGTACTCTTGGAAGAAAATACATCTTTTCGATAAATTATGACAAATTAAAGTATTTGAATATACTAATTCAATATGCACATACACACACACACAACAGAAATGGTGATAAAGCAGAACTAGAATCCTTTAATTTCTTTCATGATCTGGCTTTTCAGAATTTCTAATAATCTTGTGTCACGTGTTAATTATTGGTAGTGTAATATGATTGAGATTTAATTCAGGAGAAAATCCTGGTCCGCTAAAATAACAAATTATTCATAACTAAAATCTTCAGAAAGATTTGGAACAAGCAATGCACAAAGATCACATTCAATATTTGAATCTCTTAAGAGGTTTTCAATCTATCCTGCAATCACTAGAACACATCCATTTTTTGAACGGAAATTGCAACATAAGTTAACATAATTTAATAAAAATAAATTATGTGAGAACAAAATTATGATCATACTAACCTGGAACAAAGGAGCCGGGAACTTGGGGGCATTAGCAATTGCAGACAACATACCGTCCTGATCATTCCCCTGACACTGAACCCTGCCTTGAACCACAAGCTGCGGCGTGAACATGGTATCAAGATTCAAAGCCTCCACATAGGTCTTCTGCCTCACGGTCCACTGGCTCGATCCGTACGGATCCTTCCACCCCATGTAATCCCAATAATCAACATGATATGCCAACACAATCACCGGCACTCCAAGCTCAAAGTCCCCCCTCCCCAGCCTCGACACCATGATCTCAGCCTCCGGCGACGTCTTGCAACCCTGCGAAGAGAACAGCTCGACCAGGACTGCACCGCCCCGCCTCAACTCCTCCGCTGACACGTCAGCCGTCACGTTCTTTTCATGTGCTTGCCTTTCTTTCGTGCCTCCCGATGAACCGGCGCCCTTGCCAAAACATGCCAAGAGACGACGCCCCATTTCTTTTTCTTTTTTTTCCGATCTTGCGTCGTCTCTTCGCCGGAGAAAAGAAATTCTGGTGGTGGTGATCAGATCACAATCAAAGTTTCATATATGTATCATATATTATATTTACGTAATATGTATGCGGGTTGTATGCCTATTTACAATAAGGAGAAGTGGAGAAAGAAAATGAAGAAATAAAAAGTTAAAAGCAAGAAATGGGATTAATGAGGGAATGGTGAAGCGAGAAAGGTGGCAAAGGAGGCGGTTATGAGAAAGGGCAAGAGGGCTTTGAACCGTTCTTTTATTATATGTTGTTTAATACTAGTAATCAAGTTTTCATTTTCAATTTGGCTCTGTTTTAGAATTTTCTTTTGCGACGAATGGCGAGTTGTGATTGGATAAACGATGCGTCAGGGATACCGATGTGTCGGTGACGCGTTATTGTTGTCAGAAATTGGTTGGGTGACAGTTGCGGGATCCAGCTAACCTGCTGCAATGGCGGCAACTTAGCAACAAATTTTAGCTAGTTTAGGCAGATGGGGTGAAAGAATTGGACCAAGAATCTTAACTGTAAAGAAATGGAGAATTTCGTTTTTAAAATGAATAAAAAGCATTGGCGGTTGTGGTCATGTTGTCCGAGAGCTAAATATCTCTTGGGTCTTGGGTTTGGTTCTGTTAAAATCGCAGTGTATTTTTTTTATAAGCACACAATAAAAATTATAATATATTTCTTTATTATTTATTATTTTACGTGTGATTCGTAATTTATCTTACAGGAACTCTAAAATGTCCATCGCCAATCCTTTTTGATAGCTAACAAAACAAAAAATGTTTTGTGTTTTAAATAAAACAAAAAAAAAAAAACAAAATGGTTCGCGTTTTGGGTTAATGTGTCCCGTCCTGTTGTTTTCTTTGTTGCGAAGAATTAAAAGGGGAGTTGATGTTTTCATGTTTGGTGTACCTTAGAAATTGCACGTGTCACTGACTGTGTCTCCCTTGCATCTAGATAATGTATGGACTCGGTGATGTGGAAATTTCAAAGAGCCTTATTTGAATCGTTAAACAACAATATCACGTAATATAGTTTAATAAGAAGATTCGATCCATTCTAATTTCAAGTTGATTGAAATGGACCCAATCTAATTTAGACGAATTAACTTCTTTATGTAACATTACATAAACGAATTAATTATACTTATAAAATTAAATTCTGTTGTATGTTATTACAGGTGTATGTATTTGTACCATGCACGACGAGGCTAAAAATAAAAAAAATTAGTTACACCTGAGTATTAAGGGATAGTGGGTTATATATATATATTTATCTCTTCATAAAGTAAAAGCACTATGTAAAGTGTGGAGACATCAAAAAAAGAAAAAATATATATTATTCTTTCATCTAGAGAGAACTAGAGAAGTGAGAGAGAAATCTTTGGAGGAGCGACATATAATGCTCTTTTGGAATAACTTGATTTTATTGTCTTGATTGATTTTCTTTTGATTTTTTTTTTTTTTTTTTGTTAGAATGTTAGAATGTCTTGTACGCTGAAGACTAATATTTAGGACTTGGGAAGATCAAAGATGAAGGACGAACATGATATTTTCTAGAGATAAAAAATTCAGCTCCTCAAAAAAATGTCACACAATTTTTTATTTGTTATTTTTCTGATTAAGGAAGACATCCGTCAACCCTCCAGCGTAAATTTGTTCTTTTGTTTTATGTTAGTACTCAAGCTTGGGCGATGAAATTTGGCATTTATATATTTTATAGGACGTTGTCAATAGTGACCAAATTAAAACCCTTGGCAACAAGACGGAGATATCATTGTGATGTGAAAACAAAGAGCTTTTGCCAACATTGTCGTCCCCCAAAGTTCAAGATGCATGAAATTAAATCACGGCTACCCGAAAAATCAGAATATATAATTTGGAAAATCCTTGGCCATACAAAGTCTCTTAAAATCTTTTTGAAGCTTTTGATTATATATATCATCATTGTTTGGTGAACTAAAAGAACCCAATTAGCTACAAGATTAGGAAGTTAACCAACAAAGATTCTGTTCCAGTCAAAAACTATCCAAATTCCTTTCGTTGGTATTATATAAATCAAATTAGCTTAGTTATGAATTATTATGATTATTATTAATATCCCTTTCGCCTCTAGCATTTTTCGATTTGCTTAGTTTCCTTCCTCATTTTCTAAAATATCCAAGTAACCCATGCCGCTGCAAACAAGCCATTAGGTTGTTGTGTTTTTTTCCCGTTTTATCATCCATAGAATGGCTTTGATAGCAAAAGTTCTTGAGACCTATGACTTTGGAACCAGCAACACACTAACAAAATGCCATGCATATAGCTAAGTAATTAACAATATTTTCGGTTGATTAAGATGTAGCAATTTGGGACCGCTGCAGAGCCTGTCACGGAGTCTTTGATTAGGCTATCGATGTGGGAAGATTCTGACTTGCCGAAGCCTGTTCTTTTTGCCATGACAGGAAGAGAAGATTTAGGAGATTGTATGTGTTTGAAAGCTATTCATCGGTGTGACGATGATAATTGCTGATGTTACTGCTGATTTTTGTGATCATTGAAGAGATTAATTCTTTATCAAATGTCCCTGTAAAAGTTGCATTTTTAATTTCATCTTTGTATATGACTTCCCCAAAGAGTTATCCTCAAGCAAATTAATAATCTAAAAAAAAAAAAAATAGAGTGATTTGAAATATCAAAGTTGTATTAGATTTCGCTCGTTAATTTATTTCATTTTTATCTAACCAATTTCAGTTATACAAGCAAGAAAAGATCATCTAACAATATACAACAAATTTAAACCCAAAAAAAGGTGACTGAAAAAAACTTAATATATAACAATGAACGGTGGCAACGAAAGGGTTGTATATGTTAAGAGGTCGAAATTAAAATCGAGTAAAACTCATTGCTCAATTGCTGCGAAAGATCTCTCGATATATAGCCAGTCCTCCTTAAATTGCGAAGTGGTTCGTCTTGATTGGTCACCTGATTACGAGACATGAGTGGACCACAAATGCTCTTCGAGAATAGGTAAAAATCTCCATTGATTGTAGCCTGCGCCAATGAATCATTGATACGTACATGCCCAGATCTTTTCTTTTCCATCTCCTTTCATTCACGTCATCTAGCCACTTTCTATCTATAAATTCATCCATTGAGACCTGCGGTCTGGCATCTGGCAGGCATCCGTGGTGTAATAATTAAGTGAACCTTAGTTATACATAAATAAATAAAAATATATATGCATTAAAAGGTTCTTTAAAATTAAAAAATAATTAGATTATGAGAGAATCTTTATTTATAACATAAGATCTTTAAAAATATAAAAGAATTTAAATTATGAGAGGATCTTAATTTTTTATTTAATATATAAAAGTGAAATTCACTCTAAAAATTAACGACAACAACAAAAGAATAAGAAAAATATACCCCATAAATAATTTAAAAAAAAAAACTCGGACTCTCAACCTAACAAAATTAACGTGCTTATTACTTAACTAAAAAGTAATTTACTATGCTTTATAACTAATTAACAAGTCAACGATTCAACATAATTTTCATATTTTTAATAAACAATGATGAAATTTCTAGCACTCAGGCGCTTCAACCTCAACCTCTCAGATTTTCCACCGCATTTGTATGGATCATCACAGAGCTGGACAAAAATTTACTTGTCTGCTTGCATTTCGCCGGCCAACACATGGCAAGATCTCATTGGAGCAGCACAAAGGGTGAGCCACTTGCGCATCTCTACAGATAAAATTGGACCGTATGCACATAAAAACTCTTTGTAATTTTCCTAATGCGCGTAGCTTTATATTTTTGTGCCAATGCAGCCATTGATGAATGCAATTTGATCAATCAAAAGTGTCCATCATTGTAATCAGAATCAAATTGCCCATAGGCATGACGCCACAGCATGTGCTGTTGCTGGCCACAAACACAGAATCGAATACGTGTTTAATTGACCCACTATCAACCCCTAGCTTTTATTCACCAAGCAAACTCAATAGAATCTCCACTACCCAGCTTCATATCCCAGCCAATTTTAATTTGCTTCCTTTTTCAGAAAAAAATTTGTAAACCCTTTTGCATTAGCTAGCCATGTTAGAAGGCAAAGCAGTGGTTGGTGAGACTGACATGCTTGAAACCATGCAGCAAGATGCACTTGATTTGGCAGCAAAAGCTCTCGATTTCTTTGATGTCACTGAACCCACTGAGATTGCACGGTTCATCAAAAAGGTATTATATGCTAGTGAACATGTATACTTTTTCTTGCATATTACTGTTGTAGCTTAATAGTTTTTGTTTGATGGGCAGGAATTTGATAAGGCGTACGGGACTGGATGGCAATGCATTGTGGGGACTGATTTTGGTTCATTTGTGACACATTGTTATGGGAATTTCATCTACTTTCGCGTTGGTAGCCTTGCGATTTTGCTCTTCAGGGGATCTGCTGCTCCAGGGAGCTACGATGATGAAGCAAATCAGTTTGCAAAATTAGCTGTGGAGACGGTGGAAGCTTAATTAGTGTTTTTGAAACTTCAATATTGCAGCTCCCTTGTATCCTGTCTTAATTAGTAGTGTAGACTAGAAAGACCAAGAAGTAAAAGAGGGAAAAATATATGTGTGTGTGCGTGTTTATAGTTTAAATTATATATTCACCCGTTAGGTTTTGTACAGTATATTTTATTAGCCTATATGAGCATATAAAATGCGTTGTTAAATTAAGAGAAATTGGAAAAAAGAATTGTGCTTGAGGTTTAAAAATGCTTAAGTGAATTCATTTTGAGTTGTTGGCAAATTTATGTTATATTCTCGGTATTTATGTTTATTTTAGCCATGCATGCCCACAATTTTACACGGTTTTATAAAAAGATCAACACTGTTCAAGTCAAATTAATTTGTGTGATATACATGCCTTCAGTTCATAGTTTAACGTCCACGACAGATATGTATCTATATCTTGAATCCTCCACTCTTGACAATAGGCAAACAATAATTTTAGTGTATATGAGAATAGATTAATGGGGCACAAACTGTGAAAATTCATTTTCTCTTGCATCAATCTAACTTCACCATTAATCTTTCTTATCCGTTCACTTCTTTTGTTTGGTTAACTTTGGGTTTTTAATCTAACTATATGAAGGGAATACACTTCACTTATGAAATTGGCATTTTTTATTAATATATATAAAGTACTGATAGCAGCACAAGTCGTTTTTTGTTGATTGAATACATGTTGATTTAATATTAAGCCACCTAACTTCGATAATATGGTAAATCACCATCAATAAAAAGTATGGATTCCCTATTTTATATATTATAATGAATGTTTAGCAATTTTAAACACAAAAAATCCATTTGAATATTTGATATTTGACTTGAAACTCAACTAACTTATGAATATTTGAGTTCTAACTTAAGACCAAACTAATATGATAACTTAATAACTAACTGCATCACATTAATTATTAATATTTAACATGATATGACAGTTACAAAGAAATTACCACCCATTAGTTGAAACTCAAATACTGTTAAAATTCTTAACATTATTGTTTTAACTTTTAAGTGTATACATATCATCCTCTTATCTAGTAAAAGTACACACTCTTTTTAATGTGAATTTGACCATACTTTTACTCATATGGCTGGTTAGTACACTTTTATATCCCTCTGATTCCCTGAAGGCCCTCAAAGCAATCAATACATTTGAAGTAAAAGTTAGGAAACAAGTATTTTTGTCCTCCATGTGGCACCCAATTATTTTAATTTCTATCAATATAAACACTGCAATTAACCTATGAGAGAACTAATATTATATAGAGACCAAATGATAATGTAAGTAGCAGCACAATCCTGGTAACCTTTCCGCCGAACAAAATAAGTTCCAGTACAAAATTCTTCCATACGTCCTCCAACAAATTTTCAGGAATCAAAATCATCTTGATTAGGTTTCGGAGAAGTTAACAAAGCCGTATAAAGCCTCAGCCTATCCTCCCCCAGCGATGAACACCGCGACAAGGGCCTTCTCGGACGTATAAACGACAGCGAAGTGAGTGTCAACCGATGCTTGTACCTTCTCCAAGCAAGCTGAATAGCCACAGCTGACCAAGTTCTCCATCCTGGAGAATAGTACCTGGCACTTCTCTTCACTTTATCCTTGACAAACGTGTACCTGAAATGTTGTGTCACATATTTCACATCTTCGGCTTCCAGGCCAAATGCCTCGGTTGTTTCCTGGGTTATTAGGGTCGATGAAGACGGCGGTAGTCTTTCGATGAAGGGTCTCCGAAGGCACCAGGATAAAAGCTCATCGCCACTGAAGTTTCCAGGGCCTAACATGCAGCTACTTTTAATGTTGTTGTGCAGAATTTGGCTGCTTTGAAGATGCCCTCTTACTACAAATAGCATTCTTTGTACTGGGTCACCCTCTTTTGTTATCTACATATGTGTACACATGAATCATGAGTATAGAAATATACATATTCATAAAAATTACGGATAATTAATGGCCAACTGTTGTGATATTTATGAACATATTTGATTTGAATCTTACCACTTCACCCTTTGTAAATATGAGGGACTTCACTCGGTCACAAATATTCTCCAAGACCAAATCATCCATATGTTGGAACAACGGCACCTGATATAGACAAAAACGTTCATTTTTAGTAATCCAATGAAACATGAATTAAGAATTGTTAAATTCAGAGTTAATCGTTTTCGAATTTAAATTAGGGCTGTTGCTCACATTTTACATAATAGTTTGATTACTGTTGCTTTCGCATATTATATTTTCGATTCAATATATTCTCATAGATAAAAATCTATAGTCAAATAATTAGGCCACATGTAGGCCCGTTTAAAAACTTAAATCTGGCCCTTGAAAATTTGGACACCTCCAGCCCATTAAGATTATTGTGGAACCCACCCAAATTTGCATCATGAGGTAACTTTCTTTTCCATATTTTTTAAGTAATTTAATTTTTGTTTCCGCCCTAAAAAAAAAAAAAAGAGTTGTTTATGAATATTACCTGTCTTACTAAGTCCAAGCAGAGATGATACTTGATGTCCCTTCTTAAGCCCTCAGGGAGGTTACTGATCATCTCACATTCATTAACGCCGCGCGTTGCCGCCCATCGCTGCCGCTCGTAGTTGCGAACCCGCTGCCTGAACCCTTGAGGCAATTGCCTCTTCTTCATCCACCATTCTATGTTCCTCATCTTCAATTGCATTGCTTGTTTCTTTGATGTTGTTGCATGCAAGAACACCTATTATTTCATTCCCACAATCAAGCATTTTTAATTAATTTGAAATATACATACATACATATATATATATATACATATGTATATGTATGTATGTATGTATGTTAAGGTTAAATTAATGAGTATATATGTATTTATAAACCAAATATGATATTATAAATACCTTGATATTTCCAATCAACATTGTGACTAAAAGGAGTCCACTAGTTAATACGATAATGTTGAAAACTACTTCTAACCATTCTGTTGTGCTCTCCAGATTCCCAAAAGTGCTGCTCCCCAACGTACAAATTGTCAGTAAGGATAAAGAACAGCACTAAGAATATTTTTCCCTTGAATTATTGAAAAAGATATTCATGAAGCAAAAAGATAAAGGTAATGATTTGAGAGGAAATCATTCAATCACGTTTAGAATTCTTTTTTAAATTTTTTTAGAGGAAAAGAAACCTTAAAGATTTGTTTCCACTACATTTATTTATCTAAAGGAATTAAATATTTGTTTCCGCTTTATTCGGTCTGTCCAGAGTCAGGCAAAAAGTTAGGCATATAGATACTCCAAACAGGAACTCCATTCTCATTGCACTAAATGATAAAATTTGGGTTAAAATATATGATATCACCTGAGAGTCATTAGGCCCCAAAAGATGGGAAAGAGTATCTTCTCCAAACGACTGACGTTCGTAACGAGTTGAACAGTCCATTTATAAGCACCATAGTCGTAATTATTGGAACTCTCAATGCATGTTGATCTTGCTGGCTTGTTTTCAGCCCATGCCAGCCTTGCTCTATCTCTCACCATATCTGTTGTTCCATAATAAATAGGCTCTTTGCACGACAACAATCTCAAATCACTGCCATTCATTTCTCTGCACTGCTCTCTTAGACACTTTGCTGACCGCTGAATCCCCAGCAAATACCAACAGGCCCCTGCTGCCTGCACACAATTTTATATATGTATATTCAGTACAGGGTTTTTTCTCAGCCGATATGAGATACTCTCTTTCAACACCCAAGACCCCCCATCATATGTAGGGCGGTCTTTATTTATTTACTTGTTCTACGTGAGCTGCACTCGTCATGAATTAGTTAAAAAAGTCTATGCACTTAATTAATACTCCAAAAATTAACTCATAAGTAAAAATTTTGAGGGTTGTCTCAATCTGCCTAATTCAGTTTTCATTTTCATCCGATCTGCGATAATCCGCTTCACAATTTTGGCCATGGAATCTCTACTTGCATTCACATGAAACACGATAGCCGTCAAGTCTCGTAGCTTTCACTTCTTGGCAAATTGTGTTACACGTCTTTTTGTGTTTTTCTTTTTATTCTTTGAGTTGGAGGACCCATTAGGCCCTGGAACTGAGTCAAGCCCTAAGCGTAAGAATTAAATAACCCAGGTGGAGCCTAGAAAGCGCCATATTATAAATTCGAATGTGCATGGTTATAAAAAAGGGGATTAATTTAATCTTTTCCAACTTATGGCACTTTAATTAATGATATCCTCTGATTCTCTCTCTCATCACGCTTTACCGAAAAGCAAAACACGTTCAGATTCCTCGATCCTTAGACTAACTGACAAAATGACACAGTAGTCTAAGCAACAGGCAGTATTATGCTTTCGTTAAAAGTCCTGACGAAAAGCTAAAATTTAGTAATGAAAGTTACTGAAGTAGGCCCCTCTTATCTGTTAAGCGACTGAAACAGATGCATGGTTTTATGAGTGCTCTTATCTAACCTCGGCTTTGCTCATAATGAATATTATAGCACGAGAAATGATGAGAGATTCACTTACGTGTGATGCAACAAAATATGCGATCATGTTGAGGACAATCCCCCACCAAACGGTTCCAAAGATGTAGCCCGAAAGATTTTGCATGCGCCGCAGCAGGCAAACTGAATGGTAAATCTTGGGGAGGTATTGGAAGAGGAACATGATCAAGAACACCGTCATCACCAGCGTTATCGATCCCCTCTCCAGTAGGGCTGGGATCACAGCCCATAGTACCATCTGCAAGCCAAAAAAAAAAAAAAGAATTAATTAAGGAGAATTTGATAATTTTGTCATTAATTTCACTTTATCATCATCAATCTTCTTTGCTTAACAAAATTTAGCAATATGGAGAATTTTATACGTCAAAAATTATTTAATTTCTAATAAGAGTGTAATTATCATGAAAATATTTTCCTCAAGAAAATGACCTTAGCAACCAACCACGCTCTATTATGAAAGAGAAACGTCCAGAGATAAAGAGTGTTTTCCTAAAATCATCTCTATGTGCTCCTTTTTTGTTTTATACTGGTTAAACACTAGGTTACTGAATTACATCAAATATTTATAATAATTGTTATAACAATAGACAAATATACTGATATTTATAATAAAATATATATAATTGAGACTTATAATATTATATTAAATTTTATATAAAGTATATGGCCAGATAAATAACTCTCCCAAATAAGAGACGTCACTACTTCATTTATATTTTATAAGAAAAAAGAATTTTTTTATGTCACTACTCCATTTATATTTTATAAGAAAAAAGAACTTTTTTATAATTTTTTTCTACAATTGTGGAAGTGAGCCCTCGTGAAAGCCAAACTCTCACAGTTGTGAGAGATAGCAGCAGTGATGCATCTTACTCTGGGCAGTAACATGACTAACATCTCTAAGTGCTCCTAAATTAGTTTATTTACCTTTATGCCCTTTATGACGATGAAAAAAACGACACAGTTACATCACATGTTTGTTACTGCCCAGTGTAAGACGCATCACTGCTGCTACCTCTGCTGTGCTGCATGCATAAAACGACTAATAACTTGCACTTGTCACCTTCCCTCGAGGCCCCAACTCACTTAAGATACACACAAAAAGATAAATAAATAAATAAATAAATTCAACCTCAAATTGAAGAGCTAACTGGTAAGTACTTGTTTGAATTGAATGGCTATAATTCTACGGTCCGTCCATTGTGTATATGCCGTCAGAATGTTACTATGGTACGGTCTATTAATAGTAACTATAATAACGATGATGACAATGTGAAAATGATTGGTTGATTTATTAACTAATTATATTAAATTACTTGATTAATTAAGAAATTTTAAATAAGATAATTTTGGTGAGCTTCAACATCATCATCATCATCATTATTATTATTATTAGTATTATTATTATTATTATTGCATCAATATTCATTACCTGAGGTAGAGGAAGGATGACAAAGAGATCGAAGAAGAAACCCTTCTTGGCCTTCATGTAACGAAGAGCCACCAAGCGAGAGTGGGGCCCACTTCTTGCCCTCTTGTCTTCATCATCAGCCGCTGCGGCTGCACCACCAACGCCGTTGGCGGCCTTGGCCATCTTGACCTGAAGCAACATGTTCCACACGTGCAAGAGGTCAGTCATGCACCGGAGGGCGGTGACTGTGATGGCGAACCAGCCGTCGACGAAGAGGCACATGCACGTGTCGCTTATGGAGAGAGCGTAGAAGAAGAGAGGATCGACGAAGAGGCCGGTGGCACATACCAACAGGAAAACCCTATTCCATTCTTGAACCCATTTGGCTCTCGGGTCCAGCACTTGTCCAAGTGACCAATTTGACCTTCTCCTTCTCCCACAAATCCCACCAAACATGTCCCTTCTCCTGCCATTTTTAGATCTTTCTTTCACTTCTTCTTCTTCCTCTTCGTCAACCATTTCCTCTTCTTCTTCTTCTTCTTCTTCTTCTTCTTTTTCTTCTTCTTCTTCTTCTTCTTTATTGTCCGAATCATCATCTGTTGTTGCATAATATTGCTCGAGTGACGCACGTGAGATTTCTTGTTCAGTACTAGCCATTGTTATCAGAGAGAGATTTTCAGTAACTGGAATCTTTTAGAGGTTTGAAATGAAGCATTGCCTGCAAGAAAGGACATTATAATTGGAGAGAGTGTAACTAGCTAGGTAGGAGAGGTTGGGAGTGAAAGTACAAACAATTTGGTACATTGATTTACTATTTTGCCCCCCTGAGTTATGTGTTTGATCCACGCTGTCCTTTAGTAATGAAATTTCCACCTTAGGGAAGAAATTCATTATTATTATTATTATTATTATTATTATTATTATTATTATTATTATAAAAAATGTTAAAAAGACATAGCACCACAAAACTTTGTCACTAATAAAAACAATGACAAACCAATATTTTTTTTTTTTTTAAAAGGAAAGGGGGGTGGACAAGCCCAAATCAATTTTTACCCCCCTCCCCACCCCCAATGACAAGGGGGTGGGCGAATGCCCCAAATCAATTTTTACCCCCCTCCCCACCCCCAATCCACACAAGTGAGAAGGAAAGGGGGGTGGACAAGCCCAAATCAATTTTTACCCCCCTCCCCACCCCCAATCCACACAAGGTGAGGCGACAGATTCAGACCGCCAACCAATCTTGATTTACTGAGCTATTTTTTAAATTAATAAGCCATAATATCCTTATTGGAGCTCAAACCCTTTGCTTACAAATGATTGTAAGTCGAGGATTATAAGCTTCCCCATCGTTCAGCGCCTATCGTTGGTGACAATATTGGTTCGCCTTATACCTTATTTTTCAATTGGGTAAATGTGTACCTATTTATCATCGCTTCTCTTCTATCGGAATTAGACGCATCATTGCTGGCTATTATTAATAAGTTAATGATGGTTTAATGTCGGACATACGTTAAACACGTGCCTGTGTTATGTTGGTTTCCGGTGACGATGAAAGTGACTTCACACCAAAATGTTTACACATGTGCATGCAAGTTTAATTTCGTAATTACACTTTCAGAAATAGTTCATTTGCTGTCATGTTCTCAAAAGGATGCTCGGATACTGTCTAAAAGTTGAATGTGTACAAAATTGGTTCCTATTAGGATAAAAAGCCCGACTTGGAATCATATGTTCAGCTTGTTCCTTAAGGGAGTTAATTTTCCCTTAATTTTCAATTTCAATGCTCAAAGGAAACCTGTAGTTTGAATGGCCATAAGCGTCAAACATTATAATATATATATATATCAGTTTCTTCGTATTAATTTCCAGTTAATTAAAAACATAGGTACATTAATTAATTTCAGTTTCTCAATATCATTGTTTATTAATTGTATGCTAGACATGAACTTACTCATAACCTGGAGGCACAGAGTTTGAAATATTAAGTGAGACTTGCTAGTCAAATCAGTTGAATAGCTGAAGATTCGAATTAACAAGTAGGGTAGCAATGAATTGATTTTCGCGTGACATGATTAGCATTTATCATACTTTTTAGGTTTGCCACGGGTAGCTTTTATCGAGCACATCAGATATTAATAATCAATAACGCCACGCTCAGATTCTTCCCAAAATAAAAGTAAACTTTCAACACAAAGCACAATCAGTACGATAAGGATGTCTCACCGTATTTAAATTTAGTATTTAAATATATCTATACCCAACTGTTTATAATTTTTTGTCATATGCGTATGTATAATAAATAATGTACAGTTAAAATTTAATTAATTTTATATTTTTATTCAATAATTATCTTCGATTCATTCTTTAAAAAACGTTAACAGAAAAGTCAGTTCAATATTGTATTCAAATACATACCATGGCAAGTTACAATCAAATTTATGCGATTGCTTTTGCGAATTATTTGACAAATCAACCCTACTTGAGAACTGGATGACAAGAACTTGACTCGAGCAACTCTTTCTGTATTTAAAAGGCTTTCAATCATTCATCATTTTTTAGTATTCATTTAGAATGCTAGTATCAGAACATGAGGAAATAATTATTTTTAATTTTTGGGCCAAGAAGAAACCAAACGACGAAAATGGGGAACCACTCAATAATCCGGTGGTAAACCACCTTCTTATACTTGTGGCAGTAGTTCAAGCACTCCCTTATGCAATTATTTGGAGATAAAATAAACCCATTTTGGGTCCCAATATTGGGGTGGCCGTACAGAACTATCTACGCAAATCTTGATGAAATTTTTTTATTGTAAAAAGTTCTGCATTGTTAAGTTAGAACGGTCATAGATTACTTGGATAAAGATCTTCACATTGGATTCTCTTCCATCTACATCTCACTTGTTTCACAAGATCCACTGTATGAGTTGACACGTTCATCTTGTTCTGCCGGCATATTATACGGTGACCTTATGAGGGGCTGGCTAACTTGATCTTAAATGCTGAGCAAGTTTTAAAAATAAAAAGAAAGAAGCAATCAATTAAGTTTGGATTTATTTATTTATTTCTTTCGGTGTAACGGATATTAAACATCAATAAGCTAATTGTGTAGATGGTTTTTTTGGTGTAGCAGATTCGTTAACCACACGTAAGTCACATAAATATCTTTCAAATAATAATACTAGTACTAGTAATAGTAATAGTAATAGTAATAAAAGCATACATATAATTCCCACAGTGAATTGCTCAACTCCATTCACTTAAAATATTTTTGGAAGCTTGGGTAAAATTCACGAGAGTAACCGGAGGAAACAGCTAGCTACACATCTCGCCGCAAATTGATTGGTGTATGTACATTCAACGTGTCCATTTGCACTTTCCATAAATAAATCCCATGATAATAATAATAATAATAATTAATTATTAAAGAACATAAGCTATGGTTTAAAAAACATGTACAACCACACTCCCGTCTTAAGAGGCGGAAATCACACTTTTATATAATTAGAGGACCCACACTTGTGGTACGAATTGTTAATCCAACTCATATAAAAAGATAAAAACTAGTTAGAGATTCTAATTCAGGTGGCTGCTTAAAAGAAGGTTGTTTAATATCACTTGGTTAAATTTATGAAAAAAAAATATTATATATATATATATATATGAATTACATGAAACTAATACTTAGATTATAACTCATATTACATGAGACTATTGCTGATATATTTATAATAATTAGATAATTACTAGGACTAGGGCTTAGATATTTACCCTCTCTAATATTCAAGGGATTCCTACTCTACTCTCATTTCAAAAAGGAAAAGCTTATCTTCACTCAATTATTCATCATAATTGAAAAGAAATTTTAACCCTCACAATACTTCGGAGGGGCTTGTGAGGGCAACGGTTCAATATACCACTGTTTATTTAACTAAAATAATATATATGTCTATATCACGAAGTAATTAATTAATAAAAATACTTGGGTTATTTTTTGTTTACTTGTTCATGATAACTTTTTTCCATTCATCATTATGAACTAATTATTCAACACACTTTCTTTATGCTAATGATCTTCTAGTTTTGAGTAGGCAACGTGATCCTAGACCAGCCCCATTAATGTGTTAAAAAAAATTATTTTAGGGAAATTTCCAGAACATGCGGCGTAATAATTGAAGAGGGCACTTTATGAAAAAGAAAGATTTAAATAAAATAAAAGCAGAGATGGAGAAACAAGAGAGAAAATACATATGGATAGAAGATGAGTAGGGCAATGAAGTGGAGGAAAGAGACTGAGGTCTGTTCTTATTCTCATATAATTTTGAGCAACACAGTTTCCATGCAGCTTCGTGACTTTTGTTTTTTCTGTTCATCAATTATCAACTTTTACACGCATCCCTCTCTATTCTCCAAAGGAAGGATATATAATTTTCTTAAAGGGCCAATATTGTTTTGAATTTAATTAGAATTTAGAAAGTTAATTTGAAGACCCCATGCTAGCTTCTTCCTCTTAATAATGACATTATATCTAGAAGGACCAACTCAAAAGTTGTATTCAATAACCCAAAAATATTTGACATCTAAACTATACTTGTGTTGACTGGTGCAGCTCTTAGGTTGTTGTAAATTACACCATTATGTAGCTTAGCCACCCCTTATATAATGACAAAATTTCATTATCATGTTTTTGATAATAATAACAAGTAGATGAAGAATTAATTGAAGATGGATTTGCATATCAATCTAGATCTTTTATTGTTTGGTACACTTAACAAGTGAATAATAATTTCTGTACGCACAATGTGAGGATAACATACTAAACATCGTTTTCTTTGCCCATCTTTAATTATTGTTTTGATTGTGCCCTTTAATATGCTGTGGAATATTCTACAATTTTCTGATTTGTTAGTTTACCAGGTATAATAATCAAAATGATCTGTGTTTGGTTCTTTGGTTTTCTTAGACACACTGAGGCACATAGTACAATGGGAGCAAATTATTTTCTTGGTAGGAGACCTTATCTTTTAAGAATGTTTCTTGGCTTTTCCCAAAACCAATTCAACTTTCAAGAATACAAGTGGGGTAAGGCATTATTCAAAAGCAAGATCGGATTTGATATCTAGAAAAATAGGAAGCCTACAAATTTTTAAGGTTCAATAATGAAGAAATGGGAATGCGGGGTTCGTGAATGAATGATACGTTGTGGCATTTAATACTTGACGGCTTAAGTGTTTGATAACTGATAATATTCATTTTGACTTGAAGGATAATGGTTTTTCATTATTCTCAACTTTTGACTCATTGCCTGTAAGATTTTTTTTTAAAAAAAAAAAATTTTAAAGCACTTCAGAAAAGCATACCATCGTACAAAAGAGTAGTTGCATCAAATAGCTATGGAAGTAATAACATAAACATTTGGGGTGTTCTTAAAATACATAGATTATTTGGGTAATTAGCTAAACACATTGGACTAACAGAGAGTTTGTGCAGTGAATTATTTTTTCTTTTGTGCTTTTTTAATAAGTGAGGTGAGCAAAGTTCAAATATAATTTTTTACCCTTATCTTCCTTATAAGTCGAACTACTAGGGTGGGTGACTAGTGAGATAAAGAAATTTATGAAAACCACTCGGCCGCATGGCGGGACCCTTTGAAGTTATTTACATTTGAAATGCAAAACATTTGGTGCGTGAAAATAGCAGGAATAATCTTTAGTCATCAATAAAAAGGCCTAGTTTTTCTTTTTCTTTTTCCCCCTACATTTCAATCTAGCTTAGCTACCTATATGGCATATGGTCTATACTTTTCCATGATTAAATTTGTCTATATCTAAAGCTTGCTTCAACTTAAAGCATCCAACTCAAAGGCTCAATATGCTTCTGAGTTTAATAGTCAGTTTGTAACATCACCATTTTAATATATTAATTATGCTGCAGCTATAGCCATCCAAGTTCGGCTAATAATTTTTGCCCGTTTGTTGATGCTGGCAGCTTTTTCATTGTGTTTTAGCTCGATCAAACGGAAGCCTAGCTAATCGTGTACGACACAAAATTCTTGTTGTGCCTCGAGTAGCTAGCATTACGGATTTGAGATCACGAGTTGGAAAGATTTTTAGGACCACGCAAAAAAAGGCCAAGTTGGAGTTTCTTTGGCAGTTCTTAGCTCATGTTTTTTGGCAGCGATTGTAGGGTTTCGCTTTCAAAAATTTGTTCTCTTCTTCCAAGACCTGACAAAGAGCATTGTCAATTTCCTCCGTACAACAGTATCTCATGCATATAAGAAAACGTATCCCATTCGGATTCTTATCCCTACACCAACCACCCTTTCTTACGATAAATGTTATTTCATTTCGATTGATGCGTGTGGTGATGACACAAATGAAATTCTTGTTAACCGTCAACGTTTAAATCATCCAGGACGTTGATCATCCATCGTTTAGGTATGGCTTAATTTTCGCATCAAAATTTTATCCGATCAACCTGAACGTCAAATTATCCTAATTTAATAATTGAGAAATTGACGCTTCGGTCCCTCTCGGAATTTTTTCTTCTTCTTTTTTTTAATCAGTGTTAAGAACTAATATAACCCTTCTCTATGAATATGGATGTATTATATGCATTGAAGATAGTTCACTACGAGTAGAGAAATGGAGTTCGGTATGAACTAACAATATCATGAATAGTGTTAGGTTTTTCTAATCTCAACCCAAGCCCATATTATTGATAATAAACGCAAGCTCTTCAAAAGTGATAGGTATGGCTTTTCCATTAATTATGAAATATTTTTTAATAAAGTAAAAAAATATTTAAATTGAAGATAATTATCTAATACATGATAGAATAATAGTCTAATAGATAAAATATTAATAACAAAATATAATAAATCACAAATACTAATAAAAATTATTTTAATTTAATATTTTGAGTTTTTTCTTTTTTTATTGAAATTTAATTTTTTTATTTATAAATAAAAAAGGCTTGGGCTTTTTTCTTAGGCCTTTATCCAGGCTCAATCTATACATATTTTATATTTTTTGGCCTATATCCAAGCCCAACCCATGTAGGTCAAACTTCAGGCCCACGGGCCCAACCCGAACCTTTTTGCTAACCCTAGGTACATGGGTCCCTCCTTCTAAGTAGGTGATGCCTATTAGTGACTCTTAAACTTTTTTGCGACAGACGATTCTTACTAAAAATACTGTCAAATTCTTATTTAAGATCCTGTTAGATCTTTTAGGGTCTCAGTGGTTGTTCAAGGAATGTTGACCTTGAAAAATGGTAAAGTGAATCACATGGTATCTTATGCAAGTCTTAGTATTAACTTTGCTCTATTTTCTTTGTATCTTACTCATAGTCCTTGGACCGCGTTCTTTTCGCAAGATTATTTACGAAGCCTAGGGACCCTCTTAGATCCCAGGAATCCTACCTGCTTGATGCTTCCTTCACATATCTTTCTCATCATTAACACACATCCTTAGGTACTGGTCATTGTAATCTCATCCATCCTACAATTCTCCACATGCATTCGGATTTATTGGCAAAAAGGCAAAGAAATGAATTTCTTATTCCATTCCACTCAATTCAAGAGCAAGAGAAAGAGCTAATGCCCTTGAATATATTAACTATTTCTTTATTTTCTAATCACTTGGAAGGACAAAACAATAAGGCTATATATCTTGTTTGCAAAGATGGTGCTCCCTTTTTTTTTTCTTTTGATATTTCTACCTGGTTTAATCAATGAGTTGGAACGAATCAATAGATCGGTCTATTTTTTTTAACGTGCCTGCTTTTATGTTATTTATCGATCATTAGCTCAAAATTAACCGTAAAAAATTTTATTATTCTCTTATGCCCCACTATCAAAAAATAATTTCTCAAAAGAGAAAAGAAATAGAAATAGTAGTTGATAATAAACAAAATAATTAATTAAGAGATGCTAACAATAACTTATTTCTTGGACAGGCATCCTATTAATTACTAAAAAACAAAATTTTTACAGAAGGTAATTTCTTTTTTGCCCTTTTAGGGGCATTGGATACCAAGACAGCAACAATCAACCATCAATCAACGTGTTATCTAGCATTGCCACATTACATCCGCAGGTAGCCAGTAATTTATTTTTTGCACGAATACGGCAATTTCCATGTGTGAGTCAATTGTCAAACCACTAATAACGTCGAATGTTTTGGTTTTGGGATCCCATCAAGTGGCGTCACATTTAATTTGTCACTAGTTTCCCTTCCCATGCCTCTTGGGATTTCATTTTTTTTTTTTTGGGTTTATATTATATTTTTTCAAAGATTATTGAGTGAGGGGGTTGGTTCCTTTCTTGTGGTATTGGAGGCAAATTTTTGTTGTTATTTATACGCAATCTCGGCCATGCTATAATAGCAAAATCACTTGAAAAACTTGTATATTGTTATGGTGAATCGCTACAAGTTGTTCATTTTAATTTTTGGGACGAAGAACTCTTGCATATTACAAATACAAGATGCTCATGACATGAATGATGAGTCAAAAACAAATAAAAAAAAAGTAGAAAAACAAATAAACAAGAAAGAAGGGTGCCTTTGGGTGATTAATATTAAGTCAAAAACAAATAATTGATATCAAAGTGATGTGGCTTAAAAGTAAGTATGTATATATGTATGTATGTGTATGCGCGCGCACGTGATTATAAAATAAAATTTAATAGTATATGGTAGGTGTAAATTTTAAAATAAAATTTTTGATAAAAAGAGTAAAGATTTATAAGTATTTTATCATACAAGTTTGAGATAAAATTAATTTAGCTTCTAAACTGTACAATCAAGTATTTATCAAATACTTTAATACTGTAATTTAAAAACTATAGTATAGCTAACTATAGTAGCAAAGAGGACTTTAATGTGCCAAAAATTGATGAACATCCATCATAAAGGCAAAGGGAAAAAATGACCTTCTACTCAAACGAATCATTGTTTATATAAGTAGATTTGTCCTTGTACCTTTATAATATTTCCTTAATAGACAATATAAAATAGCAAATTCATCATTGCAAAAGCAATAATTTGCTTACCATGACATCCCAACTAAAAGAATCTCAACCTACTCTTTCAAATCTTAAAAGCAGTTTCAATGCTAATAATTTATGACTCCATGCAAAATCATTATGATAAAAAAAAAAAAAAATTACAGGCTCAAACAAACGTACGTGCAAAAGAAAATTTGGTCGACGTAGAATAAAAGTTTGCACAAAGAAGACCATCGCACTATTTTAGAATAGAGCATATTCTCATAAATAAAATAGGAGAAAGGATGTCTATCAATGACTATTAAAAAGAGAAGATAATACTCTAGGAGTTTGACTAAATAATTTTTAAGCAGTTTTATTTAACGAATCATTTGAGTTGAAATATATGGGGAGATAAAGAATTTAAAAAGTTGATTTGTACTTTATCCACTCATTTACTTTTTAACAATAATAAAAGTTAAGAGAAGAAAGAGAAGATGTCAATTGACCAATGCTTAAGAGTACAACATATGATATCTAATGCATCCTTACACGAAAGATCTATGACATAATCCAGTAACAAGTAATTAAACACAACCAGCTATAAAAACATAAGATAATTTGAGACATGCCAAAAGCACGGCCCATGAAGTTTATGCTTATTGTAACTAGCAAATATAATAAATCAAGAAGATGTAAAAATAGTATTAAGGTTTATTTTGGTATAAAATGGAATGTATAAGAAAATAATCTTTTTTTTTAAATTTCATTTAAATACGGGGGTTACATAAAAGAGAAAGAGGAGTTGAATAGCTTAAGAGGTTGTTTGTTGAATGCCTAAAGTCTGAAATTTTATTAATTTCAAACATTTTTTAAAATTTGTTTGTTTGTTTTTTAGAACTTATATATGATTTTCATATATTTACATCTAAATAGAAAAAATAAACTTTCATGGTTTTTATTTGAATGGAAAAAGGTTTGAATTATAAATAAATATTATATTCTAAAAATATCTCTGTAAAATAATTTATTTCCTAAACTATAAAATATAATCCTCTTTTTTTGTTTTAATTTACAAGGATATAAACGTCAAATAAATAAGTTTAAGATGTTTTTTATTGTAAAAATAAATAAAATGCCACTTACATTCATATGTTAAAAAAAATATATAAATATATTATTCAAAATTTTATATTTAAATCCATTTAAACTTTAAAAAAATTCAAACTCATTTAGATTTTAAACAAAAAAATAAATGCTACCTAACTCATTTATTATTCCATTATCCAATGTCCAAAATTTTGGCCCATTTTATTCTTTATTCATCATTTATTATATATTGTTATTCTAATAGATTCTATTATGAATAATAATATAAATACACATTCTTATACAAATTTATTTTATATAAATTGATATTACATGATTAAATTAGTTGAATTAAATTTTTTTTATTCCACATAAATTATTTTTATTATTTTATATTTTTATTGAACTAATAAATTAATGTCAAATTAATTTGTACAAATATTATCCGTCATTATCTATTGAAGTAGGGAATGAAATTTTTCATAGAAGCGGTGACCTAATAAAAAATTCAAATTCGTTTGAAAAATATAAAAAAAATTTTAAAAATACGAGATAAAAGAGATGAAGCAAACAATCATGGCATAATTTGAAGAGATTCCGTTATGCATTTGTGTCATTTTATCATTGGATTATAAATTTCATATTTCAAGAAGTTACTTATTTAACTAATGAATAAATATCACATCACTTTCAATGGAATTTCTTAAAATGCATTGTCACTCAATAGTAATAACATTACTTACAATTTTTATACATCTAATTAAGAGTTTATCAAATTGAGAAAATAATATAAATTGAAATACTGATAAATTTCTCAAACAAATTGAAAAAAAAAATATTAAGGGACTCAAGACAATTATTGTAAAATGTAACATGGTAGAAACACAAATAGCCAAAGTGTAGGGGCACAAAAATGAAAACTCCGGTCAATGAATGTTCCTCATTTTTCTCTTCTGAGCTTGCACTTCAAAATTCCCCGCCACCAAAATCCATCTCTTCCCCAACAATCAACACTCATTCACAACTCAGCTTCTACTATTCACTATCAAAACGCAGCGTTTTGTCCAATCGAAACAACAAGGTACCGCACTCTGTTTGCACTGCAAACGCATATGAAACTTTAGTTACTCTTGCAGGCTAGGGTTTAACATTTTTCAGTTTTAGACTTTTTAAGATTTCTGCTTTAATTATAAATTAAAAGTTTTTAATTTTTTACTGAATAATCATTTTTCTAGTATAATTTATTAATGGATTTAATTATCATGTGAATTCTTTTAGGTTTCAATTGGTGCAGAGTTTGTCAGTATGGGACAACAGCCCAGGTAAAACAAAGAAATGTTGACCTTACTATTAATTTATTTTTATGCTTAGTGTAAAAGGAAAAGATGAAGAACGATCAGGTGTTTTGTGTTAGTTAAGCTAAGTAGTTGACTGGCAAAAATATGTGTTTATAATTTATGATTAAAGGAATTTGCAGGGAGGATATTGCCAATACACTTCGTATACTTGTTGCAACGGATTGCCATCTGGGTTACATGGAGAAGGATGAAATACGGCGTCATGATTCGTTCAAAGCTTTTGAGGAGATATGCTCAATAGCCGAGCAAAAAGAGGTGATAATCAATTATTTCCCATGGTTGTTTTTTAAGTGTTGCATATATGCTTTCCAGTTTGTCACTATTGATATTTGTTGCATTTTTTTTATACATCTGTTTTCATTTAATGTTCTTTCATTTCCAATTTCACATTCTTCTGTATTAGAGAGCTCAGAGAAAGGGTATTTGGTTTTTAGCCTTTGGTTTTGGTCTCACTAAATGTTCAAACTTCACTAGAAACCTACTTCTATCTGGTACAGGTGGACTTTGTACTCCTTGGTGGTGATCTTTTTCACGAGAACAAGCCCTCAAGGTCAACACTAGTGAAGGCCATTGAGATTCTTCGTCGCCATTGCCTAAATGATCGACCAGTGCAGTTTCAAGTTGTTAGCGACCAGGCTGTAAATTTTCAAAATAAGTAATGACCCATTGTGTGTTTAAGCGTACTACTGTTTTCTACTAAATCTTTAATTCCGATCTCTCTCTCTCTCTCTCTCTCTCTCTCAACTCACACACGAACCCAGAGACAGTGAACAGAGGGTTTCTGAGTGTATTTCTTAGTGTACTTACTCATGACTTGATCAATAAACTTGAATTTTGATTGTGCTAATAATTTGAGGTTATTTATAAAACCATCTACCTTGGGATAATACTCTAATTCTGAGTTTGTATATTTTCCTTTTTCCATCTATGTTAAATTGGTTAATTAGCCTGAGTTTTCTTTAAATATTTTGGTATTAAATTTTTTCTTTGCTTACAAAACCATATAATTAAGCTTATTATAATCGCATCATGTCTATTCATGGACTGAGAGATGAACACTCATTTGTACACTTATGCATCTACTTATTACAAAACCATATGTACATTGGAAAATATTATTCAGTTCATGGTGTATGCTACTCTTGACAGATTTGGTCATGTAAATTATGAAGATCCTCATTTCAATGTTGGCTTGCCAGTATTCAGTATTCATGGAAACCATGATGATCCTGCTGGAGTGGTATGGACTTTACCTTGGCATGCTATATTTTTCATTTTAAATCGTTGACATGTGCTTTATACACCATTTGCTTAGACAATCATGAATCTTGAATGCCATCTTAATGCTTGTGCTACTAAGGAAAATCAGCTACTGGTATAGTCTCTGGTGGCAGTAGTATATAGCCTTCACATCAAGTCAATTTTTGAGCAAGATGGAACCATTATTATTTTAATGAGCATCAAATGACATAACTGAAAATAAACTGGCTGGGTATCAATTGCAAAACAAATACACATTTTAATTAAAATGCCGTTTTCCATTTGTTAGGGGTATAGGATATTATCGCTTGTTAATTTCTCTGTGAAACTTTTCTTACGTGTAGTCAATGGTGACAGGACAACCTTTCCGCTGTTGATATTCTTTCAGCATGCAATCTTGTGAACTATTTTGGGAAAATGGTTCTTGGGGGTTCTGGTGTTGGTGAGATCACTGTCTACCCTATTCTTATCAGGAAGGTGCGCTGATAAAAATTTAAGAAAATCAAACATATAGATAATAATGACCGTCTTTTTAGCATTGTTCATTGCTCATATATTGCAGGGCTCAACAGCTGTAGCTCTCTATGGTCTTGGGAACATTAGGGATGAGCGTCTTAATAGAATGTTTCAGGTACTCTATTTTGTCCATTTACTTCACAGTTGTTTAACTTAGATTCTTATTTATCTGATTTAATATTTATCATTGATTTTTCAAGACACCACATGCTGTACAATGGATGCGGCCTGAAGCTCAAGAAGAGTGTCAAGTGTCAGACTGGTTCAACATTCTGGTACTGCATCAGAACAGGTTGTGTGTCTGTGCAAGAACCTTTGGGAACTAAAGTTTATGCTGTAAAACACAAAATGTCATTATTCATATTTGGAAGTTTGGCGTGCTATTGTTGTCTGCAGAGTGAAGACAAATCCAAAAAATGCAATAAATGAGCACTTTTTACCAAGGTTCCTGGACTTTGTTGTATGGGGGCATGAACATGAATGTCTAATTGACCCACAGGTTCTTTTAACATTGTACATTTCTTAGCTTAACAATAATATTTTATGTAGCATGTGACTAAATTGGAAGTGGATTTTGAATTCAAAAAGGAAGTAGCAGGGATGGGATTTCATATCACACAGCCAGGTTCTTCAGTGGCAACATCCCTGATTGAAGGGGAATCAAAGCCGAAGCATGTTCTTCTCTTAGAAATTAAGGTTTTTACTGGGAGAAACCATTAATTTTTCTTTTTAACAAGCAGAATCATCATTCCGTTTGTTTTCCCTTTGTTGATGCTGTTGCATTGCCATATAGGGAAATCAGTACCGTCCAACCAAGATACCTTTGACTTCCGTGAGGCCTTTTGAGTATACAGAGGTGAATTGTGTAATTTTCCTTTGTCTTTTGGGAAATTTTGTCCAGCTTGTTTAATATTCTTTATGCAGATCATATTAAAGGATGAAGCTGACATAGATCCTGATGATCAAAATTCAATTCTTGAACATTTGGACAAAGTGGTATGGGTTGTTTGGACTTTATGGTTTTATGGTGTCTTCTTTATTTATTTATGATGGTAATCTTTATGACAGTTCAGTGATTTTCTATCTGTCAATTCTATAATAATAGCTTCGTTTTTTTTCAGGTCAGAAATCTGATAGAGAGATCTAGCAAAAAGACAGTTAACAAATCGGAGCTCAAGCTTCCATTAGTGCGAATTAAGGTGATTTCTGCCTAAATCTAACAATGATACCACCATGGAAGGTGATTTTAGTTATGAGAATCCTGCTCCTACATTACACCTTTTGACTAGGTCTTCCTATTATTTGTCATTGCCAGTCTCGTGTTTCTACGGCATATTTAAGTCATTTCAAATTCTTCAACTTATATTATTGTAACGAACCATATCAACTTCTGGGATAGATACGTTTTGAGTTTTATTTGTGGCCATATTTTCCTTGAACCTTTCGACAGTGCTGCCCCTCTATTGATGGCAATAATGGCTTGAATGAGACATGTCTTACATGCTGTTTTATTTGTTGGTCTTTGCCCATGGGCTGAACTATCTTAGCTGACTTTGTTATCTTATATCCGTTGGCAGTTTTAAGATTGTCTTCCTGAAATGCTATGCAGATCTCTTTTAATTTTTTTTATTTTAGGACCTCTTGTCCATCTTGACATTTTCCTTAAGGTTTATGGTGTCTTCTGTATATATTTCAGGAAGCATAATGGCTTTTAAGCCCATGTTTGGTTGGAAGGAATGAGAGGAAAGAAGAAGAGAGGAATGGAAAGGAGAGAGGGGGAAAGAAAATGAGAGAAAAAGAGGGTCAATCTCAATTTCATTGTTTGGTTTGACATATAATTCATCTCTCTTCCCCTTATTTCTTTTGCCTCTCCTTCTTTCCTCTCCTCTTCTCTCCTTTCAGCTCAACCTCTCCTTCACCACATACTCAGGAAGCAAAATTGCCCCTCCTTCGGTAGAGAGTTCATTTAACTTGTCTCATTGATTTTGGCAGGTGGATTACTCAGGATTCATGACAATAAATTCTCAAAGATTTGGGCAGAAATATGTGGGAAAGGTATCTTTTGCTTCTACTCATCTTTGATCAGCAGTAACTGCACAATTATCTTAGTATACTTTCTGGTGATAAAAATGCAGGTTGCAAATCCACAAGACATTCTAATATTCTCCAAGAGTTCTAAAAAGAGTAAAGCTGAAGGTAAGTTAAGCTGTTTAATGCCAGTACTCTTCTTGGAGTGGAGGGTTCTGTGTATAAGATAGTGATGTTCTACACATATTGGCTTACTTCCATCACTTCTTTTACTGTTAATTCCATTTTTGGTTCATTATTGGGTAACTAAAATTTTTACTTCTAAGAGATCACTTTGACTTTGGGATGTAGTGTTTCTCATATATCACATGTCTGCTTGTGCTCTTTAATAATAAGATGTTATGTCTTTATCTTGTTCACTGAAATATGCATGTGCTCAATTCAATGATTTCTTTTTTCCTGATTTTAATTATTGACTATGATTATATGATATTGAAATTAGAAGCTGATGAATATAGTTTTTCTGTTGCATTGTAGCTAAAATTGATGATTCTGAAAGGCTTCGCCCAGAAGAATTAAATCAGCAAAACATTGAGGCTTTAGTTGCTGAAAACAATCTGGTACTTCGCGATTATTTTTCACTGCCTTGATAAGTATGATATATATTGTCTCAACTGGAACTTTTCATTTTTTAAACTTTTATACGTAGTGCCATACGAAATATATATCATAAGATCATCAGGAATCTTCATTGAAGATTTTAACCGGCAATGTCAATATTTTTATTTAGGATATTAACTAAATCAAAGTGTCCTTTAAGGTGCGATTTTTAGTTTCATAAGTGTGATTAGAAGTTCTGTTGCTAAATTCAAGTATCCACATGTAATATTTGTAAAAAAAAAAAACGTTTTGAATTAAATCTTCTTTTAATCCTGGCTCCTCATTTTAATTTCTGCATTGCAGAAAATGGAGATTATTCCAGTGAATGAATTAGATGTTGCATTGCACAATTTTGTCAACAAGGATGACAGATTGGCCTTTTATTCTTGTGTGCAATACAATCTTCAAGAAACACGTGTAAGTACTTCATATTATCTTCTGAACTGCAGCAAGAATATTGCATAAGATCTAGATTGATTTTAGGTTCACCGCATTTATATGATTTTATATTTTTATAAGGATGTTATCATATGTGGATGTGCATTTCTTTTTCTCATGATGGATTACTTTTGTTTAACTTCCATTTTTCTTCTGCAGCATAAAATTGGCAAGGATTCTGACACTGCAAAATTTGAAGAGGAAGATATCATTCTTAAAGTTGGAGAGAGCTTGGAGGCAAGAATTCTTTTTCCTTTGAATATCTTTTTCTTCAATAAGCTTGTTACTCTGAATTACAAAGCTAGTGATGTTTAATGTTGTCAAAATGTAGCCCTAGTACTTTACCTTCACCCAGAACATAACATTGGGCATGGATTCTTTTAAGTTGCTACCTATTAGGCATCTTGGGACAGTGCTGATTGCTATTATGAGCATTTTTTTTCCTTTTCCGTTTGTTCTCCTAGGATTATGTCAGTGAGGATCTGCCTCAAGGTGTGAATAAAATCTGCCATATAACCACCCATTCTTTAAGTTTCTTCTATTCTGATTATGCAAGCGTAATATAATTTGGTAATCAAATGGGAATATATGGAAGATGGAACCTCTGCCTTCATTGCCATTTATTGATATCATACATTGCTGATAATATATCCTTTGCAGGAACGTCTTAAGGAAAGATCTGTTCATTCCAAGGATACCCCACAGGTTACATCTGCTGCAGCATCTTTTGAGGTAACTGTAACTTTAGTTTCCCTCCCAGAGAGGTTAGTGATTTTCATATGTTGTGTAAAATCATGTTTTCTATTTCGTATAGGATATAAGGAGTAAAACTGCTGCCGGAGTTGGAAGTGCTATTTCCTTCAGCGATGATGAAGACACTACACAGATATCTGACAAAACGTCTGCCGCTAGAGGTCGGAAAAGGTCATCAGCAGCTTCGAAGTCATCTCGTGGTGCGTTGGAATCTGATAAAAGTAAAACTTCTACAAGAGGAAGGGGAAGAGGTAGAGGGAGAGGGGCTAATAACTTGAAGCAGACAACTCTTGATGCAAGTCTTGGGTTCCGTCAATCTCAGAGGTTAATTTTGGTCCTGATTACAATTCATTGATCTTGTCCTTGGGAGCAATGAAAGTTGTGCACAAAGCAATAAGTGCTTACGATATACTTCTATTTTTTTTTCCCCGTAAAGTATGATATACTTAGTAAGTTCATAATTAGGGAGTTTCTTTGAATGAAACCAAAGAGAACCTGGTAATAAAGCATACTCATTTATGTGTGCGTATGTCTGCATCACTGGCTAACTCCTGTAATTTTCTGCAGATTGGCATCAGTTGCTGCAAAAGCAGCAGTCCAAAGTCTTGTTGATGAGGAAGATAACATAGCTTCTGCCTCTAGTGAAGAAGCAGAGAAGTATGAAGTAAACGAGGTTGATGACAGTTCGGTATGAACTTTCTTGATTAGTTAAATTGGTGCATTGCTTTATTTTTCTTTTTATTGTTTTCTTCTCTCAACCTGTAAGTTACAATCACACAAGACCTGATGAATGCTCAGAATACATTGCTTATACAACTCATTACCTATTCAATAACTTTTTTAATATTTTAATTTTTGGTAACCATTAAGCCACATATATGTACCATTTATTGACTTTGATGTTAGTAACACTACGCATCTCCTAACGTTGCAGTTTTTTTTCTTTTGTTTTGCTTTCTGTGCCCTGCTGACATTTTATGTATACATTGGAAACTTAATCATGTCTAAATGTATTAATTTTTTGGATTGAAACCAATTTGTTAATCTTTTGAAGGAGGATGATGCAAGCCTTCTCAGTAAAGGAAGTAAAAGACCCATGCCAAGGGGTAAAGGTAGAGGTGCAACACCCTCTAAGCGGGGAAGGAACTCAGCTAACTCTTCTCTTCAAAGATTGTTGATGAACAAAGACGACGATGACGATGACGAAGAAGATGCTACAAAGAAATATAATAAGCCTCAAACTCAGGTTGGTATCTTTTCCCCAACTTTTATTTTAACCAAATAGTCGTTTTTCCCTAGGAATTTAATTCAGTTTTTTCATTTTTTAAATGTCTTTTTGAGGTGCTGCTCTCATCATTTTTAAAAGTCATTCTTCATCACTTCTTTCAACTTTGGCTTCAAGAAACATATAATTATAACGAAAGAGTGCTATTAACTTAGATCATGGTCCTATTATTTCTAACAACTTTGTGAAAATGATTCACTGTCATTAATTAATGTGGTGACTTTAGAAATGCAAACGTACATTTTGAAATGAATTAAAAGAGCAGTTTACCTCGAAGGCATAATATTGATGTATCATCCACACTAAGGGATAGGTCTTTGTCCTCTTTCATTCTTTTATTGCAATTTGTCATGCATTCTTTTATCGCGATTTCTCATGCATTTTATCATTGGCTCTCTGGTGGTTAGAGATCTAAGATGATTAAAGTGTTGCCTCCATATCTCACCCATTATAGATTTGACAATGACCTGTGCTTGTCCACTTTTTAGTTTCTAAGTGCCTGTTCTGACATAGCAACACACATCACAGGCAGATTTTGGGTTTGCTTTTTTATGATTTACAGGATTGGAGATTCATATTCTAAAACTTGCAGTTCTATTAGGTGACTTGGTTTCACAAAAGTCCAATTATCGTTTCTGCTTGCCAGATAATTAATGGCCAAAATTCGCTTTTTTTTTTTAGTTTAGAAATTTTTTACCGCTCATCCGTATTTTTGTAGCTCTACCTAACAAAGTTGTCCCCGTTTTGTAGGTAACGAGAAATTATGGTGCCTTAAGAAGATAGGTAGCTCTCAAGTTTACTTGCCCTTGTGCAGATCTTGCATCACGTCCTGTTTTGGTCTCGCCTTATCGAGGAGCCATTTTGGTTGGTTTTCCTGTTAAAAACAATACGATTATCTGTATATTGAAGGAGCACAGAAGAACTATGAAAATGAGCAATAAGTGGTACAAAAAGGTTCTATTGTTGTTCGCAAATGCCATTTTTGCAATGAAGATATGCATGGTGCTTTATCCAATCCTAGTCTTACCCCCGTAATTTGAAATGAATGAACGATTGATGAAGGCACCTCGCATTTTAAATTAAGAATCATGCTTCACTCGCATAATAGATTACATTGTTGATTTACGAGAGCTCTTGAACCGAACCCTGCAGTTATAGTAAAGGTACATCTAAACTCTAAAGATTGATTTCTAAAGGGTTATTGTTGATGACGACTTTGATCCACGGATGTTGCTAGTCTTGGAAACGCTAATAATTCTGGGCACAATATAGAAAACGAAAAAGCGAAACTACATATGTGAGTGATGTTCTTATGAGAAAGCGGGAGATTTGAAGACAAAAGGATGGCTTGTGACCAAACTTGGATGTTGTTAAACGTCGTAAATTTCTAAATTATGCTTATAACACCAAGTTTGAGATCAAACTAATTTAAAACAATCTAAAATTATGCTTTAAAACACCAAGCTTGAGATCAAACTAATTTAAAACAATCTAAAATTATGCTTTAAAACAGCAAGCTTGATTTCGAACTATATCAAAACAATCTAAGTACAGTGAAGTTGTAAGCCTATCTAGTTGACTCCAAGACAAGAAAAATGAAGAAAAAAGTTAGATTTGCCTAACTTGCAAGTTAGGAAAATGATGAAAAAACTAAACAATTTCTGCCATATGAAAAAAGGAAAATGTGGGAATCCTTAAACGTCTGACTCACTCTCTGTCAAAAAAGAGATTACATTCTATTTACAGACATATTTTGTTGCTGTGCTTCCTCATCTTAGGTGGACGATCTGATTCACACAAACCAATGTTTTTCCTTCACACAATCCAATGTTTTTCCTTTACTTCGATCACAGATTTTTCCCTGCTCCACAATTTAGATTCCATGCATCATCAGAATTCAGAACAAGCTACGTCAGAAGTTTATCTCATAATTCTATTTCGATATATGCTAATATCACCAATGAAAATTGCACTCAACCTTTTGTATGGACATAGAGTATCTCCCAAAACATAATAAAAAATAGTGAGTGAGTGTCTTTGAGTGAATGTTACGCAGAAGCAAATCTTAAGGTTACAAAAATCTTAAGAAGGTTTTCAATGTTTATTCAAATGAGACAATCCACCTTTTCAAAATCTCACATCCTACTTTAAAAAAGAGAAGAAAATAAATTGTTTATATTTATTTCACATTGCAATCTAAAAAAAAAAAAACAGAAAGAAACAATTAAAATCACTTGTAGAATTTTTAATCCATCAACAGCAGTTTATCGAAAATTCTCTCTTTTCCTAATATTCCCAATCATTAGTTTCCCTTATGAACGAAATTGAGCACTGGACTTACAAACATTCTGGATGTAGTATTTGACTTAGAACTCAAAGAAGTGAAAGTTAAGTTACAATAACTCGAGGGAAATACATGAGTGAGAAGATATAAAATATATAATCAACAGTTAAGATCCGTACCTGTTGACCAGCCAATATCCTTGTCACTCCACTTTGGTAAATTCTGTTGTTTCCTATTCTGAACCCTGATAGCACCTCCAGCAGTATTCTCTCTGCCACTGCATTTCTGATTGTTAGACATTTTCAGCATGGCATTCTCTTTCCCTGCAGCCAACAATCTGTTGAGACCACTAGATCCCTCTTTCCCTCTCGTTTTAGTTGCACCAATAACAGAGTTCTGTTTATCTCTAAGTGGCTGTGAAGATTTGGCACCAAGAGTGTGAGACTGCACCTGCAAAATTTGCACAACTTCAGACGATTATTATGCTCATAGTTTATGCAGCCAACATATGCATCTATGAAAAGTCATAAACTTATTCTCAATAATCAGCATATTATAGAATTAACCAACTATTGTCAGATACTGTACAAATAAATTAGTTGGCTTGTGTATAAAGAATAGTGAACTTGGCTATTTTCATTAGGTACATATTCTTACATTTAGCTTTGCAGTTTCATTGTAAGTTGATTTCATGATCACACTCATATTTTCCCTTCTAGAGTTGAAGTTTCCTTTGTTCTTTTGATCTATGGATACCTTGGACTCATTAGAGATATTCACGTGGTTACTTGGTGCTACAGTCATCCTTGCTACATTTCTGCTATCAGGAGTCTTTTCTTTCTTTCTTGTTGACATAAATGTTGACTTGTTAACATCACTGGGTACTGAAGATGACCCCACACTGGACTTGCTGGAAGAAGATTTTTGATCTCTTGATTCCCTCCTATCAACATTAATATCGATCCTCGACTCCCTCCTATCATTATTAATTCCAACCATTGACTGCTTCTTATCATTATTAGTTTCCACCCTTGATGCTTGTCTTGTAACACAACTTTTCCTAAGAGTAATCCTAACTGCCGATAAAAGCATTTTAGAATGACCAAATGCTTGACTTGACACCTCAATGATGTTTTGCTGCCTTCGCAAACTACTCTCAGATGTAACTGTGCTAAGTGCATTGCTTTCATTTTCCTTATCAACTGCAGAGCTAGAACTACTTTCTAAACCCCTGCTACTAAAGATAGGTTTCAAAGAGTTTCCATTACCATTTTGAGTGGAACTGCCCTCAGAAATTGAACTTCTATTGGAACTAAAAGTTCCTTTTGAATTTATGAAGCTCAATTTGGGTTTTATTTCCTCACAATATTTTGAATCCACATTCATAGACTTGGGCTTCACAAAGCTTGACTTAGATTTTATCTTTTTCACTGTCCCTACATCAGCTCTAGACTTCTCTCTTAAAACCTTCACTAAATGTGCCTTATTTAATGAAAAATCACCATTCTCCCCTTGCCATTTCTTGCTTTTATAGTCTTTGCCTCTGGATCTAGACACAGAAGATGGAAGCTTTGGTGAAGATGGTCCCACTAACTCAAAGTTCGATTCACAGCTCCCTTCACCAGAACAAGACAATGCAGCTTTCAACTGGCGAGAAGAACATTGGTGGAACCTGGAAATTGCATTTATTTAGTTATGATACACGAGTTGCGTAACATCAGCAACATGAAACCCAAAGCTAGTATTGTCAAGCAGCAAAAGTAATTGAGTTTGGGAAACAATGTGCTTACAGGTGGCTAGAGTGGAACCATTCATCATCTCTGCAATGTAACAAAATTTGCATTGCATGGTCAATAATATTGAAACTAAGTTTCAATACAAAACTTCTCAAAAGAAGGAAACATAGTTTTAACAAAGTGCAATGATTCGTAAAGAAACTCACATGTCTTGGCTATTATAAGTAGCTTCGTCTAGGGTAAGATCAACCCACATAGGTGCTTCAATCTCGTCCTACATGTTAATTAGTAAATTATTTTAAAAAATAATAATAACAACAAAAACAATGAATCGTGACCAAAAGCAAGATAATCCTGATGATCGTAGCAAAGTAAAAGCGAGGTAAGAATTATAAAAAACAGAAAATATTAAAATTGACTATACACAAGTTTGTTCTAATTCTTCAAGTAAACAAATGATGAAACCCTACGATTCGAAAAACGTATTTCTTTCTTTCCCATAAATTTCCGAGCATTCAAACATTTCCTAATCAACCTAGAGATGAAAAGGGCAGTTTCCCTGCTCAGAGGTTCATAATGATCAATCTATTGAACTGAATGTTCACCAACAAAAGAACCCCACAATTTTCGTTTTTAAAATTCAACAGAAATTTTCATTAATAAAAAATATATATTGAAAGGAAGACTTAAGAACCCATCACACCATCAGAAAAAGGTCAAGAAAAATAACAAAAATAAGATCAAGAAAAAGGTATTACCAGAAAAGCCCAGTGATCTTTCCCCTTCTTGAGGACCATTTTTTAAAGATTCCTAAAGGAAGGGTTTTCTTTTTTTTTTTTTGGCTTCCAAAAATTAGATAAAATAAAGAGAGATTGTGTCTTTGATATTGGTTGAGGATTGACAAGGCTCTAGAAAATCCATTTTCAGTTTTCACAACTAATTCTTAGCTCCTGGGCTTCTTTAATTTCTATGTTGAAATTTGGGAGAAACGAGGTATCCATTGGATTGTTGACTACTTTTTTTCATGTCATACAAGTCTACTAATCGGACGGCTGAGATCGATTACCAGTGTGAAGACTGGAGAATGGGAGATATCATGAAGCTTTATCATGACGGGACACGTGTGGAGCCAAATAAATTCGACCGTTAGAAAGTTCAAAAGCTTTGGCAAAGGGGATATTGTCACAGGTGGGTTGTTTATTAACATGAATGACAGGTCCCGTAACTAGAGGGAGGTCGCCAGCTTAACCGAGAGAGTCTTGCCTATAATTTACCCATCTAATGAAATAACATACGGCATATTTTAGTTTTACTTTTGTTTATTTTACCTTTCAGGCAAAAAATTGTTGCTCTTTTGTTTGGTGAAAAATTTAGTTAATTCAATGGATTAATTGCTTTAAAACTGGACCTAATATTGTTCAAAAATCACGAAATATTAAGGATTCATACATTTTTTCTAGTTTATTTAACTAGTATAAATGTACAGAGTTAAAATCAACTTTTAGACCAATAATAATAAGAAGACAAATTTTTATATAAATTTATGTGCAAATTAGCATGGCAATAGTATAATCTCCCTTAGATTTGAATTTAGATGATCAGCAACAACAACAATAATAATAATAATAATGATAATGGTAATTTGAAAACCACCAAGTGAAGGTTTTCAATTTATACTTCATAATACATATTATAAAAAGCCTTTAATAATTTGTGGCTTAAACTCATTTCCTAAAAAAGAATTTCAAACAAGCTTACCATTACATACTATTGAAGAATATAACATTTGAAAATTGGAGTAGGGTTTTCTCATGATGTGAATTTTCCTAAACTTATTAAGGATGTTGAGTCAAGAATATTTAGTGGTAGTAAATGATTAGGATTTACTTTTTCTTATATTTTTATTTGTTAACTATTAATCACTCATCTAAATTTAGCTTTGGAAAAATTAAGATCGTGACAAAATCTTAGTCCTTCGAAATTAAGCTATAATGTTATGGAACTTAAAGTTTACACCTCGAAAACTCATAACTTACGCTTTTGAGAATTAGCTTCGTTAATATGGCTCGTCGTTGATTGAATGTTGCACAGCTCATTCCAGATATGAGACAATTAGGTGAGTACAGTGAGCAGTCTTGTTCAATGTTCAGAAGATGGCTGTTGTTGTTGTCGCAGCGGCATGCGATTTTAATACATTTGCTTCATACTTTTCGGTATCTTTTGAAGGTTCTTTTAAGTATTTTATTTGGAGTTTAGTTTGATTGCAAAACGCAAGGGCCTTTCCTTAGCAGTTGTCAAAAGTAATGGACTGAGAAGATTTCTGATTGCCTCTGTCTGTAGGAAATAGATAAAAGTCCGTGGCTCCTGAATATATCTTCTAGGTAGATGCTACTGAAGCTCATGTCAGCGTGTATGCATGCATGTGATGTGACCATCTCATCATACATAACAATTCTTGGAGAGATAATTAAGAATCATGTGCGCTTTGCCCTTATTTATAATAGATAGTGGGAGCTCTTGCTCCAAAATAATACTGAAAATCTCACTTAAAATATATTTATATATATAATATTGCTCTTAGATGCGGATCTTCATATGAATTTTTGTACGGTAAGTATTTTTGTGATCCCAAAATATATTACACGCTAAAATAGTTTGCAAAACCATAAAACAGGTATCCATACCAAATTTTATACTGACATTCGCGTCAAAGAAAGACTATACATATAAATATAAACAAAGGATGAGCAAATGGTTACTGTTCGTGAGACCTGTCAAGCTGCGTGTAGGTGTACTAGCTCATGCCGCAATTGCAACGGGAATAACCCGCCGAAGTCCGGCAATGTTCTTCACATCTGAAGAGGCTAACGAGCTCATGGTGGGCAGGCTTTCCTTTGATATCACGTAAATTCGCAGTACTCATCCGTTTTAAACTTAAGAGGCAGACAATCAACAAACGAAGGAAGCTGTAGCATTTGTTTTCTGTGTTCATCACTGAAATAGCGGAGGCCCAGGAATTGAAGAATCGGTGAGCGAATGAGGGGACAAGCCATGCAGGTAAAGTGAAGAATATAGAGAAGAGAGATAGTAGGAACAGCTTATAGTTTTCACTGATATGTTTTCAATATATACCCAACTAGAGCTAGTTAATTACAGTAAGTGCACAACTGTAGCCTAGAGTTATGAAAATCAAATATACACATAATAAAGAGATTGCACAATTACATCGTGACTTTAGGTCGTGACTTTAGGACTATCCTTAATAATGCATGCCTCTGACTTCATCTGGCTCTTGTTTGTTACTAAATATTAGATACAATTTCTTGAGATTGCAGAATGTCGGCAAATCTTCCAATAAATCTCCTTCTGTTTGTAAAAGCACAAGCAAAGGCAAAAGCTGTACGGATATATAGAAAGGTTCCGAAATTAGTTCCCAAACATGCATGTATAAAACAAATTAAGTTAATTATCTAATACAACAAAGAAAAGAAAAAAGTACCCGTAACTCTAGATGCTTGACGCTAGAAAGCCTTTTGATCAAATTCCATAGAAATAAGCCACTGATTCTCCGATTTTCCTTGCATTTTTTGCCTCTAGGATATTTTCAGCGAATAACAGCTTTTTTAAAATTAACAAAAGTACCATCTTGACGAGAACTTTCAGAAGAATCATGGTCAAGTGAAAAAATGTATTAAGATTAATTCTTGAAGGCTTGGACTTTTGAGGAGACAACTCGTAAAGTCGTGGCGAACGTAAGATGCATTTTCTTTAATCTTGGAAAACACAAAGGAGCTGGATTCAACAGCAAGCATTCAGTTTTAGGAGAAATTAATTCTAAAATACATAAGAGGTAATACAATCAATGAATCCATATATGACACGTGTTTATATTTACTAATAACCACCCAGTTTTAGTGACGCCAGGGAATCACAGTTAAATAAACAAGAGGGTAACCAAACCCCCACCAATCGAGTGCAGAGTTGCAGATCCTGGACCCCAGCGATTACAGCAGCAGTAATCCATGAAACAACACGAGGGTGATCGCATGTATATGGGCATAGAGTCTAAGTTTGATTATACCTGATTTTCCATGATCATGATAGTGCATAAACTTATCCGCAAAATTAATAAACCAAGGTTCACCATCAATATGGGCATGGCTATAGAAGGCTTGAAAGTGAAAGTAAGGCAGAGGAATCCAAAACTTTTTCCACCGTTTTGACTGAAGGCTGGTTTTCGCTACAGCTTCAGGGGGAAGGAAGGACAGAATCAGATGGAGAATTGAATCATGGAGAGGGCTTATTCTATCCGAACTCTCATTCACTCTAACCTTCTTCAGCGCCGCTGCCTTTTCATTTTGGTCTCCCGTTTTCTTGTTTAATTTTCATCCTGCTTGCTTTAACGCTGTACACAGAACGGAGTTTGTATAATTAATTATACCGATTCTAGGAGTTTTGCGTACTTTATTTTATGTTATAATTCTACTTGTAGCATCGTTATTTTCCGTTCATAGCCTTCATCACGTTTGTTCTGGAATCCTGTCTCAGGAAGATTTTGTTTTCTTTAGTATAGAAAAGCTATATATGCTAGCTTATCGATCGATGGACTTGAATAAATTAATAATTGAGTACTACTACAACAACAAATTGTTTATATAAATTATTTTGTGTAAACTAATGCAAGATTATAGCGTTGGTTGAGTATATAAGATTACAAAATAATAAAATAAACCACGCGAGATTTTCATCCAACCAATAGAGTTATGTCCCATCTTCTCTTTGCACAAACAGTTTATGGCTTTAGCATTAGTGTTTACAATTAATTTAATCAACAATCCTCCCTTTTTGATAAGTGTTTCAATGCATGTAGTAAAAAATTAATGGTTTAAAGAGTATGGTGTAGCTATGAATCCTTGAAATTTCTCTTTACGCTCATTTTCTCATTAAACCTTATTAAAATTTCAATTTATAATTTTTTATGTTCATTTGATGCTGGAGTGATTGTGGATAGAATTAATAGTAGTTGGATTAGGGATATGGCAGTTCACAATTTGGCAAGAGAAATTATGGTGATCACTGTTTAGAAATACATGTAGAAGCTAATGCTACATATATCATACATGTGTTATTTTCTGTTCACTTTTTATCACGTATATGTATATCTTAACTAATGAATAAAATATTCACAGAAATCATAAAATGCAATTAATGGGGAAGCAATGCCCCTGAAGTACCTCGATCGATTCTGACATTGATTCTTAAAGACATTAATTAACTCAAATGATTTGTCTTGAATTTGATTCAATAATATCTGAAATTGGGTTTGTTTGTAATATTTAAAACATTGATGGGGTTATTTTGTAAACAAAGGAAAGTCTTCTTCAGTGGTGTATTTGCACAAAGCTGAGACTGTTCGAGTTCGCTGAAAAGCCGTTACGAGTAAGCTGACGTGGCTAACTGAATTTGTTAGAGCTGTTAGAGCTGTTACAGGTATTTGCACATCCAACACATTGTGTAAATCAGCATAAAGACATTGTTATCCTTTTCGTTGGCTTCTTACTGGTTGCATACTTTCACTGCATTACCTTCACCAGATTGAAGGGCAAAAAAGACATTTAAGGCTAATGATATAGATGAATATGTGGAAGATAAAATGAATCAACTCGTTTTGCGGTCCACATCCACACAACAAACTGGTTTATGAAATTTAGCGCGGGAAAAAGAGACGAGAGGTTTTGAGAACCCTAAATTCACAAGAAGTCAATTTAAAGAGTCGATCATGGAGTAATTTCAAAGGATTTCTTGTAAAAATCTCATTCGAAGTGAGTTCTCTGTTTCTTTTAACTTGTCATTTTACTTTAAAAGTAAAAAAAAAAAAATCGCATGAAACGGGTTTATAATCTTGATTTAGTCGTAGAAACATCATACATTGATTCTTTATTCTTGTGAACATAGTAATTGATTGATAATTTGACTACGGTTTGGAGATTTTGGGGGTTTTTCATAATAATAGTGTGTCGACAAATTGATTTGTAATAACATATTAACAGTGTGGAGAATGATAAATTTTGTTTGTAGTTTCTTATTTTGTGTATATGTGACTGGATCTTTTAATTCAATTAGGTTTTGAGAGATTCTTTTAGGTCTGAGATCTTCGGTAGATCTTGTGATGATAAGTTCATGTTTACACGAAATGGGTTCTTGTGAATTTTCATTTTCTTTCCTGTTATAGTTTAGCGACACATAAATTAGCTTTGTTCTGTGCAGTTTGAACTTTTTTTATCAGCATCAAGCCTTATTGAACTGCCATTCTGTAGTTCCCAATGTCTGTTCCAAGCCAACTTGATTGATTATACAACGTTAGACCAATTACTGCAATGCTGAAAATTATTCGTGCCTTACTGATGTTATGTTTTAATAACTGAAAAACAAGAACTTGCTGAAAATTTCATCATCCGCAATGTTTATGGTACTTTCAGATTCTTTTAATCATCCTTCCAAGAGTAGAACTTCAAGTCACATGCAATATAACATACGTTCTCATCAGATTTTCTGGTTCTACGAGTTTGTTTTGGTTGTTGTAGCTGACGAGCTCTGGTAGGTGTAGGTGCCCTGATGATCTACGTGCTATTTATTCATTTTTTATTAATTTAAGTGAAAACAAGATGAAGAATTCCTAGGCAGCAAGCAATTGATTCACCTGGTTGAATCACAGTGTACTTTTTTTAAAAAAAAATTCTTCAAATAAAAAATTACTGTTAGCTTAAATGCTGTTAAGTTTCTCCCAATCACAGACATAGTAGATATAAATTCTTAGTTTTTCAAGTTAAAATTATCCCTTTTGCAAGTTAAATATTTATACTTTGAATTGCTTTGTTCGATGAGTTTACCGTTTTGTCTCATGGGAACTTTGTCTTAGTTTCATAGTTCATCAACTATCTTTTAGTCTTCACTTTAAACATAAGAACTATGTCTGTGTCTCGTAGTACACTGTCAATTGCTAATATAGTCTTTGAATATGCACAGAGAGATAGCTAACAGAGAGGGATATCAACTGCTTACAAACATTTTCAATTAGCTATTAGCTAATCAGTACTGACACTATGCCACCTAGACGTCGTAATTTTTTTGATGGTCTCCCAGACGATATCCTTTGCTGTATAATAGCATTTTTACGCATTAAAAATGCTGTTGGAACTTCTTTAATTTCTAGACAATGGATTGACTTGTGGACTGAGGTGGAGTTCCACCAACTTGCATTCGATGATAGTGATCTTCTTCAACCAGATCTCTCCCCCGACACTATAGAATGGAGTTTTCAAGAATTTGTGTGATATTCTTGATAAAGTGAATTTGTTAGTGATTCGAAGATTTTACCTTCATTGCCTACAAAGCTATGATGCGGAAGTCTTGAGAGATTGGGTGGTACATGGATGGACAAACAATGTGGTTAAGGTAGATATAAGGGTCGACAACATAAATGAGGATAACTTTCTTGATTTGCCTTCTAACCTTTGCACCAGCACAGCACTTGAGGTGCTGAAATTACAAGGCAATATTACTCTTGATCCTGATCCTGACCAACAGGTGATCTTTCCAAGTCTTAGGAGTCTTCACATGGATGTTATTCAGCTAGGTGTGAATGGCCATTATAGGGACTTATACTGTTGCTGTCCAGTTTTAGATGATTTGTATGTGCGAGGAAACATTGCTGAGCGACTTCCATTTCAGTTTCATGTAGTTTCTACCTCTGTTAGAAACCTGAACTCTGAATTCTATTTGGAGGATAAACATTTTGATAACGAGGACAATGCTTCCCTAACATTTGAGATCGACAGGCAAAACCTTGTGTGCCTTGAGTTGAGAGATAATTTTTTAGCCCAGTATACCCTCCAAAACTTAAATCTTCTCGAGAAGGCAGACATTGGCATTGGAGGTGTTTTTATGTGCCCTAGGGGCGGGCGATTTGATTTTGATCATTGGAGTAACGAGAGGATCAGCTTTCTTCAAGAGGTCTACAACGCCAAGTCCCTTGCACTTTCTGGATGTACAGTTGGAGTAAGTATCTATTTTTTCTTTTTCATAATTCTTTCTTATTAAGTTTTTATTTGCTTACAAGGAATAAATTATTAAGTCTACTCTTGTTATATGTCTGAGGCTTTCAGCTCCATCCTCATAAGGCATAATGCTGGTGCTGCCTCCAGTGATGATGATGATGATTTCACAGGAGGACATGTTGAACTCTCTTACCTACGTTTTATTCTCTGGAAAAGTTGAAACTTGGTTTCGTTGATTGCTGCAGCTGGAACTTTTTACCCTTTGCACTTGAACGCTCCCCTTTTGTACAGAGTCTTGACTTGGAGAAGGTTTCTTTGGCTTTTGTACTAATTGTTGTTGGCAAAGTAGATATTAGGAATCACTAGCATCTTTAACCGTTTCCTTTTGGTATTATGTTTCATTAGGAGGCCATAGGTCAATTTCCGGATTGTGCCCAGCGATGGGAAGAACCGGATGTTCCAGCCCACCGTCTACAGAATTGTCTCAGGGAAATCAGTGTCCGGGGATTTGGAGGGAAGCTACATGAATTGCAGGTGATTGAGCACCTTTTGAAGAATGCACGAATCTTGAAAAGGCTGGATATCTATGCATCGGCCGAAGGTGGGGCGCATTCTGAGGAGATAAAGGCCTATCAAAGAGGTTCAGTTACTTGCCACGTTAATGTTAATGTTGAATGAAGTCAAGGCGCTAAGATTTGGTAGCATCAGAATTTCTTCTTGTAAATTCAGACTTTTCCATTCGTCTTTGAACCGTTGCAGTAAGCTTTATTGTTGTAATATTGTTTGTTAATCTGGAAATACTCATGTTGTTGTTACAGGAAAATACGTCCCCTGCACTCTGAAACAAACAAATGATGTTTACATGCGTAGTCTGACAAAGCACGGCCGATACAGTAAATTGATTGAATATTAAAAGTGGCTTGTAGTTGATTATAGTCTGAAATTTGTTTTGCTATTCAAATAATGGGTTCTGATCTCGAATCTGAAGCTGCTGCTATATTGAAGAGCATATATTGAAATGCCCAAAACTAGTTCAATACTTAATGTCTAATTTCAGCGCTCTGGCGAAAAAACGACGAAAGCAGATGTCTGGTCTTTTCATATTGTTTGTTGTAGATAACAATAAGAAGTTAAAAGCAAGATCAAAATGCGGGGATAGCTCAGTTGGGAGAGCGTCAGACTGAAGATCTGAAGGTCGCGTGTTCGATCCACGCTCACCGCATTGCCTTTATCTTTTAATGCTCCATGAACCAAAGTTAATCAAACGGCCACGAAAATGTCAAATCATCCAATAATTTGAAGAGACATTGGTGTAAGATCTATTCTGTCCAGTAACATTGAGACACGTTACGCTTCAAAAATCTCTATTTTATGATTGTATTACAGTCAAGATTTTTTTCAAGTGTAAAAAAGTTATCAAAGCGAAGGCAGAAGATGTGTGGATAAAATAGGATATGGGAAGGAGATACTTAAAATCCTTAGCTGCCATGTGATTGGTTAAATCAAACGTCAGAATCCCCACCACAAACGAAATTTCCAGCTCATGCATTCTCCTCCACACCACCCGTCTCTTGTTTCTCATTTCATTCACGTTATAACAACAAAGACCCTTCGTCCCCCTTTCTACATTGTCTTCAGACGCACATTAACATCACAGTCCCAACAGACACAACATCCATAATAACAACTCTCAAGGCAATGGCATCAATAATGGCGGCTGCTATTGCTAGCTCTAGCACTTCTCTTAGGCCAACCCCATTTCTTGGCCAGAGTAGGACAAGTGCTAACGCTCTTAAAGATGTTGTTCCGATGGGGAATGCCAAGTACACAATGGTAAGTTGGTAACCTTAACCTACATCTTCAGCTTTTTGTGTCTCTTTGTCTCTGTGTTTATGAAAATTCATTGAAGATGTTGTTGTGTTTAGGGAAATGAACTGTGGTATGGGCCAGACAGGGTGAAGTACTTGGGACCCTTTTCAGCACAGACTCCGTCATACTTGACTGGAGAGTTTCCAGGTGACTATGGATGGGACACTGCTGGTTTGTCTGCAGATCCCGAGGCGTTTGCCAGGAACAGGGCTCTTGAGGTGATATTCTTTTCTTCTTATTCTTGCCCTCCGTCGGCTGGTAATGTGGTTACAGCGGCAAAGATATTGATAGTACTGCTTCAATTTGTAGGTGATCCATGGGAGGTGGGCTATGCTTGGAGCACTAGGCTGCATCACCCCTGAAGTTCTTGAGAAATGGGTTAGAGTAGACTTCAAGGAACCGGTTTGGTTCAAAGCTGGAGCTCAAATTTTCTCAGAAGGTGGCCTTGACTACTTGGGAAACCCCAACCTTGTTCATGCTCAGAGCATTCTGGCTGTTCTGGGATTCCAGGTTGTCCTCATGGGGCTCGTTGAGGGTTTCCGTATCAATGGCCTCCCTGGTGTTGGAGAAGGAAACGACCTCTACCCAGGTGGCCAATACTTTGATCCCCTTGGCCTCGCCGACGATCCTGTTACATTTGCTGAACTCAAGGTGAAGGAAATCAAGAATGGCAGGCTAGCTATGTTTTCCATGTTTGGTTTCTTTGTCCAAGCTATTGTGACAGGCAAAGGTCCCCTGGAGAATCTCCTGGACCACCTTGACAACCCTGTTGCCAACAACGCTTGGGTCTACGCTACCAAGTTTGCGCCTGGATCATAAACTGGTTATGATTACTGTTAATTCTTGTTCATGTGCAATTTAGATTATGAATATTCTGCCTTTGGGATCCAATGTTACTTTGTGTCAATGCTGAATCATATTCCATTAGAACCTTCAGAATCCTAAAACAATGCAACTGTGGCATAGCACAAAGCATCCGAAAGTTAACAAATTCCAAGGGACCATGAACGATATGGACGGCTAGATAAGGCAATATTAACATTTTACCTTCCACATTTGGTGCGCTTGCGACTACAAATTTTGGCATTACATCAACGACAACAGAATATACACAAACTACATAAATAATGGAAAAGGACTGAATCTCTAATTGAATCCCTATCTGGCTATACACATGCTCATTGGTCATACCACCAAAGTAACAAAAATTGGTAGATATACAAACACAATTCCTTCTTTAACTACCCTCACACCATATTAACAACCCTAACTACAGCCACTGAGATATAAGGCAAAGTCACCTGAGGACCGAAACAGGGAAGAGTTATGGAAATATTTTCATCTACTATATTCCTCAAGTTCCTCTGCCATTGTTATCTCAACACCAAGAGATATGCTAACTTGAAACTGGAATACTATTGAACTCTAGAGCTTATCTTCTCCCACCATTTGCGACGAGTTTTCTCAACTTCTGACTGCCCGAGTTTATTAAGCCTCACCTTTGCCTCTCTTAGTCTTGCTTTGTAGTCTTTCTTCCATGTCTCAAATCTCATTTTCAATTTCCGAAGTTCTACATCAGGATGCACAGCAGAAGCTGGTTGTGCTGTTTTGATCTCAATCAACGCCTTGGCATCATCATCAAAATTTTGTCTCCGCTGCTCAAATTCCTTTGTCAAATTGTTTACAGCAGTCAAACTGCCATTAGACTCTCTCCCAGATCCAGCATCAGGAACAATATTGACAAATTTCATGGGTGTGCTTCCACCTGGAGTTCGAGATCCCATGGACATTGTATCCTCAGAATCATAAAGGTGAGGAGATGTAGAAGCATCAAGTCTGCCGGGCTCACCTGGAGTGTTGTCAGAAGCAAGGCTTTTCCGGGCTGCTGCAAGACTCATCTGCATCAAAACAAAATGTAAGACTCAGCATCATAGTTAAATCATTTGTGGAGCATAAATCTTGTTAGTATACATGTGCCTATGCATGCATAATGAATATAGCGCACATATTCAATATGGTTCCCTAAGAGATCCCTTAGTGGGATTCCATGATTATGTCTATGTATAAACATGTGAACTCACTTGCAAAGATGCCATCTGCTTTTGCCACATCTCCTCCATCGATTTCATTTTCGCCTCATATTCCAACCACTTGGCATCATACTGATGCAATTGCTCACGCAATGCAGCATTCTCCTCTTCCTTTTGGCCCAAAGTTGCTTCGGCCTTGAGAACCCGCCTTTGAAGCTCAGCCAAAGCTGTAGGCAGAGCCTGAACCTGCTCCTGTGGAACATCCTGCTTAGCCAAGGAAAGTCACCCTACCCTTTTAGTCTTGAGCTCGACTTTTCACAGACACTTACGAATAGAAAGAAAACACATCCTTAATAATCCATTCACAAAGGCATGCAGCAGTACCATAATTGCATAATTTAAATTAAATTCACAACAGCATAGAAAGGTAGCCCAATTTTTTTCATTTGGTCCCAAGCTTTTGACATTTCCATGGTGAAAATCTGACAAGTCTGAACCGAACAAATTTGACAATCTGACGTACATAAAAAAATATGCAAAATAACTGGACAGGAAACAAAAGGTTAATTATCATAAAAATTATTCATGAATAAACCACAACAGATGGAAGACTTCTCATGGTTATGCCTACAAAATCTAGAGACTAAAAATTAATTGCAATTACAGGGAAAAGAGTGGACAAGGGAAAAAGATCTGGCAAGTAGTTGCATGTGTCAGAAGAGTACCTTCATGTCTGAACTTTTCCTGCCGGGCCTTCGTTTAACTTTTGCGCTCACGTGGTTTGATTGTTTGAGTTTATGCATGTTGAGTTGTTTCCGAACCAGCCACCCGCGGATTGCTGAAAGCACATTAAAAGGAAAAGAAAGAAACTAAGAAACTGTGAGCCATTAGTAAACCACAAAGTTGGCTAATCAACAACATAATTTCTACCAGATTGTAAACATATGATCTCTGTCAGCTGCTCATCAGGAATTTTGGGAGCAACAGCCGAACAACTCTTTCCCACACTAGCATGTTGCCTCCTCGTATTCTCACCGCGTGCAACTACATTGTCAAGGTAACTTTCATCATATACATAAATGAAAAAGCCCAGGAACATTTTTAATGAGACAGGCTTCTGAGGTTTTAACGAAATCAAGTATGATTCATAAATCTTGACTTCAACTCTTCAAGCCCCCCAAAATAACTAATATTGGTACTTTAAAGCACAAATACCAGTAAACACCAAAACTGAAAGACCCCAGAGGAATTTTGCTCCATTTGAATAAAACGAGCAAATGACATCAAGAATATACAGAGACAAATAAGAGAAATACGTTACATGATTGTAATGTTATTACTCCATTGCAGAGTTCATGGAAATGAGAACGAGCCAGGTAACCACGGAAACATTTCTGAAGCCTTACTATGCCTTGCAACACTTGTTTTCTCCTATTCTCCAATGCCCCAAGCTATCAAACAATTCATGAAATAACAGAATTAGGAAACTACTAAACAAGACAGTTTTAGTTACAATTAGAAGAAAATTATGTTTTAAGTTACAGTTCGAAAAACTCTGCAGGTAGTCAAAACTATTAAGCTACACAATCCCCCATAAATGTTAAAATCTGTAGGATTCCTCAGTTAAGTGTGTGCCAAATTAGAAATATAATGGTCTCAAAGAGAGGAAATACGTGAGTATCACAAGTACAAAATAAAGAGTTAGTATTCTTATACTTCATTTTGAGGAATTTTTAGACATTTAAGAAAATCTTATGGTTCTTCTGAGTTAAATTTCATATGTTAAATGGCAAACCATCAAAAATTAATTTTGTGATCTGAACTTCTACTGTCAGCAGTTAACAGAATAATAAAATCAATTTTCTTCTCATTTTTAAGATATTTGTGAAACAACCACTGAAAAATAATTTAATATGATGAACTCTCTTTCAGGTTTTATTTGATAATCCTAAACATAATACTACAATATCCATAGATTGGGATAGCATGTAATTGATAGGTAGTTGCCTACAACAGGATATAATAACACGTAAAATATTATTGTAAAATACAGAAGCCTACCTGCCCTGATCGGAGGTACAATTTGGTGTAACCAACTTGATACATTTCAGGAAGAACATTAAATTGTTGTAGAACAGCCACTGATATACTTAATGGATCCTGAGATAATTGTTTCTCTGAGAGCAGGACTCCATACCTAATAAGTATAACAGGTTTATAAGAAGGATTAACAAAGGTTTGTAAGAAAGAGAACTAAAAGATTAAAAGAGGATACATTCTATACCTTCCTGCAAACTCTTGGTGTGTCATTCGAGTAGGATATCCTGATCTTGAAATTCTAACTATCTCCAAAACTCCACAACATCTGAGCTGTTGCAAAACAAGGTCTTCTTTGTATATGCCAGGAAGTTGCTTACTGTTTGGCTTTATGCAGCGAATAAAGTGAGGTCTTGTGTTCTCCAACTGGTGCATTAATTTGAAGAGTTGACCCTACAAACATGCAAGAGACACTTTAAGGTTGTACAAAACATGATTCAGGAATGTTTCTGTAGAGGAAGATGAAGAATTTATGAAAATAAAACGCATATTCTCATAGAATTCATGCAAAAATGAAACACATTAAAATCACAGAACTAGGTCAATGAAAATTAAAAAAAAAAAAAACTCTTCTGCTCTTTGCACGTCAAAATATAATGTGATTTGCAGAATTTATGGTTGGTTCTCCAAAATCATCCCATAAATTTGCACGATATGTGATAAGCTTCGTAGTTTCGGCATCTTATTTGAAGAAAATTCCTAAACGAACGACTACTCATGTTCGGCATCAAATCGTAATCAAGCATATTTACCTTGAATTTTGTACCAACACTTTGCTTTTGGGTGTCCAATGCGCCCAGCTGAGAAGATACAGCTCGTTTCGGTGATGGATTAAGCATTTTGGAGGCAAATAACTGTAGTACTTGGCAAGTACATGAAGATAATAGTTGGATGATGTCAATTTGAAGTGGATCTCGGTTCTTTTCCAGAAATCCATTTGTGTCATAGGGAACCTGATTGCAGTGCAAATGTTAATAATGTAAATGAATAAAGGGGACCAAAAACAATATCATTTCATAAACACCATCCTCTTCTGTAATGGTAGCTACACTGCTGTATTAGCTGTCACAAGAAATAAATATTCAAGAAAATATACCACCAAGCCACTGTTTAACTTATGTTCTACGGAAACTTTTGATCTACAGACACTTTTGATGCACAGTAAATTTATATGCAGGAAGTACTGACATGTAAAAACCAAAACAGAATAACAAAATTTATTGCTAATATCAAGCACTTAAAAAGTTTAGCCTCTGCACAACCTTCAGTAATTATTTGAATAAAAGTGCAATTAACCATATTAGAAACGATCATTGAAGTTTCACAAAGGAAAAGTTGGTCTCATGAAACTTGTATTTATAAAATTCCTAAAGAAAATTTAGAAATAACTGACCTCTCCAGCATAATGCCGAATACTGAAAGCTCGGCCTCTTTCTCCTTTAAAGCAAGAATTAGAACTCAAGTGCTGCTTAAGCTTATTGGCAAATGTCAAATCAGTGGCCTTGGGGAAATTTGATTCCTCATCCAGTAGAGAAAGTACCCCCAAAGGTTTCTGCATAGCATACCAGATAATCAAAAGAGTAAATGTTACAAAGCTGAAACCATATTCTGAAAATTCTAATTTTAAAATAAAAGCATAAAAGTCCAAGAAATCACTAACTTCCAGAGCTCAGACAATCTAATTTTGGAAGCTATTGTGACAGCAATATCAAGGAAGATAACAATAAACATGTGGATAAAGGTAAACAAAAGGTTTAAACAAACAGCTGAGGATACTCCAAGCTACTTTCAAGCTGAAAAATGGATGGATGACAAAATAAGGTAACAGATACCTTCTCAATTAAATTCAAGCACTCTTCATTGTCTTCAAATTCAACTTTGGTCCAATCAACCCCATCCAATTCATACTCCTGAAATAGAAATGTTATTTGTACCTTCACTATTTATAATAATTGGTGACCATAAAAATAACTGGATATTGGTATTGGAGGTAAGGTTCCCAGGGATCAGCATTGATCTCAAGAAGGTAAGCAAGTACAGCTAGATTAGTTCAGAGACAAAAAAATAATAATTATTATCATTTTTGAATACTAGTAATTATAATAATAAGATTTATAGTGATTATGATTATAATAACACTTATTAGTATGCAAATCAATCAATCAATCAATAAATATAAAACCACGATAGCTAGGATTTCTGCAAAAAGGTTGCACTGTTAATATATAATGTAGAGCCACAAACTCTGTGCCGAAGGGTCTAAAGAAAGTTGTCACTAAGTAAAACTGTATAATATATGGTGTTACATTATAATTCAGCGGCAAAGATACACATACCGACGCACATCCAAGTCATGAAATTATAGACTATTATAGGATTTAGTGCATGTTTTAGATAAATTTTGTCAAAGATAGCATGGGTGTCACATTAGGCAGCTGGCAGTTCAGAGAAGCATTGCTCTTCAGAACATGCAGCAATGAAAACAGAAAACAACCTTGTCTCTATCAAAAATAATAATAATAATAATAAATAACCTTGTCTTTTCCATCTATGGTAGCAAGATATCATGAAGCAGTGCAGAAAGCAATAACTAGGATCAATGAGTAAATATTTTTACCTGAGGTAACAGAGTTTATTAATTAAAGGCCACGAAAATTTTGTAAAATTATGACTCCCCTTGATCTTGAACTGTGTTCTATAAGCAGGGAACATATTGTATGGCGAAGAAAAAGTTGGGGATCTTCTTGAGAAATGGTTCATTATTCATTTACTTCTTTTTAATGATTTCAACTCAAATATGTTTAACAAATATATTTTTTTTTCAATCACTATAGAAACTAATCGTAAAAGTTCAACAACAATGCAGCAATGACTGAACTTTTGGTTACATAGGTTATGAAGATGCATCTTTTGATTTCTTTTGCACCATTAAGCCAAAGAAGATCACTCAAAGCAGCTTTGTGATTGAGATTGGGTACTCACCTCCTGCTCCAGTTTAAATAGATGTCTGTTGAAATGTTGTTGAAGCCTCTCATTTGCATAATTTATACAAAATTGTTCAAAGCTATTTTTCTGCAATTAGAGCCTGAGAACATTACCATTGACAAAACTTTACAATCACTAACAAACAAACACAAGTTGTGTACCTTAAATGACTCAAAGCCATAAATATCAAGGATATTTATGGATCTCCCAGTACATTGTTTTCCAAATTCTAGTGATTTGTTAATTTGTTCTACAATCCAGTCAAACAAGCTCCCATATATGAATTTTGCCAATGCATCTCGGCTATCAATTGCCTGAATGGAAGATAATCAATGGAAATACAATAGGTGAGTTAATAATAAATGCATGAAAAGCACACAATAATGCACAAGTGCACAAACAAAAATCATTGCATTGAAGAAGCGATAAATTTGATCATGGAGTCTCTAACAAACCTGCTGCAATGTTAACTTTTTAGCAATACTATCCTTGCCAGCTTGGATTTTATGAGTAGATAGAGCCAGCATCAACTCATCCGAACTGCAACCCATCAGCATGGCAGCGGTAGTCACAGCTAACAGAAGGAAAATAGGCAAAGCCTTAGGGTTGAACAAATATATGCACTATACGATAAGCACAAATAAAATTGCAGAGAAAAATGAAACAAAAGTTCCAGGTAAAATGGAGTGAGAAAACTGTTTTTTTGAGGATAAAGCAACTAGTGATAACTGGACAAAACACAATTTAATAGAGTCTCATTTCATAAATATTATATTCTTGGATATATTTCAATCAATCAAAATTATCCATCTCTATGTCTGTAACTATTAAATACAACATTGCACCATTCACAAAAATACATCTTTAAACACTCAAGCTCATTTCAACACTTGATTGCAGAAAGGTCAAAAGAAGTTTTTCAGAGAATTGGATATCAGATTGATCTCATAATTTTTCAGCAGTGGCAAACAATCAGTTTACATTGAAGGATGCAGTAGAACTAGTAGACTTATTTCTTTCTATAGCAAAACTTAAAAAGGAATCCTGGTTTCTGCAATTTGCAAAACAGTGTATGATAGATTTTATTGAACTTTACTGCTCAAGGTAGATGAGCAATATGAAATTAACCCCAAGAAATTAACTGCATCCCAAGTGACAGATAAAAGGGTGAGCAGAAGATACAACCAAACAAAAGACTATTCCAAGTATGCCTGGGTTGGGATTTAAGCCAATGACAATCATTCTGAAAAAAAAAATCCTAACCCTAGATGCTTCAGGAGTAAACAAAAAAAATACTATGTCTGTATTTTAGCATTGAAAAGTTGGGGGTAGTATGCCACAACCATAGAACATGAACATTTAAAAGGGTAGTGGAACCAGTTACATTTCTAAAATAAGGGCTTTATGATAATTCTGGTATTCGAAAGTAACAATAACACTAGCTTCCTTCTATTGTCAATTCCAATACCTCTTCAATGAGAATTCATTAGAAAAGCTAATTGCCTTGCTAGTGCAAATAAAAACCCATTCCATTTCATCTTTTATGTTGGTGACGGTGCTAATGGTTTGTTACCATCATAAAGTGGTAATAATTAATGAGGTTTAAGCTGAAAGGCTAACCTGATTAAAAATGCCAAGTCCTTTTTCTGATTAAATTTAGTTAGATGGCATCCCTTTTTGGACATGTGTCTTTTCTTCAAGAACAATTATATCAGAGCAAAAGTAACTATTTCAATGATCAGAAGTGATACTAGCCTATGACTATAGTTTTACCGACAAGCGACCAGATATTGATATTGTTAGCTAATTACATTCACTAATGTCCAACTCAAACTCCAATCACTGCTCAGAAAATCACTACGCAATCTCCTTTTGCTACAGAGCTCAATGGTTTCATCTCTGAAACCATGTGAGAAATTAGAGTACCAGATGCATCAATTTGTTAACCATCAAAGACAGTGATCAACATTCATAGATAAGCACCATATAGGAGACCTCTACTAAAAAGTAATGCAATAGAATGCCTAACAAATAGATCTTACCTTCATCGGCTATCACCTCCACATGATTTTCGTTGTCAATCACTTCAAATGATATGTTCCCCAGCCATAGCACTGCTGCCAGCATAGCAAATGTCTGCTCTCTATCTTCTTTCCGAATTAGAACAATGTCCAAGGCTTCCTGTGGAAATGGAAAATTAACCCAGAAAGAAAGTAAATTGAAGATGGTGACAGCAATATTTAATCACTAAATTACCATAAGATTATGAAAGTTTTGAGCATCGTCAACACCATCAATGGTCAAGCATTCACTCTGATTAAGGTAGTTGTATTCATTAGCCGCTTTAAGGTTCAGTCTCTCTGCAAAGAAACCATTGAGATATTTCGAAAGTATTAGAGAATTAGTCAATTTTAAAAAGTACATACTATGGTCGAAAACCAGAAAATACATAACTAGGAAAGCAATGCAATGGTTCTCACTCGTCAAAATGTGTGTCATAAAATTCAAAACAATCACAGTTTAAATAGTCATATATCAGCACAAGTGCACAAGAAAAAGCTATCAACGATCAAAAAAATAACTACCATTACAACGAAGAACAAACTATTAAGAAGATCGAAAAAGCTACACTCTACTGCATCTGAAAACCTGGTCAACTCTCTTAATGTAGGCAAAACTAAGATTAAGTTGTCCACAAAAAGGATCTATTTATCAAAACAGTGACTAATCCTCTATTTCTGATTACACAAAGTGTGACTTTATGAAATATTTGATCAAAATTCCAAGTGAAATATATTATGAGACAATTTCCAACCACTTGATAGTGAGCCAACTGACAAATAGCAAAAATAACTGTTATAGGCATGGAGATTTTAAAAGCTCCACTGAAATAACCTTTAACATCACAAATCCAAAACCTTTGGAAAAAGGAATATCACACTGTATAAAGAATAGGAGCTTCCTACATCCGTGAGCTATTTTTCATATAACGCAAGAAAAAACATTAAAATATTGGGCATTCATCACCCTAAACACAGTGACAAACTATTGAAAAACTTCCATAGTTTGAATAATGAAACCATGGTACCTTTCAGAAATGATGGAGCACCAGCACAAAGTTGATAAAAGATGTGGTATGCCCTTTCACCAGTGGCTAACTGAACTACCCTTGACTGCCCAAAGTGACAAGACCATTTTAGAAGTTAGCACAAGATAATAGCTATAATAACACAAGTTCCTTGCTAAAGTTCAGATGGGGCAACAAGGTACCTTTTCCAGCAGAACTATCCACAATAATCATTGCGAATTGGAGTTGTCATAGCCATGGAGTGTGACAGTGAGTCAAGTCAGTTAACACCGTCAAAAAATTATATAAATTAGTTAAGCATTACAACAGTTATTCAATTTAAACACCCTTACATGTCTGGATTTTTGCGCCGCATATCTTCCCAAAGGCGCTAAAGTGAATCTCAATCAATTTCCCCTGAATCCATTCAGATAAATGAGAGAACAGAGCAGTAAAACTTTTAGGATGACTTTGATTATGGACTAGACAGTTTGGAATATTTATGGATGATTTGATCTATAAAACATGATAAACTTATGCGCCCTTTGAAACAAAGATAAGCAGAAAAAAATAGAACTTACAAATCGGCTTGAATTGTCATTCCTGGATGTTTTTGCATTCCCAAATGCTTCAAGTATATGATTCGTATGAAGGATTTCGTACTCTATCCCTTCACTGCCACCACCAAGAGCAGCCAAGTACTGCATTGCAAATTTTGCAGTCTCTGTTTTTCCAGCGCCACTTTCTCCACTGTAAAAAAAATGTTCAAAAACGATTCTTTTGACCTCAGAAGTATTCTGACTTTATGTAAACCATTGATGGAAAGCTTATGATCCAACATGCGAGGACATCAGAAATGTAAACCAAGCAGAGTGTCCAAGAAGAAAGAAAGAAAGAAAGATATTGTCCAAACTAACCTTATGATTATGGATTGATTTACACCATCTGCAAATAAATTAAAGGATGTTTGTAATTTACACTTGGCCACCAGGAAAACTTGAAAATCTTGAATAAAATGTATTAGAAAAATAGAGAAACAGAAAAGGAAAAGCGAAAGGCTCTAACCTCCCATCATTTCATTATAAGCAGCATCTGCTATGGCATAAACATGAGGGCTGTCCATTACTTTCTGTCTATAAGCTGCGATGAATTTATTTCCATAAATCGGGACAGCTTTGAAAGGATTGACTGCGATCAGAACTGGCCCTGCTTTACTCTTCACAAAGAAAGACAACAACAATGTAAAAGGAAAGCAGACAGAAGAAGAGGATCCAACCAACATTAATGATCTGAAGGAGCAAGAGGTTGATAGTGAACTTACATATATCATATCCCGAGAATATCTGTATTGAATATTGTTAAGAACTGATGGTTCATTCAAATAACTAAGCTGTATCAGATCATCTACACCCTCAAGGACATCTGGGTTTGCAGGTAAGAGTTCTCCAGTGGACACTTTCACAACCTATGGTAATTATGAAAGATAAATGCAGGCACAGCTCACCAATTAAAGCAAATGACAATGTTTGTATAGCTTTTAGAGACTGTCAAAACTTACAAACTCACATTTTCATTGGAGAGCAAAACAAATGCCTCCTCCCCTGAAGTGGACTGTATCATTCCAGATTCCCACTTTCCATCCTCAGGTTGACACCAAACACGTAGTTTCTAAAGAAAATTCAAAACCATCACTTGAAAAAACAAAGCATAACGCTTACAGTCACAAACTATATCAAACATAAACTATCAACTCCTAGCTTATATCTAACCACAGAATACAACTAGTGGTAGAAATCAATAGCAATGATCCAATTTTTCAGCAATTACCAATGTCCTACCATTTTTTAAGGTCACATTTTCTACTTCCTAATACAAGAAGAAACAAAACCAATCACATGCATACATATAGAACAAAAATTCTCTTGGTGCAGTACGAGTTACAGAGCTGAAAACCATCTCAAGACTAAGTTACAATGCTCAAATCAATCAAAATAAATAAATCAAGCATTGAAAAGCCTTCTAAAGCTCGTAAGTTCAAATTCACACAATAAAAAGTAAAAATAGAACCAATTACAAGAGTTCAAACCCATCTGTATGCACTAGCACAACTTCAAATCCACTCTAGCACAACCAAACTAACAAAATAACCAAAAAGCCAGCAAAATATAAATGAATTATATTTTGCAAAACATGAAATGAACTAAATTTTGTTTTACTCTCAGTTACCCCTTGATAAAATACCCAAATTTTAAAAGCTTTCAGAAGCTCCCTAAAAACTTCATTTTACCCAATAAAATCAGTCACATTAACTAATGGAAAAAGTCTATGTAATCACACCAAAACTTCACTTAACACACAAAATTCATCGCCACCACTAAGAAACCAAAACAGAAGCCAAGAAATCATTCGATTAACAACAAAAATAAAAATTTTAAAGTGACAAAAATAACCAGTACAATTTTAACAGCAAGGAAAACAATTACCTTCTTGATGAAATACCCAAGGTTATCTTCCCACTCCACTTCTCCACTTTTGGCTAACTTCATTTCATTTACTTCCAAAACCTTATTTACCTTCTCTTCATCCAACGTCACACCACCATCGTATGGTGAATCCACGAGTGTTTGTTCTTTCCTTGATTTCTTGCTCCCAAAGCTATTATTCCTCTTAGATCCCCACTCTTTCTCTTTCCTCTTTCCATCCTCCTTTCCATTCAAACCACCCCTCTTCTCACAACTTTCCATGCTGGCTTTCGCCCCATTTTCTTCCCCAACCTTAAAGTCAGTAGGCAGTGATTTTCTTGCTGAAGGCAGCCTTGCCCTTGATGTGGGCCTCGCTGGCAAGGCTGGAGGCAGGTCCTTTGGCCTCTCACACTCATCCCGTCTCCTCAAGGATTCCAGCATCTCTTCTAATGAACTCCGAGCCACCATTGATGGTGACGCTGATAACATCATTGCTAAACCTTCTGTAATCTATGCCTCAAAATCAGTCTTCAAACTGTGATCTATCTATTTCATAAGAACTCAATGAGTGAGTTCTGTTATTGCATTATAACCCTCAAACACAAGCTAATTGTCTCGATTATTATTTCACCAGAGCTCAAAAACCCTTGTATGGATCAACATACTTCAACTTCAACACTCAAATTCTCCCAGCAGATTCAATTTTCTTGTATTGTCATAGCAGTGCAGCTGAAAACAGAGGTACAAAATCCTAATTCGGATCAAAACATTGTGGTGCTTCATTGAAGAAAAAAAATAAAAGAGCTCAAAAGCCCTTACTTCGCTCACAATTTCGCAAATTGCAACTCGTTTTGCCCAATAATACTCAAAACTCACGTTGCATTGCCGAAAACTGAGCTCAAAACCCTAATTAAGATTCAGAATGGGTACAAATTTAGGGCTAATTTCTTGAAATTTGATAATAAGATAACAAAGAACACGCACGCACAAAAATGTAGGAAGCAGGAAAAACGGTTTTGCTTTTCTTGTTGCAAAAAATCAAAAAATAAAAAAATGAAAACGGTTAAACTGAAAATTTGCCAAAACGAGACTTGTTTCACTAAAAAAATTACGTAAATTACGAAGATAAAGAGTGACCAAAGAGATTAAGTTTGTTTGACAAAACCCATAACAGATTATAAAAGCGAAACCGGAAACTGAAACTAACCTTTGTGGTCCGTTTTCTCTTGTTTTCCAAAAACACACAAATTATTGGCAATTAACTTGATTGTCGATGTTACCGGTGTTTTTCTTTTTCTTTTTTTTTTTTTTCTCTTTTTCGTGTTGCCGTTATTGCAATTGTTGTTGCTTTAAGCTTTTGCAAGAAATTTGAATTTTTTTCCCAGGTGGGTAGTGGGGGCTCAGCTCTACGTTGATTTCTTGTGAAACGGTTTAGATCTGACGAAGAATTTTAAAATAAGGAAACGGGAAATGTTTTATAATTATATAATGGATAAAAATAAAACCAAAAAAGTATTGTTTTTGGAAACAAAACAAAGGAAGACAGGGTCTCTGATTAAAAGGAGTAACAGACTGCAGAACAGCGAACAGAGAACAGAAATCACTTCCTGGGACATGCAAAGCTGAGGGTTTCAAATTAGGGCCCGGGTTTTGATTAAATTACCGTTTTGGTATTATGCTTACGTGTGTCCATTTTTTGGTTAAATTCCCATTATAACCCTTGTAAATATATATACCATTTTTTTGTAAATATATTTACCATATTATTTTAGTGGATGTATTTACCAAATTTAATTAATCTATGAATAGGAAAAAAAATTTAATAAATTATTAAAGTTCATAATACTTACTATTTTAAGATGTTACAAGGATAAAGATCAACGAGTTAAAAAGAAAGACAAATTAAAATGATTGTTGGGTTAGAAAGATAAAATAGGATAAATGTTTATTATTTATTGTCATACTCTCCGTATTCCCTTACTTTCATGATTATTCTTGGTAATTGACAAATTACGTTTTTCTAAACTTTGCAAATCAAAAACTAACTTTGCATCCTTGTTTTAGAATTGCAACAAATTAGTATATATTTTGTTAAAACCGTCGCAGTAATAATTTATTGAATCGTATAGAAGTTTTGAAATTTTTGCTGTCAACTCAATTGGAGTTGATAAACTCTCTTAAACATTTTTAATTAAAAATATTATTTTATTTATCAAATTCAAATTTTAACAAAATATCGTATCCAAATAAATTTACTTGTACCTCTATTATTTTGTAATTACAATTTAATTATTTGGAAACTGTGGTTTTAAAATATTTGTTACATAATTAAAAAAAATAAAAATTACATATTTAATGTGTATTAAATAAAGCAATTAACCCATTTAATAGATTATCAATGATTCAGAGAACAAGATCTACGTCCATATTTTACATCATTAATTAAAAGTTAATCCTAAAAATCAAATTGGACCGTAGTATCTTGAATGGACCTAAAGGCGTAGGATCCAATGGTTCCTCTCAATAATTGCATTGTGTATTAATTTAGGGGTGTTTGCGGATCGAATTTTATAAATTAGACATCAATTCATATTCAATCCATGATTTTGTGGATTCTAAATTTTTGATCCAATCCAATCTACGAATCAGTGAAATTCAATCCAAATCTAATCCATACATCTGCTGATTGGATGCGGATTTAACTCAATCCATATCCAATCCACCATTTTGCAGACTAAAATTTTTTTTATTTTGTCTAATTCATGAACTAACTAAATAAAAAAATTTAATATAAAAATAACTTTACTACAGATCAAATTCAAAATTAATATAAAATTTAAATAAATTAATTATTTGAATAAAGCTAGAAAATACATTCAAAGTTTTAAAATACGAAGTACCAAAAAGAAAAAATCTTATTTGTTTATATCAATATGTGAAAATTAACTATTTAAGAAGCTATATTTATTTATTTAATTATTTTTTATTTTATATTATTATCAGGAAGTACTAATGTCATGTTTATAAGTTTAATTATTTGATTAAATAAAAAAAAAATTTTTGTGGATTCGTTGATTTTTACGGATTTACAGAAGTCAATCCATATCTAATCCACCAATTGCGGATTTTTTAAATTTCAATCCAAATTCAATCCATCAATCCACAGATCAGATTTTTACGGATCAGACGGATTAAATAGATCGGATTAGATTCTGAACACCCCTATGTATTATTAGTTTCATGTTTTTATTTACCTGAAATGGTATGTTCGTAAAATAATTCCTAGCTAGGGGCACATTCATGATACTCCAAGGGTGGCTCAGGCTGAACAATGCGTCGTCGTCTGAACGCGGCGGAGGAGAAATGTTGTTCTTTCGATTTCAACTGTGTGTTTAAATTTGACTTTATTGAATCTAAAAATAAAAAATATTATTGGATTCAAATTAGGTGCTTGACAGTGAATCTATGACAGAAGCACAGGATAAAATAACTGAGTTGAATGTGACATATTGTCAATTCAATATTGGAGGGAAGTTGTTTAAATAATCAGAAGCCAAATTATATTACTATTTGTACATATTTTATTTATATTTTAAAAGATTGGGTGGGTAAATTTAAATTAGTTTTCTAGTCTCTTATTTCCATCACAAGATTTAAACTGGAGTATCCAACCAAAGAATAACAAATTATAATGGATTAACAATAAATTATCGCTCTAAAAATCTTAAACATTTACAATATTTGTTGACTTAACAATTAGTAATTTTGTAACTTCGATGTAAGCTAAACATCAAGAGAATTTTATACATTTTAATCGTCAATATCACTTTAAACGTGAATAATTTAATTTTATAACCAAGTGATTGGCCCTCCAAGGGTTAGAATTGTATCGTGAACAAAAGTAATTCGCCTGTAAAAAATGAATTGATATTTATTATAAAATTTTACAAGCAATTGGACGTAGCAGGCAAGGGTAGATTAGTCATTTGGCGTAATCAAATCAAACACCAGCACCAGCACTTATAATTAAACGGAGGGAGATCAATCATAACGGTAACGTGGCCCCCGCTGATTTGGTGGAAAAAGGCAGGTAGTAGTGAAAAATGAATGGATAAAGTCAACAACGAATAAAAGATTTAAAGTTGCGATAAGAAATCAAGAGTGGGCAAAGAAAAGCCCACCTAATGCGGAAACGTTGTAACCTATTGTTTGTTCTTTTCAATTTCTTTTCGCCAAAAGCCATCTTTTAGTTTGTTTGGTGCGTGACATTGCTAACCCCATTTATGTTTGAATTGAAGCATTTACATTCATTTATTGTCCTCTTATAATTGTTGTGCTCGACAAGTATCCTAGACACTTAATTCTTTTCATTTTTGTATAATGAGAAAAAAACAGAGCTAGTGGGTCCGACGAGAAAAATATAATTTAAGCTTTAAAAAATATTTTTTTTCCTAAAAAAAAAAAAAAAGATAGTGGTTGAGTTTGGATGAGTTTTGGTTCATGATATTTGTTGGGTTTTTCATTGTATGCCGAGTTCATTTATTGTCGTCAGTTCAAGCCTTCACGTCCACGTTTGTGCAAAGGTTCATTCTTGAAGTTTGTATGAGTTTTCAATTTCGAAGATACTGATTTATTAGCTTTGAAAGATTATGGAAACTGATTTTTTTAGAACGTTGGACTAATCATATGTAGTTGCATGTCGCATGTTATTTGTGTGCTTAAAATCATTTTAGCACCATCATTATCTTTGATTTTTTTTTTTCCCCTAAAAAATGCCAAAATGTTGAATTAAGTGTAGTCCAATTATAGGTTATAGGCTCATAGCACAATTGGAGATTTTACTAACGGGCAGTGCCCGGTACTCTCTCAATCATGCGAGTGCTATGCCCCACGTGCCAACGGACAAAATCCAACATTCTACCTAGGACTCTAGGAGAGGGAGGAAGTGAATTAAATATATGTTTTTTTTTTTTAACTTTTTTTAATTTTATTAAATATAAGTATGGATATAAAGTTTATATTCCAACTAATTTATTACCATTGTAAATTCATCATTTAGATGATAAGACACCTAATAACTAATTATGGTATAACTCAATGAGATAATGTTACATTATTTACCACATCAAATGAGGTAAACCTTGATTCTAATTTTGATAATTTAAATAAACATGATGATGCGACTTTATTAAATATTGCACCTCACAATCTGATTGTCAGATCATCAAATTTTATTAATTTTTATCTAGATATATTTAAACTGAGAATATAATATCCCAAAAGTGCTATGATCAATCAGACCCCAAACATAAATACTTTCTATATTTAAAAAAAAAAATCTAAATATGACTACCCTATTGACATCAAATTCCTCTTAATGCAATTGCCTTTATTTATTTTTATTTCTTGTTTTTGACCACTTTATTTAGCTGAAGCTGTATTTTATGCAGGTCATTACTGCAGATATGGCGCTCGTTCATGTGCGCAAATGCAATCTTTTATATATTACCGATGATGTAGAAGTTCCAGAATCTTGATAACTTGCCAAGCCCCTGTATGATTTCAAGACTAACCTCTGGATTAGTAACAACTTTTAAGCATAATAAGTGAACGGATTCATTATGATGTCTCCCAAATGGAAACCCATCACCCCCATTGAAACGCACCAATAAGCTCGTCAACAATATCAATATGATAATGTCATTAGAATTCACCAACCAAAAGACTCGGCTAATTGAAACTTAATACAAATTATTTGCCTTTTCAGCTTTAATAAGTCCAATCATTACTCTGCATGTTCACCATATTCTAATTCAACTACCGTTTAGAATATTTCAATTCATAGTAATGCATATTTTTGTTGTAATCCGACAATCAAAGCTGCTTTTAGAATAAACAAAATCAATTGAGTAAGTGCTTCTCAGTTCACGCACTCCTTAAAATTTAAAGCCAGGACTTGAATTCTAAAGAAATTGCCGTTTACCAGTAGAACAAGACTTGCTTCAGAAAAGTTGATAACTTATACGGCATGCGGTTTGTTTTTGCTTCTGCAGTATTGCATGTGGGCCCATTGTTATGTTGTATTCGTTGAGCTGATGTGAACAATACTTGAACTACTAAAGCTAATCGTATGAAAACTGTCGATAGATGTGTCAGCCCTCGTGCCTCTTTCCTCTCTCTTTTTCAGTCATGTGCTTGGTGTATAGCTTTGAATCATCATTTAACATCATTATTGGGGGAGATGAAATTCCCTGACAATTTTATGGGGCAGTGCCCCTTAAATGAATAGGGAATTAGGGATCACACCTACGATTGGTCCTAAAGTTGCTTAAAAAATTTCTACCCTCATTCATTACTTTGCTACCTCAGTTGAGCAGCTGCCAAGTTAAACAACGATTCTTGTCTCTTTATCTATTGGTATTCGTTCGTTTATTTTGTATTTTTTATGTCATCTTTTTGGTAAACTTAACCACAAAAATACAATTTTTTTTTTGTGTAGGTACAGTGTTAACTGATTCAACTAATATAATTTCTTGATACGCCGATCCATGCATAGTTAGTAAGTATATTTTATCAAAGTACCAATTAAAGATGATTTTGAACACACCTAACGAATAATCATTGGGGCCAACTAAAGATGCAGTTGCCGATTGTCAAAGAGAAAATCCCAAGCTGGCTAGTTGTTCATTTTGTCTACTAATGATATTGCAAGTGGCTGTTTTCCATGCACAGCCATAATGTCTTTCATGTTCGCACAATCACACATGTTGTTTTGGTCATTTAAAGTTTTTTTTTTTTTAAAGAAAGCAAACCTTTCATTACGGGATAAAAGCAATCAAATAATACACCGTGGTAAGAACGGAAATACAATACCAGAATAAGCTCAAATATAATTGGTCATTTCTAGTTAGAACTAGCTCATTGCAGTGCAAGAATGTTTTGGTAAACTACACAGACCCACCCCATCCATGCTGGGCCTTGGATCCAAAGAGTATGAGATGGCCCATTTTGGTTACTGTCACGTGCACACGGCACAACCATGCTCTTTCAACTGGTAATGTGACGTTAGTATGCATATAATTCCGGCAAGTGTTTATCTGTAGTTCTATAGGTTACAATCGCCATAAATTTCTCTTTATTGATCACAATTTTCTTTTCTTTTTTTTTTTCACATTTTCTAATTTTGTAGGTTACATTTTCTAAGTTTTGCGCTACACGTCTCAAATTCAAATATAAATTCGCATATGTAATAATAAACCTGTGGCAAATAACCAAAAAAATTGTGATATGTAACAAAAAATTTGTAACTATTGCAATATACAAATGTCGTAATGTAATTTCTCCCAGCAAGGTAGCTATAGCATCTAGATTAAGTTTAATTATATGTGGCTCAAATAATTATGGGCAAATAGATTGTGTCTACTCTAAATATCGGTGGGAAAGATACACTCTCACATGTCTGCCATAAATTGAAGCTTTTCACTTAAGAAGAAATGACAATCACTTAGTCAACGAGTGCTTATCAAATATTTTAATTACTATACTTATAAAATTAAGGACGACGTGTAGTTACAAACATATCTTTATTTGATATTAATTGTTTTATGAAAACTATAAACAAAAAATGTTATATTAACAAACGGTAAATAGTTTATTTAGTTTATCAAATCTTTTACTTAGTTCTAATGTCATGCTTCATCGTAGATGACAAAAATTTATAAAGCGATTTTGCTCGCTCTAAATTTTATGTAAATGAAAAAAACAAAAAAAGGGGGCGGGGGGCGATCCATCAACGAAATGTAATATGAAAATGGATGTAACGGCCTATAAAATGTGGAACAAAAGAAATTGGCCCAATTGTTTGAACAACTCAAACCCGACCCGGCCCATTTATGTTTTCGCCAAGGACAATTCATTGTTTTCAATTAGGGTTTTAGGTTTTATAGTCCAGCGACCAATTGAAAATTTCTCTGATTCTCTCTCAATCTCAGCGATGGCAAAGAACAGAGCCAAGAGGAAGCGAGGCGGCGCCGTTTCGATGGACGTAACGGAGCCGATTGTTTCCGAGATGCCTCAAGGTACCGAGTTTCTTTTTTTCCTCTTATCTTAATTTGGCGAATTAAAATAGGATTTTATTCTTCAATTTTGATTTTATTTTGTTTCACTCTTTTCACTTTCAATTTTATTGGGTATTTAATTTGAATTTTTATATATTTATTGCAGCAATGGACACATCAGAATCGGGAGCTCTAAAACCAGCTGCTGGTACGCTAAATATGTAAGTATCAAATTATATATTCGTGTATGTGATTATGCGTAATCATGCTGTATTTTTGAATATTTTTTCTGTTTATTTGCATGAAATTTTTCAATTTTAATTTTTTTTAAATTTTTCTGTGGCACATTTGGGTGGATTGTCAATTTCAGTGATACTCGGTTAGATTTTTTTGTTCCACTAATCATGTGTTGAATTATTTGAATTACTTATGTTAAGCTTGACGGAACCATCACATAGTTAAACGAAATTTGTTAAAGTGGTAGTAGAGTAATTTTTTCAGCGTATGTCCGTTGAGTAAAAACATTTGCGTGGTAAATATATTTGTGCGTGCATGACTATGGTTTATCTATGAAGAATGTCATGAAGGATGATAGAAGTTATTTATGGCAGATCTTTTTTAAAATTTATTCATAAATTTGAAGCAGTTGTGTTGCTTAGAATCCATTATATATAAGTAAGGAAATTCTTTGAATGTGGAAAATAATATATAGAATTTGTGGATTTGAATAGAATCCACTGCCGAGTGATTAGTAACTGTCTAGTCAAACAATTCTCCGGCTTAAGTAACATCATAGATTTATTTTGTTGTTGCATTGTCGTACTCATATAGCTCATGCTCTTTATTGGTGGTGGCTGGTAAGTCTTACTTCAACCTATCTATGTAACCTCTTTGTTTGATGTGTTAGAAAGATAACTTGAACGCTTCTGATTATGAATGTCAATATGCGATTTATCTTACTGCAATTTTAAATCATCTTTTCCTTTTTCAACTTTAATTTGACCCTTTTCCTTTGTTGGAACAGTAAGACTAAAAAGGGAAGGCCAATGAAGAGATCAAAAAATGTTCGGAAGAAGAAAGCCATAGAAAAAGCTATATCCAAAAATGAGAAATTTATTGAGAAATCTTTGAAGAACGAAAGCAGATCGTTGAGAGTTCAATCCGCTAAATCACTATATGACTGACTTGTGAAGATCATCTTCATCGAATGGCTTAGAAACAGTAGATTCCTTATTTTCTTCTTTTTCCCCTCATCAACTTTGTAGTGAGTCAGATTGCTACATTCAGTTTCCATATCAAGATGTAAAAGTTTTGGGTATGTGTAATAAGATGAATGTTTTAGAATTTAGAATCCAACTTGTGCGCTGTGACTTTCATATCAATCAGAGTCAATATTCAAAGAGCTGAGATTGTATAGATACTCTAATTATTTGTGAGTAAGAAGAAGGAAAGCAAATCATTTAGCGTTTCAAACATGTTTTTGAGTTCATTGTGTCTGAGCTCAATCTACATCTGTTGCCGCTCTATTTTCCTGTATTGCAGAGCAGAATTCTGTAAGTTGTTCTTATATTTCAATTCTTGTTTACATTTTTTAGGTTAGATCCATAAAGTGAAGCTATTTGCCAGAGAACTTTTAAGTTCTAGTTTGGGGTGGAGGCTGGACCGAACAAATTTTGGCATTATGTTGGGTCCATTCGGAGGAACCTTGAAAAGCCAATTGAATTAAACAATACAATACCCACTAAATCAATTAAAACCTTAAAAGGAATTTGTAAATGTATTTAAAATAATGAAAATTAAATTCTTCCTCCTGTTTTCATTTTTCCTATGTGGTGTATTTTTCTGCCTGTCTAGTCTCCACATTCAAAATCTTTGATGGGATTACCCTATATAACCCAAAGCAGTAATCGTAATTGATCAAGAATAAACTTAGAGATAAATCCTATCTTTATCATTTTGGGGAAAAAAAAATCCTACTTTGGGAACTCATAAATTCACAATATCTATGCTTTTGCATACCATTTAATGCAATACTTAAAAATGGCAAAAAACATTTTATGGCGGCTCTAGATATAAATTAAAGATGTGTCCTGCATGAATCTGACTTAGGCTCCATGCATGCAGTACATTTGTCTCAACTGTGAACCAGAAAATCTCACACTCCTACTGTCATTGTTCATTGCTTAGTTGTCAAAACATAGGATTACGTGAAAATTCATTCACCCTTGGATTTACATTCAGAAAATCACACGGTCCAGACCACCCAAATTTCCTGAAAAGTTCCCAAAGAAGGATGTTAGTAAACACTCCATAGAATATCTCAGAACCAGTCACCTTTTCAATTGTACGCAGAGACTAAACTCTGGCCAATTGCCATCATTACATGTACCCAAAAACAAAAACCGTCAAAAACAGCTGTCCCTCTCTATTCACTGTCACTCTCACTTTGATTCTCTCGGGGTTTCATCTTCACTCGCAAGCCAACAAACGAATAAACCCAAAAGCGAAAGTCCTTTTCACAGTTACTGAGCCTTTTCTCTCCTGCACTCCAATGGCTTCTTCTTCTTCAGCTTCATCATCCTTGAACAAGACCTGCCAAAACTGCAAGTCTCCAGGTGCTTTCCTCAGGCCATGCTGGCGGCTTAGAACCGGCGGCTTTGCTATGCTCTGCGGTCGTTGCGCGTATGCTCTCTCTTTTTCTTTTACGCGTCTTCTTGCACTTCTCTTTTCTTTGCATGTTTTTTTTTTTTATGATGTTAGCGTTAGTACGTACGTTGTGTTAAAGGTGACATCTTCTTTTATTTTTATTTTATGTATTTTTCCCCCCCTTTTTTCTGGGTTTGTTTGAAGTGTTTAGGATGTGATTGATAGTATCTTGTTTCTACGGCATTTATCTGAAAAATAGGATTTAACATAACTTCATTTCCGCAAAGCAAACGATGATTTTCTTTATTTTTGAAAAACACGTTGGTATTTCTACAAAAACTCTTTGAGATGACGTGTCAAACACGTCGTGTGTGTGTTTTGTTTCCTAGAAGACCATATTTCAGAAACGTTTGGCAGATGCATCCTTGAATCTTAGAAACAAAAAGAGAATTTTTCGTTTTTTACAATTAATCTTAAAAACTATTCTTGTTTCTGTCACTATTGATATTTAATTCACGTTGCATACAGGCATTTGGTTTCTCCAACTAATTTGAAGGGTCTATATTTCATTGTGTTACTTGGTATTATTTAATAGCCGAATTTTGTTCATTTGTTTAAATGAATCTGTTACCTAGCAGTATTTTGATGTGTGGAGTCTCACACAGCATAACTGAAAACTAAACGCAACACATGTAAGTGGGGTTGAAGATCTAGACCTCTTGTACCACTTGAGAGGTTTTACCGGTTGAGCAAAATGGCCTCAACTGGCACCCACCGCATTTGAATTGTGCTTGTGTACACTTGAATGCATTATGCTTGATAAAGCATATCTTCTTGTTGGTAGATTACTTGGGGGAATTTAGGGCCTGGTGTTGAGAAGTGAAATGCACTAGATGGGGTTCATTTGAACGAAGAATAGTTTAAGGACTTTGGTATTGAGTAATGGGAAATTAGGCTGTCAAATTGACTAATTAGGCTTGTAGTTACGGTGATTGCATGAGATATTAGTAGGGGAATCATGCTTTTAGGAATAGATGTAAGAGAGGAATAGATGTAGTAAACTGATCAGTTCTTCACTTTTAAGGAATACGATGGACTTAATTGGATTGTCAGACAATTCAAGTGCTTAGATTTGGAAGTTTTTTTCATACTTCCATCCCTTTTTTTCTTTTTAATGTCCAAATTGAAATTCCACCAATCACCTTAAACACTTAAACCACAATGAACTGAAGAGGTTGGTTAGGTTCCTTTTAAAGGTTAAATGAGTTTGCTTGAAGTCCTTGACATGAAGCAAAAGATAGAGCTATAGTTTTGGAAACATTTAGACTTCCCTTACTGGTTTTATGATTTTTACCTTTTGATTCTCAATGCTGCCATTATCAATGGAATTGAGGAGGAAGTTGAAGAATAAAAGGGTTAAGAAGTCTTGATTACTACCATTGTTGAAGCGCCTTCCAACTTATCTTTGCTTGTTCTCTTGGTGGAAATACTGAAGATTTGGAGATCCTCAAAGAAGTTGTAAAGGAAAAGGCATTTCGAGGGAGACCTTGCTTTTCTTATTTTTGCTGCCATTCTCATTCCTAGTAGCCGTTGTTGCTAATTATGAGGTTGTCATTGCTTTCCTTCCACTTTTGACAATGTAATCTCCCAGTGTCCTTTCTTGTTCTTTCTTTTACAATATGCAATCTAGAGAAAAATACATCGGTTTAATTTAATTGAAGTAAAAGAAGCCGATAATAGAAATCTTCTTTCTTGGGAAGTGACATATATGTTACATTGTTTTTATGTTTTATTTTCTTTGAAAGTGTACTTCTGTAAACAAACACCACTTTTGATTGTGCAATGGTCTATAACTACAATAAGGAACTTGGAAGGGGTCAATCCTACTACCATTGTTGAAGTGCCTTCTAAATTATCTTTTGCTTATTGTCGTCATGGAAACACTGGATTACACATATTTGTATCGTGTTCTAAGTACAATAGGAATCTTAAACATCAGAATTGAATTCCTAGAGAACATGGAATCAATTAATTGATTTACTTCAATCAAATCTTCTCTTGATTGAAGGCTTCCTTGATTTGAAGTGTTTAAAGACTTAGGTCGTAGTGCCTTATCTAGCAATGAATGTAATTGATTTCTTTGGTTTTCAGAATGTAGTACTTTAAACTACGATAATTTAATTTATGAGGACTTGTAAGATAAAGAAGTAAATACGCATGCGTTTCTTTCAACCAAAATCAATTTTTGAAACATATAGGATATATACGGGTAGAAATTTGGTTTAAACTTTAAGGTAATGCTAGAAACATGTTTATTGTTTTTGATAAACGAAAACACAAGATTTGGAGAATGTGCAACCATCTTGTGCTCCATCATCTTGAGTTTTGCCCTCTATTTCTTTTAGTTTTGTCCTCTATATCCTTGTTCAACTCTTATGGCCATTTGGTTGCAGGTTGTAATATTCTCATCTTTCTCTGTACAGCTCACAACTCATTAATTCTTTGTTTGTGTCATTTTTATGAAGTAGTGCTAGACGCATTTTATTGTCTTTATTCTTAAAATCTATTTTTGAACTATACCACCCAAGAAGTTTGGATCTTGAAAGGACAAAATCCAACTTTTTGGTTTAGTATGAAGGCATTCTTTGAGAAACCATTTCGCGAGTCGTTACCTAACATGTCATAAATTTGATTTCCTCAAAGTTTTTGGCTTTGAGACAATTAGGGAAGTAACTGAATGGTGATACTATTCAAGTTTTAATTGCGAAAATGATTTGGTAGGAGCTATGTACCACTAATAGTTAGCGTTGTTTAAAAATTATGTATAAACTAATGTGTTTGCTAGATATCATTTTAGGGTTGTTGTGATCCTCAATCCCTTAACGGCTAAAAATAGTAATCTAAATGGGTTTGTAAGCTCAAAGGCCTCCTCACCTTACAAATCGATTTTTAAGGATTCTACTTATGGTGGACTGTACATTGTGATGAGTATGAGATCACTACAGGTGAGAATTTGTGATATTTATTACAAAAGGGGCCACTTGGAGAGAGCTACTACCTATAGAGGATGAAATCCTCAAAGGTACTCAACTGGGAAAGTTGGGCTACCGTGGATGGCCATTTCAAAGTGTGTATTACAATCCTAAATCCTACAAATACTAAAATTAATAACCTTAGCGGGTATACAAGCTCAAGGGGACCTTCTTTATAAGCCCCTTTTTTAGGGTGAGTTCTGTAGCTTGCTATACACAAGGTCGACAATGAATGACTGAGACATTGTAGAGAGGTTGTGAAAAATTACTCAATTTGCCATTTTCTCTTGAAGAATTCTTATGTTCCGGTGCATATTGAAATTTTAAATAGTGATTGTCATTTTCACATTACATAAATGACAAGATCCTCAAAGTTACCTAGCTGGGATGGATGCGCTACCTTGGATGGCCATTGTGGAGCGTGTATTACAATCCTAAAATCCTACATAGACTAAAATAATTATCTTAGCGGGTATTATATGCTCAAGGGAACCTTCCTTATAAGCCCTTTTTCTAGGGTGAGTTCTACTAGTAGGTTAGTAATAAAGTTGTACGTAGCTTGCAAAGCACAAGGTCAACAACAAATGACTCAGACATTGAAGAGGGGTTGGTGAAAAATTACCGAATTTGGCATCTTCCCTTGAAGATTGAAGATTTCCTATGTTTCGGTGCATATTGAAATTTTAAGTAGTGATTGTCATTTTCACATTACATTATTTGGTTCGACAATGTTTTTTGGATTCGCATATTTAGACAACATTTTTTGTTATAGTTTTTAATAGCCTTATGTCCAGTATGACATTTTGGGGCTTCATATGTTGAAACGACTTTGTTTTTTTTTCCAGTTTTTTTCGCATTATGTCCGCTAAATCATTTTGGGTCTTTTCCTATGACATTTTCCTGATTGGGAGTATTTTCTCTCTGTCATTGCTTCTTAGTTGCTACTTTGGAGATCTAAGCACATTTGCTTTTAGAAGAGATTTCCTTCCTTCTGTTATAACTTCCTTTCTTGATTTTTTTTTTTTGGAGAATTAATGCAAATGTGCCATAAGGGCCTGAATCCAAACTAGACAAAAGTTAGTTTGTTCATTGATGTAAAATAGTGGGAGCTGAGTAATGAACACTTATTATTTTATTTTCCCTTTCTGGTTCTTGTATAACAACATGGTGAAACCTGATAGCCATTATGTTAAGCTGCTAACAAATATCCTTGCTCTCCTATTATATTTATTATGCATAACTGGCACAGTATTTTGCAAATCTAGTTCTGCATTTGAGGAGGGAAGATTCTGCAACATCTTCCACCCAGATGCTACTGGTTGGAGGGACTGTTATACCTGTAAGAAGGTGAGCTGAAAACTTCTGGACATTCTTTTGCCACATATATAGTTAATTGTTCATATATTTAGCTCACTGAGACATCTCATAGGCAACTTGAATCAGCTAATTTGATTATGCTGATGATTAATTTATCTTTGCAGTTGGTTCACTGTGGATGTATTATGTCAGCCCATACATATGAATTATTGGAATGTGCAGATGGAATAAGATGCACTGAATGCATAGGAAATGATATCCTTTCGGTAGGAAGATACTGCCTGTCTCTTATCTTTTACTTGTCTTTCCCATTATGTATACAACTCCAATAGCTAAGACAATATTATCCTGATATTTCACAAGCTCCATACTTGATTAGTTAGTAATGTTTTTTTAGAATTTCTACTCACATTCTTCATATATACGTCCCTGATGCTTTGTTGTAAGGATTCATTAATTAAATAAAGAGTATAAGGATAATTCTTTCAGCTATGATTATTTTCACTCGAAAACCAGGAATAGATGGCCAGGTTTCCTTCACAGTTGTTAGTAGAAGAGGCAATCACTTCAGCCAATAAGGTTTACACAATTATGCTTACTGTTCTATTTATGGATTTCCTCTTTAACTTTCTATCCTTTTGTGGTTTGGTGTGATATTGAAATTTATTCAGCCTTATATTATCTAACTGTTGTGAATGTTATCTTACTTTTGAGCTTATCTCGAGTCTCTTCTAATTCTTTTGCTGAATATAAATGGTTACTCTGGAATGCTTCGAACAGATTAAATCTGTTCTTCCTCCAGTTACAAAACCCTGTATGAGGCTGTCTGCGTTTCAGGGAACAAAGAGTTTCAAACTGGCAACCAAGAGTTCTTCACCCAGGACTTGGAGGGATCTGCCGGACTCAGTGGAAGTTGGACTGTCTGTTGATTCGGGCAAAATGATATCTGGTGATTGTCAATCCATCATGACCTTGGAAAAATAGGAAACTAAATATCTGCATCTCCAGTCCAAAATTTTTTGGTGGCTTTTAGATTTCTGTTTCTGAAATAGTCCTAAATCAAAAAATCTCCCATTGGAAAATGGTAATTTTAAACTTATTATTATTATTATTGTTATTTTACATTGTTGGGAAATGGGAAAGGAAGATAATAGGAAAGAAAGGAGAAAAGAAAATATCCCTTTTAGTCTTTTCAGTGGGAAAATTGAAATTAAAAAAATTAATCCAAGTTTTGACATCAATAAATATTTTTGTTGTTTCTTAAGTTTTCCTTGCTTTTAAATGCTGTAGCTTATAGGAGTTTTCTTTGATAACATTCTATCCAACTTGTCTGGAATTTTCCTTTCAAATTTTACTTAACCTGGAGATTTTGAGTGTATAGTTTCTTCTTCTTTTCTATTATTACCTATAGGTTTACAAAATAATGAAAAGGAAACACATGTTTCCATCTCTTTTGCATGAACAAACATAGTGAAGATTTTAGATTCATTGCCATTATTATAGATTGGAGAACACAATGTGTTCATTAACTGTAATGGAAGTATTTATTATTGAACTTATGTGTTACAGAGAAGACTCCTGGAGCACCATCAAAAAAGGATTCTTGTTTGCCTGAAAGTAGAGAACAGCCCTCTGCAGATTCACCTGATGTAGCTGATGATGCACCTTCTGTCAGTTCTAAAGGTAATAAAAAGCCTCAAAGTGATGCCCCTCCAAAGGGTCATTTACTTGGCCGATACACACCTAAGGCAACTGAGGAGGATCTACACCAAATCCAAAAAGAGTATCCACTAAAATTAGTTTATTATTTTGGTTTCTTTTGATTGTTTAGATAAGATTAACTAAATTCCTTTTACCATGAATGGAGAAGATATATAGGCATTGCAGTCTTTTTCTCTTTTTTTCTGATATCCGATTTATTTCTTTTGGTTGTAATCTCAATAATAAGCATTGAGTAACTTTCATGTGATCTCACACTGTTAATAATATTTTTCTATCTTAATTTACTCCGAAAACATGAATCCTTGACAATGGCTAAGTTTAAATTCTGTGTTAGTTCCATTATTTGAGAAAACAATGACAGTTAGTGATGCAGATCCCAAAAATGGGCGCCTGGTGGTACCTAAAAAATGTGCAAAGGTAAGTCTCTCCATGTTCCACAATTTTTCTAAGATTGTAATTTAAAGTGCTTGCTCTTAAGATTGTGTGAATTTTCAAGATAATGAATCTTAGCTGTTTGAACTGTTTCTATAACTTGTAAAAAGTGGTTATGAGTACTATGTAATGATGTGAACAGACACACCTTAAAGTTTCTATAAAGCCTCAAGGACTTTTCTGCAATTCTTTTTGTTCATTAAGAGGATCTTGCGTCTTTTCATGAATTCAATTTCGTTTTTGAATTTTTAGCTACATCGATTTGTTTGCAGCCAATGTAAATTGCACCATTTATTGTTTTTTGTTATTTTAAAGTTTTTCCATAACTTATCTTTTCATACCTTTGAATAATTGAAACCTATAGAAAGTTAAAAGATTTACCTTTGAACTGAATACATCTCAAAGATTTTAGTTTTGATAGTTTCTCACAATGGTACAGGAGTATCTCCCAGAACTTTCTGAGCCTCAAGGGTTTCCAATCAGGATACAGGACACAAATGGAAAAGACTGGGAATTTCACTTTCGCTCTTGGCCCAATAATAACAGCATAATGTATGTTCTAGAAGGCCTTAAAGATTACTTAATTTCAAATCAATGTCAAGCAGGTGACAAAGGTAATTGTTCCAATTAAATTAGTTGTCCTATTTTGATTGGGGGAGGAAAAAAAAATCCCTTGTTATCATAAATTCCTAGCTTTTGTAGAGTTCAATTTCTTTCTACACATTGATATTTCTCGAGCTTCTAGATAATCAGAATTACATATTTTAACTTTATGATGATTGTTACTAGCATTAACATCCTTTTTTGTGTGTGTTGATTCATTAATCATTTAGAACTTCCTGTGTCTGAGAAAGGTTTTGAAAAGTATTAGAGGTGTTTATTTTTTAATTTCACATGTAACATTTATTCCTATACATGAGCGCACGAGTAATAATACGTAGTAACTACAAGTTGTGAACTTTTCAGTTACATTTTATAGGATAGAACCTGAAGGAAAGTTGGTCATTGGATTGAAAAAGGCACCACCAGCTATATCGGATCGGAAGGTATGCTTATTAAAATAAACGAGGTTATATTGCCTTTTATCTCAAACTATGCAATGTTGGGTTTTCTGCATCATGAATGCTCCTGTCATCTGTATTCATCCATTGATTCTAATTTTGGAAAGAGTTGCCCTCCTCAAATCTTTGTTGGGACTAAGAGAAGTTGGTGTGAACTTCAGAAAATAGGGGGATAAATTTCCATCACAAATCTGGACAGCTGAGACGTTACGTTTGTCTACCATGTCATTAAGATGCTTTTGACTTCTTAATCACCATTGGCATGGATGCGGATTTTCAATCCATTGAGAAGTATTATTCTGAGGGGTCATGGCTTAAGACAACTACTGAGAGAAGTATTATTCTGAGAGATCTATCTTTACCTCTGACTTTGGTCGTCCTTTCTTATTCACCATAGCTTATTGTCTTGCAATCATATTATCCATCCTTGGAAATTGATCAAGTGAGAAATGCCTTTTTGATATGCAAAAATTTTTCTTTGAGACATAAGGAGTTTGCAAGGTTTCAGAAAATCAGTGGAAAAATTTAAAACGGAAAACTGCAAGGAACTACTCGAGCAGGTCTAAATGATCTAATCATTTTATGACACTCAGCTTCGAAACTACCAGATATGCTTCGCATTGTATATCTATTAATTTTTGAGGCAACTACAGTATAAAATAATAGTTATTTATTTTCTTTTCTTCTAACAGAAACACCTCCGAACATTTGGAAAGAGAATAAGTGGGGTAAGTACCTTCTCATTTGAATTCGTAGCTTTTAGTGACTTGTATTGTCATAATGGCACTATATGATTTATGTTTGTGGTTTGTATTTGTAAATGAAAATTTTTTTTATCATCCTAAAATTTTGTGCTCTTTTCCAGAGTTCAAAATGATGTCTCAAACCAGAATGTCCTTTCAAGATCATTGTGAAACATGCCATATCCATGGATGCCATTCAAGCTGTTCTGTTGGTGTGTGACAGAAGCTTGTCTTTCTATCATTAACATATTTACATAGTTTTTCCTTCTATTACAAATCCTTAAAGTTACAAAATAAAAGTTGATAAACTGTTATGTAGTCAATGGGATTGCTTTCGCGGAGAAAGTGAAAATTACGTTTTTCTGGTTTTCTTTGTATGAAAGCATGTTTTAGTGAATGAATAATTAGTAAAAACCATAAACTTTTATTTTGCTGTTTAATTAAGAATCCAGAATCATTGACTGAAATGTGAATCTATCTCTGCATTACAAAACATATACATTGTGTATGCCATGCATGAACTTAATTCTCTCTGGGTTAGATGGTGGTCTAAATTAACATGATCATGTAGTTAGCTTTAACATGTTTGTGAATGGTAGAATTTATTAGTTCAAACCTTGCCTTATGGTTTATAAGTCTACTGGGTATATGCCTAAACCAAATACCCAGATGTGCTCACTTGATAGATATTCTTGTATGTCATCAAATTATAATTGGATAGTCCATAAGTTATTCATCTCTAAGATATAGGAATCTCACAATCAATTTAATCGGCTAGTCTAATTAGACCTATGATTACATGCTTAAAGACTGCACTACGTCAATGAAAAATTACAATCAATCTAGAAAGCTAAAAGAGAGAGCGAGAGAGAGAGAGTTAAAACCAATTCTTAATCATGAATGGAAACAAGAATTGAAAACCAATTCTTACAAAGGAAACGAGAATAAAAAACCAATAGTTACAAAACCATGTAGTGCTTTCTCTTATTGTTTGTTATTTTTAAACAAGTAGTTTAATGTTTGCAAAAGCATGTAGCTAGAGGATTGTGGTTCCCTTCAGTGACAGTCTAACTGAAGATACCTCTGTCAATGAAAAACTGCATATATATGAAAAGGACATAATTTTAACTATATCAAACTCAATATTTTCAAAGAATCAGTGAGAACACCTTCAAATCTTTTGCATTGCACTCTAAAAGTTAAATCATTAAACTTCTTGAATGAAGGTATTTCTGGGATGTGTTTTGAGCCTCAGATATATTGTGAATCTCATTTTATAAGGGATGTTTGGGCTGAATCCTTAAATTAAAGTAGGAGTTGTCCACCCAGGAACAGCATAAATATTATATCTAGAAGAATAACTAATTGAATGCTTAAATTAAAGTAAGAATGTCTACCCAGGAACAGCATAAAGATTATGTCTAGAAGAATAACTAACACAATTTTTAGTCCTTGTAAGAATTTATGTGTGGTGTTATTGGTAATAGTAGAAAAGCTGAAAGCCAAAGGCCAGAAGCAACGCGACGAACAAAGGTTCTGGAAAACTCCTTTAGAGCTTTAATTGCCGGTTGGGATTGATACATCCTCAGAAAAATACGCTTATAAATTGAACCAAGTAGATATCTCACTTTAGGATTGTTTGCATATGTGTCATTTCTGTTAGCTGGAAATTCTTTCTGTTAGCTGGAAATTCCTGGGTAGACTGGGTACTTTCATAATGCCAGTGCATTGCTGGCAAACATGAATATATGCCTTTTATGCCTTAATCTTGGGCTGCACAATTTTGTATAATTTGGTAACTTAATACTTAGTAAACTTTTAAAGACATGCCTCCAGAATTCATTAGATTGATGACTGCAATTAGAAACCCATCTTAATGATCTTTCCATTGTTGGAAGGAAATTCATTAGTTACATTGATATATGGCATTTGAGCCTTATAAGTTTGAGTAGATTTTGAACGGCTAGAGTTTTAAAACTCATTGCTTTCTTTATATGCGTGTATTGATACTTGTATTATAGTATGGAAACCAAGAATCCAAGCTGGACAATTATTAAGTAGTTATGAAGAGTAAATGTATCTAAACTTCTTAATTACTACAGGGAGTTTCATTTTAGCATTTTGCTGTTACTTTACTATTAAATCTTTTTCCTGTATGCTTAAGAAGCTTGAAGCCATAAAAGGAACCTCCAAACAAAATCTTCTCTATTTCTCTCTTGTTTAAGTTTGGATTGTAAAAACGAAAAGACAAAGTTGGAAAGGTAATTAAACAATGTAATTTTCCTTTCTTGAGTATTGGATTAAAAACATAATTATTTGAATAAGGAACTTATTATATATATTTTGGCATGTTTGGAATCCTTTTTTTTTGGTTAATAAAATAAAAAAAAAAATTAATATGTTAAGAATAGAGACAAGTACTTGGTCTTTCTCACCTTTTTATTATTTGAAATAAGAACAATTACACATCTTCTTTCCTTAACTTTGTCTGGCCACTTTCTATTCATTTCTACTCATATGACTTCTTTTGTTTCATTCTTTTTAGCTAATAACATTTATGGGGAAATGTCATTGTAGAATTTTAAGGTTGGCTATTATAGCCAAATTTCCTGGAGAAGTAAAGAGTGTACTGTGCACAATTGGAGGTGACTTCTTTACATGGACCTTTCCGGTCTTATTCTCTTGGTAGAAATTGTGATGAAGGATTTGATGTTGGCTGGCCACTAGTTTATGCAGGTGCGATGTGGAAGCTGTAGAACACTTGTTGCTCATTGTTCAGTAGCAATGAAATGTTCTCTTTGGTTTTTATTTACTTTGATTTTGATTAGTTGCGTTCAGTATTAGAGCTTTATGAATGTTGGAGAAGTATTTGGTAAGCAAGCAACAATGTCTTTTGATGTGTTGTGGTTTAATGTGCAGAAAGGAGTATCTGATATTTGAAGGACTGAAGTTTCAAGTTACTTCAATTAAATGTTTGTGGTACTGTTTGCTTCTCATCTATCGGAGATGCACAACTCTTCATTATGGTGCTCTTAGTTAAATCTCGTTGCGTGTATTGATAATAACAAAAAAAAAGCATCATAATTTCAATAGATTTACAGTTTATACTTTATAAAATGTCTGTGTCAGTAAGAGCCTAAGAGTTGGCCAAAAATGAAGTTTGGAATATCATTAAACAGATGAATAGATAATGACACTCATGCGATTCTTAATTTTTCAGGCATTGAATCAGTTTATTCTTGGAAATTTGGTCCTGTGCATTCTCAGAAGCTGTTAAGCTCAAAAAATTGTGCTCTAGCCTTTAGCTGTACATGCAGGGCATCCATCAGTCATGAGATCACCTTGCTGTCTTCATGCTCAAACAGGCAAGTCCTCGTCTCTATATTTCCTTTATTTTTCATGGTAACATTTCTCTGCCATTCTATAATGTACGCACACACACACACACCCCGATATTTTTGTGCTTCCATCCCATGTTTTTGTAATTTATTTGGGAGCTGTAACTTATCATTCGGCAATTGTGTGGTAAATTGATGATTCATCTTCTCCTTTTAAACAGTGAAATCGATTAACAGTGCAGAAGATGGACGACAGAATGAAATGGCATTTTTAGTAAATGTAAATTGCTGAATTCTGGTACAATTATTTATCGAGGATAATATATGTTATTGTTCATGCAATTCTCTTGTCAGGCCGTGCCAACGTTTTATGTTTTATTTACAACATGTATATGGTGGAATAATAGAGCAATGTTAAAAATTGCCAGTTTTTCACAACTGCAGCTATTCATTCACCGAGGAGAGGGCAGCATTTTACATATGATTCATAGCTCGGATAGGATAGGGGTGGGCACGGTTATGTTTGGTTTAGTTCAGATCAAGATTGAGCAGAATCAGTTAAAATCGGTTATTTTATAAACAAATGGAATAAAATAAAGAACCGAACATGAATTGATTCATTTCATTCGGTTCGGTTTTTTTTTTTTATTTTAGGCCTATTTGGAATTTTTAAATTTTTAGTCTGTTGGGTCTCATTAATAAAATAATTTTTTCTAACAATCCGTTCATAACTGCATTACAAATACTAATTATAAGCATAAAGTATTCAAAATATATTTATTATTATTTTCTTGCTAACTACTCTCAATAAATTATGAAATATTAAAATTTAAGAATATAAATTTATGCTTCATCTGAATAAACATAAAATTGTAAAGACAAATAAAAATAATAATAGTTACAACACAAAATAAAACTAACAATCATTTGCAAGTAAAGTAAGTCTATTGTAATTATTTTACATAATTAATTAATATATAATACATTTCATATTTTGGTAAAATTATAAAAACATATTAATTTTTCAATTTAGTTATTTGGTTCTGAACAAAAAATCGAATTGGTATTTTAATTTTTTCTTATAAATTAAATATTTATAAAAATTAAAATCGGTCCCAACCCAAACAAACCACAGATTTAGTTCGGTTTTTCTTAAACCTCAGTTTTTTTTCCCAACCCTATGTTAAGTAATTTGAGAAGCTTAGAAATTCAATTTGGGCCAGTTTCCCATTTTCTAACTGACCCGACCCAATATAGAAACAAAAAAATAGTCCCCATAGTTTTAAATTAAAATAAAATTCTTACTAATCACATTACGGTTTACTGTCAATTGCTCAATCTACATTGTATTGTTTGTTAATAAAGTTTTCCCGCCATGCCCCCGTTATTTTGAACAAGCCAACATGTTTCATTAAACCCGCGGCAAGCTAATCACGGTTATAATGAATTAAAACGCAAAAGCCTTTTCTTCGAATAACTCAGTAAGGGTGATTTCGTCATTACATCAGAAATTCGGCATTTTTTATTTCTCGCCTAATAGATAATTTAGCTTAAACACAGTTTCTCTTATCTCGTTCTCGTCAAGGTAGGTCTTCTCCCTCTCAGTTGCTGAGATAATTGAGGCAATTAAATTTAAGTTTTATCATTATTTATTTTTCACTGTTCAGTTTTCTTCATAGTAGTTGAAAATTTGCAGATGAGTTTGTTAACAAACCAGAGTGTTCATCTTTCAAGAATTTCATGTCACCGGCGAAGCACTACTTATGGTGAGTCACTCACGTTTGTGCGTATGTGCATGTTCCGTGTTGGTTTGCTTAATAACTGTAGTTTAAGCTCTTTCAATATTTTCTATGTTCTTAGGCAAACAAATGGCTCCTGGGTTTAACATGCACAAGAGCCAGTCACTGGCTGAGAAAAGCATCGGCTGCTTTTCCATGAACACGTTTCTTAGTACCCTCACAGGTAACTTTCTTCGTTTTTAGGTTTTATTTGTAATTACTGATATTATGCTTGATTTTGAGACAATCCATTTGTACTTGCTAGCTACTGACTCCATTTCACAATAGCTTTGGATTAAAGGCACCAAAACATCTCAATTCCAAACATAGACTACAGTTGTTATTGTGAGCAATTTAGTTCTGTTTGAAGAATAATGACTGTTGTATCATATGGAATATGGGAAATACATGAAGTTTGAATTGCTCAAAAAGAGTTCCTTTAGTTGGAGAAGGACTGAATAGGGGAAGTCGATTAATCAGCTATCTCATGAAATCCCATGTATGTTTTGGTTTTTTCTCCTATTTTGTATACCTTTGTATTGAAATGCTTGCAAGCTTACCATATATGTATCAGCTCGCTTGCCTTTTATATTGTCCAAATGTTGTTTGTTTTATATGCTTTTTTGTAATTTTGGTCTTTGTTTAGAAGGCTTTAATTTTGAAAAGCATTTCTGTATGGTAAACAACATGTAAAGTTTGTAATGTAGGATCTGTTAGTTTAGTTGTAGATAGGGTGAATAACTTGTACTTATCTTTTCTGCCCTTCAAATTCTAGTTTCTTCACATTGATTTGTGAATATTTGGTATACATGTTAGTTGAATATAAACTACTTTTCTATTGTTGCCTTTCTTAAGATCTATATGCTATGTTTCAGTGGCAAATTTGGCAGCAATTGGCAATGCAAAAGCTTTAACTTTGGAGAATGTCTTGGTGAGTGTTTTGTGATGTTTGCTTTCACATGGTTTTGCAGCTTTTGCATTTATGTGTTTGTTCAGAAAAGCTTGTCACTTCTGAAATCTAGTTTTTGTCCCTTACTTGATTACCTTATGCTGTGAATATGCCCCTGTAAATTTTCAATGGTTCTGATATTTCTTTCACAATATGTCTTTAAGGTACATGTTTTAAAATGTAAGATTGTGCATCCATGTGATAGACCTTGTCATTTTGAAAGCTTAGTGTTTCATTTTTACTTTTCTTGTATATCACCTCAAGAAGGAGCTGATATTTTCCTTCGAGCCAGGAAGGAGCTGCTTCTGTTTATACTATGGCTGATGGAAGCCTTGGAGATTTATTTGGTGGCTTCCTATATTCAGCTGGGCAGCAGGCAAATCAAGCAGTTCAGGACCAGCTATCAGCTCTCAGTTTTACTAGGTTTGTGTTGTGCTTTGTTTGCTACACGCAGTGGCTTTTGTATCTCTGATGGTCTGTATTTGTATTTGCTCTGGGGTTCACTCTCATTCATCTTCACAGTTTGGCAGTTATTTTTGGGGCAGGGCTTGTGACCAGTCTTTCTCCTTGTACACTAAGTGTTTTACCTCTTACCCTTGGTTATATCGGTAAGCATGTGTTTCTGAAAAATCTTGTGGAATTACTGTTTTTATTTTTGATACTAGTCTGCTGGTAGTGTTTGTACATTGTATCTTGATTTGGTGCTGATTCATGGACTGGTTGAAATTATCCAGGTGCATTTGGGTCTGGCAAAAGCAGAGCACAAGTAATTGCTTTTACCTTTTTGTTAATTCCTACGTCTCCTTGCTATGTTTCAAGACCAATTACTGTTGTGAGAATCTTTTGTTATTCATTTATTTATTAGCCTGGAAATATTACAAGTTATTTCAAACTGTTGGGTCCTTTTAGCCACAGAAGAAAAAAATGTAACGATAATAAAGGTCTTTTTGAATGGGAAAATACTGATAATAAATGACTTTTTGAGTGGGAAAATATTTATGTGACTAAACTTATACAATTTAAATGCCAAACATTATGGGTCATGGTTTAACTGTTATTGGCTTCTTTTCACCCAGATTTTTCAACCTTTTGAAGAAAAAATAATAGAAGCGGTTAAGGTATTTTAGTAGGAGCTGTTTAGGCATAAACAAAGTTAAGCATCTGATGTTTTGATACTTGTTTGTCTTAATATTGCATGAATCCCCATTTTTTCCCCATTACAAATTATTGTAAATTATTCAAGGAAGCTATAATGTGACATCGTTTCCCTCTCTTTCTCTGTGTCATATAATTCCCAAATGTCACCAACGTTATTTGTTGATCAGATCATTGGGGATTCGATTGCATTTTCATTAGGATTGGCTACAACCCTCGCACTCTTAGGTGTAGGAGCCTCTTTGGCAGGAAAGGCATATGGTCAAATAGGCAATGGTTTACCTTTGGCAGCTTCTGGTTTGGCTGTTATTATGGGTCTGAATCTCCTCGAGGTATTGATTGACTGTTCCATTGGTTGTCTTTGAGGTATTGATAAAAATTGTGTAATATATGTACCAGTGATAGGCATTTTGACCCCCATGCTACTCCGATCGGATGCTCTATATCTCACACAACAACTAATTCTGTGGTGAAAATTGCAGATAATCGAATTTCAACTCCCCTCATTTTTTGACAACTTTGACCCACGTGCTGCTGCTGCAAACTTCCCGTCGAGTAATTGGCCTATCATTCTGTGCTGCTTAGCAAGAGTCCAGCAATTTGTTGGAACCTCTAAAATAACCGATATTAATCTATTAATATTTGATATTTTAGGTGTACAAGCATATCTGGCTGGGCTTACGTTTGCGTTAGCTGCATCACCTTGCAGTACGCCGGTGCTGGCTACTTTACTTGGATATGTAGCTACATCCAAGGTACTCTTGAAAGCTTAAAGTTCCCACTGTCTTTTCAGTTTTTCTGATTTTGTTAGACTGTGGAGTTCTGATAATTTATATAAAACTCAGGCTGATGAGATTGTTTTCCTACTACTCATGTTTGACAGGATCCTCTAATAGGGGGCACCTTACTCTTGTCATACACTACTGGCTATGTTGCTCCTCTGCTTCTTGCTGCTTCTTTTGCTGGAGCATTGCAGGTCATTACTTGTTTACTTGGACTGATTTATTGTGTTGCTACCACTTCTCCGACGTGGATCCTTACATCCTAAATTTTTCTCTCCTTTTTTTATTTTTAATGAATCTATTGAAATATATTCATTTGGGTTGTTGTAAGTAATACTTGACATATTTCATTACTTAGATTTCTTTCACTAAATTTAATTCATTTAGATATGTGTTTTTGCAGAGTCTGCTATCTTTTCGCAAGTTCTCCTCATGGATAAATCCAATGAGGTAATCTTTAACAAACTTTCTACACAATTGCCCAGAATATTTTTCTGGCAGTGGTAATATGTTTGCATATGACGATTCTGAGGTCACATGAATGGCATCTGCCTGTCCTAATCTATTGCCATTGCTATTAGATTCATTGCTTCTCATACATGTTTATGTTCGTCTGTTTCTGCAGTGGTGCACTTCTCCTGGGCGGGGGTCTGTACACTTTCTTGGATAGGCTTTTCCCCACCACAATGGCAATGTAAAAATCATACACTGTATTATTTGCCAAAAGGGTATTGTACAGCAAACAAGAAATAAAACAAAATATTTTTTCTTGATGTACACCTTTATTTTTATACAAGTTACTAGAAAATAGAAAACTTACGATGTTTTCAAGGAATCTTTTCCGCTCAAAATATAATCGAGTAAAGTACAATAACACATAGCTGAGTGAACACTTAGTTAGCAGACCGTGCTGTGTGTGGTAAAGTAAACGAACCTCATTCGACTTCTTTTCTTTCCCTTTTGATTTTGGTATCTTGTTGGTTTCAAGCTTTTTATCCCTCCACCTCCACTACCAACCACCTTCTTTTCCCCTTGAAAGGGGGGAAAAAAGAAAAAGTTACAATATTCTGATATGATGTAAGCTGAAGATCCATCTAGACTAGAAGAAATACCGATTATTTGAACGAAACAAAATCCAGATCCGGTTCCTTTCTTACCAATTCTGGCATTGCTTTCATCATTTTGACATGAAGAATAGATAAGATCATGAGACTCCGCTTCCACATTTTAAGAGGCAAATGACATCACTGTGCAGAAACAGTGTGTCCACCCCCACATCCGTAAAGTAGAAAGCAGCCTCATCACTGTAAATCTGGCTGTTTTGCGAGAAAATGGGACCGTTTGAGATACTTCTAGGGCCCCAGACGGGAAGGTAAAAGTCTCAAGTTCCATGCATGTTGCATTCGATAGTTTTTGTTTCTTTGCTTACTATGGTCTTTTCCAAGTATACCTAACTGGGTTCTCTAACTCTTGGATAATATTGACAAACACTTTTGAGGGATTTGGACTGCCAAATCTGAGTGTAACAAATGGCTAGAACCCAAATCTATACGACACAAACATGGCTACAGAATGCGCGCATTTTCCAAAGGCTTATCCTCAAATCTCGGTGTTCCCAAGCTCCTTCGGTCGAATGCACAGTCCTAAACACTACAGCCCATCTCTCGCTTCTATCTATTTTAGGAGTAAATACAATTCCAATAAACTTATGTGCAACACTTGGACTGATCCATGAAACTCATTTCCAGAGTTGACATGAACAGCAGCCCATATGCTGGGGATCGGTGACTTACAGATCTCTCTCACATTCACATGCGACTAAATATAGAAACCATTCTCAACTTGCTTGGCCTTTTCAAGGAGTATTAGCTTTATTACCGATTATTACGAATATTTTTTAGTAAAACACGTTACACATCTTTAAAAACCAACTGAGAGCACAAATAAATCTTAAGAATACGAGACGCAATTAAAATCATCACACCATCTGAATTTCTGCATGAGAATTCTCTTTGATTAATTGATTCATCAAATCGAAGTATGTGAAGAGCATACATGGGCCAGCAAATGTACAAGGAAATTTGCTTGAGAAAAACTAGGGTGAGAGAGAGAGAGAGAGAGAGAGAGAGACGGGCGTGTAACACATGAATGAATGTCATAAAAAGACTTAAAATCTCGAATTATGGCATTAATACTAATAATAACGTTATCATAACAAGTAATATCTAATTAGCTCCTCGATTAATCATCTGATTGTACTGTTCCAACGACCTCTGCCTCTGCAGCCTCATTTCTTCATTAAACTTCTTAATAAACGCCTCAACCCGGCGGTTCAACTCGTCCTGACTCAGCGACGGTTCCCTCTTGAGTCTTCCGCTCGAGTTGCAAATCGCATTCTCTTCGCTGCTGCTGCCGCTAACAGTTGACGTTGTAGCAGCAGCAGCAGCAGTAGTACGCTCATGAAACGTCTCGGCTTTCTTCATTTTAGGCGCGTCGGCAGTACTGTTCTGACGCACGTGCGAGTCCCACGTGTCGGACTTCTTCAGATGCCTCGTTAACGGCATTGCCCGTCCGTCCGTTATCGTCTTCCACGTGCTCTCCAGCGTGTCGTTCCGCTTCGATTTCGCCACCCTCAACGTCCTTCCCCCTGAAAATAAACAAATAAATAAATAAATCCGTTTTCGCGGCATTACTGAAACCCAAAACATTTCTTCTATCTTGACCGTCGAATCAACAGTCAGAATTGACTCGACTCGTATTTAATCTAAAGTACCTTCAGGATTTGCTTTGACAGCTTTTCGGTGACCGAATCTTGCCGAAACCGGCGGCCTGTCTGTGCTCTCCTTTTCAGACGAGTCCGAAAACTCCATAGAATCGCTCCTCTTAGGTTGCGGGGTCGTCGTGACGTCACCCACCACCTCAGCAACCCCACCACCACAGTCCACCATCATCACCGCCTTGTTATCATCACTCGAATCTGGTACCGGACGAATATGGTCGTACAAAGAAACTCCAGTGCTGGCTGCTATGACTTTTTCTGGCGGCGAGAATACAGAAGTTTGATCATCATGAATATGGTGACCTCTTTGTTGGAGCTTAGAGGAGGCAACAATGGAGATGATGATGGCGTTAATGAGTAAGTAAAGATAAGGGGGCTTGAGCCATCGTAACATTAGGTTCCAAAATGAAGGAACGTCTGATGCGACAAACTGCGATACGAATGGCACCACTGATGAATGTTTTAGCACTACGCCAACTGATAGCACGCATGTTGACACCACTGCCGCTTTCAGAGAAATTATTGGCATGCTGTGGTTGATTAATTAACATATAATTGATTAAGAACAAAACTTCAAGATTCAAAGGACGTGTTGTTGCCCGCCAAAATGAAAGCTTCGTAAGAGCGAGGCAGCCGAAGAGAGAGATGCGGAAGTTTACAAGATTGAGGCTTGTATGTATATATATATATATATATATATATGCTTGTGGGGAGTATTATTTATAGAGGATGCAGTAGAAAAGAGCCGGGGGTTTACAATTATGATGAAATGGATGTGCGCCGTTTGATTTGGACGAAGGAGGTTGTTGAGAAGGTGATCCACGTAGATGGAGGTTTGATCAGGAGCTGACACGTAGGCAGTTTGGGGGTGATTTGGCTTCTGCCCACCTTGCCATTTCGGCGGTATTGTCGGCCTGTTTCACTGTTGACATGTAGCTGTTGCCTCTTGGATAAGAATATAAAGTCTATATACTGTATAGAGACATTTATCACCATTTTGCAGTAAATAGTAATGGGGCAGCATCAAGAGAACTATATCAAACATAATTTTTAAATATATATTTTTAACCATTATGTTATAACTCATTTAAAGGTTGAGATTAAAACTTATAAAAAATATATATTAATTTTAAAAATTAACTAATTAATATGAGTATACCATAATAATAAATTATAGTCAACTTTAATAAATAAAAATGTGTTTAAAATTATATTTAATATTGTGCATCTTGAACCTCACTTAATAATAATAATAATTATAAATAGTAATATTATAATCACTATGTCAATAAAGAAAAATTATGGGTTCCCTAAAAGTACTTTTTTTTACCATTTATTTCATACTTTTACATCATAGAGTAGAGATTTCTTGTCCCCGGTAGAAATTTTTTCTTACCAATGGCTGGCCTAAATTTTTAGGTTACATTTGGTAAAATTCATTCGATGTTAAATATACGGATTCAGACTTTCGAAGGGTATTACTAAAATGTAAATCTACACCCTAAATAACCTTAAATTATAAATATTTTTACTTAAGTGGTTGTTGTGTCTTGTAAGGAGTGTAGGTTGGGAAGTTAGGTTTGTGCTGCCAATATTCCAATTGAGTGCCAGATCGATTCAGCTTCTTATTTTAGGGCCCCCAAAATGTTATCATATATTAAATTCTATATATTTTCCAATTCTTTGAAACTCGTTGTCACAAGGGGAAAAAGTAAAAATGCACACACAAATCTCGTAACAATCACTAAGATAAAGATAGATGATCTATTTTCATCAGGCCAATTGGTTTCAACTTGAACCTGCAACTTCTAAAACTGAAAAGCTCTTACAACTAACTTAGGAAAATGTACAAATTAATTAACTGACCTACCTAGTCATGATTAATTAACTACAGGAAGCGTTACGTTTCATTGACAAGTTCTAGAAAGATCAAAGTGTTTTTCGATGAATGTTTGGAGGTTCAAACCATGCGAATCAATCATAAGAAAATATCAATTTTTTTTTTCTAAAATCATCTGATTAGTATGATCAAACACTAAACCCACGAATTCAATAGAGCCAAGCTATATATGCTGCCAAATGCCTGCGTAATTTACACTTCAATATGTTGCATTGAACACAGAGTCTTCTCGTGATAAAGTTAGTTTATATTGCCTTTTCAATGACCTTAAAGAAATTAATTTTAATTTCAAGAATACTTATTGTTTCCTTAATGTAAATTTAAACGTTAACTAGCTAGAGTAAACTTCCTAGAGAATCTTAAGTACCCAACAGCACATGATCGCTTTCATATTCTAATCAAATTTTTAATCATTAATGCAAATGGTGTTGCCTGAACAAATATTTGACTGTTGCAAAATCAGTAGCTGTTTTCATATCAGGATCCTAAATCCTCGGCCGACTTTTCAGGGTCTTTTGGGTTTCCCATGTGCCAAATAGCATCGTGGATGCATCCTTAGCCGACCATGCACACACTTTTGAAGATTAACAAAATTTATATGGCAATATAACACTAATTAAAATAGAAACTACATGTAAGTTGTTATAAAACAAGTACTCAAGTCAATGGTAATTAGAATAAATATGCAAATTTTTCTTTTAATTTTCCTTTTTTCCCATGTGCCAAATAACAAGTACATAAGCGTGCATTAACCAAATCAGATCATTTGGAAGAGTTACATATTCTCAATGTCGTTATGTCAATCCAAGTGTTAGATTTTGTATTATTAATGGTAAAAATGATAGAGAAATTAAAGGAAGGATGATCAAACACTGAAAAAAATATAAATAAAATAATTATTTTTTTTATTAACATTGGGACATATTTTTATTTTTCTGTCTAAATTAAATATCATTGCTTCTATATTTATCACGTACATGATTTTTATATTTCGATGTCGTAAATATTGACATGCATGTTGTCAAATTATTCGTGCTATAAAAGTGTAAATGTGAACGCGATCGAACCAGTAGTGTAAACGAGTCAGAGCAATTAATTAACAACAAAACTTTTTCGAAAAAAATTAAACAAGAACTTGTGGGCAGCATCATGACCAGTTTACTTATGCTTACTTTTTGGCTGTCTGCAAAGAGACAAATTTTATTAGTGTTGATCGGTAATGGCTTAAAAACAAGAAATTTTAATTCACTTTTCAATTGGGTAGATGATTGGTTGACAAAAGAGACCATTAGTTAATTTTCCATCGTGCCAAATAATGGCTTATAAAAATTACTGAATATTGTTTGATATGCAGCAGGATGTGGGTAAGGATCTTTGTTTTTGCAATAATTTTCTTGTGAATGTCAATAAAGACATCTCTTAATTTAATTTTATTTCGAGGCATGTGGCCGCGTGAAACCTCTTAAGCATAAATAACGTAGGAACTTGAAATTACAAATTAAGCCCTAAGCAAATCAATTTTTTTTTGGTACGATATGGACGAAATGCAATCTCTTAATTGGCAGAAATCAAACACCCTTTTGTATACGCAATGTGCATAAAACAACCTCTATGGTCAATTATAATCATCATTTCTTATTCCCGCCGAAAATTTGAAGTGTGGAGAGTTGTCTTGACATTCCTAGTCAAGTGAGACGGTGATTAATTTTCGCGCTTGAGAGTGACATTTCCTATACCAATATACAAAATTGTGGCCGAGTTTATTGGTTACACAACAATTCTGAATTTTGGATACTGTTGGCTAATATTAGGCCAATACAAGTGAAATAAAATATGTAGCATCGGTTATACCTGCCAGGTGGAAAGAAGGTAAGATTTTGACATAAAAGTTGAATCGAAATTGGTTTGTTAACCCTTTGACAAACTCTTTGAATTTTAAGGTTGCAAGGGAGAGAGGCTGAAAGAAAATAGCACCGCATATGATAGAAAAATTATAAATTTGTGGCTTCAACGCAGTGCACACCACAAGTTTTGATGAGTGGTATGTATTGATAGGTAAAATACACACATCGATTGAGAATAGTTATTAATTAAATTAATAATATAAATTTTAAAACAACTCTTAAGTATTCTTGAACTATCTTTTGACTATCAGTTAGGTCAAGATAATTTATATAATATTAGAGCCGCACTCATACACGAGAGAGAGAGAGAGAGAGCTTATAATTTTTTTTATCACGTTTTAGAAATCACACAAAAGGACCAGTCCCCATATATGACAAAAAGATCAACATGAACGTCGTTGGGTAATAGAAAAATAATGTAAGTTTGCGTCAACTGTAAACCCTCTCTACTGCCAAATAAGCATAGACTTCTGTTCTGTATATAACCACTTTTTTTTTTCTTTCATTCAAATTCATACGCACGTCAAATAAAAACGCATGAACAAATATGTGATGATTTTTTTTGAATAAACGCAATTTTTTTTTGTCCATTCAAAATAAATTAAATCAATTGACAACAAAATCTTATGGTTGGAGATTTTATGTCACCATTAGCTTCCATGGAAAACAAAATGACATGTGATGGTATAGCTGATTATCAAGACGAAAATTCACAATTAATTTATTAGACGGAAAATAACTGACCGTATGATTCTTGGCTCATCTGATAAAAAATATAAATCATAAACTTCATATGACCCTTTGAGGGAGAGCAAAAGACACAAGAACTAAAAGACGTGGCAGCTTTTGACACGTAAAGAGTTGATCAGAAACATACGGTGACCTGATCAATATTTTTGACTTTTGTCAGCAGATAAGTAATCATTAACCGGAAGATGATGTGCTAGTACTACCCCATCAAACCGGCAGTTGCATACATGGCCGACACGTGTCATTGAGTGTTGGTGCCGCTGGGGCTCGGAATTTTCAAGCAAATCTAAAATTGCTTCAATTTTATACCCTTGTTTGGAGTCCGAGATTTTGTGCCGAATTTTGGTGAAGAGATCAAAACAACTTGTATAAATTTATCGGCTATCATTGACTCTCTCATGACGAACAAAAACTCATTTGATTGGCCTGGAAATGTTCACCTGGTTTGTCAACGAACCTGTGAAAGAACTTCTTGTGCATGAGAAAATTTTTTTTTTGATGATGGTAACGGCTAAGCCTTTTAAAAACAAGGATTTTGTTTTGATCTTATATTTCTTTTTTCCCAGGATATATTTTCAATTCACCTGTTTTTTTGTTCCCCCTTATTGGCGTATTTCATATTAAGAAAAAAAAAAAACTAATTCAATAACTACATAATCTTTTAAAGGATAGCTCAATTGAACGACTTCTTGTAACTTCGAGCAAGGTGAATGTTTAAAAATCCAAGCTCAAGAAAGATACACTAAATTTAATGTGGGATGCAAATTGCTACTTAACTATTTTTAGCAATAATCTCCCCATTTGGAGCTATTAATTTTTCTTCTCCAAGCAGCAGGTAAGGCTGGTACATAAAAATTTTCAAAGAAATACTTTAATTTTTATTCCTATTTTGTTTGAGATATTGGATTTACATTGGTAGATTTTGGCTTCGAATTAAAATTTACGCCCGCGGTAAGACTTCATGAGGGGGTAAAAAAGACTTCACTTTGTCATCCCTATCTAAATCTCGAGGGGGGAAAAAAAGACCTAACAGAAAAGTATAAGGCTTTTCCCCCCTAGCAAAATCTGCATGCACTGGAAAATGTTGCCAAATAGCATGTTTAAATTACAATGTCTGTAACTAAATTAAACTTCTAAGGAACCACACATACTGACATACATCACTTGATTTTTAAGGACTGGGAAAAAGGATAACAGAAGGAAATATTGAACAGCAAGAAAAAGGGGCATCACATAGTGGAAAATCAATCCAATCAATCTAGCCTCATCCTTATTACTCTCCAATACATCTACCCTTACATTTAAATGCAGCCATCACCCAAATATGAAGAAAACAAAAAACTGATAAGTGCATCTACAATAGTTTACAACTCCCAGTACAGGAGAGGAAATGAAGAGAAAAAGCGAGGGGGGGTGGGGGGGGCGGACGAAAAAATACCAGTGTGCTATTTCCTGTGATTCAACTATTTTGCTATGGTTTGAAAAAGGCAGCACTTTTTAACCCTAAGGCCACTCAATGCTTTGTGAACATCCCTGCTGTTAGTGAAGAAAAATCATAATCCTTTGCTGATTGGGAAGGAGTTGTTGATGAAACAGGGGATGCAGATGGTTGTTTATTTGTTCCAGTGCTTGTCACACCATTTGCTGGGTTAACTTGCCCCATAGTAGGAAAGCTGCAGGCAAAGTTAAGTGAATTAAGAATGCAAGCATGATGAATTTAGTACTCTGCTTCTCATTTCAAATTAGTAAATATATGGTACTTGAAGTGCTGAGCATCAATTGCGGATTCTCAAACTGTTCTGGAAATTGGAGGAGCATTTGGTAAAAAGGAGCACAAGGAAATCCATTTGCAAAGATATGTAACTCATGACTGTATGGTAAAAATCTCTAGGTTCACTAATACCATAACCATGCCACAAGCCACAACAACGGCCCCCATGCGCTGAGGGAGGGGGGGGGGGTGTGTTGAACAGCCAAAAGAAATTCTAACTTGCTAAAAAGTTCCTTCATTTGTGTAAAAAGTTCATCACTTGAAGAAAATGAACTTCTATCTGGTGACTTTACCAGACTAACCCTTGCATTTTTGCAAAACTCTCAAATTTCTTGCATAAAAACTCCAGTAGTTATTCACATATAATTGAAGAATAGCCCTAAAGCAAATTGATTCAGACATATGATCAACATGACAGGAATGGAACAGTAATACACTCAGGTACCTGGATGTAGGAAACGGAACAGAATTCCCCCCTTGATGTGATGGTGCCATGCTCATAACCTGATTCGGATGGAGATTTAGAAATATCACCAAATGAAAGTTGATCGAACAGAAATATCGATAGATGCAGGAGTTATTATGGAATCTACCTGCATAAGTTTCTGTAGATCAGTTGGTCCTGCAGCCACTTGATGTGTTGGTGCCATGCTCATAGCCTGATCCAGATGAAGGATTTAGCAACATCACCAAAAGAAAGTTGATCAAACAGAAATATTGACAGATGCAGGAGTTATTACAGGTACTACCTGCATAAGTTTCTCCTGCATAAGTTTCTGCAGATCAGCCGGTCCAGCAACCAATTGATGTGTTGGTGCTATGTTCATAGCCTGATTCAGATGAAGGATTTAGCAACATCACCAAATGAAAGTTGATCAAAAAGAAATGTTGATAGATGCAGGAGTTATTGTGGATTCTACCTGCATGAGTTTTTGCAGATCAGCTGGTCCAGCACCTGGCATCATCATGCCAGGAATTTGGTTTCCAAAGTTTGAGGGAAGGTTCGTACCATTAGAGCCAGGTAGTTGGAAGCTGCTAGAAAATTTTGGATCCCCGCCAGATTTTGCAGCAGCAGCCATCAGGAGGGACTGTTGCTGTGCCAACATAGCAAGTTGCTGTTGATGCATAGCAAATGGCGACACCATATTGGACTGCAACACATCCAAACCACAGATTAAACAATGTATATCTCCAGACAAACTGATCCGTTAGGTAAAAAATAATAAATATTCCATGCAAATTAATAACTCTTATTTCCATAACAAGACAAATAGTCAAAATGGAAGTACAAACAAGGAATGACCCAGTAGCTCCAACAAGCAAAAGATCAACCTGATTAACATTTTCTTATGAAATGCTTGACATCTACATAAATGATGCTGCAGCGTATACCTTCTCAAAAAGGCTCATAATGTCATTTTTCAAATCTTTCTGGGGTTTCTCTGAATTTGAGGGAGTCACAAGAGATGGTGAATCTTTAAATAAGTCCTCAATTCCTGTGGCAGACTGGGAACTACTTTCTACTGCTTTGGTTGAATCTTTTTGTTCTGCTGTTGATGTCTCTCCAGCAGCTGCAATTTTGACAAGAGTCAAAGTCAACAGAAATCATTGGAAAATACAATCATCACTCTTAAAACCTAAAGAAGCAAGCAGCACATTGACCAAATTAAAATAGGAAATGAGGGTAGTAGAAATTTAGGAGAAGTTTTGAGACCTACACTGGAAACCTGCCCAAATATTATCATCTGCAGAAGCAGCCTCAGAGCTATTTTCATTTGGACTGTCTCCAGATAGCATGTCGAAAAGGTCGGTAGCAAAATCAACTTTGGGTGGAGGTACTGCAAGATTAGCATCTGAAGCCTGATTTGTTGCCCCAGCTGGTGCCACTGTTGAGTCTGTTTGTTGAGGCTTTGTAATGGCAATAACCTGTTTATCACATGTATGTTAAACAATATAGCTTTTCAATACCTATCTCTTAACAAAAGAAATGGTAAATTACACAAGATGCATCAGTCAGATTGTATTGCGGCCACAATCAAAATATGTGCTTAAACCAATTTGATAGATATAAATATGAATTGGCCCCAACAATATTTAGACAGCCATAAATTATTAAATTGCACTGTTTCAGAGACATGATATATATTCAGTCAACCACTCTTAGATGTGATAGCCAACCTGATTGCTTCTCGCACCAAATTCAGTGGTAGAAAACCAAAAGCAAAGACAAAAACTAAGAAAATTCAGAGGGAAGGGAAGAAAGGCTTAAGAGGAAGACAACTCAAAAATCTGAATTTCATTTGTGCAGTCTCAGATTTGAATTGAGCTATAATCCAAAACCAAATAAAAATACTAAGCTAACTTAAACAAGCATAAGAATATGATGTAGGAGATGTTATGCTTATATAGGAAGCTTTATATTTCTACTTTTTTAAGTAGGACAAATTATTATTTTACTTAAACTGAGTTGTGTTTCTTTTTCCTCTTTGAGTTAATCTTCCTCCCTATTTGGCTATTTGTGTAGAAGGATAATTACTTTGCCTTATTAGAAGTAGATTTCTTGTAGTTGTTTCAAGGAAAAAATAGTATTCCTATTATGCCATTCATGTCTCCGGATTAGGCTCAGTGTGTGATACATCATTTTCAGGAAGCACTTTCAAAGTTATAAAATAAGATAGGAACTTGATATGATAGGTCATAAATAAATAAAGATGCTGGCCCTGATACAGTAGCTACGGGAGCACTTATCTTGTTGGATCTCCTAGAACTTAGCGTAAAAGAAGCTGAGGCTATCCTCTTTTTGGATGTAACGGAGCAATAAATAGTTATAAAGTTCTCAAAACCATCATGGCTTTTAACTCATCTCATTTCATGCACTGAATATTTTTCTGTTTTGTGGCGTTACTGGCATAACTATAAGTCATTCCTATGCCTAGTTTTATAGAATGCATGCTGGTTGCACGAAACTCGCTCTCAATGCAGTAACAGGGGCAACAAACTTACTAAGTTGCATGTATGGCCAACTATATCAAATTTGAATACCTCCTTTCACAATTATTGAAGCCTACCATAACTCTGATGTTGATTATTCTAAGAATCCTATCAAAGAGTATGGATAATGAAAGCCAAATACTAATTTACTTGAGACAATTAAAATAAGTCTACCTCCATTAGGGAAAATGAGTCCTAGTGCAGTATAAATAAGGAAATTAAGAATTGAAAAAAACTAACAGAATGTCTACTTAACGAAGAACTAATAATGTGGAGGCCTCTCACACAGTTTGCATAGACACGCCTTTGCCGTCACAACCTCAAGAAGCCATTGAAGATGAAAATTCTTAAAAGAAGAGTATTATAAAGGAAAAAGGGAAGGGAAAAAAGAGACAATGAAATTGAAACTATCAGAAAACCTGATCAGGCCCCCTAGGTGGAAGTGGAAGACTAATTCTTGTAGCAGGAACACTATCTTTTGTACTTGGAGCTTGAACATGATTCCTTTCCTCAAATAAGTTTTCAGAATTATCAGTATAACCATGCCCACTCTTTTCCCCAGTTCTCTGCCAATGAAGAGAAGCCTTCTCATCCTGCCCTCTAGGAGGTGATTTTGCTTGTCCATCTCTAGCAACCCATCGCTTCTCCTCGTACCTGTAAAGACAGGCAATAATAAGAGAGAGAAAGTGATGATAAAGAGATAATAAAAAGCTTTACTAGGCACTGAGTTAATACATAAAGGTAATGTACATAGAGCTAACCCAAGACACATACTTTGCACGAATGAAATTCTCTATTCCAACTCTGTCATAGTTTGGAGGCAACTCAGCTTCCCAGTAACTATTTGCCTTCTCATTTCCCATAGCTGTATAACGAAAGAGCCCACAGTCACATGCAATAGCTGTTATTCAATTCAATCTTGAAGGAAACAATATCAACCATGGTAAGATGAATCCATAACCTAATAATATACAAACTTACATTGGATGAAAGCAACCTGCTCCGGAAGCCAGGTATCCAAGGTAGCAGATCTAACCTGCAGTAAAAACTGGTAAAATAAATATATGCCTTTTTGTAATAATGACTGGATGTTTCATTTACCATAAAAAATGCACAAGAATAAGAATAATAACATTCATTCATAATAACAATAACACCTTTTTTTCTTTTTTCTTTTTTTTTTTGTGGGGGGGGGGGGGATAAGAAACTACAAATTATATGAATGATGAAGAATTGCAAAATAACAATAAGAATCACACAGGAGTAAGGAGATCTGAACTTAAAGGTCTAAATCAAGATAGGGAAACTATATTTTGATGAATCAAGGATTAGCAGGTAAAACTAAATTGAGAACGCAGCAGCAAAATTTATGAAAACCAGAAAGAACAGTATTATAGCAATAGCCAATCATATTAAATCTATTGTCAAACTACAATGAAGGAAGCACACAAGAATGCAAATTCATGGGCAAGGATATTAAATTCGATCTACAATTGTTAAGCAAGCAGGAGCCATAATAATTTAAGCTCACAAGTATCAGAAATACAAAGTTTCAAGAAAAGACGTGCTCCATCAAACCGGACATTGTAATCAACAGACAAAAATATAAGAAATAACGAGAATTAAGCTAAAGACAATTTCTCATGAGTTCTTTACTTATGACTACTAATAAATTACAGATAACCTACTGCTGGGCAGAAGTTTGAATGACATAGGGAAATTTTAATTGTAAAATCAATATTTTGCGGTTAATACAATATAGTAGATTTAAAAGCTGCTTTAAAAAATTTAATTTTTCCATCAATTCATGTTGGCATGTCCAATTTTGAAAAACCACTTAAAGGGAAAACATTACTTGGCACTTAATGAGAGTTCAGGTACCGACCCTGTTTTCCTCAAACCTTTAAAGTCTTATATTTGTCAGGCCTATGCAGTAAATCTCAAAAATCTTGTATTTGAGGTTAACTAATTGTATACAGTATCTATATAAAAAGGAACCATTGTAGTTAAAACAGTCACAACCCTTCAATCTCCTGTGGAAACTAAGCAGCACACATTAGAATAAAATTGCATCACCTTTGATATGTGTACACCAAGACTCCTGTGGATCCCAGAACATTGCATGCAGATAAAGATTCCCAAATTCACACTAGCCCATCTTGGACCTCTGCGTGGCAACCAAGTAACTTTAGCAACATACACAGATGAAAAAAGGTAAAGAAGTTACAACAAATTGCTGATTTATCACACTACAATAGCAGATCTGTTTTTGAGTCAATTTCTACTCCAAACACCAAATTGTTCACTGTTATGACATCCATCTTATCTCTCTCAAATCTTCTAAATACATACTTGGCTTTGCAGTCAGCGCATTCCCTATTCTCCGGCAACTTAAGAAGCCCTTCCAGAATCTGCATAAAGACATAAAATTTCATATAGCAGACTGATGGAACAAAAATAAAGCAGGGGAGGATTAACAAAATTCAAAATCTTTGCCTACGAAACTCAAAACTTAAAGCCATTAAAATCTAGCAAGTACAGAAATTGACAAGATCACAGGCAAACACCTATGCTAAACTCTCTCATCCAACATTGTAAATAAATAAGTGCATATAAGTCGGCAATTATAAACATTAATAGATGCAGAAGCCATCAAACTATATACAACTATCTAAAAGGAACATTGCCCCCAGATTTTCATACGTATAAAGTTCTTTATAGGGAGTTGTTGATCTAGATTTTTCCAAAATGCGAATGTCCACATCAGAGATGTATCAAGAATCAAATCGTGCTGGTAAAAACCTCTTTTAAGCTAAAAGTTGTTAAGCTCTAAAAGAATTTCAAAGGCATTGAATCTTACTTAATTCAAAATACTTATCCAACTATCAATTAATCCAGCTCTTGATCATGTTTTAGCACAGAGTATTATTTACTAGCTCAAATTATAGATCTTTATTACAAAATTCGATCGAATCACAGATAGAAAAAAAAAGTAAGAAAATTAACAAAACACCATATACGCTAACTCAACGGAAATGTTTATTATGTACACATCGATAGGTATAATTTACAGCTACAATTTGAAAATCAAACGTAAGCATATTAAGCTATCTATATGAAATTAGATGAAAAACGCGAAATCATGACACGGATCGATGAAGATCAAAGTGAAACTTATACAGATGTGACGAGAAATGAATCTACAAAACCAATATGGCGAAATTGAAATTTTATGAAGGTGTGAGGGGTAAATGAGGTAAGGGAAAATGATCGGTTACCTTCCTGTGTCTAGCGTTTAGCTCCTTAGAGACGTTGGCCTTCTCGTTCATTGTGAAATCGCAGTCTCCGAGAGAGAGAAATGAAAATTCGCACGAATTGAGAGGGCAATCTGGTCTTTTCGGTCCCTCCCTCCTTTCTCTCTGTGATATTGCTCCCTGATTATGGTGGGAGCAAATGGCGGAGTAAAAGAAGAGAAAGTGGTTAAAATAATATAAAATAAAAAGCGAGATCGAAAACTGAAAAAAAAAAAAAAAAAGATGGACTCTCTTGCTTACATTGACCTTTTTTTTAAAAAAAAATAAATTAAAATCTGTATTTCAACATACAGAGAAGTAAATTTCATTTTTGTATTGTTTTTACTTTTCAATGCTTTTAATTTGAATAATAACATCGTGTTCGCTGTTATTTTATAATTCCTCAAATAAGGATATAATTTTTCCAATTATTGGGAATAAGTCCATTACCTTGTTGCGATTTTATTATATTTTATTTTTTTACATTTTTCTAAAAAATGTCAAACATTATTAAGTCAAAGCTAGAGAAGAGAATAAGTGCATATGGGTATCATAACAAGACATTAGGCCGAGCAAAATTCATGCGGACACCTTATACTCTTATGTAGGGAGCTTAATAAATTTAGTTGGTAGGACATTATATCAATTATAACTTAAAGTATTTAGCTTCAAATTAGCTTAGCAATCTGAAATAATAGAGCCTTATATCTAAAATAAGTTCCTAGACCTTAATAAGGTGATAAAATTGCTTTGATAATATTAGACTTTTAACAACATATAATGGTAAAAATAAATCATTTGTTTTATTTATAAATGAGGCAACTTTATTTTTTGATTATCACATTTATTATTATATGCTAGAATTGTTGTTTATGAACAATTACATGACTAATTTAAATCTTAAGAAAAGACATTTGAACTCCTTTAGGAAAAACAAAGCTAGAGATTTGGTAATAGAGTTTCATTTGTTATGGTGATCAAAATTAAACGTTAAAAAGAATACTCAAGATTTCAAATAGGCCGCAGGTGAGCTACCTATTTCATACGAATGGACAAACTGTGTCCTTATGTGAAATAACATAAATCCTTAGGGATCTAAATGTTATTACTTCTTTGTTTGGGTCTTCTGTTGTCGCACGTGTGAGGATACTTGGACCAGGTGATGGCTTGGTGGTGGACCTGGAGGTTGGCGTTCTGGGGCACGTGTGAGATGAGGGGTTTTGATCGTGGACGGAAAGCTTGTAGGTAATAGTTTGATGCGTGCAGGTGTATTTGGGTTCAAATAGTAAAAATGAAAAAAATTTCTGATAACGCGCGCATGATTTGATTGAATTAAGAATGTATAATTGTCAATACTTATTAATATTTGTGTTTCATATTCTATTGAAAATTATGAATTAAAATTGAAAGAAAGCCATTTTTAAATTTGTTATTCTCCCGGCACTCTCACGTATATTTATGTTTTTGGTGGAAATTTGGTTATTGTTTTCCAAGTCTTAATTTTTTTTTATTTCTTTTCTATTTCTTATCTTAACCAAGAAGATGTAACTTCGTCAGCGATACCGTCTATTTCCATTAAGTTTTGATAAATCTACCGTTCAAACGATGAATAAGAAGAAGAAATTAATTCACTGAGATGATTTATTTTGAAGTGGGAATTTAGTCATCCTGCCAGCAAGTAACAAATTAATAAGATAGAATATTAATGCAGAAAGTCAGATAGTTCAAGACTTAAGTGAGAATTTTCCTATAAGAAACTTCATCTTTAGATTTGTTTGGGATTCCTTCGAAATACTAACCAGACCAAATTTAAAGTAATTAATTTTTTTTAACACCGATATATTACAATTATATTACTACTAATATAACGTTAAACAACTATTGATATTACGTCAAACAACTACTAATATTTATAATTAAATAATTAATTAAACTAGTTTATATTAAATTTTATGAAGTATTACTTAAATTTTTACCTTCGCTAATATTTGAGAAACTTTTGCATCATTCACAATTCATGCAGGAGAAGACTTTCGAGGGATGTCTGCACTACTTGCAATTTATAAGAAAAAAAAATGTCTTCACTCAATTATTCTATAATTGAGGGAGGAATTGAGTCACTATATTTCAATATAGGAAGTAAATTTATTGCTCTCACATAAGCTCTCATCACTCAGTTAAAGGCGGAGTTAAATTAATAAAATTTGAAATTAATAAAAGGATAGACAACATTATTTTTTTATTATTACTCAATTTAAAAAGGAAAAAGTTTCAACACACCGAGAAGAGAAGTAGTTAGATATTAGGGGTCAGTTTAGTAATGTAATTTTTAAAAAAGAAAGAATCTATTAGTTAGGCTATAAAAATAACTAGTTATATATAAAGCGAATCAATTAAATGTTTTGTGAAAGTTATTTTTAAAAGTGTTGTGGGTTTTAAAGTCAATTGTTTGTATATTGTAATTATTATGATTAAACTATTGTAAGAATGCCAATGACTGAAATAAACATATCGTTCAATAAATTTTAATGAACATAATATTAAGTAAAATTTACTTATACATATTTAAATATACACATATAATATTGTTTGTTAAGTGTGCAATAATAATAATAACTGATAATTAAAAAATATTTGTACTTTGTTAATTTATTTTTATTTAATATAATCAGTTATAATGATAACAATGTCGATAATTTAATATTTTAATTTCTTAATTGAGTAAGGATAATTTTATGTTTTCATAAAATAGTTAAGTATCAAAAAAACTGATGAGGAGCTTAGCTTTGATGGAAATCTTGTGGCTGATGATTATTTTGCGTCTAAGCCTGAGGCTTTTGGAAAGTGTGATCTTGACCTCGATTTCAGTGTTGCCGGCTCGCATTTCCCCGGTTTGAGGAAAAGATTTCACATTAGTTACTAATCGCAGGTTGGTTGGCTCTTTTTTAAGCGTTTGTATTAATTAATTATTTTTAATTTCTTATTCGTTCTCATCATGCTTTTGCTATTTTTTTTTCCATTTGTTGGTTGTGTTGTTCTTTTACTTGGAGGTTTTACTTTATATCTACCTTTATACGTATTTTCATTTCTTTCAATAATTTCAATAATTTACGGATAAGGGATCTTGCCTAACCCCCATCTTAAAGTGATTTTAAATAAAAAAAAATCAGAAAACTAATTCTCAAATAAGAAAATTATTAATTTGATTTTATTAAAAATAATTTTTTAAAAAAATTTATTAGAATAAATTTAACTTTTTAACTTTTTAAATTTTCTTTAATTTTTTAAATTACTTTTAAATTTTTCAAAAGCAATCGATGCTAAATCCTTGCATATACATTTATAAACTGATTTTTCTGAACCTCACGTTTGTTTGCCTCTTTCGTAGTTACACACTTGAAAGATATTCGTGAATCAAAAGGTGTCGATCTCTGCTGCTTTGAAGGCTAGGTAATTAAATCCTCAATTTCTTCTTTTGTTTTTGATTTAAAGTACCCCCCAAAACATACATACATGTTATATATATGCATTCGGCTCTAGGTTTTTCAGTTTAACATCTAATTAAAACCAATAAAAAATTGTTGTTTATTTTATGAAAAAAAACGTAGTAAAACTAAACAGTATGATACCTCTATTAAATATATAACATTTTTTTTGGTCAACAACACGGTTTCTTTTTTTTTTTTTTTCTTTTTTTCTTTTTGCCAGTCTCGACTTACGGCTAACATACATATGCTGATTCAATAATATATTTTTCTTTAACTAGTTCGAAGAGCATGGAGGCCACAACCGTAATTAAAAAAAATTGTTGAAAACTAGTTCGATAGTGTAGCATTACTCTAAACTAATGATACAAAGATTAAATGAGCTGCTAAAAATTTATCAAGAACCAAGGTGAGGAAATTGCCATTCTCCTTATTTATGTCGATTCTAGGCATGTTGGCAGGTGCTAACTCATGCAATAATAACTTGGCATTTTATTTTATTTTATTTTTCTGACGCAGATTTTGAAACCTGAAAGATCTGCGTGGGATCATGATTGGCCAATGTACGGCGATCTCGAAAGTTTGGACATTGATCTTCATGCTCGGCATCAGAATGATCTCAGATTCATGGCTTGTCTACTCCAGCACTCTCCAATTCTTGAATCCCTTGCGTTAATATTTATTCATTCGTCAGGATTTCCTAATGCACTGGAGACAGAGCTGTTCCCATCTTTCCCACATTTAAGGTGGATTATGGTTGATAATTTTCGAAATGTCAAGGGCGAAATTGATATTGTGCGACTCCCCTTGATAGAGGCACAAGTCTTGGAGAAGTTCACTTATCAATTCAAAAGAAATTGGTTTGATTATAGGCCATGACCTTATGGAAAGATGATATCAAAGTACCCACAGACTATCATCTAAGTAAGTGCGTATTTGATCTCATCTGCAATTAAGTTTAACTTATTCACTTATTAGGATAATCAAATTTTTGTTAAGCTGTTTTATCGTAATATGCATGCCCGCTGTTGTTGATTTCTACATGTCTACAATGTTTTGATGGTCTTTTTACTCTTTTACATTATGCCTTAATTTTCATTATTTGATCTAGTTCTCAGCCCCGTCACCGTGGAAAAATGGGGAAGGAAATTAAAATAATATTTGTCATATGGTCTTTTTTTTTTTTTCCTCCATGATTGTTCCGACTTGGGGAAAATTATGTTTTTCCTTTAATTAGTTCCAAGAGCATGGAGAAGAATGGAGGCCAAAGCGGATAGAAACAAGAGTTACTCGCATTGATGGATGAGAATTCTGATAGAATAAGCTCTTTACACGATTCAGTTCTTTGTCGCATCCTCTCCTTTCCTCCGGCAAATTATGCGGCAAGAACCAGCGTTTTGTCAAAGAGATTGCTAGGGTTGCAAATTTCTACTCCCAACCTTTACTTCAAAGAATTCTTGTCCATCAGAAAGGAAAGGTTTACGAAATTTGTCGATAGTATTTTGCTCCGCCTTGAGAAGTCATGCTTTATAGTCACATTTAACCTTGGATGCAAATATGCATGTGATGTATCTTACAAGTTTTACAAAAGATATATTTCACTTGCAAGTTTCGGAGATGTCTGAGCTGCCAATGGAATTTGATTAAAACCATCATCAGTTGGTTGATGAAATATCCTTGGTCTGAGCTTCCCTCTGTAAAGTTCAACAGAGGAGAGAATGCATGGCTGAAGAGGTTGCACATTGCAGATCTGAACTCCAGTCTGCTGCTGGCAGTAGGGAAGGAACCTGGAAACCAAGTTCAAGGCAGAGACTCAGGAGTTTTCTGCTAGGGCACATGAATTGCAGATTAGCTTGGAAAGATCACTAGGGGATTTATCAGGTCTGTCAATGGAGTTAGCTGACTACAAGGGCTTGGTTGCTTCGTTAAAGGTGGAGAATGAGAACTTAAGTTGGAAACTTGCCTCAGTGACTGAGGACAGAAAGAAACTTGTGGAGGAAACAGAATCCTGTCTCCATGAGAACGAGAAGCTGTCACTGGAGTTAACTGATTGCAAAAGTTTAGTAGAAGCTCTGCGGGTAGAAAATTCCAACTTAACTGCGATTCATGCTCTGATTTCTCAGTTGAGGGTGCAGGATGTGCATCTTGAAAACGAAAGCAGTCAGGTACATGAGTTCAAGGAAATACTTAAATAAAAATATTTTGGGAATTATATCTGAGTTTGAGGATCTGCGAGTGGTGGGCCTAAGCCAGGACACGTTGTTGCCAGTAGAATGGAACAAATTAAGTACAAGAGTTAACTCGCAAGGCAGAACTTCTTCAGAAATCTTTACGTGAGAAGAGGCACATATATTAACATGCTTGAAGGTGTTGGAGATTCAGGCCGGGCAACTAGTTTGACCTCTGAAATTTTAGAAGTTGAACCTGTGGTGAGTCATATGACATATTACATATTATTAGGTTTCTTGATATTGCTTCACCATCCACCGCATTTTAAAAAATAGTGATAAAGTGAAATATGATATATAAAAATCATATTGAAACTTGTTTCATGGTTTAATGCATAGAATAGAAAAAGAAATCTTACTTGTGATATATATCATCATATTAGAATTTAGTGCGGAGTTAAGTTTTTATTGAAAATTAAATTAATGATTAGAATTATTTTAAATTTTTATTATTTTATTTATCTTGTTTAATAACCATTGATTCATTCAGTACTCAACAAAATTTCCGCACACCACTAAATCCTTATCCTATATCATCATGCCTAAACCATTCGATCTTGGTGGAATTTTGTGCAAAGATAAACAAGTGGGCAGCCTGGGCCGTCTACTACATCTCAAGTTCGCAGTTTACGGAAAGTCAATAACAACGATCAAGTTGCTATTGCAATAGATATGGAACCTGGTAGTGCTAGAAGACGAAGATGACGAAAAAGTTAATCCTACACTGATACGCTTGTTTCCTTTCTCTTTGCTTTTCTTAGTTGTCCATATAATTAACTGAGCACTTCATTTATGTATTTTACTTTGGTTCCTTTTTAGTTCATGGTTTCAAGTCACTGACTAAATCAAGAATTGTCCCAAGATCTATACGACCTGTAGCAGACATGATAGATGGCTTATGGTAAGACTTTTTACTCTTCTTCTGTGTTTTATATTGATTTGAGGCTTATCCAGATGCAGAAGTTGACTTAAATTTTCTTACATATCCATTCTTCCAGGGGGCACTAATGCGACAACCTGCTGTAAGGCTTAGTATTATAGTCTATTGGGCTTTGTCGCACACACTTACAGCAAGTTTTATATTTTGACAAGCCATACTGGTGAGTCATCCTTTTTTATTTTTAATTGTAGATGCCCATTCTTTCTCTATTAGATAGAGTATGGTTTAACATGTAAAGGAAAGTTGTTTGATTGATTGTTTTAATTCGAATGAGTGTCATGAATTGGTAGGTTTTTTAATTCTTTGTATGCTGAAAGATTCCTGATTTTCCTTATCTTCAGGTTTGCTTCCATTTCCAACCATAATTATGCTTCAAAAGGAGCATCGCGCTCATTTGTATAACTAATTAAATACCTGGTTTTTCTGTCTAAATGTGGTCAGATTGATTGATTATTTAGCTCAACCAGTCAAACTGTGATTTCCCATTTTTAGATGCATAAATCTCAGGATTGCTCGGTTGCATCCAATTAGCAAAATCTTTGTTACTATTATGCAGGATAGATTGAGGATTTTTTTGGTTCATTTGTGAACCCCAACCAAAAGTTGAATGAATGTACCTGCTGTCACTGTTACAGAATTCTACAAGTCAAAAGGTTTTCCAGTTTATGCACAAGCAACGATATAGTTTTGCAGCAAATTGTACGCTTCTACATTTAGGTTTTGATTTGATTACAATGCGTTCAACTACTACTGCGGTATGTTGGTGATGCACGGTGATCTATTAATTGTTGAATTGCCTGAGACTGTTTTATTGATTGATTATGCAAGATAAACAAAATAAGATACCCATAACACCATTAATGTACCAGTATCGGTTACATGGATTATTGCAGATGGGATTTCAAGAAAGACTAATATCAAACGGCTCACTGTGGAGGGACACTGAAGCTAACTTGATCTTTATAATCTTTGACATTGCCATTAGGATTCTCTTTAAACCTTGCTATCCTAAAGTGACGTAGCTCCACTCTTTGTGCTTCTCCACTGAGCACAAGATCAGCCAATATCCTCCCCACAACCGGAGCCATCTTGAACCCATGACCGGAAAACCCACCGGCAACCACCACATCCTCCCCAAATTCCCCACCCAGAAAATCAATCACAAAATCCTTATCCGGGGTCATAGAATACATGCACAATTGAGTAGCTGCAGGGCCATTTGAATCAACCCTACCGGCGAACCTTCCTCGAATCCACTCCTTCAACGAATCCAACAACAGTCCGGGTCCCCACGGCCTCCAATCCGGGTCACACGGGTACCCACCATCCAACGCGATCTTAATCAGCCCTGGGTACTCCAACGACGGCGTGCCGTAAACGTGAGGTTCACCATAGCTTGCAAAACTTGGAAAATCACCGCCGACAGCATAATCAGCTTCATCACCTTTCTTAATCCTCCAATAACATACACTAGTCTCCACAGCTTGAATAGGCAATTCAAGCCCACTAATCTTTTTAACTAACTTTCCCACCCAAGCACCAGCAGTTACCACACATTTTTTACCCCAAAACTCTTCACCGTTACTGGTAACCACAGTAACTCCTCCCTTAGCAGCGTCTTTTACTTTTAGCACAGTTTTTACCTCCATGTTATCTCGAAGCACTGCTCCATTCTTAATTGCCAGTGTCTGAAACATGGACACTGCCTTGGTGGGTTTAATTACACCACCAAGCTCAGTCGCGACACCGACCCAAGTCTCCGGTATCTCAATCCGGCCGGAGTATTTTTCCAGCACTTGGTGGCAGTCGAGAACTTGATGTGGGACCGAATTTTTGTGACAACTGGCAATGACGGAGCGTAGAGACTTGTTTTCAGATGGGCCTATGTCGAAGTGATGGGCTTTGTAGTAGACCTTGTAGCCGATTTCAGATTGAGCTTGTTCCCATAAAAGAGAAGACTCAAGGACCATGGGGTGGTAATAATCTTCTGGGTAAGTAGCTCGAATGGTGCGTGACTCGCCGTGTGAGGAGCCACGGTGGTGCAAGAAATCGAATTGCTCTAGCAGTAGGGTTTTTTGGCCTCGCTTGGCTAGTTGGTAGGCAGCTGAGCTGCCCATGATGCCTGCACCCACCACTATTACATCGAATTTTTCGCCAGAAAATTCCATTATTTTCACTCTCTGTTTCAGCTTCAGACTGGATAGAATGCGAAAAATGGCCGGATGAAATTAGACAAAAAGTAGAAGAATTAGAAAAACAGCTATGGAGTGAAATGACTTGTATCTGTTAGTGTGATGGGTTGGGTACGTTTTAAGGTGGAAACATCACTAAAAGAGACAAATAATGGGTCCGCCTGTAATGCAACTCTGTACCTGATGCAGCCGCTGTTATTATTTTTTTAATTCTGCAGACGTAACTGGTGGCGTAAAACAGGCAAGTGTTAATTGTTAATGGTAATTATCATTTGGCTGCCCTCATTGTAAGTAAATATTTAATTCAAACTAGAACACTACTAAAAGACCCCTCAATTTAAACTGAAAATATAATTGCTTTTTTAAAGAACATGAAATGTACGTAAAATAAACGAAAATTCTATACTAATGTGAATAATATTTAAATATAAGATAATAAAATTGATTATAAATTATCTTTTAATATTATATTATACTATTAATGATATTTTGCATAAAAAATTATCGGAGTATTTTTATTAATAAGTTAGTACAGTCTAAATATTAGACCAATAATGTTTGTATGTTATATAAATATAAAGTATTTAATGTTTGAGATTTTGAAATAATACTCATGAACAATTTCTTATACAAATTAATTCTTACAAACCTTGTGAAATTAATTACTTTATTTATCCTTTCATGCAGTATTATTTCTATAGTTATATTTATTCATTATTTTCAAGTCACAACAATTGCTATAGAAAATTATAATTGATATTTATTTATGTAATATAAATTTGGATGTATTGCTATTAGTGGCATCGTGATTAATGATATTATAACATTAAACTTTATTTTTTATTTTGTTAATAACCATAATTGTTAGCCAATATTAATTTGATTAATCTGAACTCAATTATAATACTTATTATTAGTATTAGGCATTTTATTATTAGAATGTATATATGCTCTATGTATGACATCATTTTTTAATAATAATAGTAATAATAGCAATAAAGGTAGGGTGTGGGAGAGCCAAATATAATTTTTAACTCTTATCTCTCACATGAGTTTGACTGGGCTAGTTAGTTAAACAAATAACTTACAAGTAAAATCAATGTCCTATAATCAGTTATAATTACATTTCTTATTCCCATTGTATTGTAAATAAAGGGAGAAATGAGAAGAAAAACACATTTAGTTTGACGAAAGGATTACAAAACCCTTCACTATTTTTCATACATGATCACGGATATCTCTTTTTGGATAATAATGTCGCTTAACTATAGTGACCTAAATGTTTTTCATCCTCTCACATAATTCTTTGAAGAAAAGATATATATATATATATATATATATATATATATCCTGTGTTATTGTAAAAAGTCTTATTTTTATTTTTAATCTGTTTAAAATTTAATTTTTTCAATTTTTTAGTCAAAAATATAAATTCTTCATATCTTTACTTTTTCTTTAGAAAACTAGCTACTTTTAACAATTGCTCAGTCCTCTCTCTCATGCTCTCAAATCCTCATCGACCTCTAGCTGAGTAGCTGTCATCATTCGAAGCATATGTACCAGGCCAGCTGAAGCCCACGTACACTAAACCTTCACTAGCCATAAGCCGACTAAACTTTCACCAGCCATAAGCCGAGCAATTGCCGTCTGTCTCCGTTCCATCGCCACTAGCTTGTTTATGCCAAATTGAGCTGTCTACTACAAGAGGGATTTATATTCAATCACTTTCTTTTTTTTCTTCAATGACAAGTAATAAATATTTTTATTTATTCAACAACTATGCGTATGAAATTTCATTTCATTTCATTTGTAAGATTTTTTTTTGTAAATTGAAATCTCAAATATTGTCTATTTGATCAAGTGTCTATATCAGATCTCATGTTTCTATTTTATAATAGTTCAAAATTAAATGTTCTCTATAAAATGTTAGAATCATAAGTATTGCTTTGTTTATTTCATTTGTATTAATTTCAATAATTTTACAACTACCAAATGTTGTTTCCTTAATTAGACGTATGTATTTTAGCAGGTGAGAGGATATTTGGTGTGTTGAAAAAGCTTGACTTCAATGGACAAAGGAACAAATGCTTTGGATATAAAGTTTTCTTTTCAAATCTTAAAAGGCATTCAGCTAGTAAAATGGCAAATGGGGGACGATCGAAGATTTTTGTCCTTTCAATTATAGTTGCACATATTCTATGATTGTGGTCCAATATATTTCTGTTTTCCTATTGTACCTGTGGGTGATTGACAACCAGCGTATTTGCCTTGAATCTATATGGAGTTGTGTGTTATATTTTTTAATCTGGTATTGTTGGATCATTAATCTAAAGTCGGACTTATATATGAATAATTATGCATTACAGATTGTCATATAAGATTAAGCCCAATTAAAAGTGATCTATTAAGGTTTACGATATTATGGACTTTAATATATATTAATAGGATGTGGACATTTAATGTGTAGAGACTCAATAGTATTCTAATTCTATGATGGGCAGAATTAGGAATATCCAGTGACAACAGGAAACTGTTGTCTATATAAGTGGTCATGGTCCCTAGGTCACACATCGAAAATTTTTATTCTTTCTGATATCCCATTTTCAGAGAGAGAGAGAGAGCACAGAGAAAACTAAAGGATTCTATAGGAGAACGTGTAAATCTGGAAGGCCAATCACACAACCCTAGAGAGGAATTAAGCGTTATGGATTCAGGTACGCTTTCATAAAATTTATTATTAATTCTTAGTGATATGACATGAATATTCCTAAGTTATAGGTAATAATTTTCACCAAAGGTTTTATTGTCCCAACATTGTGTACCTATGGTATCATTATTAATGTCTTGGTGAATGCAATATAATGATTTTTTTTTTGTATTTAAATGGAAAATATAAATGCTGTCTTTTACGGCCTTTAAGTTTAAATTTTAACCAAATGATCTTGGCTAATGTTTCTATATAAAAGCTTGTGCTCAAATTATAATATGCTGAGACTATGAGTCCTGATTAGTCCTTGGGTTGTTCTTGCATTCCTTTTTTCACAGGCATGTAATGGAATGTCTACCACCATTGGCAATGTTTTTGAGCTTTTACTAAGGTTTCTTTCTTTAGAGTCTGTCCTCATAATTCTAAAATTTCAGTGGATTTTATGCATGATTTTAGTGGCAATTGTTATTTTATTGTTTGATATATTTTATTTCAGGGTCACTTGTCATCCTGCAAGGGAGTAAAAATCTTATTACTCCATTTCTTGTTATTCTCCTCTTTATTTTCCAAAGATTACTTTGTCATTAATTGAAAGCTGACATAAAGGATGGATCAAGTATGCTAGTTGAAAAAAAATTATATTCTGAATATTATTGTTAAAAATTTTCTTTAAAAAATATGTTGTTAGAAATTAGTATGTAGTTTTGTTTTTATTTCGTATTGAAGCATGATTTTTTCTATTCAAAACAAAATTTATTTATTCCTACCCAAGAATTTAGGACATGCATTTGAAATTATGGATATTGTTTGTTTATTTATTTATTCTTTGTAGCCTTGTTTTCTAATATCATTTGCTTTTTCTATTTTGTATACAGACTCTTGAAATCTAGCAACATTTGAAGTCTAGCTTTTGAAGGCAGTAAATTGATTTAGTTTTGCATAAGTTTTATTCGATGTTAAAAGTTTTTAAAATTATTTCCCACAAGCTTGTAAAAAAAATTTTAAACCTGTTCAAATTAATGGAAGTTTTGATTTGATTAATTTTTTTTTTGGTGTTATGGATAAATTAACAGGGCATTATAATTTCATTTGCAAATAGTTGGCTACAAACCATTGAAAACAATAAATTAATTAAACACATTAAAATCATAATCAGAAATGTTGGTGCTATAGTGTTAGATTTTTTTACTACCATATTAGCCATTTTTTGTTTTCTAGAAATGAATTAGACAAGCCACATTCATATGAATAAATATTGTTGTTAGAGAGTTATATTCTCTTATTACCAAATTAGCTGTAAAAAAACTTTTAAAAATAATTTTAGTCAAGTCGGAAAAATTGAAGAACTGATTTTGTAATTGAAAAATTGATTTAATATAATTTATTTTTAAGATAAAAAAAAGTATACTTTGGTGTAACATATCGAAACATCAAAAGCAAGTATAAACAAAATTAAGTTCAAGAAAAAGAAATCTAATCGAGTTAAAATGATAGAAAAATACAAATAGATTAGCATCTATTTTATTAATTTAAAATATTTTGTAAGTTATAACTTATGTTTGTCTTAACTTTTTAAAAGATAAAAATTTTTGAGAAGCATAGTAATTGGCTGCATTCTTATATGGTATTATTGTTTAAGTTACAACAAACTAAGGACATTATTTTAAAAATAAAGAGGAAGATGAAAATAAATTTATAAGGTTATTTTAAACGTAAATAATTAAAATTAATTAAAATGGAGACAAGTGATCCAAAAGAATTAAAATTTTCTTTTTTTTTAATTTAAAATTATCATGATATAAAACTTGAATTTAGACATTTTTTATTTGAAATAGTATTTTATTTTTCAAATTATAAAATTTTCAGAGCAAAATGAGAAATGAGAAATGATAAATGAACAAATGTTTGTGTAGAGGTCAAAAGCTCAAGTATGGATAATCAAATTAATGATTAAAATAATCTCTCAAAATAATGAATAACAATTTTTTTTCAATCTTTTTTTTTGCTTTGAAGTACTAACAAAGCATTTTTGCCAACCTTAGAACTTTGATATAACATATTAATTTTCAGTTCATGGAATGATTGTATAATAAATATATAATTTATTTGATCATAACCATTTGAAAAATAAAATGTTCAAGGTGTATAACAATTGCATGCAAAGCTGTTAAAAATGAATTTTGGATGAAGTCAAAGAAATAATTATTTGAAAAGAAATAGAATGGAAAAAATTTTAAAAGTATTGACAAAAAAATTATTTTCCCAGAAGCTTGTAAAAAATTCTTATAAACAAATGAATGCAAATTTTGATTTGGTTAATTTTTTAGTGCACTAGATAAATTAATAGGGCAGGATAATTTCATTTACAATTTTAGTCATTCTTTCTTGTTATTTATTTATTTACTATCAAAGTTATGAAAAATTAAAGCAATTAGTTTGAAAAGTAAAGAGACAGATGAAAATAAATGCATAAATTTATTTTAAATATAACTAAATACTATTAATTAAAATGATTAAATGAGAATAAATATGTATAAAAATTAAAAGCTTAAGTATATAAACAATCAAGTTCAAAAGATTTCATGAATTAACGAAGATGAAAAAAAATGGATTTATGTTAAGGACACAAAATGTTGAAAATAATAAAGGGTTGCAAAAAAAAAAATTTCAGTATTATGATAAAGGGTTGCAATAAAAAATTTTCAGTATTATGTACCAAATTGATATTTGTTAAAATAATAAGGGGTTAAACATAATTCACCATATTAATTATTTGTTGTTATTTTAAAAAGTAATATTATTATTAGTTGAAAAAAGAACTTGGAACATGTACCTATAGTGTTGGAATATAATGAAAATAATAGGAACATAAAACCATTATAAGGTTTAAAAGAATAGGAACAACTTAATTTAAAAATGAAAATAATTTATTGAAAAGTTGAAAAATTATAATGAAAAGTAGGAATTTATGAAGTAAACTTGGATTATCACCCAAAATATTGGAATACACTTAAAATAATAGGAATATGTAACAAAAAAAATGGAAATAAAGTAGAAATTAATTGACAAAAAGTAGGCATACAAAAATAAACTTGAAATATTTACCAAAAATATTGAAATTTAATGCAAACAGTGGGAATATAGAACAAAAAAATGGTGGGAAAAGGAGTGGACAAGCTTAACCTAAAAGTTAAAATAACTTGATAAGAATTTGATAAATTCAATGAAAAATAGGGATTTGAAAAGTGAACTTAAAACATTCATCCAAATGTTGAAATTCAATAAAAAGTGTAGGAATATAGAACAGTAGAAAAAAAAAAGTTGAAGAAGTTAACCCAGTAGTTGGAATAACTTACAAAAATTTGATGAATTCCAATGAAAAATAGGGATCTTCAAACTAAACTTGAAATATTAACCCAAAATATTGGAATTTAGTTACAAACGTAGGAATATAAAATCAAAAAGTGATGGCAACAATAGTTGAAGAGCTTAACATAAAAGTTGTAGTACTTAATAATAATCTAATAAATTCTAATAGTAAATAGGGATTTGAAAAATGAACTTGAAACATTCATATAAAAATATTAGAATTCAATTAAAAGAGTACGAATATAGAACCAAAAAGTGGTGGAAACAAGAGTTCAAAACCTTAATCTAAAAGTTGAAAAAATTTTTATCAAGAATTTGATAAAGTCTAACAGTAAGGAGGAATCTAAAATATAAACTTGAAACATCCAAGCAAAATGTTGAAATTCAATGAAAAAGTAGGAACATAACACCAATAAATGGTAGCAAAAGGAGTGGAAGCGCTTACCCAAGAGTTGAAACAACTTGACAAGAATTTGATATATTCTATTGAAAAGTAGAGATTTGAAAAATAAACTTAAAACATTCACCCAAATATTGAAATTCAATAAAAAAGAGTAGGAATATAGGACCAAAATTTGGTTAAAAAAAGAGTTAAAGAGGCTAACCCAAAAGTTAGAACAACTTATAAAGAATTTGATCAATTTTAATGAAAAGTAGGAATCTGAAAACAGAACTTAATATATTTACCAAAATGTTGAAATTTAATAAAAAGAACAAAATATAGAACCAATAAATGGTTGGAAAAAGAGTGAAAGAGCATAACCCAGAAGTTGGAACCACCTGACAAGAATTTGATAAATTTGAATGAAAAATAGAGATATGAAAAATAAACTTGAAACATTCACCCAAATGTTAGACTTCAATGAAAAGAGTAGAAATATCGAACCAAAATTTGGTGAGAATAAGAGTTGAAGAGATTAATCTAAAAGTTAGAACAACTTACAAAAAATTTGATAAATTTTAATGGAAAGTAGGAATCTAAAAACAAAAGTTGATATATTTACCCAAATGTTTGAATTTAATAAAAAGAACATAAATATAGAACCAATAAATGATGGGAAAAAAAGTGAAAGAGCATAACCCAGAAGTTGGAACCACTTGATAAGAATTTGATAAATTCAAATGAAAAATAGAGATATAAAAAATAAACTTGAAATATTCACCCAAATGTTCAAATTCAATGAAAAGAGTATGACTATTGTACCAAAATTTGGTGAGAATAAGGGTTGAAGAGATTAACCCAAAGGTTAGAACAACTTATAAGGAATTTGATAAATTTTAATGGAAAGTAGGAATCTTAAAACAAAACTTGATATATTTACCTAAATGTTGGAATTTAATAAAAAGAGCAGAAATATAGAACCAATAAATGGTGGGTAAAAGAGTGGAAGAGCATAACCTAAAAGTTTAAACCACTTGACAAGAATTTGATAAATTCGAATGAAAAATAGAGATATGAAAAATAAACTTGAAAAATTCACCCAAATGTTGGAATTCCAAAAAAAAAGTACGAATATCGAACCAAAATTTGGTGAGAATAAGAGTTGAGGAGATTAACCTAAAGGTTATAACAACTTATAAAGAAATTAATAAATTTTAATGGAAAGTAGGAATCTAAAAATTGAACTTGATATATTTACTCAACATGTTGAAATCCAATATAAAGAGCGGAATATAATACCAAAAAGTGGTGGAAAAATTAGTTGGAACAACTCACCAAAAACTAGATAAAGTTTAATAGAATGTAGAGATATAAAAAGTAAATCTAAAATATTCACTTAAAAAGTTAGAATTTAATGAAAAGAGTGAAAATAGAGCACCAAATACTAGTGGAAAAATGAGTTAAAATAAGTTATCAAAATTTAGATAAATCTTAATGAAAAATAGGAATTTAAAAAGTAAAATTGAAACATGCATTACAAATATTGGAATGTGACAAAATAAGGGAGAATATAGCTCTTTTTTGACATATTTATAATATTTTTATAATTTTTTGTATTATTTATAAATTTAAAATTATTATAATCTTTTGCCTTATTTAATTTACAAATTTATCTTTTTTTTTTCTTTTCTTTCATAATTTTTTCACATTAAAATAAATAAAATTGTAATTTTTATTATATTAACCGGTTAAAAACCGGTTATACCTGTTTTCTTCATGCCGCTGCATGACAGACAGCGAAGCATGGAATGTTGTCACAAATAATATATGAAAATTGCATCAATGCCATTTACAAGAATAAAAGAGCAGTGCCGGAGGGTGATACAGACGAAATATTTTGTACAAATTTTGTGTACCCAACGCGAAGCAAACTGAGGGCACGAAATGAAATGATTTTTTTTTTTGCAATCAATGTTTTAATATCACATGAATTTGTTGTACATTTAAATTTATATTATTCGAGCTCTGCCCATACCATTTTAAATGTGTGCGCTTGCGGTTCAATTTTGTGTATAATTAATTACTGGTCAGGGACTCAGGGGTGCTGCCCTCACAAATAAAAGTATTGTTAGGATAATTTTTTTTTTCAATTATATTGTGTAATTGAGTGAAAGTAAAATCTCTTTGAATATTAATAAAAGAAAAATTTAAACTTTATTTTATAAAATTTAATGTAAATTAATTATATTAATTATCTGATTATAAATATTAGTAATAATATTATGTAATATTAATTATAATTTAAACAATAATATCGTATAACTAAAAAAAAATTATCAGTGAAAAACGAATTTTAGATGTACGCTCGAAGAGAATTTTGGAATGATGAGGTGGGGAGTTTTACCCATCTAAAATTGCAATAATATTCCTTATAACATGAATTTCTTGTGGATAAAACATTCATACGAATGATTAATGAATAAAGGTATAAAGTTTTAATAATAAATTATGAATAAAAGACATGTGAAATAAGATCTTTAGAAGTAGAGAGAGCTTAAGCGATATTGACTTCCTGAAACTCTTTTTCTTCCCAAAGTATTAAGGATTTATATTTAATATTGAGTTAAATTTCTTATAATATTGTGATTAATAACTGTTTAATAAAATAAATAATATGTACATATGTACTTAAATTTTAACTGTCCATTGTTATAAGTACAAGTGCGACATCTCATTTTATGTGGGGGACATGTTCAGAATGGTTTATGGCATTTTACGCAGAAATATGATGAGGGGATGAGGTTATCGCTTATCTGGTTGCTATAATTTCTACTTCTTTGCTCTTAAGTTGGCAGAGAATAATATTTGGTGAATTCCCAATAGTTGGCTTGCTAGCATCATTAGGTAATAGAGCTAGCTCTTCATGCAACGGATTTCAACACAAAAATCTGCAACGTCCCAAACTAGTCCACTCAACCATGTTCTATATATCCACGAATTTACACTTATCTGCTGTCATTACTTATTTGATTTTTTTGATCTCATATTTTTCAAAGAAAGAGAAAATCTTTTGTTATTAAAAAATAAGTTGTCATTAACAAACTTAATAACGTCTTACTATAGATGATTAAGGGTGCATGGAAACATTGTATTAGACAATCTTAATATCAGGAAATTAAAGGAATAACTTTTATGTAACTTTATTTTAATAACCACTCAATTTAATTCCCAAGAAAAATAGAGGACTAAGAATATATTTAAACTTTCTCCACCTTACATTTTAAATAATAATAAAAAAATCAACACTGTTTTGTGGTTCTGTTGTCTTTTTTCACTTTGGCGCCGTGATGCATCTGTTTTGAACTCTTCAAAATGAAAAGTGATCGATACAAACTTGAGTGTCCATGTGAGACATGATGATTACTGTTACTTTTTTATTTCTTTGTTTATTCGTTATATTGTTGGTGAAACACCAACTTTTCGGCGTTATCCCACGCACTAGCTTTCGTCAAGCTTAAAAGAGGACGCAGATTCCATGGAATATTGGAAGCCATTGAACTAAAATCAAAAGTTTATTAATGGAGAGTGCACTTTGTCCCTTCAATCATTTTGATTGTAAAACATGTCTGCGCCACCCCTTTTTAATTTTTAATTTTCTTTCTTTTTAAAATCTAAACTGTCTCTTCAACAAGAATAATTCCTCAGCTCACAACTTGCTGCATTAATCAATCAAATATTGTTAACGATATGTTGGGTGCAAAGAAATGAAAAGAAAAAAGAATAGATAAAAAAAGGAGAACAAAAAGAAATAAGAAAAAAAGAGATAAATTATCAAATAAAACAATGAAATTAAGGTTGATTTTTTTTCTTTACCTAATTTTGTCTCATTCTCTCTCCTTTTCATTTATCTTTTCTTCTCTCATTTTTTCCAACCAAACATAGGCTTAGATAGCATTTATATTTTTGTCTAAAATCTAAATGAGTTTGAATTTTTCTAAAGTTTAAGTAGGTTTGAATATGATTATGTGAATAATATGTTTATTTTTCTTTTTTAATATCTGAATATAAGTGATATTTTGTTTATTTTATAAATAAAAATATCAATATGATTATTTGAATTTTATATCTTTGTAAAGAAAAAAAAAGATTAGATTTAATAGTTTAGGAAATAAGTATATTCTCTGAAAATATTTTTGAAATGTAATCTTTATTTATTGTTTGACATTTTTTCATTATGATAAACATCACAAAAGTTTACTTTTTTTTTTATTCAGATGCAAACATGTGAAAATCATATATAAGTTCGAAAAATAAAAAAGTGAATTTCAAAGATTTCTAAAACTAATAATATTTGAGACTACTGGCGTTTAACAAATAGCTCTTAGATTTAAGCATGCTGTACTTTATTTTTAGCAACATTATAATAGCTATTGAGAATGTAGCACAACATTTTTTGGTTTGTTCTTATTTGTTTTCAACCACAAAATAATTTACCATAAGTTAAATTGTTTATATTTATAATTTCTTTTATGCCTATAGTAGTAATAAAGCCCTTTCAAATAAAAAAAATAGTAATAAAAAAGTAACCAATTCTAAATAATAAGTGGTTATTCATATAATAATTGAGTTTATCCTAGTAAACCACTAATTTATTTTTTTTAAAAAATGAAAATAATTTTTTGTTGACCACAAAATATTTTTTAAAATAAAAAATGAAATAAATACATTCAAATCTATTTATTATTTTCAACTCTAATATATTATTTTAAATTAAAAAATGAAAAACTCTTTTGTCAACCAAAAAGAAATTATCAATTGATAGAAAATAATATCTTAATTATTAATAAGACAAAACCTTACCATTTAGTAAAGTTACCTAATCTCACTTTTTCACTTTCCAGCATTATCTTTCTTCTACTTGTTTTCTTTCTCTTGGTGAAGACTTGTCAATTATTCCGTCCTCTTCATGATTGTCAAGAAGAAATAAGGTTTGAGACTTCTTTTATTCAATCCACAATCTCTCTATTGGAACTTAAATTGGGTTATTCCTTTTTTTTTAATACAAAATTCTTAGTATATAAGTTAAGTTATGGTCCCAAAGAGAAGAAGCTTTTGATTTTGGTCCTGAACAAAGAAGACAACATCCTTGAAATTGAAAAGGTCTCTCTCTCTCTATATATATATATATCTTTCATTCTTTATTGTTTTGTTTGCAAGTAAAATAACAAGAAATGTTGTCTCTTTCACGCTTTGTTAATAATGGGTATTTGTTTGTTTTCTTATTATAAAATAAACAATTTTTTTCTTATTTACTTTTATCTTGACATTTAAACTAATAAATAAAAAAGAAGATATTGAATTTAAAAAATAACAATTATGCAAGGTCTTATGAAACCAAAATACAAAGAGTCCTGTGATAATTAAATACATTAACTAATTTTTTTCATCTCTTGAATATATTACTGTGTAACTTTTTATATGCTTAACTTACTATCTGCTCATATAAAACAAGTTTTAATATCAATAGTTGCTCGAAAATGGATAAAGGATGGATTCACTTATTAAGGTATTATTTTGGCTTTTTTTAAAAAATATTATTTTTATTTTGCCTCTTAAAAAGACAACCAATTTATCTATATAAAATTAGTAAAATTCAAATCACTTTTCAATTTGGTAAAATCTTCATTGTAGAGACATATAGAGGATTATACATTGGGAGCTCGTAACTTTGTCAAATGCCTGTTTGGGAAACTTAGATGTTATAGTATGTCCTTGTAGATATTGTAAGAATTTACAATGCCATCATTTTAATATTGTCTATGAGCACTTGATTATTAAGGGCATGGATCCAACTTATATAAATGGGGTCCTTCATGGGGATAGTTTTACTATAACAATGCAATACATATGTGAGGGGAATAAATACACATCAAATCAATACATAGATTTTGAAACGATAGAAACTTGTAAAATATATAGAGATCAAGTATGTTTTCAAGAAGCAAATGCTATAGAGAATACATGTGTAGGAAGAGAGAAATTTCAAAATTTAGTTAGAGACACTGAGACTTTGTTGTACCCAAGCTATACAAACTACTCTACAAAACTGCAGCTTTATTTAAGCATAAAATTACCCATAGGTTATTTGACAATAGTTTTAATGAAATGCTTCAAATTTTTTGTGATATGTTACCACAAAAAAAATACATTTCCAATTTCTTTTATTCAACTAAAAAACCACTTAGGGCATTTGAACTTGGATACGGAAGATATATGCTCGTATAAATGATTGATGTCTATTTAGAAAAGACTCTGAACATGCAAATGTATGCCGTAAATGTGGTTCTTCTCAGTAGAAAGTTGATGAACGAACTAATAAGATTCATTAAGGAATACCTGCAAAAGTCTTGCATTATTTTCCAATAATACTAAGGCTTAAAAGGATGTTTGGGATCACAAAATTGGTACAACAACTTAGATGACACCAAAGTCATAAAAGGAAAGATGGTAAGATGAGACATCTAGTTAATTCTCTTGCATAGGAGACTATAAATAGAAAATGGCCATCATTTTCATTAAATCTCTGAGATATCAAATTTGGTGTTGCTATTGATGGTTTTAATCCTTTTGGAGATCTTAGCACAAGTTATAGTTGTTGGCATGTAATTTTTTTCATATACAACTTACCTTTATGGCTATGTGATGCAGAGCAGGCAATTGAAAAAGTCCTAATTAGATTGAAATTTGTAATATTTAAGAATGTTTTAATTAACTTGTATTATAGTTTAATTTAGTTTCTTATTTAGAGTTTTATCATTTAGGCATTGCTTATTTGAGTTATACCCCTAATTTATGTATAAGTTTTTTAAAAATAAGTTTTCTAGTCAAGTTAGGATAAGTCGTAGCTGTTATGAATAAGTGTCTTTATAGCTTTACAAGTAGGCCTTGATTATTTGTTATTGATTATTTCTTAAAATAAACTATAGATTTGAGATTAATAATATTCTCATTTTTCAAATCTTAGTGTAAGCTTTTCAGTTTAGTTAGTTGCTTAATTCTTTAGAATCAACGAGTCTTAACTTTTTAGTTTCATGGTACTCTTTTAAATCTATATGAGTTTAGACCATTCATTTATTTCGGTATTCTTAGGAATCAACAGGATATTAAAACTTTAAACTTTTACTACATCAGTTTGATATTAGAGCTGAAAGCTTGGCCTGGTTTTTAATTGTCCTCAACCACCTACCTTTTCTCTTTTTTTTTTTTTTTCATTTCCCTTTATTTAAAAAAAATCAAAAATAAAAAATCAGAAAAAAAAACCCAACAAAACCCGAAGCCACCGCAACAATTGTCATTTTGACAATCAACACCGCCATAACATTTAGAGGAAGTCGGCCACCAAAACCTAACCTTGCATGCCGTTATTTCATCATTGAAATCACCATAATCTACCAAAATCCGTGTGATGTTGCTATTGACTGATCATTGATTTTTGCTGTAATTTAGTCTACACCACCACTATCAATCAACTTCTCTTCACTAGGTTGACTTTTCTCATCATTCCCATCATCGATTGATGAACTGATTGCAAGAAACCGAAACCAACACAAAATCATCGTTGTTATCTTTAATTTTGGGCCAAAACACCACCCTTTCAGACAAAACACCATCAACATTACGTCATCAACCTCAAATCTTCTAGATCCACCCATCCTAATCTAATTTTTCAATCACCGTTGCCAATAACCCCATCTTTTACTTATTTACAGTTTTGACATAATACTTTCTCTTACTTATACTATTGCCCTTTAGTTTTTTGATCTCTTTAAAAAAGCCAAACAAACACACAAAAGAAAAAATTTGACTTATGAAACCACAACATTGTCATGGAGATTTCATCTTCAAAGAAGATGGTTTAGTTAAGATGTTGAAAATTGTGTGTTCGATTGCTCAAGATTTAGAGAAATTTGGAAATAGAAAATCTTTACCCATAAAGCAGACATATAAATTTGATGAAGTTGTTCATGATGATGCAAGTCATAAAGATAATATTATTAAGAAAAACAATGTCTATACTTTCCTTGTCAGTGTTAGTCCATCCAAGGGGAATATTGATTGGCCATTCACATCAACCTCAACTTCTCAAGATCCTATAATTGATTTAGATCAGCTGCCACAATTTGATGACTTTATTGATATTATGGAATGAAAACAAGTAGTTGTTCATACATCTTTTGATCTTGTGGAGCAAGGAAAGGTAGTTATTGATACAATCTATTATTGTTCTTTTGATTTGCCAAAAAAGATAAAGAAAGTCATGATATTTTTCAACAGTTAGTGGATTATGAGAAGAAATCATTTTTCCACAACTATGTTGAAATTCTGCATAAATGCAAAAAGATAATGTTAGAGAAATTATTAATAGAAGAATTTATCTTATGCTATTGGATTGATTAGATAGATATCATTACAAAAGTTGGAAAATTTAAAGTTTGTTGTCTACATCGAAGTTCTATTTTGAAAGTTAATCCTTATACACATGAAGATGTTCTTGAAGGCTACAACAAGAAAAAATTGATGATGAATTTTCTCTATCTTGGTGGGAATGATGTAGAGCACAAAATTGAGGAGTTCCTAATTAGATTGAAATTTATAATATTTAGGAATATTTTAATTAATTTGTATTCTAGTTTAATTTGGTTTCTTATTTAGAGTTTTATTATTTTTTCATTATTTATTTGAATTGTAGGTGTCATATTTCAAAAGACACTAAAACATACCACGTGTCTATCTTATCAAATAAAAAAAAGCTATTCCGGAGAAACAACACCAAAGCTATATGTTGAGTACTAGAAAGTGTGTATTTATAATGGAGAAAATCATCATTTTACACTCCAAGTCTCACTAACATCCCTATTTTTATGTCTTTAAGTCCCTTGTAATTTAATTATGTATGTTTTATTTTAATTAAGTATTTTATGTATTTTAGGGGATATCATGGTCATTTCACAATAAACGAGAGATCAGATGGAAAAACGGACAGCACTTTTGAACTCAGGACAGTCGAAAACCTTAGGAGGAGCATAAAAAGAAAAATGGTACTGTTCACATATCACGGTCTTTTTTCGCATACTGATGCGGTTAATATATACTGATCTTGTACATGACATTTACTTCACGGACCTTTGTTCACCATCGTATCTTGACGCGTGGACGCACTGTACGATGACGTGGCACTGTACGATGACGTGGCGGCATTTGATTGGACGAATGATGTGGCATTGACCGCTTATGTGGCATTGACTGATGATGTGGCGTTGACTGATGACGTGTCACGAGCTTATTGGACCAAAAATGTTGACCGGTGACGTGGTAGAATCTTAGTGGACGGAAAAAAACGTGTGTACGGTACATGCATATACACAGAATAAGAGCCCTGATGATGTGTTCCATCCAATAGGAACTTGCCACGTGGCGCAATCCTGAGCGTCCAAATTGTTTTAATCCGATGGCCATGATTTACTCAGTTTATCTATAAAAAGGGGGCTCCCCCCCCTAATGTGACACCCCTGAATCTATTTTTGGACTCCATTCTCTCTAATTCCATCTCCATCTTGTATTTTCTACGTATTTTAATAAAATTCCCATTTTACCCCTAGTTCAAATATGAGTGGCTAATTTCCTTTCAAGCTTGGGTTGAAGGTGAAGTCTCAACATGCTCCATGGGCTTAATTTGGTAAATTTACTTTTCCTTCCCCTTTAATTTATGTGGTTGTTTTGACTTTTCGTAGACAGATAGTAATAATCTTGTGCGGATATCTACTGGAATAACCGCCTCCCTGCAAGCGAGGTTATTCTTATTTGGCACGGGAAGCCCTTAAGACCATATCTATTAAAGTGTGGTTCATGATGAGTGGAAGTTCCCCTTCATGATTTAATTGGTACTAATAATGAATATTAAGCCGGTATGATACGTGTTGAGGCAGATCCTGGAGATCCAAGCATTTTATTTTAATAGTTTATTTCAATAGCTTTAATTCAAATTAATACATTGCCTACATAATTGTCATTATAAATCCAACCACCAACTCGTAAAATTAATTCTACACATAATTAAAATCCACCTCCTGGTGATCGACACTCGTCACCATTAATCTATTCTACAATAGATTCGTGACACTGAGTTGATAAAATTTCTTGCACAACAAGTTTTTGGCGCGTTCTTGGGGAGGTAAGTATTTTAATTTGTAGAATTTTTTTCTTCTTTATTTATTTATTTTATTTGTTTCCTTGTAATTTTTTATTATTATTAAAAAAAGAAAAAAAAAGTGAATTAAATTTTGAAGTAGGTATTATTTTCTTTTCTTTACTTCTCTTCTTTAAATTTCTGTAATTTAATTTTCATGTTATTTTTTTTTTTGTGAAATCGGCAGGTTTAACCGCCTCTTAATTTATTTTAATTTGTTTCACGTATTTTCTTTTCTATATATAGCACTTGAGTTGTTTTTCATAAAAAATTGTAGAATAGTAATAAGGTTAGTATTGTAATTTCTCCCTCTTCTTTATCTTTATTAATTTTGTTATCATTGTTTTTCTTATTTGCATGCATGGTCGTAGGTCACAATTACCAAATCTTGAGCCTATAGATTTTGAATTAGAAAAAACACTTCGCACACACAAGCACATTACAATTAAAAATAAATTTGAAATGGATTTGCAACCAGCACCACAAGAGAGGCCATTTAAGGACTACTTCAGTCCCTTAGCTAACTTGAGCACATCATGCATAAGATACCCAAATGTAGGCTGCTAGGAGTTTTGAATTAAAACCTAGTGTGCTAAATTGTCTCCCAACATTCTATGGCCTAGAAAATGAAGATCCATATAATCATCCGAATGATTTTAAATGCTATTTTTCAAACTTTTAAATATGAGAATTTTTCGGATGATGATGTTAAGCTTAGATTATTTCCATTTTCTTTAAAGGATAGAGCTCTCGTTCATGGTTCAATACATTGCTTTCTAATAGCATTACATCATGGGAACAAATGGTAACAAAATTTTTGAATAAATATTTCCCAAGACATAAAACCAATCTTTATTCGCAGGAAATTTCGGGAGTTTACCCAAAGAGAAGACGAGCAATTTTTCGAAGCATGGGAGCGATTCAATGGGCTACTCCTAAAGTGTCCACATCATGGTTATGAGAAATGGCACCAATGCCAATACTTTTTGGAGGGATTATTGCCGAATGTGCAAGAATGACTAATGGCAACAAGTGGAGGAGAGCTAATGTCAAAAAGTGCATCAGAGATTTGGGATTTCTTCCAAATGACAAGCGGATAATTCCCAACAACGAGTCGTTCACTCAGAGTCTTGGAAGAGTTAAGGGAGTGAATGAGGTTCACATTGGCGAGTCAAGTTCAGAAATTAAAGAAGTCAAAGACATAGTTGAAGGTCTTTCCCGTCAAATAGCATCGTTAACAGCTGCTAAATTAATAGAACCACATGACCAGGACTCATACTCAGATCAAGCCAATGCCATAGGTGTAATGGGAAAGCCATCAACCTACAACCCCTACTCCAACACATATAATCCTGGATGGAGAGACCACCCCAATTTTTCATGGTCTCAAGGATTCCAACAGAATGGACCAGCAGCTCCAGCTCCACCAATGCAACCAATTCCTCAAAATCCTCAAGCCTCTCAACCACCATTTAAACCATATAATCAGAACCCAAACCATTCTCAGCCTAGACCATGGGAGGATGCATTTCAGAATTTCAAGAATCTTATTCACTCCAAAATCGACCAACAAAACCGCACCATTGATGAACTACGAAATGAGATGAGAGCGGGTTTCAACTCACAAACCCAATCAATTTCAAACCTTGAGAAAATGGTGAGACAACTTGCTTCGTCAGTTCAGACCTTGGCAATGACTGTTGAGAAAGGTAAATTCCCAAGTCAACCAGTGCCTAATCCTAAAGGAGTGCATGAAGTAAGTACCAGTTCACCTTAGCAGTATGGAGAGGTCAAAGCCGTCATGACCTTGCGAAAAGGAAAAGAAGTCGACAACAAAGTGGAGATGCTTCTGTCAAAAACAACTCAAATTGTACCGGTAAATGAAGAAGACTCATCATCAGAGGAGAAAGAAGAAACCAACCCACGAGAATACATTCCAAAAGCTCCATTTCCCCAGAGGTTAGCTAAAGCAAAAAAGGGAAAATCTACAAGTGAGATTTTTGAAATCTTTAAACAGGTAAGTGTTAACATCCCTTTCTTGATCTTTATAAAACAAGTGCCATCTTATGCCAAGTTTCTTAAAGACCTTTGTCTAAAAAAGAAACATTCATGTTCAAAAGAAGGCCTTTTTAACAAAAATGTGAGTTCTATACTCCAACACAAACTTCCTCTAAAATACAAAGATCCGGGCTCCCCACTATCTCATGTAGTATAGGGAACCACACAATTGAGAATGCTTTGTTGGACTTAGGAGCTAGTGTAAATCATTGCCTTACTCGGATTTGTGAAACTTGGGTGGGAGAATTACACCCAACTCCAGGTGGTGTTACAACTTGCAGACGGTCCATGAAAAACCTCGTGGTATTGTGGAGGACGTCTTATACAGGTAGATAAGTTTTATTTTCCTGTTGATTTCATTGTAATTGACACTTAACCAGTCTAGGATTGAGGAAAGCGGATCCCCATTATCCTAGGGACGACCTTTCTTGGCAACTCGCGATGCTCACATTCAATGCGACGAATCGAAATATGCAGTTGTCTTTTGGCAATATGACGATGGAACTAAATATCTTCAACATTGCCAAACAACCTCCCAATGCAGATGATGAAATTGTTGATGTGGATTTAATCGAAGAATTAATTGATAATACTTTTCTTTCAAATCTTAGTGATGACCCTTTACAAACATGTTTAACTCACTTTGGTTTGAATTTTGATATTGACAGATCAATAGATGAGGTTAACGCCTTACTTGATTCAGCACCATCCATGGACATTAACAAATGGAAGTCAAGAGTGGAACAACTAGCACCATCAGAAACTGAGTCCATCATTAGAATCACCACCAAAACTTGAGCATTGTGCATCTTACCGGGCGTGAAGAAATTCAACTTTGACATGCAAAGAAGCTAACTTAGAAAGAAAATCACAACCTAGCGAACTTGAAGAAAGTCGTAATGATGTATACAAAAATGCCAAGATTTACAAACAATGAATGAAAGTCTTTCATGACGAGCAAATTATGAGAAAATCTTTCACACCAGGTCGAAAAGTACTTTTATTCAATTCTCGCCCTTTATTCTCGTGTAAGTTCGCTATCGATGGACTGGTCCCTTTATAGTCCACACTGTTTTTTCATATGAAGCAGTTAAAATTAAGGATCCAAAGAACGGTGTAATTTTTAAAGTTAATGGTCAAAGATTGAAGCCATATCTAGAGTACCAACCACGTGAAAAAAGGCACCGAAATAGATTTGAGTGACCCACCAAATTTAAATTGAGACTTTTTCTTATTTATTTCTTCTTTTCGGTGATTTAAATTTGTGTGAAAGTGTGTTTATTTAATCATTCAATTTTCTTTTATCACTTTTAATTATGTATGCCTCAATTAGACAGTTCCTCTTGAACATTCTCAGACAACTTCAACGTGTACAATCTCATCTGAGAAGCCAGATACGATTTTGTAAAACGCATCGTATTTGGAAGCTACAACCTCCAGAGTTGGTATCCCACGTTGAAGATCTAGAAAGACAACTCAAAGAAATTGAGGGAGGTATCAACAAAACCCAAATCGAACTTGAGGAAAACTCAATAAGAGGACAATTGTGAGATTATTATTTTTCTTTTCTTTTCTTTTCTTTTCTTTTCTTTTCTTTTTTGTGTGTTCTCTAGTTTGTTACCCCGGTTAAGTGGCGGATAACGGTACTCCGTGACAATCAAAGTCGGTTATTTTAGTTTCCCATAATAACTAATATTCTGAGAAGAAGGTATGGACATAAACATGATTCTAGCAAAGCTTCACAAGCGATTTCCTTCACTTCCTCAGAATGCCCTCCTTACGATCTATAAAGCTCGGTCCGAACGCATGCGATTGCTTATGAGAAATAACGTCCCTGCTGACATCCGTTGGTTAATCGAGGCTAAAGTACGTTTAGCAGTGTGCCAGGATGAAATGCGATAAAAATCCTTGTTCTTTCGGAATGATGTCTGATAATAGGGAAGATAAGATTCAATTCATTAAGGATGGCTTGAATAAAGAGTCATTGGATGATATCCTTCTGTCTCTTGAAACGCATCCCAGTGGATACGTACAAAACAAAGAATTCTCCGATTATGGCCATTATTTCGAAAAGAACGTGTCCGATATAGTCTTGGGAATCGACTATAAACGACCACATTTGCCGCTTTATAAGAAAACCGGATGGGAAGCCTATCCTCGACCCATGTAGGGCGTTGCCGCTTTACGGACGTAAAACCAGAGGAAGATGTGAGACTCAAGCACAACTACATGTTAATATCCTTTTACTGTTGTTTTATTTCACTGTTGTTTTATCAATTGCATTATTGTCTTTAATAATTGAGTGCTTTTTCTTTTACTATTTCCTTTTTGACTCTCGAGCCATATGCTTTACGCGTTAATTGACATAGACATGCTACCTCCTATACAGCTGTAAATCATTGTCACAAAGATCCTTGATATATGATCATTTTCTTTTAGACTCACAAATTATTTTTGAGAAGCATACCAATGGCAGTTACTCCCAATAAACAATTCAAGAACATTTGTGTGCTCTCTGGATTTAACTATGGCAAACATAAAGAGTTCGTTGAGGCGACCATCGATCTTGGTCAACGATACAGAGAAAGAAATTTGCATCCGGTTTATGGAGGAGGTGACCGGGGTTATCAAAACTAGTCTCGTTTTTATCTCGAGAGGAGCCAAGTGTTAGGCATCATCCCAAGCCTCAAACCGTTGGCCTCGAGATCTTGCAACTCTGAGGCACTAATCACATTAAGATCTTGGGCCCATCCGAACATTCATCGAAACCCATCGGTTTGTTAAATGTCAATAACTTTTATGATGGCTTCATCGCATTTCTTAACCATGCAATAAAAATCATTTCATCCCTTTCACAAATGAAAAAATCTTTATTTGTGCTCATACTTTGCTAACGAGTTAATTGATGCATTACAAGCTTATGACTGAGCCGCATCCCAAGACCCCTTTGTCTTTGGAATGGCCAACTAATGATGGTAACAATGTCCGTAATAAGAAGTGCAAATTAGATTTAACTCTCAGCTTGTAAATAATTTCTTCTGTGATACAGAACTCAGGAGATGTCTTCTATACCCTATTTTCTTTCAAACATTGAGGACAATGTTACGTTCAAGTTGGGGGAGGGAATAGTTGACAATTGTGGAATATCTCAATCTTAGTGTAGTTTTTATTAATTTTTGTTTTAGAAACTAACTGTGGTTAAATTTTTTGAGTCGAAGATGGCTGAATATGGAGTGCAGTGACTCTAGAAACGCATCTTTTTATTAAAAAAAAAATAAAAAAAGGCATTTTGTGTGATCTTTTCATAATTAGATGACATGATAACTTTCAAATTTTAGTATTTGTATTATCTTTGGTCTTTAGTTATGTTACACCATGTTTGTTACTCTACATGTTGATGTTGGAGACAAATATAAGTTGCTTGAAAGAATGCACATGTCATAGGAATTTCCAAGTGAGTTTTTGAGCCTGTCATTTTTCTTGGAGAGTAACCCTTTTTGCCCATTCTTCATTCAGCTTAGCAGTTTATTGCTTTATACATTATCTTCAAAAAAAAAAAAAAAAAGTGTATGTTGCCACATCTGAAGATCTATCTAACTAGTAGATATGGAAGATTATTTAGAACCTTAAAAGATGACAGAAAGGCCATCTTTGGTCCGTTTGAGCCTTTCTAGCCAACCCTATTAATATGTATCCATAGTTAACCCCTTTGAGCCTTAAAAAAAAAAAAAATAATAATAAAGTAAAAATAAAGACTTTTTCTTTGGCAACCTATTATCTTGTCCCACTCCAATGTGGAGTATCACCTTATATTTTGTATTTCTCACCACCCATTTATGTTTGAAAATAGAGATAATTTTGCATTAAAAAAAAAAAGGTGCTAAAAAAAAAAAGAGAAAAAGAAACAAAAGAAAAAAAATGTTTACAAATAAAAAAAAAAATCAAGTGAAAAGCACCTTACAATCTCCAAAGTTCTCTATTTTTTAAAACATATATTTTGTTTTTCCTATTATCCTTTCTTTGTTAGCCACGTCCCTAGCCTACGTTACGTCCTAATAAAAGTCCTTGATTTTAGGGAACTATAGTCTGAAATGGAAACTAGTTATATGGGTTGAAAAGATGTGGTAATGCATACTAAAAAAAAATATAAATAAAAAAAAAAAAATAAAAAAAAAAATGATGAATGTATTGGTTTGATTAGCATTTTTGAATTAAAATCGTACTATTTCTAAGCTGAGGGCATATTTCTATCACCTTGGTGAGAGTGTGTGATATTACTTTTTTATTATTTTCACTCAAATTACCATTCACTGGAGTGATTATTTTTGGGTTTAATTTCTTTGTGAGCGTATTACTACTACCAGTGAGATTTTAGGGTTTGCATGTCATTTTTAAAAGTGACTCGATTACTAAAGTTGTGACAAAGTTTCTAAACTGATTCATGTGGAGAATTGATGTGGGAATGATATTTCTTTAGACTGTAGATAATGCTTATACTTTTATTTGATTGTTATCATTAGTATGATTGAATAAATACCACAATATAAAAAAAAAAAAATATTTGTTTCAGTTTTGTTTTCGCTTAAATTGCTAGGGACTAGCAACAAGCTGGTTGGGGGGTGTGTTGAGTACTAGAAAGTGTGTATTTATAATGGAGAAAATCATCATTTTACACTCCAAGTCTCACTAACATCCCTATTTTTATGTCTTTAAGTCCCTTGTAATTTAATTATGTATGTTTTATTTTAATTAAGTATTTTATGTATTTTAGGGGATATCATGGTCATTTCACAATAAACGAGAGATCAGATGGAAAAACGGACAGCACTTTTGAACTCGGAATGGACGGTCGAAAACCTTAGGAGGAGCGTAAAAAGAAAAATGGTCTTTACACATATACTGATCGTTCACACATACATACGATCTGATTTAATATATACGATCGCATACATGACATCGCTTCACTTCAGACTGCTCACCAGTTCAGATCATGTACTGTATGCTGACGTGGCACTGTACGATGACGTGGCACTATACGATGACGTGGCGGCATTTGATTGGACGAATGATGTGGCATTGACTGATGATGTGGCGTTGACTGATGACGTGTCACGAGCTTATTGGACCAAAAATGTTGACCGGTGACGTGGTAGAATCTTAGTGGACGGAAAAAAACGTGTGTACGGTACATGCATATACACAGAATAAGAGCCCTGATGATGTGTTCCATCCAATAGGAACTTGCCACGTGGCGCAATCCTGAGCGTCCAAATTGTTTTAATCCGATGGCCATGATTTACTCAGTTTATCTATAAAAAGGGGGCTCCCCCCCCTAATGTGACACCCCTGAATCTATTTTTGGACTCCATTCTCTCTAATTCCATCTCCATCTTGTATTTTCTACGTATTTTAATAAAATTCCCATTTTACCCCTAGTTCAAATATGAGTGGCTAATTTCCTTTCAAGCTTGGGTTGAAGGTGAAGTCTCAACATGCTCCATGGGCTTAATTTGGTAAATTTACTTTTCCTTCCCCTTTAATTTATGTGGTTGTTTTGACTTTTCGTGACAGGATAGTAATAATCTTGTCGGATATCTACTGGAATAACCGCCTCCTGTGCAAGGTTATTACTTATTTGGCACGGAAGCCCTTAAGCACCATATCTATTAAAGTGTGGTTCATGATGAGTGGAAGTTCCCCTTCATGATTTAATTGGTACTAATAATGAATATTAAGCGATGGTACGTTTGAGGCATCCTGGAGATCCAAGCATTTTATTTTAATAGTTTATTTCAATAGCTTTAATTCAAATTAATACATTGCCTACATAATTGTCATTATAAATCCAACCACCAACTCAGAAAATTAATTCTACACATAATTAAAATCCACCTCCTCGTGGGATCGACACTCGTCATCATTAATCTATTCTAAAATAGATTCGTGCACTTGCGAGTTCAATAAAATTTGCACAACACTATACTAGAGCACCCAAGCTATTCCGGAGCACCCAAGATATTCTGGAGAAATAACACCCAAGCTATTCTGGGGCAGTAACATTAAAACTATTCCGGAGGAATAACACCTAAGGAGGAATTTCTCCAGAGCTCATAAAGATGGTTAGAAGTGGAAATTAATTCCGTATTCCATCAGTTCAAGAAACCACGCCCAAGGTCATAAGAGAGCACATAGGTACGGAATAAATGACGTAGGTCCAGAATAAATATGTTTATTTCCCTATGATAAAATTCACATCTACGTGCACAATAAATTGGGGGTGACACGTGTCATTGGGGAGAAAGTCCAAGGCAAAATTCTAAACTCATGTCATCCACCATCTATAAATAGAGATCTTCTTCTTAAAAAAAGGGGGACCCTTGAAATCAAAAGAAAAAACACTGTTCATAACTAAAAAAAGGAGAAATCAACATTGTCTTCTTCATTTTTTCTCCTTTTAAATCTTAATCATACACTGACTTGGGCGTCGGAGTGCCTTTTTCAGGTACCCACCTCACCGGATCCAAGATCAGCGCGCGTTACAAGCTCTTCATAAAATCAAAATACGTGTGAAGGTAATTTCCAGCACTTTCATAAGTAGTGCTCCTAATTTGGGTATAAGTGTTGTTAAAATAAGTTTTCTAATCAAATTAGGATAAGTTGCAGCTATTATAAATACTTTACAAGTAGGCCATGATTATTTGTTATTTGATTATTTCTTGGAATAAACTATAGATTTGAGTTTAATAATCTTCTTAGTTTTTAAAGCCCTAGGTGAGTTTTTAAGCTTCGTTAATTCTCGGTATTTTGTGAAATTAAAGAGTTTTAACCCCGTAGGTTCACAGTATTTTTTTTTTAAATCAATGTGAATTTAAACTGTTCCTTTATTCCTGTAATATTAAAAATCAGTGCAATATTAGACATAAAGTTTACTGTTGACTTTACTAATCCCTGAGCCAAAATAGCCAAGTAATGACATAGAGGTTTATGTGGCACCACTTGTAAAAGATTTGGATGAGTTGTGAGCAAATAGAGTTAAGGTGTATAATGCTGTGGAGAAATCAACATTTAATTTAAAAGCAATCTTAATGTGGACAATCAATAATTTTTCAGCTTATGCAAATATGTCAAGATCGTCTATAAAGAAAAGTTGGCATGTCCTATATGTCGTACAAACATATATTCAAAGTAGTTACCGCACAATAGGAAACATGTATACATAGGTCATAGATGGTCTCTTCCACATAAACATAGTTTCCAAAATAAGTGCAAATAGTTCAATAGGCATATTGAAGATAAAGGTAAGCCTAAATTGTTTACTGGTGAAGATATATATAAAGAAGTTAAAGATATTGTAGATAATTAGGGAAAAGAAAGCAACAAAAAGAAAGCAGAGCACAAGTAAATCTCTATTCTGGAAACGAAGTTTATATTTTTTGAATTGCCATACTGAAAAATAAGTTATCATTAAATTTGTTCTATGATAAATCTTTATTGTTTTACTTTCTAGATTAAAATCCAAAATCCTAATGAACTTTGCTTTTTAATTTTTACAAGAGTTGGTTTTACGTCACAACTTGGATGTAATGCATATTGAAAAGAACATTTGTGATAGCATAATTGGTAAACTTTTGAACATGAAAGGTAAGTCTAAAGATGGTCTTAATCTCGTCTAGACCTAATGCACTTGGACATTAAGAAGGATTTACATCCTAAAAAAGAGGAGAATTTTTATTGCTTACTAGTTGCTTCACATGCACTTTCTAAGGAAGAAAAAGAACTTTTTTGCAAGTGGCTTGCTGATATAAAGCTACCTAATGGTTATTATGGTTCAAACATTACCAATTGTGTTTCAATGAAAGAGCACAAGATAATTAGCCTAAAGTCTAATGATTGCCATATTTTAATGCAAAAACATTTACCTATAGCTTTGAGAGGAATTTTACCAGAAAGTCTAAGAAAATCAATTCTTTATTTGTGTGCCTTTTTCAAATAATTATGTAGTAGAGTTTTAGATGGAAATAGATTAGAAAAACTAGAAGAAGAAGTGGTTAAGACTCTGTGCATGTTGGAGAGATTCTTTCCATTGTCATTCTTTGATATTATGGTTCATTTAACTATTCATAGTGGATGTCAAGCTTGCTTATATGGACCTGTACAACATTATTGGAAGTATCCTACTGAAAGTTAATTATTTAGCTTTACAGTTTATTAATCATTAAAATAGAATTAATTATAAATCATTAATCTAGCCCACTTTTTGTCCTAGGTATATGAAAATCCTAAAATGATATGTTAGAAATTGTGCACAACCTAAAGGGTGTATAGTTGAGCAGTACCTTGCGAAAGAGTATACAATGTTTTGTGGCAAGTATGTTCAAAAGGTTGCTCAAATAGGATCCTAACGTGGATGCAATGAGGAATTTGAGAAGAAATTGTTGTTAGAAAGGAATCCAATATTAGGGCCAAATTAATAACTCTTTTAATGAGATTTAAAGACTGCCCATTGTTATATACTATTCAACAATTTAGAAGTCCAACCTTGTATGGAGTACGCTTTTTTGTCATATTTGTTACTAATATTTTAAATTAATATTTAATAGTTAGATTTAATATTTTTATCTTTATTTCCAGACAGCATTTTGAAGAATTAAAAGGCTCGGATAGATGATTTGGAAAGAATGAAAAATTGCTATAAAAGAAACATGTGGAAACGTTTAATGTGAGGTTACATGAAAAAGTTATCAAATATTTATTTTAAATTATTTTGGAACAAAATATTTTATAATTATTTAACTTATTCTAGCAATTCTTATTGTTTTAACATATTAAGGTTATGTAGAATCATAATAATGTGTTAAATATTTTGAAATGGCTTTCATGTAGACCAAGAGTACAATCAATGTTATATTTTGGATTTGTAATAAACGGCCTTCAATTTCACATGAATGTCTCGAGATCTCCATCACGCATGTAATCACCAGTCACTAGTGTATTAGAGTTGCTAATGTTAGAGTGTCTTGGTTTCCTTGTAATTTTCTTCCACAACCTCTTCAATGTCTGCATCGTGCTTTGCACACCAATCTTACAACTTTGATATATCCTTTTCCATAGGATCATAATTACATAGCGTGTCAAAATCAAGAGATAGGGTTATAAACTTTTTAGTCCCTTGTATATGGCCATTTTTTAGGGCCTTCCCCAAAGTTTTTGCAAACCAATTATTTCTTCCATCTGAACTTAAAAATACTATTTTCGCATTCCATCCAACCTTTATCTAAGTATTATTCACACCTTTTTATCAAATATTAATATAAAATTTAAAATTTTTGCAATAACATGTATACAAAGTAGCACTTAGAAGGCTATTAACAATAAATTGAACATTAGGATAATATCACCCATTCTTTTTTCTCCTACCTCTAATCCAAGCTGCATGCCTATCTATTTGATCTTCACTAAGACTAGTTTTAGCACTTTGAAAAATTAAAGTTTGGCAATAAATTAGAAGCCCCCTCAAGCTATACATAATGCAAACAAGCATATATATTTCAGAACCTATTGTAACAATCAAATGCAAGCAATCAAAATATAAAAATACTTATAATTTCTTCCAATAATCCAACATATCCTTTTCAACTTAAACAATGGTTATACTTGTTACTAGGATGCATTTTTTGTTTCTCCTTCCTTATTTTCTATGATAAATCACATACCAATACCAAAGCAAAGTTATACTCAATTGTTGGTATTATATAGCATTCAACTAAAATTTTGGGTGATAAAGTATTGAATAAGATATAATTTATGTACTTTAAACTTATCATTAAAACAATCTTTGATGAATGAGTCCCAATAGCCTTGTTTTATGTAGTAATATTGCAAAGAAGGTTGTTGCAACTTTATACGATCATTCTTATTTGGCGAAATGTACCTATTAGTCAAAGTGTGCTTAAAATTCCTGAACGACTTTCCAATAAATTGCAGCACTTGCTTCTTTCTTCATTCATGAATGAGAAATCACTTCTAAATAATAACTTTTTTACAAGGTTTATTGTATGAATAGAAAGTAGATAAACAAGGTTATAGTATTAAGAAGTTAACAAACAAACAGATTTTATACCTGAACAAATGACCACAACTCTTCTTTATATTTATCTGACACTAATCTCTAATCCTTAAAGATGATTAGAATAGAAACACGAGCCAACACTCCAAGGAAAGTGGATAGTGCAGTGGCCTCTAGTCTAACAAGAACACCATATCTATTGTATCTCACAACAATTTTCCTATTTTCTGTCCTCGAATTCTTATTATCATGATTATGAGTCAAACATTTTTTTGATGATAAATCTTTTGAAAATTTATCATCTTCAATTATAGGTTTTGCATCCTCATCATCCTCAAAATGTGATGGAGAACAAATTAAATCATTAAAATCATCATCTTCTTTTAGTACTTGATCATCTTCATAGGAGTAACCCAGCTTCTCTTCATCACTGATAGGTTCATCATCCAAATCCATTGTATTATAATTGAAAATAAATAGCAAATTTAATATCAGCTGGGTTATTAAAAGAGCCAAGAAAAAATTAGAGTATTAGCTAACAAATGCCAAAAATAGAATGTAAAATGCAGATTAATTACAAGTAAAATAATAATTATAGTTCAGTATATAATACCTTTTAACTTTAGCCACATGCAATTACATTCTACTAATATCCTAAAATGTTAATCTTGTCATTGTTCAATTTCAATGGCCTCAACATCCTCACGTACATAATCTACTTGATTGTTGTCATTATATACATCAATTCTAGTTATTCTTTGTAATTCTTTAGTGAAAGGAACGTGCTCCTTCATACTATACACATCCACATCATTTCTAAAATTAGGAATATCTCTAAAAGGCATGAAACAAACAACTAACCATTTTTTAATCAACTAAATCAGTGGCATAAAATACTTGTTTGGCTTGTGAAGCCAAAATAAAAGGATCAGACTTATGGCCTATTCAATGGAGGTCCATCAGCGTGAAGCCAAGCTCATCAACTTTTACACCACCCCTATTTTTGACCCAATCATAATTGAATAAAGTTATTTTAAACATATGGTAGTTGTTGTGTAAATTTTATTGAACTCGCAAATGCACGAATTTATTGTAGAATAGATCAACAGTGACGAGTGTAGATCCCATGAGGAGGTGAATTTTAATGACGTGTAAAATTAATTTTCTAAGTGGGTGGTTGGATTTATAATGAAAGTGGCGTAGACTATCTTATGATTTAAATTAGAGCGGCGGAAACAAACTATTAAAATAAAATGCTTGGATCTTTAGATTTGTACTCAACATGTACTATGGGCTTAACATTCCTTATAAGTGCTAATTAAATCATGAAGGGGAATTTTCCACTACTCATGAACCTCACTTTAATTAATATGGTGTTAAGTGTTTATCGTGCTAAATAGTAATAACCTTGCACTAGAAAGACGGTTGTATCGTACAATATTTAAACAAGATTATTATTATCTGTCGATGAAAAGTCAAAACATCCATAAAAATCAGAGAGGAAGAAAAAGTAAATTTACCAAATTAAGTCCATGAAACATATTGAGACTTCACCTTTAACCCAAGCTTGAAAAAAAATTAGCTACTCATAATTAAACTAAGAGTAAAATGGGAATTTATTAAAATACATAGAAAATACAAGATAGAGAAGGAATTTTAGAAAATAGAGTTCAAAAATGGATTCAGGGGTGTCAAACTAAGGGGGGAGCTCTCTATTTATAGATACAATGAGTAAATTATAGCTATCAAATTAAAACAATTTGGGAGTTTAGGATTGCGATACGTAGCAAGTTCTGATTGGATAGAACACATCATCAGGGCTGTCATTCCGTGTATATGCATGTATCGTACAAACATTTTTTCGGTCCACTAACATACTGTCACGTCATTGGTAAACGCCGCATAAGCATTCTAGTCTAATAGGATCATGACACATCATCAGTCAATGCAACATAAGCAATCAATACCATATCATTCGTCCAATCAAATGCTGCCACGTCATCGTACAGTATATGTGAACAATGCCATTTTTCTTTTTAGGCTTCTTCTAAGGTTTTCAACTGTCATGAATTTAAAATTGCTGTCTGTTTTACTATTTGATCTCTCGTTCATTGTGAAATGACCATGATGCCCCCTAGAATACATAAAATACTTAATTAAAATAAAACATACATAATTAAATCACAAAAGACTTAAAAACATAAAAGTAGGGATGTTAGTGAGACTTGAAGTGTAAAATGATAATTTTTTCCTTTATAAATACACACTTTCTAACATTCAACAGTAGTCAAGTTGCCAAATCTCATCAATTACTCCATAATAGGTCATATCACCAATTTTAGGATTTTTTTCCTATGATGTGGCTATTTGTATTTTTTTTGCAATAACAGTCACACTATAATTTTGGGTCACTCTGCTCTCATCACATTTTCGTGTTAGAAATTGAAAATCATTTATGTGATAACCAATGTACTTAGCACATATGGGCGAGGTCCTCGGGCTAACCATCATAATGTATTTAATAAATTTTCATTATCATCCATCAGATTGGAGACTTAACATGTTATAATAAATTTTATGAGTTTGATAAATGAATTCTTTGATAAAAAAAAATTCCAATCAGTGCACGGATTTTTTTTTAGATTGACCTTTTATGATAACTAATCGATAAAAGAGCGATTACGTTGTTTTTTCAACCATTTTTGGTTGTTTGTTTTGTGTGGAAACTAACCTTGTAAGTACTCTATATGCTCACTAACAAAAAGTAAAAAAATAAAACTTTAGAACTAATAATGTTGAAAATAAATGAATGTTCAATGAAATCATGAATTTTAGGTACAAATACCTAATGAGAGTCTGAACTTCTTCAGCATTTTGCAACACGTACAAATAAGCTTGAGATAAAAACTTATATTCAACAAGAACATATTTCCCACCACTTATGGGCATTTGAATTGATGAGTTTTCCATATGTCCAAGTGGATTCTTAATCGTTTGCATTTTGGATAAGTACTTAGCACAAAAGTCAAGAGCTTCTTAAGTAATATAATACTCTGCAATGCTCCCTTCAAGTTGATAATAGTTACGAACATATTCTTTAAGTGTTTTCATATTCCTCTCAAATAGATTCATCCATTTTAGATAAAATGGATTACAAAGTCTTACTTCATAGACAACATGGATTGTGAAGTGAACTATTATGTCAAAAAAGGAAGGTGGAAAGTATTTTTCCAATAAACATAATGTCACCATTATGTCATTTTCCATTTAATCTAGTTTACTGACATCAATCATCGTAGCACATATGGAATTAAAGAAAAAAACAAAATCTGATTATTGCAAGACACATATAGTCAAGTAATGTTGTTTATAATGCAACAACAAGAAGCTATGGCATAAGCACATGACAATCATGTGATTTCAGACCCTGCAGCTTGCATTCCTTTGAAGATACCAGATTTTTTATATTTGAATAATAGCCATCAGGAACGTTAATGTTTCTTAAACATTCAAAGAACCTTTTCTTCTCCTTTCTAGTTAAGATATAAGAAATTAAATGAAGTTTAATATGATTTTTATCTGAGAAATCAGGTACCAATTTGTCTCTAATTTTTAATGGTCCAAGATCCATTCTTGATTTAAGGCCATCCTTTGTTTTCCTAGAATATTCAACAATGTGTCATAGATGCTTTCATACACATTTTTTTCAATGTGCATAACATCTAATTGATGTCGAGCAAACAAGTATATCTAATACCCTAAATCAAAGAATATTGACATCTTCTTCCAACAATTACTTGTATTACTATCATTAATACTTTTTCGCTTCTTGCTTTTTCCTTTTCCCCATTTGTTGTTGATACTTTTAACTTGTTCACATACATCATGGCCTGTCAATAGTTTAGATATGTCTTGTTCTTCCACCTTATTGTTGAAGGCTTATTCTTGGAATTGCAATTCATGTTTCTTAGGAAGAAAACACTTATGGCCCATGTATGCATTTTTTTTACTATGTGACAATCTGCAAGGAGTTATGTCTTCCCTATAAATTGGACAAGCATAATACCATTTTCTCATGCACCTAGACAAATTTCCATAAGCTAGAAAGTCATTGATCGTCCATAGTAAGGTAGCTCGCATGTTGAAGAATTCTTTTCGATAGGCATCATATACCTTAATACCAACATCCGATAAAGACTGTAAGTCCTCAATTAATGGTGTTGGGAACATGCCAATGTCATTCCCTGGTTGTTGTAGTATGAAAATCAACAGTGATAACATCATGAATTTCTTTTCATATACAACCACGGAGGAAGATTATAAATTACAAAGACAACTAGCTAATAACTGTATGTACTACTTAAGGAGCTATATGGATTGATTCCGTCAGCTGAAAGAGCAAGATGAAGATTTCTAGATTCAAATGCAAAGAAAAACCATTTATCATCCACTAACTCCCAAGCTGGTGAGTCAGTTGGATGTTGAAGCTTGCCATCAACTGCTCTTTCATTTGCATGCCAAGTTAAGTCCTTGGTAGTTTTTGGTGATTAGAACAACCACTTTAATCTAAGAATTAGTAGGAAATACCATAAAACTTTTGCGAGAACCCTTTTCCTATATTTTTCCTTATAACCATCTTTTTTCTGCTACTGCGATACTCTACAGGTAGGACATTGAGAAAGGTTCTCATATTCCTTTCTATACAGTATACAATCATTTGAGTAAGCATGTATTTTTTCATACTGCAAGCCCAAGGCAGGCATAGTTTTTTTTTTTTTTGCCTTATATGTAGACCTAGGTAATGTATTGTTCTCTTGTAACATGTCAACGAGGAGACTCAATAAATCTGAAAAACTAGTATTGGACCACCTATATTTCCCCTTTAAGTTGTATAACTTAACTAATGCACCTAATCTAGTATATTTTTAGGAACTTGGGTACAAAGGTTTCTTAGCATCTTCTAATAAGGATTTAAAGGCCTTAAGATCATCATCAAAATGCTTGTAAGCATCATGAATCATGTTTACAACCTCACCCTGATTAACAATGTTTTGTGGGTCAACTTAGTCACCTATATCCATTTTTGTTACGTTAAGTTCAATTTCCCTATGCCAAGTCAAAATAGTATAACTATTACCAAAGCACTTGAAAAATAAATGGTCTTTAACTGTCCTAAAAAGGTAAAATGTAAGGTTTTTACATTTGATGCAAAGATACCTTATAAAATCTCCATTATCAGAATTTTCAATTGCAAAATCTATGAACATATCCACACCAACAATATATTCCGTAAACAATCTATCACATGCTATCCAAGACTTTTCCATTGTATAAACCAAAAACAGATCCTGATACAAAAATAAAAAAATGTAATAAAATATTAGGAAAAAACAAGCAAAATGAAAAAATATATGCAAAATTTTATAGTTTTTCAAAGTCCTAGTTTTACTAATATAAAAACAATAGCCACTAATTTATAAATAACTTAAATTACAATGAAGGCAGCCTTATCAACACTCATTATTATCATAGAATCATAGAATAAAACTTCATTCTAAAATTTCTATTTATATTAATATAACAAAACCAAATATGCTACTGATCGTGTTATGTACATATGATCAATATTTCATTTTGGCTACTAATCATGTATATATTTAATTTTTTATGATCAATATTTAATTTTACATGCATAAAAACAAAATAGGCTTTACTTTTGTTAGTTTACTGAAATAGGCAACGCAAGAAAAATCACATAAAAAATAGACATATAGTAATCAAACAACCAAAAAAGTAGTATTATATATTTCCAGAAAAGCAGTCATATATCTATTTAGCTTAAATGCCTTTCTTTAGTCGAGTATTCTACAACCACTTGTCTTTAATTTGAAGAATATATAAACCCGACAGAAATTGGACATTAATGCTTTTTTTTTTAACTTTACAATATAAAAATCGAAAACACACAAATATTAATCAATTTAGGGGACCCATGTGTGTCAAAAACGGAGTACATACAGGCCCTCATTGCAGCTTTAACTATTTGAAAAAATAACCAGGACCACAAATACAATAAACAAACAAGGTCCACCATTTAATATATATATATATATATATATGTGTGTGTGTGTGTGTGTGTGTGTGTGTGTGTGTGTGTGTGTGTGTGTGTGTGTGTGTGTGTGTGTGTGTGTGTGTGTGTGTGTGGGTTTGGGGACCACAAACAAAACTATTGTAATAAAGAATATATACCAACCAATTGTTTTCTTTATCACACCATCAAATACATAAAAAGACAACTCAATAAACTTTTGTGAAGTCTAGTGCACATAAAGACAATTCGAAACTTTACACACAATCCATGCAAAATTAGAATCACACGCAATTCAGGACTTAACACACAATATGTGAAGTCAATATAATACTCATAGTGATTACAAATTAGAGCTTTACAAAGTCAAAATCAAGAAACAACAATTAAATTAATTACTTAAATCATCCCAATTAGATAGACAAATTAGAAATAATTAAAATCACAACCACAATTTCACGTGTAGCACTTAAAATCATTTAAATTTAAAATGCAAGAATGTGAATGCACTCACAATACATCATAACATCAACATGAACAAGCTATCTTCAAAGCTCATAGCAATTTAGATATTAATCAACCACAACAACGATAATCATAATTATTACATAATTGTACCTTTTTTTTTAAGAGCAAAGAAATATAGATAGTACCACCCATAGAGTCAAAGGATGCAAACTTGAAGATATTTTAATTTCACTCTTGCAGCAATAAAAACTAAAAGCTTTTTCTGTAATAATAGTGGCCTCAACTCTATCACCGTATCTTTAATTGTAACAACTACATAAGAAGAATTAGAACCTAAAAAATTTAAAAGAAAAATAGATAAAGAACTAGGACCATTACCAAACATTAAAAATAACTATTTAGGGAACCACTAAATCTATATATATTTTCGCGGCTAAAATTTAATTAGGTTCCATTAGAATAACACCACATCTAAAAACCATCACATTACCACTTAAAATTAGCCTAGGATTTAACATTGCAAATTAAAAAATTGAGTAAGGCTTTTGATTAACTTACTTTTTCTCCTTCTTCTCTTTCTTCTAATAACAATTGGTGTTTTGAATGAGGGGCTATTGAGTGATGGCTAATGAGTGTGAGTGCAAAATGCATGGCAGTTGAAGAGCTTTTATAAATCTGTAATGGGTGCTTGGTGGTTGTGATGGGCTTTGTTCAATTGATTTTCTTCAGTTGGGTGATTAGGTTTTCATGAATTGAGTGAAAAATAGGGTGTAGCAGAGCATGGTGCTTCTTCGGTGCTTGAGAGGGTGGAGAAGTGTTGAAACAGTGTTTTCAAAGCAAAATGATTGAGTTTTGCCTTTTTAAAAAAAATTAAATAATTAAATTTAAAAGGGCTTTCACTTGTTCCAACACTTAGCAAATTTTGCCAAAGTGTTGGAATGTTCTTTCCAAAACAAACGACTGTGTTTTTTTTTAATTATTAGTTAACAATGGCAATCCTGCAAATAAATTAAGTTATACATTAAAGAAATATTTTTAAATAATTAAAAATAAAAAAAATATTTAAAATTTTATAAATAAATCAATTACATGTTTAAAATAAATAATTTTTAAATAATTCATTTTAGTCCATGATGAGTATGTGTCATGTAGATTAAATAATTTAAATAGCATGCCGTTTTAAATTTTTAAAAATTTAAATTAATCAACCATGAAATTTATTTATGATCAGTTTATGCCTGTTATCTATTGGTCACAAATACATCATGAAAGCATGATATATGTTATATATCATGAAAATGTCATTATTGCATGATATTCTCGTGACATATCCATATATATCATAAAAAATTTGTCATAGATCAGTGCTTTTTTAGTAGTGTTAAGGATGCCATGAGAGTTGATAGATCTAGCTCTGATACCCAGTTGAAGTCTGAGAAAGTGTTCAGTAACTGAGAAAATCAGAGCAAATGAAAGCAAATGTAGAGAGAAAATTTAGGCAGAATTTTGTGAATATGAAATTGAGAATTACTTTGCTTTTGCCCATTACAAATGTATTTATATAATGTTCTTGAATATTCTAGAATCAACATGCATGAGCTGAGCACTCGTGAGCTTAGCTACTTGCACTAACTAATCACTAACAAACGACAAGCAATATAACTAACAGTGCCGGTTGAGCTATGTAAGCAGCTGTAACTAATCTTGCATAACAAACTTGATTAGTAACTGAAGGTGCTGGAAATTACCTTCACACGCATTTTGATTTTGTAGAGAGCTTGTAACGCGCGCTGATCTTGGATCCGGCGGGGTAGGTACCTGAAAAGGCACTCCGACGCCCAAGTCAGTATGTGATTGAGATTTGAAAGGAGAAAAAATGAAGAAGACAAGGTTGAGTTCTCCCTTTTTTCGTTATGAACAGTGTTCTTTCTTTTGATTCTAAGTGTTCCCTTTTTCTTAAGAAGAAGATCTCTATTTATAGATGATGGGTGACATGGGTTTAGGGTTTTCCTTGGACTTTCTCTTTAACGACACGTGTCACCCCCAATTTGTTGTGCACATGGATGTGAATTTTATCATAGGGAAATAAACATATTTATTCCGGACCTATGTTATTTATTCCAGACCTTTGTCATTTATTCCATACCTATGTGCTTTTTTATGACCTTGGGTGTGGTTTCTTGGACTGATGGATTACGGAACTAATTCCCATTTCTAACAATCTTTATGAGCTCCGGAGGAATTTCTCCTTAGGTGTTATTCTTCTGGAATAGTTTTAATGTTACTTTCCTGAAACAACTTGGGTGTTACTGCCCCGGAATAGCCTGGGTGTTATTTTTTCAGAATATCTTGGGTGCTCCGGAATAGTTTGGGTGCTCCAAAATAGCTTAGGTATTGTTTCTCCAGAATATCTTTTTTTTTTTTATTTGATAAGATAGACACGTGGCATGTTTTAGTGCCTTTTAAAATATGACACCTACAGTAACTAATAAGTGGCTATTCAATTTTAACATAAGGACATTCTTCAATCTGAATGAAGTGGTTTTAGAGTTGGAATATTCTTGGTCTGATAAGAATAGGATTCGTACTCATCGTTGTCGATGTCTTAGTAAATTCATTTCGAAGATTCTTAATGTTAAGGAGCTCTTATCATGTACATCTATTATGGTAAGACTCATATTTTCTTTTCATAGAATTTGTTTTTAACATTCGGGTCTCTAAGATTTTTGATACCCTTTTAATTCATATGGTTTTAAAACAGTAATTACCAAAAAAAAAATTTGTTAAAAACTAGTTCGGAAGTGTGGCGTTACTCTAAACTATTATTCTTTTAATACAAAGATAAAATAAGGTGCTAAAAATTAATCAAGAACCCAGATGATGAAAGTGCCATTCTCCTTATTTATATAGGTTCTTGGTGTGTGCTAACTAGCTCATGCAATAATAACTTGGCATTTTATTTTATTTTATTTTTTGGTGGAGATTCTCAAATCTAATAGATTTGCACGGGTCAATTGGCCAATGTCTAATCTCAAACGATTTTATGCTCGCATCGAATGATCTTAGATTGATGGCTTGTCATGATTGGCATGATTGGCCAATGTTCGTCAATCTCAAACGTTTGCACATTGATCTTTATGCTCGGCATCAGAATGATCTTAGATTGATGGCTTGTCTACTCTAACACTCTCCAATTTAGATTTGCACGGGTCATGATTGGCCAATGTTCGTCAATCTCAAACGTTTGCACATTGATCTTTATGCTCGGCATCAGAATGATCTTAGATTGATGACTTGTCTACTCCAGAACTCTCCAATTTTATTTTTTTTTAAAGGAAAGGGGATGGGCAAGCCTAAATCAATTTTTAGCCTCCTCCCCACTCTCAAGGCTCGAACCCAAATCCACACAAGTGAGGGGCGATAGATTGTACTATCAACCAACTCGAGTACGCCCTTGGGGGCACTCCAGCACTCTCCCATTAATCCCTTACGTTAATATTTATTCATTTGTCAGGTTTTCCTAATGAAATGGAGGCAGAGTTGTTCCCATCTTTCCCAAATTTAAAGCGGATCAGAGTTGATAATTTTTTAATTTCAAGGGCGAAATTAATATTGTGCGCCTCCTCCTTTAAAAGCACAAGTCTTGGAAAAGTTCACTCTTCAATTCAAAAGAAATTGGCTTTATTTTAGGCCATTACTGTGTGGAAAGATGATATTAAATTACCCAAGACTATCATCTGGGTGCGTATTTGATTTTATCTGTAATTAAGTTCAACTTATCTACTATCAAAATAGTTAAATTTTTATTGAGTTGTTTCGTCTACAATGTTTTCATGGTCTTTTTACTCTTCTACAATAATTATGTCTTAATTTTCATTCTTTGATCCAATTTTCAGTCTCATTACCATAGAAAAATGGGCATATTTACTATTTGGATTCTAAGTTAATTTATTTTTAATCACCCAACTTTACTATGGAAGGACGACCGTCACTCTATATCATACAATTTTATTTTATTTTATTTTTGACCAAAAAATAATCAGATTAATCAAAATGTGCTTGAGGGTCACTTGAGATCAACCTTAAAACCTTTCCTCGAGAAGTGAAGCAATGGAGACCTCGAGCTCTTACATTAGTAGAAGTTTAATCAAAGACCATGTCAAGTGTCAAAGAGGAAAAGTCTGAAATATCTCAACTGCCGAGATTTCAGCGATTTGAGACCAGAGACTTCAAACTTTGCATCTCCGATTGATCATAAAAACTTAAAGAAAATTCAGAAAAGAGCAAGCATCACTTGTTCTCTCTACAGTCCAAGTTTCTCTCATTTTTAAAAATTCACCAAAGGACTTGCTTCATCTTTCTGTTGCATCCTATCGGAAACGTAGAATCTAATTTAAGTGCATGTACTCTCCCTTTTCCATTATTTTCCTCCCCTCTTATCTCTTCCAACTAAACATATACTTAATTTTTTTTTTTGAAAAAATCGTAAAAGGACTTCTTTCTCCTTCACCATGCATCGTTCTCTTAGATTCTAATGAAAACTTAGGATCTAACTTGAGTGTCGAACAGTAGGCTTAAAATCCAGTCCGTCAAAGGCATGGAGGACTTCTATGAATAAGGATACCGTTCCACAGAAATATGAATATAATTGTTTTCCCACAACAGGTTCCTAGCTAGCAATTTTTTACGAGGCTTGCCCTCCGATTTATCGTAGTTAAAGTCCGTTTCGAATATATACTCTCCGAAATTCCATGCGAAGATTAAAAATATGCCTTACAAGATTAGATCAAGAGTAATGATATTTGAATATCTTAATTTATTTATTTTTAAAGTAGAGTTGAAGAGGTAAATTGGATGTTAAATATCACATAACCGAGGGAATGGCCCATCATGCGCCTTTGCTTGGGCCTAAATCTCTGCCCATCCTAGTCACAGACAGGTACAAATATAGGTCGTGTCGTGCTTGTGGATACGGTTGAATCTAAGTCCAATAGCAACCTAGCCCACTGGCCACTCTACTTCAAATAAAAGTATTAAACGAGTGAAACGTTTTATATTAGAATTCTTGAGACAATTATATCAGAGAATGTATCTATTGGATCAAGATCCTCTGATGATTTTCTTTCAAACAAAATTCATTGCGGTTAATAAATTAAAGAATAAAAGTAGTTAAATCCTTGTAATTCACTAACACTGAAAGACAGTGACACATACCCTTAAAATCTCAAGAGAACTCATATCAGAAAAGTTTCTTAATCCGTATCTAATTAGTATTTATCTGTCTTATTATTAATAGTTTAGGTTTTGACAGAATACGGGATGTTGAGGTGGAAGAGGCAAGCATGTTCATTTTTTTTCAGATATATACGAGTAAGATGTTACATATGAAGTATTATTAGTATTATTATTTGTATTATAATGATGAAGTAGAGAATGAAGAGTGACAACATTGAGAAATACAAGAATTTGAATGATCATGAGAATGTCGATAGATTAAGCTCTCTGCCTGATGGGATTCTTCGTGAAATCTTCTCCTTTCTTAATACAAAAGATGTGTTTAGAACGAGCATTTTGTCAAAGGAGTTACAAAAGTTCAAACCAACAAAACCAGCGTTTTGCTAGATTATTATTACCATCCTGCTTATTCACTTGCCGTTCTTTGGTGTAACTCACACTGAATCTTTGTAATGTTATATTGCCTCGTTATTTTGGCTTTCCGAGGTTGACGATTTTGAATCTATTCGAAAAGGAAATCAAGAGAATTTGACAAGTTTGGCCAGTTCTTCATCGGAAGCAGGAGATCCTTAGAGCCAGGAGAATTATACTCTTCTCTTTGTGTTCCTACACGCTCAAAGCAGATCAAAGTGGTTCCTTTTGGGAAGGGAGAAGCAAGTTGAGCTTGTGAGTTTCTTCCTATCAAATGCAAAGGTCTTGAAGAGTACGATTGTTGAGTTTTATGGAACTGTAGAAAAGGATCCGAGTTTGTTACCATCAGGAATTATTAAGCCTTCCCGGAATATCTACAAATGTTCTGTTTGACATTTCTTATGAAAACTCATGTCTACGATATAATTCCGTTGTTAAAATTTACATTGACTGCTGATTTCATATTTTTGATGTTTTAATTCCAAAGACTTGGATGCTTTTAGAAATATTGCAGATAGAAATAGAAGGCAAAGCACACGCCCGAAGGAGAAAATGAATAAAAAATTAATCATGTCCTAATTCTGAAAGCACAGGAAAAACAAATTTTGCTAGAGGTTTGTGTGGTTCCAGATCTTCGGCAAAAACACAATAAAAGACCAGAGAGTGAATGCAAAGCAAGTGACGGGGAAATCCTAATAATGATATTGTGAATGTCCAGCCAATCCAATCGACATAGGATCCAAGAAGTTGATGATGAAGCAGACAGGGCAGATCACAACAAACTGCCATGTCTAGTACTCAAGAAGCTTTAGTGCAGGATGATTCAAACGAGCCATGCGAGATGGTAATAAATGATAAGATAATAATGCAGATATCAGACCAGATATTTTAGCCAATGGATTGGCTAGGAGCCTATCAACAAAATCAATTACAATTGATGCCCCTCTCATAATAACAAGAAATGCAATGGCTTATGAACAAGATTTAGCATAACATAAAGCATCTGTACTTATCAACTTCATTAGGTAAGCTAATGGCATTCAACATGGAAACCATTTCAAATTAATGTCAAAGACAATCAATGCCTTAATTCCCAGGGACATTTCAATAAATCCAATCTTCCTTATTCTTTCTATCTCATCTGGCAATATTCTTTTGCTTATTGTTATACTCAGTCAATCAAACAGACATTAGAGTCAATAGCATCGATATGTGCCATAAGAATGAAGTTTAACTGTCCCTCCATCCTTTTTAATGTTGTTAATTTTTATAAAGGCCAAGTTGTTTCCATATATACATAACTACTAGCTTGTTAAGAACTAAGAAGAAATTTGTAAACTTTAGCACTCAAAACTTTAAGATTTTCATTGAAACTCAAAATCAATAAGTCCACATGTGAAGGGAAGTGATCAAATGCGAGCAGGATATGAAGGATTGCGCGTACCAATAACATTGAAGAGGTTGTTAAAGCTGTGAATTATTATGTTATCGCTAGTTCTTGTTATCTGCTTAATTAGCTTAGTTTCTAAAAGGTTCTTAATTGAATTACAGTACTCATACAAATTTCCGCCAGAGTACAATAAAAGAATGTCATCTTATCTTATTTAAGTAAATTGCATTATCTGTTTCACCAACAAAATTTCGGCAAAAAATTATAGAATTGAAGAAAAATTTATCTTATTTATGATTACGTTGGAGCTTCTAAATGAATTAGTCCCCAATAACATGAAGCCACTAACAGTGGAAACCCTCGTAACTAATTGGTGAAGAAGGAAGGCTAGCTTAAAAGAAGTCATTCATTGGCGAGGAAGACTGATCTCTTTTACACAAGGTCGAGAAGTCAACTACCTGACCTTCACTGGTAGTTCAGCAAGCAACCAAACCAAGGCAACGAAGCCGTATGAGTTCCAGCCTATCCATCCGCTTTCAAGCAGTCGTATCAGTCTTTCAAGTGGTGAAGATCAATTCCTTTTCATCCCCAGCGAGCTCCGTTCTGAGAGCAGATTTCAACTCTCAGCATGACTCTTTGTCCAGGCGGCGAAGAAGCAAGGAAGTCGAATCAAGGTAGTTCACTTGCTTACTTGTTAAAGTAAGGCAGAGGCTGTTCCGCTGTCTTGATTTTCTTAGAACAACCGAACAAGTTATGGATTGATTCAATCAAGAAGTCCCTTGTGTGGCATTAATTTTGTTTTTAATTATACCCCAAGTCTCTTGCATTAGAAGTAATAAAAAGAATTTGCCTAAAATTAAAATAATCAATTAAAAAAAAGGAGGGTTGCTGTAGTTAGTGATAAAAATACCATATTTAGCATGGTGTGACCATGGATATTTTAGTTCAAATCCTAGAAAATTATCTTTTATTATTAGTATATGTAACAGAAAAGTTAAAATCGCCCGAATGAATAGGTAGAATAACTAAATTGTCCAAGGTTACAATAACTAAATTGCCCAAATCCCAAATCATTATTCAATTTGGCTCTTTTATTATAAATTGTATTGCAAATTAAGCATGCATCCTAAATGATATATCATTTAGAGTTTGCGAAAGTCTATCACCTACTCAATAAATTAATGATAGTAAAATTCCTTAAGATGCCATTCGGTATTTCAAGCACATTCACTTGTAGTACATGCAAATTGAATATAGAATAGCTAAAAGAAAGTAATATTAAAACAAATGTGAAGTAATTCTTTTTCAATAAAATGTGCAATACTTTTTGTGTGTAAATTAAGATCGAGCTACAAACACGTGAACATATCACTCTAATTTCATTGCTACGTTTAAAGCCTTTTGTGTTGAAAAAGTAAAAATAAGTGCTCTAAGGTTTGAACTCAAGATTAGGATCTTCTGTTGATCTAACCATTTTTAAGTCTTTAAGAATCATCTGCTGTGTCTTTTAGTGGTAGTGTGTGGGTATAATTTAATATTTTTTTTAATTAACCACCAATTTTGACTTGAAATTTTACTCAGACGTGATCCTATCACGCGGTGGGAAACAATATTAAACAATAATCAACACATGAGACATGGTTTAGGCGTGATTTGGTGCGAAAGAACGCAAATGATAATTAAAATATGTGCATTATGCACGTTGATCTTATCTTTCTAATTAGTGATTTCTTCATTTAATTAAATCATTAGCAATCTTACGAAGACGTTACATATTATTTTCTTCTGAAGGTTACGACAAGTTTTTTATGTAAAATAGTGAGATTACAATGAAAGTTAAGACAATTTTGTATTTTGTCTTCATTTGCCGTTTGGTTTCTCTAAGGTGGGCTTTATTCTTTAGATGTAAGTTTGATTGAAATTTGAATTTATCTTAATGAAATATAGACAAATTACTCTAAATAGATTCTTCAACCGATTTGAATAAATATTTGGATTCATGTTTTTTTTTTTTTTCACGTGGATGAAGCATTTGAAAAATATTACTTTTATATCTTCATCTTTATGTCTTAAAATACAAAATTGTCATCATTTGGATTCAACTGATGTGTTTATGATGAATTCAACTAGAATTCGCTTGGGCTTAGATTAATATTACTACAGCACAGCCTATAATTTGGAGGAAGATAACAGCTTTACCCAAAATCTAGTGAAAGAGAAATCAACTCCCATCTACCTACATATATAATTAAAAAGAGAAGAAAAATCTAGACAGAAAACCCAAGTTCCCAAATTGAATTTGAGAACTTTGAACCAGTGGAGGTAGGAGTCCACTCACCATCCTTATGCAGATCTAGAGCTAAATTTTTTTTTTTTAAAAAAAGAAAGAATTCACTTAATTTTATGTAGATAATTTTAACAAGTTTTCAGTGTTAAGTTTACTAAAACACATAAACAACAAATTAATTATTGGGGGATCAATGATCGTCAAGCTCCAATGAACGTTGTGCCTATTCTCAGTAAATAAATAAATGACCGTCGCGTCTAAATCTTATCGTGTCCCTTAGAACAGCCAAAAATTTTATTGTGGTAGCTGCTATAAACTAATGAATAGCAAAAACTAGCTGTTATAAATTTTAGTGTGGTAGCTGTTATAAATTAATGAACTCGATATCAAATTTTATTGGGTTGTTGTGGTAGCTGTTATAAATTAATGAATACCAAAAATTAACTAACAGTGTAGTGTTCCCTTTTCTTTTTCTTTTTGATTTTTTAACATCCATATCCAGTAGGATAATTAACCATTCGTCATTGTTGATGCACTAACGTTACTTGTGTGATCAGTTATAATGTAAATGAATAACATATTTGGTACTTTTAGATGAAAAGCAAAATATATAATTTTTTTCTGGTTGGATACGAGAAAAATATATAATTAAAATGGTTTAGTCAGGCACAATTTTGATATTTACAAGACTAGACAATAGGACAATCTTTAATTTATCTTTAAAAGTGTGAAAACCTTGATTTATGCTCCATTTTCGTTAAAAAGATGATAGTAAATTAATAGCATGTTGATAATATATTTTTTCTTTTTATCTTTTAAAGAGTAAGTAAGGTTTTTTTTTTTTTTTGAATTCTGTATACAGAGATTGTTACAATTAATATTTACAATTAAACTATGCATTGGGACACTCCCCGCTATATATTTAGCTACTGAAGTGCTGCCCAAACACTTTTTAAACCCTCTCAAATATTCGAGGGCTGCCTACTCCACTCACATTGCTGCCTACTCTACTCACATTTCGTAAGGCCATATATTTATATACTGAAGTACTGCCCAAACACTTTTTAAACCTTCTCAAATATTCGAGTGCTGCCTACTCCACTCACATTTCGTAAGGGAGAGACTACCTCTACTCAATTAAATCCACTCACATTTCGTAAGGGAGAGACTACCTCTACTCAATTAAATGATAATTGAGGGAGACTGAAATTAACATCCATAATGCTTTTATAGAGGCTCGAACCCTTGCTCTCACAATTGTAAGTGCAAGGGCTCTCCCATTAGACCAAAGGCCCATTGGTAATAGTAAGTAAGGTTTAATAGATGTTTTCACACTTTTATAAGATAAATTGAAGATTATCATTCTAACACATGGGATAAATTAAGGGCCCATCAGTATTGTTTTTCCATTGGTGCTTTCATGAAACAAAAATGTGGCTAAAAATGCTATTTTTAATTTTATTTTTTTAATTTAAGATCAGTATCATTTTCAAAAATAATCTTGAAAATGAGAAAAAGTAAAACACATTCGGTAGGAATATTTTTAAAAAAATTATTATTGAAATAATTTCCATAAACTTGATATTAAGTAACGTATAATTATTTTTATGATTTAATTAGTTTGATTATTTTAATCTTAAGAATAAGCTAGGTGATGATCTTGTTAATTCTTTTGTTGTTGATAAACTCAATATATTTGATTTAGTTAATAAATAAAAACATAAAAATTATAATGACTATAAAAAGAAAAGACTATTGTGATGGAAATTTATTTTTTGGTATTATGATGATGATGATGATGATGATGATGATTTTTTTCCTTGTTATTGATTTTTCTAGAAATAATAATCATAATAATAGAGTTGTGGTTGGTATTATCATCATCATCATCACCACCATCATCATTATCATCTTAAGAGATGGTAGAAGAAAATTGTTTATTTTAAAACTTAATACTGTATTAAGAAACAAGAAAAATAAGAAAAGTTTATTTTGTTATTTCTTTTGTTAAACATGTACAAAGAATTTTATATTTTCAAAAATATTTTTAAAAAGATCCATCGAACATGTGTTTGATGTTTTCAAAATTTAAAAAACAAAAAACAAGATTTGAAAACAATACCAACATGAATAATTAGTTGGTGATTCTCTTTCAAATTTAAAATTAATTATTGTTGTTAATAATTACCATCAACAAATCCTTATCACGATATAAGTATCATGACAACAAAAGTTTTTGTTCATTGTAATCTATTATCAAAGTTTCGAGATTTAGAATTTTGAACATGGATATAGAAGCTTTATTGCCTGTGATAGTTATATAATTTCACAATGATTCAAATAATACCATACTTGAGTCAATTGGACACCGGCGATTGGTGGTGGTGGATAAGTGTCACCACCGTGAATTATGATGGCCGAATGCTTTCGCTGGGCTTGTGGCCTTATGCCAAGCCATGGTAGCAACATGGGCATGCTTGTGGGCGAGCATGAAAGCAGGGTAAGTCTTACACATGGGCTAGGGCATGCAGCAAGCGTATGTTGTGAGACAAGCGTGGAGAGCTTGAGACAATGCGTGCAAGGATGTGCCTAGATCATATGCCTAGAAATGAGGGCAAAGGAAGTGGATAGTGGTGGTTACTCATCAAGAGAGATGGGCAGCAGCAATTACACTCTATAATATCCTTGTTACTAGGCTAAGTGGGCAGTGGTTGCTTGATTCAAGGGGGAGTGGAGATGTGCTTCCACACAACACGTTTAATGGTGCCTAGACTTTGAGAGAATGGATTGAGGTAACGCAAGAGCAGTGCACCACCTTGCTTTAACAAATGGGAGTGTCATTTACAAACTTGTATATATATATATAGTGATGGGAATATATGTTTTGAGAGATTTGGTTTTTGGTAAAGAGAGTGGTGTCTTTGAACATACAAAACCATGTGCTATTTGTATTCTCTTATTATTTGCGGAAATAGAAAAATTGGGGGTTGGGGCATCCATAAAAAGCCTATTAGTGTGTGCTCTTCTTGCTTGTTTATTGTTCTTTGTATGTTGGTGAAATAACTTTCTGGCATAACCTCTAGTGCGAGTCTTTGCGTGCTTGCTGGTTTATTTGCTTCCGCTAGTGTTGTTGAGTGGCTTACTAAGCAGAGACTTAGCGCCATCACGGGGTTGTCACACATACTTTGAGAAAAACCCGGTGACAATGGGCCCGCAACATTGGTTAACTAACATGCCAATACAAATGAAACGTGAGGAGGAGATTGAACATGGTTTTTGAATAATTTTGTTTTCTTTTAAGTTATTTTGAAACAAAGCAGGCAGAACTAAATGGGTAATTTCTTTTAAACTAAGTTGGGGAGGGAACAAAAAAAGAGACAGAGAGAGAGAATTAAAATAATCTTCTGAAAAGCAGTAATCCGAGTGAAGCAAATATGAAGAGCCTAAAAGCGACATACAGCGTATGATGAAATCTCTCTGGCTCTTTACTATTAATCACGCTCAGTATCCTTTCCCTCCTTATCTCCATGTACTCTTCATATCTCCGTCTTGCTTCCTCTTCTCTGCCTTTCACACTCCTCCTATTTCCCGCCATTCCCTTCTGTATAATTACCAGACTGTCCTTCCCCCTCAGCTGGTTTCCATACATGTCCTCCAAGTCCAAGCTCACTCCGGTCACGTGCATCACGCCGCTCTGACACTCCTCCCACGTCAATGAAATCCCAAATTTGACGTACTCCGTTGCCGATCCCTCCTCCCCGGGCCCCGAATAGAAGACCCAACCATAGCGCATGTGCACTTGTTCTCCGGACAACCATCGGCGTTCCACGATCACCGGCTTGTAACTTGATAGATTCATCGCCCGCCGTCTGATCGGATCTATCAAAATCCAACTCAAAGTGAAACGGTCCCCAAGTTCAAGCATCATCCGCTCGTCCACCGGGTAAGGTATCCGGGTCGGCACCGTGTCCTTGGGGTCGAGTAATTCGACTCTAAACGGAGAGCGATTACTAAATGATTCGGTCTCGACAACTTTACTGAAGACATGCCTCTTCTGGTAGTAAACATCAACGGCTGAGATTAATCGAGACGTACAGTCGAGATTGACCGGAGAGGAGGAGGAAGAGGCTGTTGTAGTACTGATCATGTCGGGGTTAGTGACAGAGTCGGAGAAGAAGGAGCGGGGCCCCTTGGGGAACGAGGAGATGACGTGGCGGATGCGTGGAGTGTTGGTGGAGGGCCACGTGGAGTTGCAAATGTTTGTCCAGAGAGTTTCTCCGGAAGCGAGGGAGTAGAGCTGAGGGGAGACGCAGGAGGCGGAAGCGAGGGCAGAAGCGTCTAAAAGTTTAAAGATATGAGTTTCCATGATATCAGGAGGGACGGTCGAGATTGAACTGCTGCTCATGGTGTTGTCGGACAGCGGCGGAGGATCCATATCCACCATTTGATGGGGATGATGAGATCGTGCAATGGTTGCGCTTTGCTCAACTCTCTACTCTTTATTAAAAAAACCAAATTGTGTAGTCGTTGGCACTCTCTCTCAGATATTTTTATTAAGGATTTAAAATATATTTTTAAGAGTGCTCCACACTAATAAAAAAATTGAAATAAACGTGAATCGACAGCCGCTATCTTCTTTGGGGGACACGTATATATTTGTGCTTTAATGATCTGATCCCAGTTGATTACTCTTTCCCGTTAGTACGTCACCCTTTCTTAATTTTTTGCAGGAGTCTTTGTCTTATCGTGACACATGATTCGTATTTTGCCTGCTTTTTTTTTGGTTGTTTACTAATTAGTACCATGATGCCAGGAGTGAAATTTGTGATCCACGTGAAGCGTGAACTCAAATTTTGACCAAAGTCTCAGGTCACTTTCAGATAATCTTTAAAATGCTCTTTTGCAACTCAAATTGGAAAGAAAACTCAAAATTTTGTTCTTACAAGTTACGAAGTAAAGAAAGTATCACCTGGATGTTTTAGAAGTTCTTTTCTTCCTCAAAGGGAAACTATACATACAACAATTCTCAATCTAAAAATTAAAAACAAAAAAACAACGGACCGGGATTAAGAAGATTATGATAGAGAAGGTTAAAAAAAATTATTCAAAGTTTACGCAAGAAACGAGCACCGTCACTACAGCTCAGATCGGTATTAAATTAGAATTCATCTACTTTTTTTATTTGACAACAACTAATTATAATCTTACAAATAGATATAAAACACATGTCAGAAATGAAATTTCAAAATATAAAACATAGTGTGTGTATAAAACAAATCCCGATGATTTCAGATTCCTGCCTCTCATACGCAAACAAATAATAAAGACAGCGTGGAATTTTGTTTTGGACGAGCAAATTGAATAAATATATAAGGGTGTGCTAAAGAGTGAGTGCAATAATGGAGAGAAAATATATATGATTAGAAAAGAAGAAAATATATATGATTAGAAAAGATACACACACACATATATATAAAATCAAAATGTCACATTTAGATGTCTCGGGAGAAAAAAAATCGACGATCATTATATCACTCTTTACTATAAGAGATTCAATGCTATGTTCGATTCAATGATTTTTATGTAATATATAAATAAAAAAGAATAAAAATAGAAAATAAGTCTTCATGTTTTTTTTTTTTTAATACATGACACTAATGCTAAGATTACAACTCATATTTCATGATATTACAACTCATATTTATAAATGAGATAATTATTGGGATTAAAATTTACAAATCTTATATAGTATAACTTATATTTTAACTTTCTCTAATATTCGAGAGACGTTTACTCCACTCATATTTCAAAAGAAAGCAGACTGCCTTCATCACTGGGCTAAGGCCCAATGGCTTGTCTTCATGATCTAATTAATTATTCATAAAAAAACCTCAATTTAGGAATGAATTCTAATATTTTTGTCAATGTAAATTCCCTATAGTTGTTACAATTTAGGCATCTAGTCAATTGCCTTATATATTTATATCTATATCTATATATATTTTATACCCCACAAATGATAAACTCCACCTCAATCCCACCAAGGCAATTTTTTTAAGTAACTTTTTTTTATTAATTTAGATTTTAAGAATATTTATTAAAATATTTCAACTTTTATTTACTCTTGTATTGTAGGTTGGTGTTGACTCTCTATTTTATTTTAAAAATAAAAGAACAATAATTGTACAACAATGTTATACATATAATAGGGTAAAAACTTATTAATATCTCAAAACATCCCTACCATTAAAGTATTAACACCCGTGTCGTTATTTTTTATTTCTTTTGGCTTACTTTTATAATATTATCTTCTTATAATAATATTTTTTTAATATTAATAAAAAGAAAAAATGAATTTATTTTAATTACAAAAAATAAATAAAAACAAAAAGGATATGTATTAATTTTTATGGAAACTCATGTATATCCAAAAAAATTAATATTGTAAAAAAATTGAATTACCATCTTTTGAACATTAATAAAAAAAATTAATATAATAACTCCTCATAGAATGTTCAACAAAAATTAATATATCTTCGTTTTGTTTCTATTTTATTTTTTGGAGTTAAATTGATAATTTATTTTTTTCTCTTTACTAATGTCCAAAAAAAAAAGAAACATTATTATAAGAGAATGATATTGTAAAAACAAGGCAAAACGAACCAAAGTAATGGCGCCGGTGTTAATAATTTAGTGGGACAAATATTTTAAGGTATTTTTACAATGACTAAAAATAAATACTAATATCAAAATATAAGCATTAAATGAGCTTTTACCCTATATAATATATAATAAGAACCTAGTTGTCATGGCAAAGCAAACTCTAATTAACTTTGTTAATGTTTTGAATAGCATGGAGGCCAACACCTTAGTAAGGATGGTAATTGCAGGTTTGGCCCAAGCTTTTTAAGCTCAGGCTCAGGCCCAGGCCCAAGTTATTGACAACAAGACGAGGAGCCCTTAAAAGACCCGTTTAAACGTAGATGAGCAGAGCCTAGGCTGGGCCTACACGGGCCGGATTAGGCTTGGGCTTCCACTCATTTATTAAGAGTCCAAAAAAATTGAAACAATTATACCCATACGTAGATACAAACATATATACGATGCATTAAAACTCTGTTGCAATTACAGCCGCGCCTATAAAAATATAAGCCAATGTACAATTACACAAAAGCACAACTGTAACAGGGCTTAACATTAAACATTTCAAACAATTTCATTTGTCAAACAATAACTGTAATAAACAACTAAACGCTATTAGTGTTTTCTACTCATTTACTCAGCAACTGAAAAACGCACCAATTAATAATTACAACTAAAGAAAGCTTTTTTTTTTCCCCCCCCTAAAACTACCTTCTAAATTGAAAATATTTCCTTTATTTTCCTCTACTTGATGACCAGCCAAACACACAAAAAGAGAAAGAAAACAAAACAATTAACCTTCTTCATTCTTCCATTTTTCTGGGCCTACAAAACTCCATATACTTAAATCACAACTCATTGTCTCGTTTAAACCTCGTAATGGCCAATCTATAAATCTCCAGAACCCTTGCGACTCCAGAAAAATTTGAAACTGGCTTTTTTCATTTTCTTCCGCTTCTTATTCACCCCATCACGCGCAACCAATTTCTTTCTGAGGTGGCAGAGAGTGTCGAGCTGAGACTCGTACTCAATTTACTCTAAGTAATATTGTTTCAATGGGTTTACAAGTTTTCTTGATTGTTAAATTTTCGAATCGTGGCTCCCGGATCAACCGACGATGTTTGGTGCTGGTGGAGTCGTTGCCGATGGCTGCTTGAGGGATGTGTGTGCACAACTTCTTTAATTCGAGAATTGTCTGTGATTTGTAAAATTTGCTCTCGGTTCTTTTTTATTTTTAATTTATAAAGTATAAAGCCCGGACCAAAGTCAGGCTTTTTCCATAAGTCAATATCCAAGCCCATTCATTGTGGGCTTTAAAAGTTTCTATCTATGATCAAGGTTTAACAATATGGATCTGGCCTAAAGCCTATGGGCATGCTCTGGGGACGACCCAAGTTTTTTTTTTTTTTCATCTTAGACATGTTAATAGCGGATTAGAAATAATAAAAGTATTCCATTCTTTACTACAGTCTTTCTTTCTTCCGACAAAATATGTTGCACAAACTTTTCCTTTTGCTTTTTATATGGGTCTCTGTTTTTCATCTCTGCGTTAGCATATAAATAATTAGGAAAGCTGCCTGAAATTGGTGGATAATGTTCTTGGCCGTCTTGACAAGTCAATTCCTCTTATTAAATTTCGACTAATATGCAGAGACCGAGAGACGTATATATTAAGTACAAGTTTGATGAATGGATTAGTGTTGTAGTAATGGCTGGAGTTCAGAAACTTGATCTCTATACTAATTACTTAGTATATCTTATTATTTACGCAATTGTTTATCCACTTGTAATTCCCTACTAGTTCTCAAACTTTATAAGACCAGATATGTGAGATTTACTGAATCCTTCTGCCTTCCGAATTGAAATCAAGATAGAAGAAACTTTTGTGGTCAACTGCTGACCAACAGCCCAAATGTTTAGATGCTATTTTTAAAGGATTGCGCAATAAAAATTTATACAGATTCAACTGCTTGTAGTGATCATGATTAGATTTTGTTTAAATAGACAAAGCGTTTATCGGATTATAGACAATTTCATGTCGCGAAGATATTGAGGAAAACGTCTGTCTTTCCCTCTACACTATCCCAAGGTACCGTATTCTTGAACAATCTAAAGATGCGTGCCAATAAGTGTACCGTAGTTGGGTTGTTACCATTTACTTTCCTCTCGTTGCAGTTTTTGAGTTTTACCACTTACTTTCGTACAAGCTTGGTAATACTGGCTACCCGCTCAACATCTTCCACATTAAAATTTTGACATTAAGGCCATATTTGGTTTGAAGAAAGGAAAGGAGAGGAAAAGAGTGGAATGGAGAGGAAGGGAGAAGAAAGGAGAGGAGGAGAATAGTAAAATTAAATTTCATTGTTTAGTTTCACATAAAATTTTATAGTGAAAGGAATTACAATTTTTTTCTTTGAATAAATTTATCCTTTGCCTTAAATACTAAACTATTTATATTAGTAATGAAATAAAATTTAATATCAATACCAAACTTTTTTACTGTTAAAAAGCCTTAAAACAATTTATGATTTATTAAAATTATATATATATATATATATATAAAATAAAACAGTATTTCGATGACAGTTCGACGGCAGCATGGTGATGTCCGGCAGAATTCCGTCAACGGTTAATTTATTTTCTATATTTTCATATTAAATAAATAAATAAATAAATAAGTCTATTTATTTTGTTAAGTTTCTTAAAGCATTCATTAAATTTAATTAATATAAAATTATTTATAATATTAAATTAATAAAATAAAATTATAAATAATAATTATTAATGGCATTCAATAAGTTAAAAAGTTAAAGGATAATTTGAAAAGTTTTGGTTTCCAACATAAGAGGAATTTGAATTCTTCACTCATTGGGATGGAATTCAAATTCCATATTATGATGGATATTAAATTTTAATAGAAATTAAATTCTTATACATTTTATTTAACAAAATAATGAAAATAAAAATAGAATTTAAATTACTTTTCTCTCCTCCATTCTCTCCTCCAAACGAAACATCACCTAAGAATATTATGAAGACGAGGGAGGAGAAAAGTGTCTTTCTTGATTCTCGATCTTTTTAATGCTTAGATGGACTAACAATTATGAGTGGGTATTTGGTTCGGGCTGACCCAAAATGAACCAAATTAGAAATTTTTTTATTTTTAGTTTTCCCTAAAACTTGAACATATTACACTTTTTAAACTGATCAGCTTTGAAATTCGGTTCCCCCAAATCAAAATTTGAAATCGAACAGTTTCTACACGTGCTTTAGAAAAAAACAAACAAAGACAAATCACAAAGCGTCCAAACCCGAACATTCTATCCCAAAATTTCCAAATTCACAAAACAAAATAAACCCTAATAGTCACATCCTCTCTTATCTGGTCATCTCTATTGGTTCAGTAGTTCCTGTACGATGTTTCACGTCAGCACAGCTCAACGTCCCAGCCTATGACTTTTAGCTCATGACTTTCTTTCTCAAATCTTCCTTGCCGGCCACGACCTTGGTTCGGTGGTCCCTCCATCTCTTCTCTCTCAAATCGGTCCACGACTTCAGCTCGCTATCAAGCCCACCCACCGTTAACTGTTCATAGTAAGCTCTTCATAGTGATTATTCTTTTTTTTTTATCTTTTCCGTTCTGCTGGCAGCCAATTTTCTTGACTTTTTGCCGTTCTATAAATTCGAATACATTGCATTGCAGCAATGTTCTGAAAATTGGAATACAAAGTTTGTTTGCTTGTTTTTTAGTTACCCAACTTATCTTTTCATCCTAGCAAATTCAAAAGAATATAGGCATGGTGTAGCAGGCTGATGTTTCTTGGAAGTTGATGGATCATGTGAAGGATGATGGCATTGATCCTTAATTCATAGATTTTACAAGTTACACACTGTTGTAGCTACAATTTGCTTATGTTTTTCTTTTCTTCTCCACATCTTGTGTGCATCATATAAGTTTGGAAAATTTTTCATGAAAGTCGACAATTTGATTTTATGTTGCTCGTCTGTCAATTAAAATAAAAGCAACTGTTTTGCACTTTAAATGTATTTTAGGTATAGGAGTGTTGATACTTTTCTAATCTCTTTAATAAAGAATTAACTTCGCAACTAAAATACTCATTTATTGTTTTATTTATCCATTTTTAAAAAATTCTTGCTCCAACCAGATTAGTAACCCAACTTGAATTATTAACTTGAACTGTATTGCAATCCCAAATCAACAACTTGAAACTAAAGCGATTTATGAACCCAAACCGAACCGGCCCAAAGTTTACTGAGCTAAACCGAACCAAAATAATTTTCCTACCCATTTGGATTGAATACTTAAACCTGAATGGGTTGCAAAGTAAATTGTATGCATTCCTTCTCTAGTTAGGCTTCCTCATTTGATTAAAGTAAGGATGTTATAAAATAAAAAAAGAAAAATATAGATTTTAAAACATTGAAAATTATGTTTTTTTATCTGTTAGTGTATTGATATCTACATTTTTTGTTTGTTTGTTAGTGGTGTCCTCCAAGCTGAAGAAGAATGCAGAGCATTGCGATAACTCAACTTACTCAATTAAAATTTGTTGCTAGCACACTGTGTATTGTGATGAAAATTAGCTAATTGTAATATTAGTTATTTTTGGATTAGTTTTGGACTAGTTACAAGTTTCATGATTAGAAATGTACATGTATAAGTTTTTGTAATCATAACATTTTTTTATTAAATTGAATAAGAACTGATTTGGAAAAGTTTTGGAGCACTCTTAAATTTTCTTAGTAGCCAAACACTTTTAGTGCACTTTTCTTTCATGGTAGCAAAGCCAATCATGGTCAGCTCAAGCAGCACAACTTTAAATCCAAATCAAATCACTATATATCAATCATTATAGACCCCCTTTTCATTTAGCACATCAGTTACGCTAGATCAATCAAATTTCTTACTTTGGTGAAAGCAAGTTCTTACTTTAATAAAAGGAATTTATCTTGAGGATTTCATTCCCGGTAATCAAGTTATACTAGATCAGTATGTTTCTCATATAATAGTTGATGGATTGGTCTAGTGATAACTCAATAAAATGAGAGTTATCATAGTACTGTTAGACTTAAAATAATATTATTTAGAGAGTAAATGATGTGTTTTCATTGCATTACTGGTGTATTTTGCATGAGCATTTAGTTAAGTTTAATTTTTTTAAAAATAATGTTATTTTAAATCACCTGGTGCTCTGATTATGCGTGAATTGTAAGTAACCAAAAGCTTAAGTTTCATAAATGGAATCTTGCTATTTTAAATCTTGCTAGAGGAATGTTCTTTAATGTATTTTCTAAAGGGTTTCTAAATGGTAATAATACTTTTGGCAGAGGACAATTCAACTCATATAGACCAACATTACATAAGAAACATAATTTCAATCTACCTCATGGTTAAGTTTCTTTGTCTAATGGAGATACATTTGATGATAATGTGCCTATCTATTAGATTTACCACAAATCTGAACATACTATTGATGCTTGTTGGCATAGGTACATTGAAAACTATGCACCCCAGCCTAGGCACTTTTGGAAGAGGCAGAGGAAAAAGATTTACTTATATGGCTAGTTTTGAGCCATATGTTGGATTTACCATACAATTTAAAGATCCATATGCTATGAATTATTAAATGTTTGATATTAATTCATCTCTGCCACTTGAACTTTTCTCTGCTCTTGAAATTATTATTTTGTAAGTTTTAAGGACTAGCTGATAAGGGATGGTATCTTGACAGTGGAGCACACATCACCTAAACAACAACATGCTAATGTGCATGTTAGAAAACAATTCAATGGATTAGATCAGCTCATTATTAGCAATGGACAAGGTTTGCCTACAACACACATTGGTGATGCATTCTTTACTTTTACAAGTTCAAACATCAAACACAAACACCTACATATAGCACTTAAAGACATTTTGCTAGTTCTTTCAATCTCTAAGAACTCATTAAGCATTTTCAAACTTACAGCTGATAATAATTTTTCTATTGAATTTCTTAGTAGTATCTATTTCATTAAGGACACTTTGAAAGGGCAAGTACCTTTACAAGGCTGTTGAGCGATTCTCATGATATGGGTGTCAGTGTGCAAGTATATACAACAAGTAATATAATGATAAGTATTCAAGATCGTCTTTACAGGGATTGAAGTTATTAGATTTGTTATAGTAATCCCAACAGTACAATTTTACTTAAATTGAAAATAAAACAAATAATAGACAAACTAATAAATTGCTTAAACTACAAATGCAATAAATAAAAATGTAGGAAAGAAAAATCTTATGATACACTCAAGAATGAAACCAATGGGAAACAAGTAGTTGAACGATCAAACTCCCTTAATGGTTTTGACTACTTCTTTAATTTTTAGGATCATTGCTACAACATCAACTACAGCAGTAGGTAGAATCCTTAAGTATCCTTAGCTGTTGCTTGTTGGATATCTTATATTTTGATGCAACTTAATAGTGACCAATTGCTATGCTGACATAAGATATAGCATTACACACTTAAGTTCTAATTACCCAACAAAGTAAATCCTTACATATAGTTCATCACTAATTTTAGATTAAGAATGACCTTTTTGGAATTAAGTTAAACTCAACTCAAGAAATCTAATCTAAAACCAAGTATTGCTCTGATATGTTCTATTAAGACATGCCTTTTTTATACTCTCTCTTAACTAGTATCACTAAATAGGTGGTCATGAGTAATTTATAGTAATTATTAATAATTATAATTTTTGAATAAATAATCACTATAATTAAAATATAAAGTAATAATTATGACAATAGTTCATCAAGTACTTTATAGTAATTTTTTATAATATAACTCATTCCAATTCTAATTTTTATAATTTAAGTAAACAGCTTATTCTAATTCCCATTACTCATTCCCATTCTAGCACATTTTTATTTCTACCCATTTTGATTCTAACTCATTCTGATTTCAACTTATTCCGATTTTAATTTAGTAAGCGCAACATAATTTAAGTTCATACTTCATCAAGGCTAGTTTAAGGGATCAGGGGTCATGATTCAAGCAATGGTGGACAGCTGCCCTTTGACTTGTCAAATAGGTGACTCACGCATAAGTCACATGCGAAGACTTGTCTAATTAATTAAACTTTAAACCTGATATTGACCGAATTGATTAAGACATAAAATATCAAAGCCCAAATCTGTACCATTTTTTACGGATTGCTTTGATTCACAAACAACAGTAAACAGCAAAATGTATTGCTCTCCGGCATAAAACCTCCTCTTCTACTTAGGTTTCCAATATGTGCATAATAAGCTTCTACGTTTCCTCACTTAACATACCATGTTCTTGTTCAAAAGCCTAGCTCATTTAACATCCAACATAATATAAGCTTCATCTAAATCCACTGAACCAGCCTAAATAGTAATATAAGTAGCAACATTACTAAAATAAAAAGGGATGACAATAGATTTATTAGATTTGTTGTTAAAGTATCGCATGAACACAAGAATGTATTGTTGACACCTCAACATTTGAAAAATGAATATTTTTTTTTAAATCCCTGCAGGCCCCCAAACCTATGAGTGCGGACCAAATTAGGTTAGGTTACTACAAGAAAAATCACAACTTATAACAAAAATTTTAGTTACTAAGGATAAGAAATTAGTTGCCTTATATTTTTTTGACAAAAAATAAATATTCATACGTAAGTCGGGAAAAGTGCATCACACTAGATTCTAACGACTAAAATTGATTTCTTAACATAAAATAATATGCTTTTGTGAGTAAACAGTTAGTCCTAAATATGAATTGAACACATCATAAAATAGTATTGACGTGGTACATTTAGATGTTCGAAAGTGAATTTAGTGGTATTATTTTTTCATCACTTGTAGATGATTTATAATGACTGAAATTTTTGGCTCAATGGTAAGTTTAAAGTATTCACTTTTGGGTGTTTGAAAATACATTTAATGACACCACATTTTTGTCACTATATGTTATCTTTGGTGATAAATAAAATTGTACTTACAATTAAGTAAACATAGTCTCAATTAGAACCAGTTCAGGTCCTTGAAAAGCTTCAAATATATAGTCTGATTTAGATCCTATACCTCCTAGTATATGTATGATTCGATCATTGCATATCCTTCATAGGACTACTAGGACAATACAAGCTATCAACATTAATTTATTTTATTTTAACAAAGTAATAATCAGTCATACTCGATATTATCTTTGTAAGTGGGCATAATGCTTCTGTAAAGCTCTCCAAGCAAAATAAGAAGTATAGAAATTCATTACTAAATTAACTCATGGTATCTTCAGTCATGGAAGAAAGCATCTAGTTGAGAGGTAGTTGACCTTTTGGGCTCCAGCTGATAATGTATTTGTGAAGATTTTCAACAACTTGAGTAGCTCTAGCATCAGACCTGATTATGATATATAGTTATAGTGGCATATTGTACCATTGAGTTAATGCTTTTTAATAAGCAACAACAGCAAGTAATCTTTTTAAATCTATCTAGCTTAATAGGAGTACTGAAACTGAAGTTGATGTTAGATTAACTAGCTTCTTAATTGTAAGTATTAATATTTAAATCAAGATAGGGAGTGAAATTTTCTCATACTTATATCACAGTTTATGACTTAGGATGATGATGTCACACTTATATCATGATCAAATTTATTTTAATGGGAACCCTTTATTTTTAGGGCGAGAGATTCTATCAACTCAATTAGTTGGCACCCACTTTGACTGAGATACTTAATAGATAAATAATTTTGAATGAATTACTCAGATTTTTTACATAATTAAGTTATAATTATAAAGCTGATTTATTCATATTTTTGTTAAAAAAAGGAAAATAAAAGTATCTCATAAATAATTAATATTTATTATCTAAAACTATTTAGTAAAATAAAGGTTTTTTTTTTCTATTTTTCTCACAACCCAGTGAAACTCTAATAGCACGACCAAGTGAAACTCTAACTACTTGTCACGAATTTACCATAGCCTCCAAAATCTAGAAAGAAAATGTGATGAAATAATGGAAAATTTCAACTACTAAATTAATCTGCGCATAATTAGGAATCCTCAACTAAAGAGGTATAAGTGATAATTATCGAAAAGAACAAGGAGTCCTCTGTAATATCGACGGAATAAGTGGTTTTCAAGCCCTCTTGAGCTTCGAACTCTTTCAGAACGCTTCTTTCTCGTATATAAATAAACCCCTAACCCCCGAACATAAATTACAAATTCAAAAGAATTAAAAAAAAAGATTGCTTCAAATTAAGGCACTTGCTCGAAAAGCTCCCTCGCTAAAGTAAAAGAAAGCAACGATGGCGATAATCTCTGATTTTCAAGAAGATAAGAAGAAGCTTGACCTCAAGAAGAACCTATCGGCTTCCACTTCATCTTATTCTCCATCATCGGCTAAAACGTCATCATTTAGCGCGACATTGGATCTGTCAAATCCACTAGGGTTTCTAGAGAAGGTGTTCGAGTTTGTGGCTAAAGAGAGCAATTTTCTGACTAATGACGCCGCCTAAAAGCATATCGTGGCTGCAATGCGAGCAGCCAAGGAGAAGGGTAGTGAAGATGTTGTGGTATTACTACATAGGTGGTCAGGAGTAAAACAGGTATAAAATAGTGAAGATGCTGTAGATAATGTTGCAGTAGCCCTACAGTAACCGTAGAAGAGATTTCACGGGTGTTAACTAAAAGATTGTGATCCAAGGTTTCCAAAAATGGAAGACACGAGGCTATAAGCTTCTGGTTACCCTGATTCTAAGTTATAAAAGGAGTACGCATGAAAAGAAAAAGAGGGAGAGTTGTCATTGAAGAAAAATACAGAGAAAAATAAAAAGAAAACATAGAATAAGAGAGATTTAAGGGGTTACAACAGAGGATTCAAGGAGAAAATAAAAGGGTGATTGCAAGATTAAGCGAAACCCAATTCCTCATCTTATTTTCTTGTTCTTATTTCTTTATGTGAATGTATTTGATGGATAAAACGATTCTTGTTATTGTTTTATCTTTTATCATGAACTAAACTTTATTGTGGTTGAGTATGAAACAAGCTTAATAATTATTTGACTTGTGTTTATTATAATGAATTTGCTATAGCATTTTGTCTTGATTTAATGCATTACAATTCCCTATTTTAGTTGACCACCTGTTTAGTGGATACTAGCTAAAAAGGTGCCTAAAAGAGGATTGACTTAGTAGAATAGATTAAGATAATAAAAGGTTTTAGATTAGGTTTTCTAAGTTGAGTTAATCTCAATTTGAATAGGGCTATACTTAATTTAAGATTGCTATTTTTGATGAGTCAACATTTTTCTATACTACTAATGGTGGGTAAAATTGAACCAAAACTGAAAAAAATTCTATTCGGTTTGGTTTTTTTTTTTTTAGTTTGGTTTTTTTAAAACAAAAAATCTGACTTTATAAATACCAAACCAAATGGTTCGGTTCAGTTTGGTTTTCGGTTTAAAAATTATAAAATCAAAACCGAACCGAAATTAAGGCATTTTCATAATTTTGCTACAACAAATATATACAAAAACTGAAAATTTTGTTCATGTTTACAATACACACTACACAGCCACGATTCAGATTCACAGACCCACAATCTAAAGTCTCAAACCCTAACTCACATCTGTGGCTCGTTTTGACTTCTTCTTGCTGCTGCCCTACTACTGTTATTCTTCCCATCACTCCATAACTAGCAAGGTAACTCACTTGCTCTGTTTTTTTTTTAAATGGGTCTTTTTTTTTTTAAATAATTCTTTTAGTTTTTCTTATTTCATATTTGCTTGAATTATTAATAGTAGTTACTAGTTAGTTTTATTAGCTTTGCTTGGATATGAGTATGTTACCTTTTTTTTTTTTTAATTTCAAAATTTTGCTGCTGGTGGTGCTGGGTGAGGGAGCCACGAATTGTTGAAGATGATAAAGAGACAATATCATTTGGATCCCTTTTCTTTATAAAATTTTAAAATGACCTAATATTTAGGATATGCTTGCATATAGGAATTCTATTATGGTATAATTTATTTGCAATCGTTTCAAAATAGTCATTGACCAAGGTTAACAAGATAAAATATCATTTTAGTCCTTAATTTTGTATTAATTTATATTACGGCCCAAAAACTTATTTTATTTTATTTACATTTTGGACCAAAATTTTTGATATTAAAAACAGTACCATACTTTTTAAAATTATTCATTTTAGTTTAAAATTCTTGCCTTTTTTTTTCAAAAACAAATTTGTAAATTATTTTATTTTTTTATTATACATTGGTTACAGTAGGCCTTGTGTGCAGAATGGAAGAAAATAACAATATTGTTGAAGAGATTATGAAAGATGATTTTGAGGAGGGTGTTCAGAATGAAAAAGCAACAAGCACTTGAGATCAGACGTTTGGGAATCATTTTCAACGCTACCTAGAGGAAAAAAAAGCGAAGTGTAACTATTGTAAGAAGGAGAATGTATGTAAAGTATTAAAGGAACTTTTGGCTTGAGAAATTATTTGTTAAAAAAGTGTCATGTGTATAAAAAATTGAAGCCTAAAGAGGATGAAAATCAATGTGCTTTAACTTGTGAAAAAGGTGTTGGTAATGCTAAGTTTGTTTCTGTGGGTTTTAGTAAAGAGGCTTGTAGGAAGACACTTATAAAGATGATTATTAAAGATGAGTTATCCTTTAAATTTATGAAGGCTAAGGGGTTTTTAGAGTTTATGGTTACTTGTTGTCCAAAGTTTGATGTGTTGTCGCGGAGGACAATTATAAGGGATATTTTTCAATTATATGAGAATAAGAAGATGTTGAAAAGCATGTTCATTGCAAATTATCAAAGGGTATGCATTACTACAAACACTTGGACTTCAATTTAAATGTGTAATTATATGGTGATAACAACCCATTATATTGACAAAAAATGGGAGTTGCATAAGAAAATACTTAGTTTTGCATCCCTTTTTAATCATAAAGGTGAGGCCATTGAGAAGCTCATTGAGAAGTGTATGATTAATTGGGGTATTGAAAATTTGTTCACAATTACTGTGGACAATGCAAATGCTAATGAAAAAGCGGTCAATTATTTCAAGAAGAAGTTAGGAAATTGGAGTCGGGATTCATTGGTTTTAAATGGTTCATATATGCATGTGAGATGTTTAGCACACATAATAAATTGATTGTGAAGGATGGGTTGGATGTGGTGAAGACATCAATAGATAGTATTCGCAATGCAGTAAGATACGTGAGGTCTTCCCCGTCGAGGTTGCAAAAATTCAAAGCTTGTGTTGATACCGAAAAAATCTCAAATAATGGGTTTATGGTGTTAGATATGCCAACTAGGTGGAGTTCAACATTCTTGATGTTGAGATCTGCGTTGAAATTTGAAAAAACATTTGATAGATTAAAAGACGAAGATGGGCATTATGTTAATTGGTTCGGAGCTAATGGAGAGGATGATAACAAGAATGAAAAATATAAGGTAGGGCCACCGATGGAAAATGATTGGGACAATGCAAAAAGGTTAGTCAAATTTCTATCAATCTTTTATGATGTGACCTTGAAATTTAGTAGTTCTAAATTTGTGATTGCGAATAATTATTTGAATGAGATGTGGAAAGTTCAAATTCATTTAAAGTCTTTTGATGATAATGATGATATTTTGTTAAGCTACATGGTTAAACCTATGATAACAAAGTTTACCAAATATTGAGGTGATAATTTAGAGAAGGTCAATATGTTGTTGATTTTAACAGCAGTACTTGATTCACAATGTAAAATGAACTTTGTTACATGGTGCTTTAGTAGTTTGTATGATACCACGAAGGTTAAGAAGTCGTGTAATAAGCTTAAAGAGTTGTTGATAAAGCTTTATCAAAGTTACAATTCTGGTGATCCAAACAGTGCTACTAAGACTAGTTGCATGGTTCAGACTAGTAGGATTAATGAGTGTACTGGCTCTAGTTCTCTTGATTATTTTGCACAATATAAAAAGATGAAAGCAAGTACACAAGATGGATACAGTGGGCAAAATGAGGTTGAAAGATACTTGTCGGATAAAATGGAGATAATGAATGACAACTTTGATATTTTGAATTGGTGGAGTTTGAATTGGCATAGGTATCCAATTTTGTCTTAGATTGCCAAAGATGTTTTGGCAATTCTAATTTCCACCGTTACTTCAGAGTCGGCATTTAGCATTGGGGCTCGCATTCTCGACCCATTTAGGAGTTCTTTGACTCATAAAATAGTTTATTCCTTGATTTGCACTCAAAATTGGTTTTGATCAACTCTTTTCGAAGATTGCATAATAGAGCCAACTAAGGAAGAAATTGAATTTTATGAACTTGTTGAAGAAGGTAATAACATGCTTTTGTTGACTTTTGATAATTTATTTGTAATATTTGATATTATAAATAATGATTTTCATATATCCATTTTATTTCTTTGTAGAATTTGTGAGACCAATGCTAGCACAACAAGTACAAGCAGCAAAGGACCAATTGACGATTGAGTGATATTTACTTTAATAATTTCAATAAAAGGTAATAAGATATCATTTATATGAATTTGATATATTATTTTTATACTTATATTTATAGTAATTTACTCATTTCAATTTTATTTGTGTAGATTTAAATCGGGAAGTGTGGATGTTGGAAGTTATTAAAATTGGAAGAAGTTGGAGCGAAAGGGGAGCAAAGTAATAGCATTTCTTATGGTTGATTTTTAATTTTTATGTTGTAATAGTTTCTTATAGTTATAAATATTGTCTTGGATGTTGCCGAGGTGTTGTTCGGCATTTGACTATCTTTTTTTTTTGTCATTGTTGGAATTTTTTTTATGTTGTCATGGATTTATGTTATGGATTATATTAAGTTAATTTGGTGATGATGATGAATGATTTGGTAATGGCAGTAGTAGTAGATTATAGTATATTTTGATGATGTAGTAGTAATTGGTGAAATTATGGATTAATTGATGAAATCATAGATTGTACACACTCTGAATATATTATATAGGTACTGAAAATGAAGAAATTATTGTACAGAGTTTGAAACAAAATGATCCGAAAAATCGAATCGAAAACCAAACCGTTAAGATGAAGTAAAAAATCAATTGCTTAAATAAAATCTTTAAAAGAACCGAAACCGATCCAAAACCAAAATCGAATTCGAACCAAAACCAAACCAAAACCGACCTATCAGTTTTGGTTTTTAAGTTTTTATTTTCATAAAAACCGAAATGTTTTTTTAAATTTTGGATTCGAACTGATTTGAAACTGAAAATTTATCCTGAAACCGAACCGAATTGAACCGGTGCCCACCCCTATATGCTCCTGAGTCTATCTTTCACAGACACACAAAATTTGATTCTTATACATCACATTCTTTTACTTTCAGCAAGTTTATCATCTTTTAAACTTTGTTTGTCATACAGTATTTTCCAATAACATGGATGATTTAAACTTTGTAACTTCTGAGAGCAATAGTTCAAGCTATTCAGTTTACTTTGAACAGTTAAAAGCTAACTAAGGTTCACAATAAGCTATGACCACCAATATATTATTTTCACATACACATACACCAACCACTAAACCTATATAAAACCTTCCATCTTCTCAAACCCATAACCTACCTAATCAACCCTGGATCAATATACCTATTCACTCTCATTCACAACCAAACACATATCAAATGACAACTAGGAGCTAAACAAATATCTTCTAACCAAAAATATAAACACTGATGTTCTTACTCACAAAAGACTAGACATTGTACAGGAGACTTTAAATGATTCTAGGTGGCTATAAGTTATGAAGGAAGAGTATGATGCTTTGATTAGGCATGGTATATGAACATTGGCTTTAAGACAAACTGATTATCAAGTTATTGGCAATTACTAAGTGTAAAAATAGGGGTGGATGCACTGTAGGACCAGCGGGGGATCAAGCCCCCATTGGGAAAAAAAATTACCCTTTTTTGTTTAAAAGAAAAATTAATAAAATTCTAAATAGCCCTTGTCAAATCATTGATAGCCCCATTCTTTAAAATATAAACTATTATTTTAATAATTGTAAAGTAATAATTTAACTTAAAAAAATAAAGCCCACAGCCCAAAATATTTATAATCCCATTACTGAACCGTGAGTGCCACACTGGTAATTAAAGATATTTAATAGTATTGATAATGAGTTTATTGTACAACGTTTTCAAAATATGAAACCGCATAGAGAACAATTGTAAATGTGTTACCAAAAAAATTTATATACTCAAGTTTCAGTTTTTACATTTTGCTGTTATTTAATTTAGCCCCCGGTAAATTTTTTTTCTAGATCCGCCATTGTGTACAAAGTCAAGTATAACATTGATGGAAGTGTAGCTAACTATAAAGCTAGGCTAGTTGTAAAATGATTTCATCAAGTGGCAGGAGTGAATTACTTTGAGACCTTTAGTACAACAGTAAAACCAATTACTGTTAGAGGCAGATGGATGTCAACAGGGTATTTCTTAATAGAGAATTAACAAAGGAGATGTTTATGTGTTAACCAAAAGGATTTATTGATACTTAAAAACCTAATTTTGTGTGTAAACTACACAAATCCTTGTATGGACTCAAACAAACCCCTAAAGCTTGGTATGATAAGCTCAAAGATTATTTGTTGCATTGGAGTTTTATCAATACTAGTTTAGACACCTCTCTATTTATTGGAAGAAATACGACATCTGTGATCATTGGCACTTATATATGTTGATGATATTTGATCACAGGTCCAAGCATTGCCAGAATTAAATAGTTTTGTCGCTGAAATTAGTACAAAATTTGCCTTAAAGGACCTTGGGATATTGTCTTACTTCCTTGGAATTAAGGTATTGTATGACGCAATGTATATTGGTCACAGAGGAAATATATCAATAATTTATTATCTAAAATTTAAATGGTTGAATGTAAAAGCATTGATAGTCTTATGAGCACTAGCACAAAGTTGCAAAAGTAGTCTAAGTAGAACTTGGATATTATCTTGAAGATCCCACATATTATAGGAACATAGTTAGAGGAATGCAATACGTAATACTTACAATACTTGAGATTACATATGCAGTAATCAAGCTTAGTCAATTCATATATGCACCCACATTGCAACATTTAATGGCTTGAAGTTTATTAGAGAAGGAAGCATGAAGCTGGTCGGTTCTACAAATGCTGATTAGACATGTGACTTAGATGACAGGAAATCAATTTGTGCTTATTGTATCTAGTTGGACAACAATTTGGTATCTTGGTCATTCAAGAAACAGTCAGTTATAACCAGATCCAGTGTAAAGAGTGAATATAGAGCTTTAGCATCAACAAGTGCAGAATTGACTTCCTTACAGTCGTTTATTGAATTGGAAATATGTTGCACAGAAAAACCAACTATTTGGTGTGATAATGTTAGTGTAACTATGTGAGCAAGGAATCCTGTCCATCGTTCAAGAACAAAGCATACTCAAAATTGATATGCACTTCATTAGAAACAAAGCAATTGCAGGAGAGCTCAATATCCATTATGAACCAAGTGAGTAACAGATTATATAATGACTGAACCTCTCTCCTTTGTAAAGTTTAATTACGTAGGAGCCAAACTCAATATTTATCCCTTGAGTTTGAGGGGGGCCGTTAAGGCAGCTCATTATGCAGAACTAAAGAAGGAAAAGCTTAAGCTGAAGAAGAATGCAGAGCATTGTGACAGCTCAGCTCCCGGCTCAACTTAATTAGTTAAAGTTCGTTACTAGCACACTGTGTGTTGTGCTGAAAATAGCTAGTTGTAATATTAGTTAGTTTGGATTAGTTACAAGTATCATGATTAAGAAACATACATAAATAAGGTGTTGTAATCATAACGTTTTTTATTATGTTGAATAAGAACTGATTTGGAAGATATCTGGAACTTTCTCAGTAGCCAAACACCTTCATCTCACTTTTCTTTCATATATATATATATATATATATATATATATCGGTCACTTTGAACGAAAGTTTTATTGTTTTGCAGCTTTTGCAATCAACAGCACTCTGAACGAAAGTTAATGGTCACTTTGCCAACTTAATTATGGCAATCTAAAGCATCTGAAAGTTAGTTAGACCGTGTACAGCTAATGGTGATGTAGAAGTCCTGGCTTCTCTTCTTCATTGCTCTCATGCTCTTCAGTTCCTCTGCATAAGATTTTTGGAGTGCCCCTCGATATCTTTTATGATTATCCCTCAGGAATATTTGCAGAACGTTTTTCTTCTGTTTGCATGAAATTAATGGGGCATCGAAGATTGGAAACCAATGGCTTCTTTTTATGTGGGATGGTCACTGATATATTGCTTTAATTAAAATTTCTTTTTCATTTGAATGCTCTGTTTCTTGCTGCCAAAAGACTCAAAATCAAAATTGCAACAGGAAAGTTTTAAATTTGAATGTATCGGCTTTTATATGATCTTTGTGTACTAACGTGACTAAATAATTTGAATGGAAAATCCTTTTCTAAAGTATCATTAATTCTTATACTCTTTGAATACAGAGTGTATAGAGTAACCGCTAAGGTTGACTTTAAATCAAACTAATGTTCTGTAGATTATCGGCTCATGTTAAATTGTGGACCATTCATAGTATCATATATAAAAGATGGTAAATATACGAGTGCCCATTAAACAAACATAATAAATAAAGTAATTTATTTTTTAAAAAACTTATTTTTAATACTAAAGATTAATTATACTAGAATTTTGCAAATAATCGAAGTCTATGACTGCCAACTAGCAATGTCAATGGCGAGATTTCGTGACTTCGCATATACCGTAGAAATCTAATCTTCGAGATTTAAACAATAGTCTGATGGTTATTTTTCCAAACAAGACGGGTTTTGGACAAGGATCCTTGAGGAGAGGGGAATGATATGTGCAATTATGCATGCATGCAGCAGTATGTACGTGAGTGGCAAAGATGGTGGAGATGTTAGTGCAGAGACCAAGTCACGTTTTGTGGTTGATATAATCAAACTAGTAGCTGAGCAAGGCCTGATTGGTCAATTTAGTTAAGCGGTTTGATGAATAAGCTGTTAATGTTTAGCAGAAGTGGTAGCGTGTTTCTTTTCCCTATAGTTTATTTCGCTGTAATAGTTATTTTTGCTATTTTATTTGTGGAGTATTGTAAGGCTATAAATAGCCAAAAAAAAAAAAAAAAAACAAAATGGTCAGAGATTTTTCAACAAAATATATTTTCCTTTACCCTCAATTTCTTCTTTTCATCTTCTAAATTCACTATTGTACATTTTTCTTTTCTTTTGACTTCTTTATCTTCACTTTCTTCTCATCTTCTAAATTCACACTTATCAGACCGTCGTTAAAAACTGCTATCAACTACTATCATGAAATCCTTATCATCAAAGTTGCGCAATGATATAATTATCACGACAATAGAGTTTTTTGTTCACTGTAAATTTATTATCAAAATTTCGACATTCATAACTTTGTATATGAATCTACATCGAATGCATTGGATAGAAACTATGTACCCTTCAGGAGATATCACTCCTTAAAAATCGTTTTCTTTATAAATGTGAAATAAATTAAGGAGAGATCGCTTCTTATACCTCAGGTGTCACTCGTCCAATTATTTTGAAACAAAGCAGGCAGAACTAAATAGGTAATTGCTTATAAATTAAGTTGGGGAAAGAAAAAGAGAGAGAGTGAGAGAGAGAGAAATAAAATAATCTTCTGAAAAGAAATAATCCCAGAGAAGCAAACATGAAGAGCCTAAAAGCGACAAACAGCAAATGATGAAATCTCTCTTACAAATGTTTGTCCAGAGAGTTTCATCGGCAGCAAGGGAGTAGTTTCATCAGCTGAGAGGAGACGCAGGAGGCGGAGGCGAGGGCAGAAGCGTCTAAAAGTTTAAAGATATGATTTTCCATGATATCAGGATGGACGGTCGAGATTGAACTGCTGCTAATGGTGGTGTCGGCCTCCACCATTTGATGGGAATGGGGATGGGGATGGCTCGGTTTTGTTTTTGTGCGGCTTTCTTCTGTTTATCTAAAACAAAATTGGGATTGGGTGGGACTCAACTGTCTCTGCCATGAGGGTAACGTATTATTAAAATATCAATATTTAAAATATTTTTTTAAGAGTCCGCCGCGCCTATAAAAAAATTCAGACAAACATGAAAACAACAGGTAATATAGAAAGTTCTGCCTGCATGTTTTGAAAGTTCTTCTCTTTGGAAGTTTACACAATATATAGGCCGCTAAAATTATCTACAGCATCGAGAATCTCGACAGTTCAACGCCCTAAAATTTAATCCAGCAGACTATGTTTAATTTGCCGAACAGCAGTAACATGAGGGAAACCGGCTGAATTGGTTTGCTTAGTGTGATGAGTAATTGAAACAAATGGTTTGAAAATTGTGTGATTATGAAAAAATGTTCCATTTTAAAGCGGTTCTAACAAACCCAAATTCTAAAAAAAAATTATTTAAAGTTCACGCAAAAAGGAAGCACCATCCTTACAGCTCAGATCTATATTAAATTAAAATTCACCTAATATTTTTATCTGACAACAACTAATTATATCTTATAAATAGATGAACATAAAACACATTTTCAAATAAAATTTCAAAATATGAAACATAGCATATTTTTTTAACGAATCCCAACGATTTCAGATTCCTGTCACTCATATGCAAACAAGTAATAGAGGCAGAAGAAAATTGAATAATATAGAAGGGTGTGCTGAAGAGTAAGTGCAACGATAACAGTGAGAAAATATTGTGTGTGTGTGTGTGTGTATATATATAACCAAAATGTCACATTTTGATATTTCAAAAAAAAAAAAAAATTCGAAGTTCATTATGTCGCTTCTTTTGTATTAGGGATTGAATGCTGAGTTGAGTAAACGATTTTTGAATGATATGTATAAATAAAAAAGATAAAAATAAAAAATAAATCTTAATTATTGATTTAATTCAGTGTTCGTTAAAAATTAAGCTTAGTAATGAATTTTATTCTTTTTTGTTCATGTAGACTCCCAACGGTTTGTTAGAATTTACGCAATCTTCCCTATATATTTTATAAGGTAAGTATTTGTTTAGTCTTGATATTTTGATTTAAGCACTTGTTTACTCCTTAAATTTTAAAAAAATACATCAAGACACCCTTATAGTTAAATATGTTACATTCTTACTCTTGTTTCTTTCTTTACTTTTAGGATAATATCCTTACAATAATATTCTTAACATTAATTAATTTATCTATAAAAATTTAATTAGAAGTTAACTAATAAATATTAGTATGAAAGAACTAGTATTTTTTGAACCCATGCAGCAATCTTGCTGATAATTTATTTATAAATTAATTAATAGCAGCCAACTTAAAATAATGTTTAATATCGTTACAATAATTTTACTAATAGCTATTTTACAAAAAAATCAATTTACAAATTACTCTTAAAAGTAAAATAGTAACATAAAAATTTGTGAAAAAATTTTATGTTACTTTTAAGGTTAATTTGATAAATTAACATTTTTTCATTAATATTCTTAAGAAGACAAGAATATTGTGCAAGAATATTATTGTAAAAATAAAAGAAAAAAGGATAAGATTATAATATATTTAACAACAAGTGTGTCTTAAAGCATTTTTTTAAGAAACAAGAGCATTTCCAATTATAAGGAAAATTATTAAAATATTTCAATTTATACTTTCCCTTATATTGTGTGGGGTTAGGATTAACTCTCTATTATTAATAATTTATAACTCTAAAAATAAAAGAACAACAATTATAAAACAACGATATATAATATAAGAAATAAGGATGGCAATGAGTACCACCCAAAACTGCACCCACAAAAAATTAAAATTAGCAAATCTGCCGACAATAATTCAAACTATAAATTTATAACAACCAAAAAAGTCTGTATACAGTACTCAATTCTATATTTTATCAATATAACTAAGAAATTAAAATTTCAACATTAAAACAAATACACAAAATATATCCATCTAACACAATAATTTTCTTGTAGGCAAATCATCATCACTAATATCATGCCTTGCTCTATCTTTTAATCAATATGAAAATAATATCAATAATATTAACAAGAAATTTTGCACAACTACCGTTAACAATTAATTAAACAAAAAAAAAACAACTCTAGTAAGCAATCATTAGCTTCACGTCATAAAAGCAAATCAATCAAATTAAAATAAAACAAAAGTAATATTAAAATTAAAAATTATAAAATTTCTACTTATTAAAAAAATTATTTTTCGTATGTGTTTGTGTATTATATATATTCTCTAGTTAGGGCATTCTCATTTTATTAAAGTGAGGATACTAGTAAAATACAGAAAAATTGAGATTTCAATACACTAACAGATATAAATAAATAAATAAATAAATAAATAAATAAATAAATAAATAAATAAATAAATAAATAAATAAATATATATATATATATTAGTACACATTCTTATTTTAACAAAGTGAAGATGTTACTAACAAACAAAAAATATATATTTTAATACATTAGTAGATGAAAAAAATACAGCATCCAATATATTAAAATTTGTATTTTAGTATGGATCCTTACCTCGTTAAAGTGAGAATGCCCTTGCAAGGAGATAGGTTAAGTTTAGGAATTACTTATATATATTTATGATTAATTTTTTAATATAATTTTTATAATTAAAATTAAAAACATAAATAATTAAAATCAAAATGCAGGTTGGTGGATACCCGCATGACTATCCGACATATTTTTTCACAATATCAAACCCACTCGCAACCCTCAACGAATTTAAGTTTAAAATACCAAACCTATAGATTTGCATATTTACAAGTAATTTTACCATCCCTAATAAGAAACAAGATAATTTCAATAAAATAAACACTTTACATGATCCAATTCTTTACCACATCCTATCCTTTCTTCGAAAAAATATGCTGTACAAACTTATGGATCTCTCTTTTCCATCTTTACTTTGCAGAATTAAGGATAAATAATCAGAAATTGCTGGATAATGGCCGTCGTGAAGTCAATCCCTCTTATCAAATTTCAACTAATATGCAGATATGTAGATATTAAATATAAGTTTGATGATTGGATTCTATACTGATCACATAGAATATCTTTATTTACCCAATTTTTTATCTACTTGTAACTCCTTGGTATCCTCAAACTTTATAGGACTAGATATGTGAGCTTTCCTATATCCTTCTGCTTGTATTAGTGTCGAGGAGAACTCTTGTTATCAACTGGTGATCAATAGCCCAAAGCTTTAATTAAGTAGCATTCTTAAAAGGGGTTGCACAATAAACCTTCATATAGATTCACTACCAGTAGTGATCATGATCGAAATTTGTGCAAATTAGACATAGTGTCTATTGGGTTACAGAAAATTCTATGTTGAGAAGATATTGAGAAAAGTACCTACGATAGTAAATTCATTAGATGGCTTTTTGATGTTAAGCATCTTCTCATGTATGACTAATTTACCACTTACATGTGATTATTGTATCCCAAGGGTGCCACATCCCTACAACCCAATAGTGGCTCTTCCCATAAGCAACTTAGGGTATGTAAGATCAACTGATAAGACAATGTACTTCAAAATAGGACAAAAAGAGTGTAGATTTTCTATGTTAGAGTTTGCCTTAATTACATGACTGAAATGCCACAAAGAACATGATGTTTTAGTACATGAGAAAGACAATGGTGATAGCATATGTGATGTGTTCATGGGGGGCAATCATGAATTTACACAAAAGCAATTACAGAAAGCTTTTTCAACAATCCAGTTTAATGATGATACCTTGATGGTAAAGTTGTTATGTTATATTTCTTAAAGTCTGTGCTACTAGGGAAGGAGCCCAAAAATAAGATTGATGACTTTCATATTCGTTTATTAGACAATTTTAAAGAATTTAATAATTATCCATCGGGTCGCTTATCATTCGAGGCAATAATGTTGAGCTTGAAGAACATAATTACAAAGAGAAGCAAAAGAATTAGTTCATTGGATCTAAACATAGAAGAGAAATATAGCCTTTATGGTTTTCCATTTGCATTTCAGGTAAGGATGCTGATTTTTTTTATAATAAATGCATGAATTTTGTATGATATTGATGTAGTGTTGTAATATTGCAGGTGTGGGCATACGAGGTCATTTCTGAATTCGGCCAAAAATTTACAACCAAAAATGGTGATTTAAAGGTTCTAAGAATTCTTAAGTGGTTTCGTAAAAATAAAATTATGGCTGATGTAATTAATAAAGCCTTAAAAGAGGAAGACACCGTAAGTATTTCATGTTTGTTTAAGTGTGAACCATTAACACGAGTAATTTAGTTTAACATAAGCTATTTAGTTAAAGTATCAATATTTTTTTAGTATAATTTAATTGACATCTATATTATATAGCTTAATGTAGCAACGGCATTACATGCCACTAGAAGTGATGGGAGTAATGAGATTGCACAACATTACATGCAATGGTTCTTGGCGTCAGAAATTAAGTGGAAGCAAGGGCTTGGGGAACCCAATGCTGTTAGTGGCAATAAGCCTGACAACAAACCAAATTCTACACATTCAAATGTGCAAATGCAATAACAAGTCGATGTTGTTATAGACAATGGACATGCAACCATCACTAACGATATTTCGCGAACACCATTTTGTGCGCCCTCCCAAGGATTTTTTCCTATGCCACTTAATACTTGTACTTTTCAGAGGACGACACTGTTCCTCGCAAAAAGAAGCAAAAATGTAAGTTAGTTAATTTGTTAAAGACAATTTTAGGTTTAATTTATCAAAGTAATTTAATAATATATCTTAAAACATATTTGTAGGTCCCTCCACCTTGTCGTATCTCTATGGGCAATTATGTTGCTTCAACATTTCAGAAAATTGATGATAGATTAAGAAAAATTGAGGAGAAGGTGCAAAAGATTGATGTATTGGAAGCAAAGCTTGACAACATTACAAAAGACTTATAGAGAACGACAAAGTTACTCGAGAAGTTTTTAGCCCTTTTTAATGTAGGCAAAGATAATCTCACTGATCTGGTTTGCAAACATTTCAAACACTTTTAAAAGTGAATTTTAATTTTAAGTTCAGGTTGGTAATATTAAATTCAGTTCATGTTGAATTTAGTTGACAGCACTCACATAGAGAATTTTAAATTTTTTTGTATTTATTCATAATACAGTCACTGGCACATGATACTTAAACTTCGGCGGCTGCTGATGTACATGCTGATAAAATTGATGCTCAGGTTTGTAATATTTAATTTCGTTCACATTAAATTTAGTTGACAATGATAATGAGAGAATTCTAATATTTATTATATTCATTCATAATTTAGCCACCTGCATATGATCCTCTTACCTTAGTGGCTTCTGATATAGACACTGATAAAATTGGTATTTAAGTCGGTAATATTAAATTTAGTTTGTGTTGAATTTAATCGATAGAAATTATATAGAGAATTCTAAATTTTGTTGTATTTATTCGTAATACAACCACATGCACATGATCTTCAAACCTCGGTGGCTGCTGATGTAGATGCTAATAAAATTAATGTTCAGGTTCGTAATATTTAATTCAGTTCACCATAATTCAGTTGACAACAATTTTGTAGAAAATTCTAAATTCTATTATATTTATCTATAATACAGCCGCTTGTACATGATCCTCAAACCACAATGGCTGTTGATGTAGATGCTGATAAAATTAATGTTCAGGTTCATAATATTTAATTCAATTCACCATAATTCAGTTGCCAATAATTATGTAGAGAAATCTAAATTCTATTGTATTTATTTGAAATACAGCTACCTGCACACGATGTTCCTACCTCAGAACCTAATGTAACTAACAATACTGATGAACTTTCTATGAAGTCTCACTATAAAAAAGGATGCAAAGAAAAAGATTGTGCTCGACTGGAACAACATTATCTAAGAAAAAGGAGAAAAAAATCAATATATGTTAGCACACCTTACATGGACTCTTGTAAGAAGTCATGAAGGATGCAGTAACTAAATCAAAAGGTCCAATAAACTTTGATGATTGGATACGTGATGACAAAATAAAGCCGTAAGTTTCTTTTATTCTTTAACTTTTACTGTTAATTATATTTATTCAAGTTGCTGTGTAATAACATTTGTTACTTTTTATGCGTAGTTTAACAATAAAGTGGCCCATCCACGATACAGATAAAGACTTCTTCCACCGATTATGCAAACCAAGAGCATGGATATCTAGCACAATAATAATTTTTGTTAGGTACTTTAATGAATATGTTAAACAATGCATATAATAACAGTTTCTTTATTATCTGTAGCACTTGAACTCTTTTTTTTATGCTCTATGACACAGCTTGGTCAACTTCCTATCTTGTGATATGCAATAATGTGCCATAATGGACACTATATATCAAGTAATTTTGTAATTACATTTATAAAACATTTAGAAAAATATAAATGTATAAGAAACTTACACTTTTATTATATGTAATGTTAGCGAAAGTTAGAGCATTTGTATTCAGTTTACGTGATCAGCCCTAAAAAAGTATAGACAGATAAAGCTTTTAACTATGTCATTGATTATGTCAAGGGTGCAAAACTCAAATGTGCTGTTCATTGGAAAGATGTTTCCAAAGTAAAAAGCCTATGTTTATTTGATGTGTTGACTATAATTTTGTTCCCCATTTAGTGGTTTACATGGCTTTTTCTATAGGTGTATATTCCGCTTCATCCTAAGCAAGAACATTGGGCACTAGGAGAATTTGACCTTTTCAAAGAGACAATTTTTGTTTATGACTCCAAGTTAGATTATATGAATGACACTGCATTTGAGAAGGAGTTGTTGCCGTTTGTAGTTATGATGCCATAAATTCTAGATATGATATCATGGTATGCTTCATGTTGTGATGATAATTGTCTAACTCGTAAGTGGAAGGCCGTGTGAGTTTTAGATATCCCACAACAAAAGAACAAGTAAGAAATACTGTTTTCTCTCTTTTATTGTCTTTTGAGTTATGTAATGTCAACTAACTATGACTTTGTTTCTATCTCTTGTAGAAATGATTGTGGAGTTTTTGTTATGTATTACTTGGAGGCACTTGTAAACGGTCTAGAAATTCCAAACGACGTTCCCACACAAGCAGTCGTTAATGTATATTGGAAACAAGTGTCGACAAGGTTGTTTACTGACATGAAGTTGATAGAGGAATGTGGTTGATAATGACAAAAGGTTGATTGTGTAGCTTCGGATAACAATGAGTTGGCTTTGTATTAAAAATGATTTAGCTTTTGGGAGAATGTTAATTAAAACCTTATGATTGACTTGTATGGTTATAAATGTGTAAATCAATTAAGTTAAATATTTTGGATTTTTTGATTATTTAGTCAGGATTAAGTCTTTTAAGAATTTATGTACTTCTTTATTTAGGTCGAATAAGAAGTCGAGTATGCTCGACTTATTTCACCAAAGTCAAATAAATAACAAATAGCAAAGTCGAGTAAATAACAAATAGTGAAGTCAGGTCAATAGTCGATAATATCCGACTTCAATATATCATTCCCTAATAATTAGTAAAAAATTCTCCTCTCATCGAAGTCAGGTAAATAATTGAGAATACTCAACTTTGTTCACATAAATATTCTTATAGTATTGATTTTGATGATAACAAAGCTTATATGTTCTTAATTAAATTATTGGAGCTATTAAAATGAAATTCTTATTGCCGTAAACATGTTTAAAGAAGTTGTATGACTAGTAACATGAGTCGGAAAATCTTTATTTATACAAAAGCTATCAAAATATAGGCTCTGAAAATTAACGGTAAACCATTTATTATATAAACGATTAACCAATAGTTTACAGACAAGAAATTGTCTTCTTAATTGTGAATCGTTCATAAAAAATGGTAAGCTAAACCTGTGTTGATAAGATTCTGAAAATTAACGGTGAACCGTTTATTAGAAAACGGAGAACCGATAATATAACTTTGCCTTATATTCAGAAAAAATTCTCCTCTCATTGAAGTCGAGTAAAATAGTCGAGAATACTCGACGTACTCAACGTACTCGACTTTAACATGACCTTGCCTTGTATTTAGCAAAAAATCTCCTCTCATTGAAGTAGGGTAAATAGTCGAGAATACTATACTTACTCGAATTTAATATAACTTTGCCTTATATTCAGCAAAAATTCTCCTCTCATTGAAGTCAAGTAAAACAGTTGAGAATACTCGACGTACTGGACGTACTCGATTTTAACATATCATTGCCTTGTATTCAGCAAAAAATCTCCTCTCATCGAAGTCAGGTAAGTAGTCAAGAATACTCCACTTTAATATAATCTTGTATTGTATTAAGCAAAAATTCTCCACGCATCAAAGTCGAGAATACTCGACTTACTTGACTTTTATGAAACTTTGTTTATTATTCAGTAGAAATTATCCTCCCATTGAAGTCGGGTTAATAGTCGAGAGCACTCGACTTCGATTGTATCAGTATGTAATCAATTATCAAGATGTATAATAGCCACTAAATAGTATTTGCAATAACTAACCATTAAATAGTATTTGTAACAATTATAAATTATCCAACAAACAGTAAATACAATTTTATTTTAATAAGTAACAAATTCAATACAGAAATCCTTATACAATGACTCAGTATAGTTCTTTAACTGCTTCAAGCACTGAAGCCATGACCTAGAAAATGTACGATGTCACCATTTAAAGACAAGATACCATCTAGATCCTCCATCAAGCCCAGTATGAACGTATAATGTTAAATTTAGTACATGTTTAAACAACATTAACAAAATAAATAAAGCATAAATTAATGAAAAAACATAAATGAATACCAAGAATTGAGGCACTTACATTGCATATAAATTTGAAATAAAGCATCACTCATGTAATGACATTGGCGTCATGCATTTGAGTCGATTATGTCCACAACCACTGCACCGACCACATTTACGAGGCAACTTTTCCTCGCCTTTAGATGGTATTCTATTATTTTTTGGATGCCGATTTGATCGCTTTTCTAGAGAAGGATATACTTCGCAAGCATATACATCACCAGAAACATTCCACCCCTTTTGAGGACCAAACGGGTAAATGATCTTAGAATATGCTAACACCCATGCATCACTTGAATAGTAATGGGAGCAGTAATCATAGATTGAAAAATCTCAATGCCTGGACACTGTCACAACATGTAAACATGGTAATTGTTCGAGTTGGAATTCTCAACAAGTGCAAGTTTTTTCTAACATGTTCACATGCCTATCAAGATCACCATCTTTGACAATAAATCATATAGATTTAAATTGATCACTTGAAACTTTTGAAAGGCAATTTATCTACTTCTTACTACTTTATCTGCCCATTTTGTCAGTCGACTATTGTTGTGCAAATTTTATTGAACTCGCAAGTGCACGAATCTATTGTAGAATAGATTCAATGGTGACGAGTGTCGATCCCACGAGGAGGTGGATTTTAATTACTTGTAGAATTAATTTTTCTAAGAAGGTGATTGGATTTATAATGACGATTATGTAGGCAATGTTTTAATTTAACGCTGTTGGAATAAACTATTAAAATGAAATACTTGGATCTCCGGATCTGTACTCAACATGCACCATCGGCTTAATATTCATTATTAGTACCAATTAAATCATGAAGGGGGAACTTCCACTCATCATGAACTACACTCTAATAGATATGGTGCTAAGGGCTTCCCGTGCCAAATAGTAATAACCTTGCCTAGGAAGGCGGTTATTCCAAATAGATATCCGACAAGATTATTACTATCCTGCCTACGAAAAGTCAAAACAACCACATAAATTAAAGGGGAAGGAAAAGTAAATTTACCAAATTAAGCCCATGGAGCATGTTGAGACTTCACCTTCAACCCAAGCTTGAAAGGAAATTAGCCACTCATATTTGAACTAGGGGTAAAATGGGAATTTTATTAAAATACGTAGAAAATACAAGATGGAGATGGAATTACAGAAAATGGAGTCCAAATATGGATTCAGGGGTGTCAAATTAGGGGGAGCCCCCTTTTATAGATACACCGAGTAAATCATGGCCATCGGATTAAAACAATTTGACGCCGTGATTGCGCCACGTGGCAAGTTCCTATTGGATGGAACACATCATCGTGGTTGTTATTCTCGTGTATATGCATGTACCGTATACACGTTTTTTTCGATCCACTAATATTCTGCCACGTCACCGGCCAACATTTTTGCTCCATAGGATCATGACACGCCATCGATCAGCAACGCCACATCATCGATCAATGCCACATGTAAGCGATCAATGCCACATCATTCGTCCCAATCAAATGCCGCCACGTCATCGTATAGTGCCACGTCATTGTACGATGCCACGTCGGCCATCAAGATACAAGATAGGTGAACAAAGTGAAACGAATGTAAGGTCGTGGTACAGATCAGTATATATCAACCGTCATCAGTATGTGTGAAACGATCAGTATATGTGAGCACGAACAGTACCATTTTTCTTTTTATGCTCCTCCTAAGGTTTTCGACTGTCCTGAGTTCAAAAGTGCTGTCCGTTTTTCCATCTGATCTCTCGTTTATTGTGAAATGACCATGATATCCCCTAAAATACATAAAATACTTAATTAAAATAAAACATACATAATTAAATTACAAGGGACTTAAAGACATAAAAATAGGGATGTTAGTGAGACTTGGAGTATAAAAATGATGATTTTCTCCATTATAAATACACACTTTTTAGTACTCAACAACTATATGTAGCCGTAGCTTCTTCACGACGCTTATAAAACCACTCTCGTAGTTTGTCAGTTATCTCATCCATTAGTTTATGAATAGGTAACAATCAATCAGATTTTAAAATCTCATTTATGAACTCGGCAATATTGGTATTCATAATAATATAACGTCGCCCGTCAAAGTGTGAATGTGCCCACTTATCAATCCCTGCTTCCTTGAGATACTTTCCAACTACCTCGCTAACCTTGTATATCTTATTCATATAATATGTGAAGTGTTTTAGTCGATATGCTTTGGAAGCTGCTTCAAATATACAACCAACATCAACGTCTTTAAAGTGAACCCTAAGTTTTTCTTTAAGTGGTATATACAAACCTCATAAGAATCATTCGGGAATACAATAGATATAGATTTCTTAATACTTGGATAGAGGCTAGAAATGAAAACTAAATTTTCAACTTTCCTAATTGATTCCCTCAACTTTATGAAAAACTACAGCCAAGATGCATCATTCTCACTATCACCGACACCGAAAGCCAATGGGTAAATTTAATTGTTACCATCCTTACATGTGGCAATGAACATAGTTCTTTTATATTTTCCTTTAAGAAAGGTACGATCAACTACAATAACAGGCCTAATGGAAAAAGCAAATCCCCTCAAAGAACTTCCTATTACCATAAAGAAGTACTTGAAGTGATTTATGTCATTAACCTCAAGAGAAGTTCATGTTCCAAGATTCTTCTTTTCAAGCATTGCCATATATTGTGGAAGTAATTTATAAGACTCTTCAGGTGAACCTTGAGCAATTTGCATTGTACATTCCCTTGCTCTTTATGCTTTATGATAACTTATATCATAATCATATTGTTGTTGAAAATCCTGCCTAATGTCTGCAACTCTATATGAAGAAGACGAACCATCATACTTAAAGTAAATATTTTAAGCAATTGGTTTCGTAGAAGCTTGGGGATGATCTTTCTTAGACACATCATAAGAACAAGAATGTACATGACAATACTTTTTGATTTCGAACATACTAAAATCATTAACCTTAACAGCATGAAGATGCCATTTACAGTTATATTCAAATTTTTTTGTTATAGTATATGTGCTAAGTATGCCTTGCAAGACCTCTTTGGAAGAAAATTGTTGTCTTTCCACAAATCCATCATTGTCATCGCCAACTTCATTTGATGCTAAATTTTCAACACTAAGAAATGAATCATTTGTGCATATTGAATTACTACTAGCTAGCAAACTAAGTCTTGGCAAATAGTTGTCATTAGACCGTGATTGAGTTACGGTTAACACGGGTGGACTATGACTTGGTACCTTAATATCTGGTAGTGTTTTGTCCTCCATATCAAGATAGACCTCAGTTAGATCATGTTCCATATCATCTTTAGTGTTGGGCATAAGTTCTTATTTTAATTCATTTTCACTACCAAAATGGCTAGGAATAAAACCATTATTTTCTATATTGACTCTTTTAGTTTCATGTTGGGACGCTGATAAACCAATGGTTGAATAATAATGACTCTTCTCTCATGAAAAGTGTGTTGCATGTGGTTTATTCTCTGCCTTCATCGATATACTACAATACTTTTTTTATCACAAATGATTATACCGTCATTAAAATGTGTAAGGTCTACCAAATATAATCATTTGTGATCCAAATGTGTAAGGTTCACCTAATATAATCATTGGTCAACAAATGTGTAAGGTCCACTTAATATAATCATTTGTGATCAAAATATGGTTTTTTCGTGATTGCAACGACTTTATTCTTGACTACAAGATTCTCCTTACCCTCATACTAATGGTCCATAATCTTATATCTCTTTGTGGGCCTCATATTCTTAGGTCTTGTCATAATACAAATTTTGACCTTAAATTCTTAGGCCTTGATTTTATAATATGTATCTTGGCCTCACGCTTATCAACCTCGATTTTGCTTTATGTATGTCGGCCTCATGCTCATAAGCCTCAATCTTGTAATATAAACATAAGCCTAATACTTTCTTTTCATTTTTTAATTATTTATTTGTTATCGTGTTACTTTGGATCTCTAACTTAAGCATCAAAGGGTCTATGCTAGTATCAACCCAGGTAACCATTAATGGGTCATTGCTTTGTAAGATCTAACCACTAAGTTTTTACTCTCAACAATGGCAATTCCATATACATTAAGCTCTCTCATAGCCCATTTTTTTAGTAAAATAACTCTTTTGATCAATCTAAATTTTGGTATCAACATATATGATTTTGATTTAATCTTATCCTAATGCACATTTTCTAGTAGACATCTTTAGGAAAAGAAGAGTAACTAAGCAAACAATTATGTTTGATTATTAAATGAAAACAACCTATGAACACTATAATATTTAAAAAGAAACAATAACAACTAACTAATACAACTAATTAAGAAGAGAATAGAAAGAAAAAACCTAGATATTTGATAACTTTAACTTCAATAGATTAAAGCTTTATAAGTGGTGATCAATGGAAATAATTTTTTTTTTCCCTTAAGCAACAATTAAAGAAAGTACCCTAGACATTTTTAATATAGTGTTGTACGACATTTGATACAGGTGACATGTAGATATCTTTTTCAAATTTTGGTATCAACATATATTATTTTAATTCCTCATACAAATAGTTTTACCAAAATGACTGCCAATGAGTCATATATTAATCCACCTAAGTAGACCTTACACATTTTGATGACTAATGATTATATTTGGTGGATCTTAGACATTTTGATCACCAATAATTGTATTAGGTGGACATTACACATTTTGATCACAAAATGATTATATTAAGTGGACCTTACACATTTGATGACCAATGGTTATGTTAAGTGAACCTTACACATTTGGATGACAAATGATTATATTTGGTGTACCTTACACATTTTGATGACGGTAGATATCTTTTGCAACTTAAGGTATGAGAGTGATATATGTTAAAAGTGTTGTACCACATTTAATACAAGTGTCATTTAATTGTATACGACTAATAATTTTCTTTATAATAATGCATAGCAGTAGCATGCATAAAAGTGGTCTCATCTACTAGTGCATTTGATGGATTTATTTTATAATATGAGAATTTTTATTTTTATTGGTTGGTATATCTTATTCTAAAGTATTAAAATTTTTATTTTAAACTGTTGATATATTTTATTTTATAATTTGAGAATTTTTATTTTAATAGTTGGTATCTATAAATCGTGGGCACATGAGAATTTTATTTTTAATATACAATGATGAAAAAATTTAACTTTTTAAGGTGCATTATTGTCAGACAACTAGCTGTCAATATGCTTCCTAAAGGTGTAAGGTCCACCAAATATAATCATTTGTGATCCCAAATGTGTAAGCTTCACATAATATAATCATTGGTTATCAAATGTGTAAAGTCCACTTAATATAATCATTTGTGATCAAAATGTGGTTTTTCCATGATTGCAACGACTTTATTCTTGACTACATGATTCTTCTTTCCCTCATACTAATGGTCCATAATCTTATACCTCTTCACGGGCCAAATACTCTTAGGTCTTGTCATAATACACATTTCGACCTTAAACGCTTAGGCCTTGATTTTATAATATGTATCTTGGCCTCACGCTTATCAACCTCGATCTTGCTTTATGTATGTCGGCCTCATGCTCATAAGCCTTAATCTTATAATATAAACATAAGCCTCATGCTTTCTTTTCTTTCTTGAATTATTTATTTGTTATCGTGCTACTCTAGATCTCTAACTGAAGCATCAAAGGTATGTTAAATCTTGCAAAACAATGACCCATTAATGGTTGCCTGGGTTGTTACGAGCATAGACCCTTTGATGCTTAAGTTAGAGATCCAGAGTAGCACGATAACAAATAAATAATTCAAGAGAGAAAATAAAGTATGAGGCTTATGTTTATATTACAAGATTGAGGCTTATGAGCATGAGGCCGACATACATAAAGCAATCTTGTAAGCCTCAATCTTGTAATATAAACATAAGCCTCATGCTTTTGGGCCTCAATCTTGTAATATGAACCTAGACCCCATACTCTTACGAGTATTATCGGCCTTAATGCAGTATTATATATATACTTTTTAGCCTTTATCGTGGCATAATTAGTAAGCCCTTATCGTGGCATAATTTTAAAGTCCTTAATGTAATATTATCTTAATTATATAGCCCTTATCGTACCATAATTTATAAGTACTTGACACGACATCATCTTCATTATATAACCCTAATCTCAGCATAATTTATAGGCCCTTAACATGGCATCACTTTAATTTTATGGGCTATATCATGTCGTTATCTTAATGTAATGGCCTTTATTGTAGTATTATTTTAATTTTATAGCCCATATCATGGTATTATTTTAATTTTATGACTTATATTGCGACATTCGAGATCTTCTCATATCATTCAAGTTATCCTCATGACATTGAGATTTCTTCATGTAATTCATATTGTCGTCATGCCATTCAAGTTGTTCTTATGACATTTAAGAACTCTTAATGTCCTTCATGTTATCCTTATGATTTTTGAGATTTCCTCATGCCATTTAAATTGTCCTCATGAGATTCAAAATTTCCTCATGTCATATCATAAGGGATGATAAGAAAATCTAACATATTTAAACTATATTACTTTACAACATTCACTTGTAAACTCGTGAATACTATAAATTGAGGGGCTCCTGTTATGCCTATATTTTTACTAAACCTGAGCTCAAAAACCCAAACTCAATAACATCTTTTAATCTAAATAGGATTAAACAGTAAGTCTTAATCCTTATCAAACTGAAATTCTATTAGGTAACAGATAAGTTTTCCTAATTCAATTGTAATTATAATTATCTCACTTATATAAAGAGGTAACTATTCAAAAGTATAGATATATTAAAGGTAGAACATGAGAAATAGGCATATTGGAATGGGGGTATAATATCTCAAAGCCTTTTCTCTTACTTTCTTTTCTTTCTTGAATTATTTATTTGTTATCGTGCTACTCTGATGACCAATGATTATGAGCATGAGCATGATGACCAATGATTATCATGCTATCTAATCCACGTTAGGTCTACTTAGGTGGATTAATATATGACTCCTTGTCCATCATTTTGGTAAAACTATCTATATGAGCTGGAATATCTATTGGTTTATTCTCTAAAAATGTTTTTATTTTATCTTTATTGCCTGGAAAACTTGTTAGTACACTGGCTACTTTTTTTTGTAACATCGAATCTATCAGTTTGTCATTCTGTTTATCAAAGAATTTAATTCCCCTGTTGTCTTTTCGCCCCAAAAGTGGTAGTAAAATTTAACTTACGTTAATGGTGTAGAATCCTGCCCTTCTAGGAACAATGCCAAGCTTATTCATGAATGTCTAAACCATTCAGTTACCTGCCATTATGTAGCCTTTAGGAAGCACATTGACCACTAGTTGTCTGAGAATAACGCACCTTACAAAGTTGAATTTTTCCATCATTGTATATTAACAATAAAATTCTCAGGCGCCCACGATTTACAGATACCAACTATTAAAATAAAAATTCTCAAATTATAAAATAAAAGATATCAATAGTTTAAAATAAAAATTTTAAAACTCTAAAATAAGTTAATGGTTTTACTGGTTGGTATATCTTATTCTAGAGTATTAAAATTTTTATTTTAAACTGTTGATATCTTTTATTTTATAGTTTGAGAATTTTTATTTTAATGGTTGGTATCTGTAAATCGTGGGCGCTTGGGAATTTTATTGTTAATATACAGTGATGGAAAAATCAACTTTTTAAGGTGCGTTATTCTCAGACAACTAGTTGTCAATGTGCTTCCTAAAGGCTGCATAATGGCAGGTAACTTGATAGTTTAGGCATTCATGAATAAGCTTGGCATTATTTCTAGGAGGGGCACTAGTAGATGAGACCACTTTTATGCATGCTACTACTAGGCATTATTTTAAGAAAAATTATCAGTCGTATACCATTAAATAAAACCTGTATCAAGTATGCTCGACTTATTTCACCAAAGTCAACATATTATTATTGATGGGTAGCTAAACCAATTTTATCACTTACTTTTCCTCAATTTTATCACTTACTTTTCCTAAACCAAATTTACAAGTCCCACTATGCAAAAGCAGCAAAACTAGTACTAATGGAAAATCAAGGAAAAATGCTCTTCTGTTGGGGGATTGTTTTGCCACTAAGTATTGCTCTCATATTAGCAGTCATACTTGCTCTTAGATTTAGGTTGATCTCAAGATGTCAAAAAAGAGTAACAAAGCTACCAAATGATACTAATGTGTCACCTCTAACAACAAGAAGAAGATTTTCATCCCTAGATTTTCATACCTAGAACTTTTGTGGGCAATAAATGGGTTTAGTGAAAATAATCTAATTGGTAGAGGAAATTTTGGTTTAGTTTATAAAGCAAGACTTCAAGATGGGATGGAAGTTTCGGTTAAGGTTTTTCACTTACAATTTGAAAGAGCATGGAAGAGTTTCGTAGTTGAATGTGAAGTGATGAAAAGTATTCGTCATCGAAATCTTGTCAAAGTCATCAGCAGTTGTTCAAACAAAGCTTTTAAAGCATTGGTATTAGAATACAAGACTAATGGAAGCTTGGAGAAGGGTTTATATTCAAACAATTGCATCTTGGAGATTATTCAACGATTGAATGTAATGATAGATGTTGCTTCAGCATTGGGATATCTACACTTTGGTTATTAAACTCCTATAATTCACTGTGACTTAAAGCCAAGCAATGTATTGTTAGATGATGATATGGTTGATCATTTGAGTGATTTTGGCATCGCAAAGCTTTTAACTGAAGAAGAGCAGACTATGATGCAAACGGAGACACTTGCCACAATAGGCTATATGGCACCAGGTTTACTCGATCTCAAAACTTTCTAAGTTATTTATTTCTCATGATCTTCATTTGAGCAAATTATTGTTATTGATTTATCTTACTATATAGTTATTGCAATTCATAGAGTATGAAAGAGAAGGACGAGTATCCACAAATGAGGATGTTTATAGCTTTGGGATTATGTTAATAGAGACATTTACCAGGAAGAAACCCATAGACGAAATTTTTACTGAAGAAATGACATTAAAGCGTTGGGTTAATGATTTACTACCCATTTCAGTTATGGAGTTGTTGATGCAAATCTACTAAGTCGGGAGGATAGACATTTTGTTGCCAAAGAGCAATATGTGTCATTTATATTCAATTTGGCTATATAGTACACTGTAGAATCACCTGAGCAAAGAATCAATGCAAAAGAAATTGTAAAAGGACTCTTGAAAATTAGGAACTGTTTGCTTAAAATATTGGAGGCTGCAGACGTATGAGATAATTAAATTTAAATTGATTTTCTTTTCTTCCTCCAAAAATGAGTTGTAATCTTCATGATAAATAATTTTAATATCATAGTATAAAAGTATTATTTTCCTTCTAAAGTTCGTGAGGGATATTGGTTCCTATTTCTGCCTCAATGCTTGTTTTCTTTTGCTTGGATGTGTATATGCCCTTATTTGATTATCCTTTCTCTTAATTTCAAATGTTCATTGAAAACTTAATCATTTCTTGCTTCAACAATGTATGTTTTGATCATTTATTGCTTCAACAATATATATAGATAGATAGATAGATAAATAAATAAATAAATAGGTAGGTAGATAGATAGATACATAGATAGATAGATGTCTTGTCAATGATTCTTTAGTTTTGGGGGTCTTTCTTCTGGTCTGTCTGGCATTCCACATTTAGATATTTTCAAATTCTCACATGTTCGACATTGATTTCACTTTATTGGTTCTTTTATTATTTGTTGTTTTTGCTTTTTTGGGAGGTTTTAGCTTGTCTCCTTGCTCATGTTCCTTTCATTATATAATTTATATTTCGGGTAGGGGTCTAGCCTAACCCCAACCTTTGTAGTATATATATAGGCGCCCTACAATGGTCAGAAGATATATATATATATATATATATATATATATATATATATATGCCTCACAATGGTCAGAAGAGGCAACAAAGGCGTTAAAGGAGCTAAAGTAAAAGTGCCAACCTTACTTCAACTGCAGTACCAAGAACCGTCATTATAAACATGCCCAGATCCGTAGCAGCCGTAGCAGAAATGATGGAACCCAAGTTCAAAGCAAAAGGAAGGCAGTCAACTGGAGCAACATAAATGCTGTGGAACAAAATAAAGTAAGAAGATCCTACTCTGCTCGATTCATGGGTCCCATCCATATGATCAATACACCATATCCATAAGAGTGTAATAATTATATGTGGTCTCTTGTGGATAAAGGACAGCTTTTGCTTTTGACAGGACCAATTTTTGCTTATATGTCAGTTCTTTAAATTTTAACAAGTGTTCCTTGTGCTCTTCTATGTATGTATGTATGTATGCAGACTATGAAGGTTGGGGTTAAGCCAGACCCTTACCGGAAATATAAATTATATAATGAAAGGAACATGAATAAAGAGACATAAGATAAAACCTTCCAAAACAAGCAAAAACAACAAATAATAAAAGAACCAATATATATCTATATCTATATATGGACGCATTATTAATTAATGAACCTAGTATCTAATTAGATAAACTGCAACATTCACTTTTATATGTATTGATATTAATTTCCTCTTTTTTTTCCCCCTAATATGTTATGGCAAATACAGAAAATTGAGATCTAATAAAAAATTCAAAGGTAATTTTGAAAATCATATGAGAAACCAATGACGACAGTGAATTACAAATGAATTTTGTCCTCTCTAAGGGTTGATATATAACATTATATAATAGACAATTAGTAATTCAAAAATAAATGGGTTTGGATGTTGACTTTATTTTCTTAAAATATGCAATGAAATTAAAATTAGAGTGCTTGACCCACTTACACAAAATTATGAAGAGGAGAATCTAAGCATATAAAATATTCAATTCCCAATATAGATTAATATATTTGTAAACCAGAAACATACTCAAACTCCTATGAATGTGGAAATAAACCAAATTTATCGATTTAAATTGGAATTAATTGTCAAAACTCTTTGGTAAATATTTACACACATATATTTATTTTATATTTGATAACTAGTGATTTATTTTATAACAACTATCAATTAAAGAGTTAAGCACTTCATTTCCAATTTCGCAATTATTATAATAGGGTAGGTTTGACAGTCTCTTTTTTTTTTTTTTTAACACAAGATTTGATGCAAAATCGTTACCATTAAAAGAGTTAATGGTGGAGATTGGAGACGATATGACAATTATTTTTTACGAAGTATATTCATTAGCGCGCCATGATTTATATACATCTGGTCAGTGTAAAAAATAATTTACGATATTTATACATTTAAGTACTTATGGGTGCTTGCTTTTGTTGTTGATTTGAATGGATATGGGGTGCTCGCCTCTCAATGGTCTTAAATAGTAAAAATATATTTATAGCCCTAAGTTTTCAATATCGGAGACTAATTTTTTTTTATCATAATATTCTTTAAAGTTTTCAATATCAGAGACTAATTTTTTTTATCATAATATTCTTTAACTTTATTGACCTAAAGTAATTGATTCTAATATTTTATAATAAATACAAATATAATGTTAAAATAAAAGTAATAACATATACATTTTAAAATAATTTCAACATTTAAAAAAAATATATCCATTTCTAATCTATTAGACATATATTATTATATTAAACTAAATTTTATAATAAATTGAAAGATAATATTAAAAAATACGCAAAAATTTAAATTATTTTGAATACAATATGAAATAATTTTAATATTATCAATATGTGAGATGTATTGAATTAATTGCAAAAACATTTAACTCAAATATTTATTTAAAAAATATTTATAAATAGAAATTATTATTAAAATAAATATAATACTTTAAATTATTTTATATTTTAAAACATATTATTATCATTAATAAAAAATTTTAAGTCAATTTTTTTAGCTACTTTTTTTAAAAGGTATTGTAGTGGAAAAATAGTTTTGATGTCCCTTATTAGAAAACTAGGAGGTTTATATAACCACTTCCCCAAACCTTTGGGGTGTAGCTATTCTTTTTCCTTGTTAAATTAAAAATCGAACAAAGAAAAAATTAAACATATCAAAGGATTTCAAAAAGGCTATAAAAGTCAAGATCAAAAGAGGATCTAAATCCAAATATAATTAAACGTACTTTTATAAATTAGCTCTCATTAAATAATTTATTTAATTTTAGATGTTTATAGATTAAATTTTAATTATTTTATGAATGAAGTAGTATAAAAATAATTTTATATAAATATATTGGCTTGTCACTCGTGCTTAGCCGTGATGCCATACAGCATTAAAATATGCAAAATTGGGAAAAGGATATTTATATCCGATGGTTTGTGAAAATAGTCATGGAAAGCTTCAAATTTACCAATAGCCCTTCTTGATCAAAACACCCTTAGAATATAGTAAATAAAAAAAAATTAGCTTGATTTTTTTAATAGATACAAATATAACATAAATAATTTAATATATTTACTAGACTGGTAATATTGAAATATTTGTAAAATTTAAAATATCTTTAAAATTTTAAATTATTATGTTTATTTCAATAGTATATTTGTATTTATTATAAAGATTTTAAATAAATCTTTGGGTTAAACAAATTTTACAATTAATAAAATATATCTCATGTAAAACAACATTACAATTATTTTATATATTATTAAAAATATATTCATATTAGATCGAATCGGATCATAAAATCAGGTTGAATTCAGATCGAATCGGGTTCCAATTAGATTGTGTTGGGTTCAATTTGCGGAGCTTTTAAATTTAAGCCTGTAAATTTTAGCTCTACATTTTGAACAGGTGACTCACTTTCATAATTTCTTGCCAATTAAATTTAATCATGCATAATCTTCTCTTAATGCTTATAAAAACTTAGTTTCCTATTCAATGGTCAATATCCAAAACAAGTAACATGTAACAAAAACGAACGCTTATAAATAATCATACCTTATTTTATTCTATTTCCAAAGAATAGAATGCCAAATTCGAAGTCTTTTCACATACAGAGATATAGAGATAAGAATACATATAGAGATAAAAATTGAAGGCTATTTGGTGCATTTATCTCTGTTACGCATATGTAGAGTAGTAGATCCTGCAGTAGCAGCTTCGATCATGGGTCGCAGAGTAGCAGATTCGGTCGCAGCAAGTTTGATTGTGGGTCACAGGGCAGCAGATTCGGTCGACGGTGGCCATGTGTGCGGGCTGTGTTGTGTTTGTCTTTGCTCTGCATTTGCATCGGTGTGTGGTCGGCTGCCAATTGCCACTTTGCTTTTGTGATGTGTTTGTGTGTGTGTGAAATCATAAAGTCGTGAACCATGAAGGTGAGGCTGTGAAGATGGTGAGAAGGAACGATGTGTGTGTGTGTGGTTGTGGTTGTGTGCATGTGTTCTAATTTCATTTTGTTTTTTATTTGTTTAATTTTTTTTAAATTTTTTATTTTTTCAACCGATCCGATTGAATTTTTGGATCGGATTGGCTCGGATATTTTGCTCACCTATAGTTAAAAGGGAGACACCGGTCTATATGATATTTTACTAAACTTTGAGGGTTTAATTGCCTTATTGCTACTTTTTTTTTTTTTTTTGGAAAAATTAAGGGTATGTTACAATGCGCATTCTATTGATATATTTACAATTAGGGATCTAATTTCTGGCTTAAGCCTTGTTTGGTATAGAAGTTGAATAACTATAACTTTAACATATAGTATTAAATTATTTGGTAAACATTATCTTTAAGGCTTGGAAATTAAGTTGAATTGATTCACAGCTTTTATAATGAAAAACATATAATATTTTTATTATTTTTTATTAAAATTATGAGTGATGACAGAACCACAAACTCTTTTATAAATTTATTTTGTACAAACTAATTTGGCAATAACTAATTGGTTGAATGAAAATACAAAATAATAAAATCAAATCATGTGAGCCAGAGGATATTTAATCTAGCTAATTTAATCATGCCATATTATTTTGTACAAGAGTTTGTAATTATATTATTACTATAAAATTATTATTTGAAAGTAATATTAACTACATACTATTAACTTTTATTTTCTAATTATAATTTTTTTCCACAGCATCTATAACACTTCAAAACCAAGTAGAACCTTAGTTATTTACAAATTTCATTAGGGCCTCATACTCCTTCTTATCTACATTTTTTTTTAAAATAGAAAATAATTTTTTACCTAAATCCATAGTTGAATTTCATTCATCACTTATGCTCTTCTTTTTGTACTTTTCCCTTAAATTTTAAAATTCATTGAAAATTTATCCAAATATAAAAATGACAACCAATGCTGTAGACCCCACGCCAATTCTCAAAATCATATCATTGCGCTAAATACAAACAGCAACGGTTGTACCCAACTTTCAAATGTGTTTGTATCCTGTTTTTTCATTTCCATTATTTTCAAAAATAAATTATAAATTATCTATTAATTTCTTTTTTTAAAAAAAACTTATATATATATATATATTAATATTAGTACACATTCCTATTTTAACAAAGTGAAGATGTTACTAACAAACAAAAAATATGGATTTTAATACATTAGTAGATGAAAAAAATACAGCATCCAATATATTAAAATTTGTATTTTAGTATGGATCCTTACCTCGTTAAAGTGAGAATGCCCTCACAAGGAAATAGGTTAAGTTTAGGAATTATTTATATATATTTATGATTAATTTTTTTAGTGTAATTTTTATAATTAAAATTAAAAACATAAATAATTAAAATCAAAATGCAGGTTGGTGGATACCCGCATGGCTATCCGACATATTTTTTCACAATATCAAACCCACTCGTAACCCTCAACAGATTTAAGTTTAAAATACCAAACCTACAGATTTGCATATTTGCAAGTAATTTTACCATCCCTTTCAATAAAATAAACATTTTACATGATCCAATTCTTTACCACATCCTATCCTTTCTTCGAAAAAATATGCTGTACAAACTTATGGATCTCTTTTTTCCATCTCTGCTTTACAGAATTGAGGATAAATAATCAGAAATTGCTAGATAATGGCTGTTGTGAAGTCAATCCCTCTTATCAAATTTCAACTAATATGCAGATATGTAGATATTAAATATAAGTTTGATGATTGGATTCTATACTGATCATATAGAATATCTTTATTTACCCAATTGTTTATCTACTTGTAACTCCTTGGTATCCTCAAACTTTATAGGACTAGATATGTGAGCTTTCCTATATCATTCTACTGGTATTAGTGTCGAGGAGAAATCTTGTTATCAATTGCTGATCAATAGCTCAAAGCTTTAGTTATATAGCATTCTTAAAAAGGATTGCACAATAAACCTTTATATAGATTCAACTACCAGTAGTGATCATGATCGAAATTTGTGCAAATTAGACAGTGTCTATTGGGTTACAGACAATTCTATGTTGAGAAGATATTGAGAAAAGTATTTACGATAGTAAATTCATTAGATGGCTTTTTTATGTTAAGCATCTTCTCATGTATGACTAATTTACCACTTACATGTGATTACTGTATCCCAAGGACGCCACATCCCTACAACCTAATAGTGGCTCTTCCCTTAGGCAATCCCTAAGTTGCCTAAGGCCCTACAATATATAAAGGGGTTGCTTAGGGCCCTAAAATATATAAAGCGCTTGCCTAGAGCCCTACAATATATAAAGACTCCAAATTTTTTTCCAAAATTATGTCTATTAAGTTATTAATTTGTATATATTGTTATTATCTTACAATAATATTTTTCATAAATAAATTATCAAATCCCTACAAAATCTCTTTTTAACATTATAATTAACCGTTTTTATCTTATATATTCCTATAAAATCTCTAATTAACATTATTTCATTCAAAACTCTATGAAAGCAAAATATTTGTTAAATTATTATTATCCATTAATAGTTTTTATCAATTGAAAAAAAAAGCCACAATAATTCCCAATTCCTTGTCAATTTCAGAAGTTGAAGACTTTGGCGATTTCCCTTCATAAATCTCGATCTCTCTTCCATCAAAGCACAAGTAATTTATTTTAATTGTTTTTCCTTTATTGTTTTTTTTTTTTTTTGGATATGATTGGTTCATGCCAACCCTTTGTTTCGATTTTAAGGTACTTTCTTTAATTGTTGCTTAAAGGAAAAAAAAAAACCTATTTCCATTGATCACCACTTATAAAGCTTTAATCTATTGAAGTTAAAGTTGTCAAATATCTAGGTTTTTTCTTTCTATTCTCTTCTTAATTAGTTGTATTAGTTAGTTGTTATTGTTTCTTTTTAAATATTATAGTGTTCATAGGTTGTTTTCGTTTAATAATCTAACATAATTATTTGCTTAGTTACTCATCTTTTCCTAAAGATGTCTACTAGAAAATGTGCATTAGGATAAGAAAAACTTCAAAAAAAAGAACAGAAAAGTTAGTTTAATCTCAAAAGGGAGCTCTTGATAAATTTGTGAAAATTAGTAAAAAATTTGTGAAAATTAGTAATAAATATGTGAATTTGAGTGAAGCACCAATAATTGATGAAAAAGCTCAAACTTAATTAAAATATGATGAACCAATTAATGAAGACAATGACATTGAAGATAATAATGATCAAAATTGTGATAATACCCTTATAGGAGATTGTAATAAAAATATGAATGAAGGTGAAAATAGAGATAACACTGAAGATTTTGAAAAGTATCATTTTTCAAATAATAATCATGATCCTGGTAGATGGGAAAATATAACTAATTAATTAAGAGATTTCCTAGTAGAGAAAGGTCCATTTAGAGATAATGATTTAATTTTTCCAAAGGTTGAATTTTCTAGACATTTCACTACTACATATTACATTAAAAAACTACCCAATGGAGAAAAAGTTAATAGAAAGTGATTGGTTTATTCAAAAGATTTTGATAAACTATGTTGTTTTATTGCAAGTTATTCAATACAAACTCCAATAAAAGTCAACTAAATAATAAAGGAACTAAAGATTGGAAAAACCTTAGCGTTAAACTTAAAAGTCACGAACCAAGCAATGAACATATTACTAATATGAATTTATAGGTTGAATTAGAAGTAAGATTATTGAAGAAAAGAACAATTGACAAAGATATTAAAGAAAAAATCAATAAGGAAAGAGATCATTGGGAAAAGTACTAATAATAATTATAGCCGTTTTAAAGAGTCTTACTAAAAATAATTTAGCATTTCATGGAAAGAATGAGAAGATATACCAAGATAACAATGGAAACGTTTTAAGTTTATTTGAAATAATTGCAAAATTTGATCCAACAATGCAAGAACATATTAGACATATTAAAAAAGGTGAAATTCATAACCATTACCTTGGGTATAATATACAAAATGAGTTGATACAAATGTTAGCACTTGAAATTAAAAAATTGAAAAAACAAATAAGATAAAAAAAAGTAAAATATTTCTCAATTATACTTGATTGTACTCCAGATACAAGCCATCAGGAACAAATATCTATTGTATTAAGATGTATAGATATTTCAACAAATCCAATAAAAATAAAAGAATATTTTTTTGAGACTTTTAAAAGTTGATAACTCTACTAGGAAAGGCCTCTTTAATAAACTCATTGATACAATAAAAGTTCTCAAACTTGACATTAATGATGTACGAGGAAAATGATATGATAATGGTTCTAATATGAAAGGAAAACACGAAGGTGTAAAAAAAAGACTATTAAAAATCAATCCTAGAGCATTTTATACATCATTTGGTTGCAATAATCTTAATTTAGTGCTTTTTGATATGGCTAATTCTTATCCTAGAGCTATTTCATTTTTTTGGAGTTGTACAATGTATTTAATCATTGTTTTCTTCTTCAACGAACCGATGGAAAATTTTACAAAATAATATACCCAATTTAACTGACAAATTATTGTCACAAACACGTTGGGAAAGTCATATTGAAAGCGTGAAAGCAATAAGATTTCAAGCTTTACAAATAAGAAATATTTTACTTGAATTAGAAGAAATTAGTGAAGATTTCTGAAATAAAGAGTGAAACTAAGTGTTTAGCAACATATGAATTGAAAAATTTTGAATTCATATTAGGTATGATTGTTTGGTATGATATATTATTTGATGTTAACTATGTTAGTAAGATCTTGCAAAAAAAGATATGAAGAATGATGTTACCATAGATCTGCGTAAAGGTCTTATTTCTTTTTTTGAAAGCTATAGAGAAAACTTATTCATGTCTACTATGATTTCAGCTAAAGTAATTGCAAGTGAGATGGAAATAGAACCTAAATTTAATGAAAAACATGTAATTCATGGAAAAAACAAATTTGATGAAAATATAAGTGAAGAAAGAATTCTGTCTCTTGAATAATCTTTTAAAACTAATTATTTTATATACACATTAGATCAAGCTATTTCTTTAATAATGAGTAGGTTTGAACAATTTCAATTGAATGAGAATATGATTGGATTATTGTTTAATTTCAAAAAATTACAATTGTTAAGTGACGATGTTTTAAAACCTTATTGCTTTAATCCTGAAAATGCTTTAAAACATGATATGCTTTTTGATATAGATGGTTTAGATTTGCTTGCAAAGCTGACTATGTTTTTTGTTTCTTATTATATTAAAATCTATATTTTTTTGTCTGTTAGTGCCATCCCTATTTGTTAAAATAAAGATGTTCTTACTAGAGAATTGTTGTTGTTGTTGTTATTCTTACTAACATTATTAATAAATATGTGTGTGTGTGTGTGTGTGTGTGGTAAAGTATAGACCAAAAGTATTGAAGGCATGACACATGGGGAGTATGACTTAGAATCATGACAAAAGATAAAGAGGAAGTTGAAAAAGGAAAATATAAGGGAAGACCTTGAAGAATGGGAAGATCTCACATGGGGAATGTGACCTAAGATTGTGACGAAGAGTAACATGGAAGTTGAATAGGGGAAGATGATATATATACCTAAGTCGCCACATATCAATGGAGCGATAAGATAAGGACAGTTATGCCGATGCCACCAGGCCATGCCATTATAATACGGCCCCACTTGAATTGTCTTTAAAATATCCCCTTACAAGCTGCCAAAGTCAGAAATAAAGAAAAGAGATGGCAGACAAGCCACTAATACTTTCTGTATAAAAATTGGATAATCCTTCACCCAATTGGCTCATTTAAAATAAGCTAATTAGAGTTAAAGATGCCTTGCCAGCACAGACTATCCTTATATTGACAATTATCCAGCCTAAACAATTTGAAAAGCCTCTACAAAAGGAGCTACATTACTTAAAAACCCTACCTAAAGAAGGAAATCACCAATGGTGGCAGGCCATCTATCCACAAGGGCACAAAGATGCCTTCAGGGGCACTCCATTTAAAAAAGCCATGCTGGTCTCACAAGAGGTAATTGACTTAATCATCCCAAAAGTATTTAACTTTCTTCTTGTTCTAGGGTTTCTTTGAAATCCCTCACTCTATTTTACCTCTTAACCATAGGATGTCATCGTCGGCCATTGTCAACGTCACCTCTAATGGCTATTTCTTATGATTTTAAGACTGCCTCAATCGTCATTGTCCCAAGACAACCATCTTCATGAAGTTAAGTTGCCATATTCTCTAAAAAACCACCTTAAAAAAGGAAGAATTACCAATTACAATGAAGCTTTCATAGTGTTTGGGCTAAACCAAGATTAAATCAAAATAATATATGTTGATACCAAAATTTAGATTGATCAAAATAGTTATTTTATTTGAAAAATGGGCTATGAGAGAACTTGATGTATTTGGAATTGCCATTGTTGAGAGTAAAAAGCTTAGTGGTTAGATCTTACAAAACAATGACCCACTAATGGTTGCCTGGGTTGTTACTAGCATAGACCCTTTGATGCTTAAGTTAGAGATCCAGAGTAGCACGATAACAAATAAATAATTCAAGAAAGAAAAGAAAGTAAGAGAAAAGGCTTTGAGATATTATATCCCCTCTTCCAATATGCCTATTTCTCATGCTCTACCTTTAATATATCTATACTTTTGAATAGTTACCTCTTTATATAAGTGAAATAATTATAATTACAATTGAATTAGGAAAACTTATATGTTACCTAATAGAATTTCAGTTTGATAAGGATTAAGACTTATGTTGTTTAATCCTATTTAGATTAGGAGATGTTATTGAGTTTGGGTCTTTGAGCTCGGGTTTAGTAAAAATATAGGCATAAAGGAGCCCCTCAATTTATAGTATTCACGAGTTTACAAGTGAATGCTGTAAAGTAATATAGTTTAAATAAGTTAGATTTTCTTATCATCCCTTGTAATATGACATGAGGAAATTTTGAATCTCATGAGGACAATTTAAATGGCATGAGGAAATCTCAAAAATCATAAGGATAACATGAAGGACATTAGGAGTTCTTAAATGTCACAAGAACAACTTGAATGGCATGATGACAATATGAATTACATGAAGAAATCTCAAATGTCATGAGGATAACTTGAATGATATGAGAAGATCTCGAATGCCACAATATAAGTCATAAAATTAAAATAATACCATGATATGGGCTATAAAATTAAAATAATACTACAATAAAGGCCATTACATTAAGATAACGCCACGATATGGCCCATAAAATTAAAGTGATGCCATGTTAAGGGCCTATAAATTATGCCAAGATTAGGGTTATATAATGAAGATGATGTCGTGTCAAGTACTTATAAATTATAGTGTGATAAGGGCTATATAATTAAGATAATATTGCGTTAAGGACTTTAAAATTATGCCACGATAAGGGCTTACTAATTATGCCACGATAAAGGCTAAAAAATAGATATATAATACTACATTAAGACTTGTAATACTCGTAAAAGTATGGGGTTGAGGTTCATATTACAAGATTGAGGCCCAAAAGCATGAGGCTTATGTTTATATTACAAGATTGAGGCTTACAAGATTGCTTTATGTATGTCGGCCTCATGCTCATAAGCCTCAATCTTGTAATATAAACATAAGCCTCATACTTTCTTTTCTTTCTTGAATTATTTATTTTGTTATCGTGTTACTCTGGATCTCTAACTTAAGCATCAAAAGGTTTATGCTAGTAACAACCCATGCAACCATTAATAGGTCATTGTTTTTTAAGATTTAACATACCTTTGATGCTTAAGTTAGAGATCCAGAGTAGCACGATAACAAATAAATAATTCAAGAAAGAAAAGAAAGCATGAGGCTTATGTTTATATTACAAGATTGAGGCTTATGAGCATGAGGCCGACATACATAAAGCAAGATCGAGGTTGATAAGCGTGAGGCCAAGATACATATTATAAAATCAAGGCCTAAACGTTTAAGGTCGAAATGTGTATTATGACAAGAGCTAAGAGTATAAGGCCCGCAAAGAGGTATAAGATTGCGGACCATTAGTATGAGGGTAAGGAAAATCATGTAGTCAAGAATAAAGTCGTTGCAATCATGGAAAAATCATAAATTAAAACAATGAAAGGGCAAATATATAATTATGTGAATTTAGGGTTTTACCTCACTGGCCATTGATAGCTAAAAATCAAGCGAGTATGATCAAGGTTGAAGCTTTAGGCTATTTGGAGTCTAACGTGGGTTAATGCTTTAGGTTGCTTGGAGATCCAACAGTGGTGGCAATGCACGTCAATATGTTGTATTCAGCGATAAATTGAGATCCACAATCGTGTGAGTTTTGATGGTCAATTCACGACACCTCTGGCTACTTTTGAGTAGTAGTGGTAATCGAGAATTGAAGAGAATGCCTTGAGGAACAAACCCAAAAAGTGATGCGTGTGTTATGCAAATTTTATTGTACTCTCTAGCTCACGAATCTATTGTAGTATAATTTGTAATGACGAGTCTCAATCCCACAAAGAGGTAGTTTAAATTATGTGTAGGGTCAATTTTCTAAGTATGTATGTGAGTTGGTTAAAATTGAGTTTTTTTATCTTAAGATTTAAACTAAAAAGGCGGAAATGAATTATAGATGAAACAATGCAAATGAGATGCTTGAGTCTTTGGATTCACATCAACATTCCATCATGAGCTTAATATTTCTTTTTAACTCCAAATAATTAATGAGGGGACATTTTCACTTCTCATAATCCTCACTCTAATAAATATGGTATCAAGAGCTCTATGTACTAGAGGGTAATGATCTTCTACTAAGTGTGATGTCAATAACACATTGTGCTAGACAATAATAATTTTTTTATTGACAACGTGGCAAGACTGTTTACTAAATAGCTTAGATACACTCTCTGTGAACACTAAGTCAAGATGACCCACAAAATACTATAAGAAATTTCTTTTTAATAAATATAGTGCTAAGTATTCATTATGCCAGACAGTAACGATCTTTCACTAAGGAGTTGGTATACTATGCAAAATCTAGATAAGATACATTGTCTGTTGATATTGAGTCAAAATAACCACAAATTAAAGAGGTAAAGAAAATAAACTTACCAAATTAAGTCTGTGGATCATATTGAAGCTTCACCTTCAACCCAAGCATGAAACTAAATTAGTCACTCATAGTTGAATTAAATGTAAAATGATAATTTTATTAAAATATGTAGAAAATACAAGATGGAGTGAGAATTACAGAAAATGAGGTTAAAAAATTGATTCAGGGGTGTCAAATTAAGGGGGGAGTCCTCTATTTATAAATATAATGAGTAAATTATAACCATCATATGAAAATAATTTAGATGTTCAAAATTGCGCCATGTGGAACACTTTGATTAGCTGGAACACATCTACATAAGCATTTCGGTTTAATAATATACTGCCACATCATTAGTCAACGCCTTATCAGCATTTCAGTCCAATAGAATCGTGCCACATCGTCGGTCAACACCACATCATCAATTAATACTACATAATCAATCAATGCCATATCAATGGGACAATAGGATGTTGCCACATCATCAGTCACTGCCACATCATCATACCGTAGATTTAAATAGTATCATATATAGGAACAATACCGAATACCCATTTATGTTATTCATGAAATGATCAAAATATTCTTGAAATACATAAAATACTTAAATTATAATAAAACACACATAATAAAATAATAGAGGATTTAAACATATAAAAGTATAAATGTTCGTGAAACTTGGAGTATAAAATGATAATTTTACCTTTTATAAATATGTATTCTCCCATACTCAACAGCGCACCGATGCACGGTCGTACCAAGAGTTGCATTCGCATGTACTTTGGTGGCTATCAGTGGTGAAATCGATAGCTTTTGGGCTGTGTTGATAGTTGAAATATAAAGGACTTGCCGCAAGGAGCACAATCCAAGTGATAGGAGTATCATAAATCCGGTGAATCTTGCCAATTCGAGACAATGATTCAACAGTTATCCACGGTTTCATTTGGCCTTTTTTGATAGTTTTCAACTATAACAAAGGTGTGAGGGTGCTTGCCAGTGCTTGGGGGTTCAATTGATGATCTCTGACTCTAATCTTGGGGTAGCAGTAAACAACAGTAGTGCGTGTGGTTGTTTGACCCGATCGATGGGCCTCGTTTTGGACCCGATCGAGTTTCTCTCTCTCTGACAGTTCTCTTTGTACAATTTTATATTTTAAATTTCTAATCATAATTGTTGAGCCTTTTGGGCTTTTCAACCATGTTCTCTTGAATCAATGCCAAACAGTTGATACCAAACTTTAGATCGACTAAAAAAGTTTTTTTACTTGAGAAACAAGCTAAAAGAGAGCTTGATGTACTTGGGATCACCAATGTTGAGAGTAAAGAGTTTGGTGGTCGAAATCATACAAAACAAAACTCATAAGGAGCTATCGAGGGTGTTATCTATGTAAACCCTCTAATGTTTCAGTCAAATAAGCTTGGAGGATATTATACCCCCTCTTTCAATATGCCTATTTATCATGTCCTCCTTCAATATGCCTACTTTCAAGTGGCAACGTCTTTATATAAGTGAGATAACCAAAAGTATAATTGAATTAGAAAAACTTATCTATTATCTTGTAAATTTTGAATTTGATGAGGATTACATCCTATTTAGGTTAGGACATGTTATTGGGTTTGGAAAAAATTTAGGTATATATATATGTATGTATGTATATATACTGATTTGCTCTAAGATTTTGGACTTTATTAAAATTCAAGAAAACTGATAAACCATAAATTTTAATAGTATAATGCCATTACACTATTAAACCATATGGTTTAATAGTTTTCACAGTAATTACACTATTAAATGACACGGTTTAATAGTTTTCTCATGTTTTAAAAAATCTAAAATCCTAAATTGAATATATAGCTCTTCTCAAGTGTGGGTGCCTTCTCTTTTTCTTTCATGTAGAAACGCTTTTAAGCCGTATAATTTAATAAAATTATATTTTAATAGTATTAAACTGCATGATTTTATGGTACATTAAAAAAATAACTCTATTAAATAGTATAACTTAACAACGTGTTTATATTTAAAAAAAAAAAAAAAAGAGCAGTCACTCACATCTAAGGATGATTATATATATATAAATGCGCGCACACACACAATGCAGTGTGTGTGTATGGGCTTCGAATATCGAAAACCAATTGCTTCTTTTGTGTAAGATGGTGACTGATACATTGCTTCAATTTTAAAATTTCTTGTTCATTTAAATGTTCTGTTTCTTGCTGCCAAACAACTCATAATCAAAATTTCAACAGTATATTTTTAAATTTGAATGTATCAGCTTTAATATGAATTTTGTGGATTAACAGAACTAAATAACTTAAATGGAAACGTTTCCTTTTGAACGTATCATTAATTCTTATGCTCTTTGAATACAAAGTATATACAGTAACCTCTATGTTTGACTTCAAATTAAACTAATGTTTTGTAGATTAATGGCCCATGTTAAATTCTAGACCATTCATAGTATCATATATAAAAGAAGATAAATATAAAATTATATCAATAAAACAAACATAATAAATAAAATAATTTATTTTTAAAGAATTATTTTCAATACTATGATAAATTATACAAAACTTTTACATGTAATCAAAGTTCCTGACTGCAAACTAGCAATGTCAATGGCAAGGTCTCATAACTTCGAACATACTGTAGAACTAGAAATCTATTTGTGAGATTTAAACAATAGTAAGGTTCATATGGCGAACAAAAAATTGATCAAATTGCAAGTTTGATGGTTATTTTTCCAAACAAGACGGGTTTTGTACAAGGATCCTTAGGAGAGGGGAATGATATGTGCAATTATGCATGCATGCAGTATGGACGTGAGTGGCAAAGATGGTGGAGATGTTAGAGCAGAGACTTAGTCACGTTTTATGGTTGAGATAATCAAGCTAGTAGCCAAGCAAGACTTAATTAGTCAACTTAGTTAAGCTGTTTGATAAATAAGCTGTTAATCTTTGGCGCAAGTGGTAGCATGCATGTTTTTTTTTTTTCCTATATTTTACTTCGCTGTTATAGTTACTTTTGCAATTTTATTTGTGAAGTATTTTAAAGCTATAAATAGACTTAAAAATAAAAATAAAAAACAAACGGTCAGAGAATTTTTTCAAATATTTTTTTTTTTACCCCTCAATTTCTTCTCATCTTCGAAATTCAGTATTATACAATTTTCTTTTCTTTGAACTTCTTCGTCTTCTTCTTCTTCTCATCTTCTAAATTTACTCTCATCAGACCGTCGTTGATATTATCAACTACTATCATATGAAATCCTTTTCATCAAAGTTAGGCAATGACACAATTATCACCGCAGCAGATATTTTTGTTCACTGTAAATTTATTATCAAAGTTTCAACATGCATAGCTACATCGAATAGAAACTATGTTTCCCTCGAGGAGATATCACTCCTTAAATTATTTTGAAAAAAAGAAGGCAGAGCAAACTCTGTAAATTCCTGTAAATTAAAAAAAAAAATTAAAAAGAAAGGATTAAAAAAAATACTCTGAACAGCAATAATCCGAGAGAAGCAAATATGAAGAGCCTGAAAGCGACATACAGCAAATGATGAAATCTGTCAGGTTGTTCATGACTAATCACACTCAATATCCTTTCCCTCCTCTTATCCATGTACCCTTCGTATCTCCGTCTTCCTTCCTCTTCCCTCCCTTTCACGCACCCCCTATTTCCCGCCATTCCCTTCTGTATAATTACCAAACTGTCCTTCCCGCTCAGCTGGTTCCCGTACATGTCCTCCAAGTCCAGGTTCACTCCGGTCACGTGCATCACGCCGCTCTGACACTCCTCCCACGTCAATGAAATCCCAAATTTGACGTACTCCGTTGCCGATCCCTCCTCCCCGGGCCCCGAATAGAAGACCCAACCATAGCGCATGTGCACTTGTTCTCCGGACAACCATCGGCGTTCCACGATCACCGGCTTGTAACTTGATAGATTCATCGCCCGCCGTCTGATCGGATCTATCAAAATCCAACTCAAAGTGAAACGGTCCCCAAGTTCAAGCATCATCCGCTCGTCCACCGGGTAAGGTATCCGGGTCGGCACCGTGTCCTTGGGGTCGAGTAATTCGACTCTAAACGGAGAGCGATTACTAAATGATTCGGTCTCGACAACTTTACTGAAGACATGCCTCTTCTGGTAGTAAACATCAACGGCTGAGATTAATCGAGACGTACAGTCGAGATTGACCGGAGAGGAGGAGGAAGAGGCTGTTTTAGTACTGATCATGTCGGGGTTAGTGACAGAGTCGGAGAAGAAGGAGCGGGGCCCCTTGGGGAACGAGGAGATGACGTGGCGGATGCGTGGAGTGTTGGTGGAGGGCCACGTGGAGTTGCAAATGTTTGTCCAGAGAGTTTCTCCGGAAGCGAGGGAGTAGAGCTGAGGGGAGACGCAGGAGGCGGAAGCGAGGGCAGAAGCGTCTAAAAGTTTAAAGATATGAGTTTCCATGATATCAGGAGGGACGGTCGAGATTGAACTGCTGCTCATGGTGGTGTCGGACAGCGGCGGAGGATCCATATCCACCATTTGATGGGAATGGGGATGGGGATGGTTCGGTTTTGTGTTTGTACAGCTTTCTTCTGTTTATCTAAAACAAAATTGGCATTGAGTGGGACTCAACTGTCTCTGCCATGAGGGTAACGTATTATTAAAATATCAATATTTAAAATATTTTTTCAAGACTTCACCGCGCCAATAAAAAAATTCAGACAGACGTGAAAACAACAGGTAATAAAGAAAGTTCTGCCTGCATGTTTTGAAAGTTCTGCCTGCATGCTTTGAAAGTTTACACAATATATACTAATATAGGGAATTTCTAAGTTACGTTAAAATTACGTACAGCATGGAGAATCTCGACCGTTCAACGTGTTAAAATTTAATCCGACAATGTTTAATTTGTCGAACAGCAGTACCATGAGGGAAAACGACTGAATTGGTTTGTTTAGTGTGATGGGCAATTGAAACAAACGGTTTGAAGATTGTTTGTAGAGGGGAAAAAATTTAAAATTGAAGAGGGAATGATCAGGGTTTCAAACAAACAGTTGGACTATCTATACAGTTTGACCTGTTTTTTAGTTGAATAATACACTTTGTTTATATTCATGATCTGCAAATCAAGCTTATCACTTTATGTACAACAATCTTAGGGTTTGATCTGATCTTGTCTCCACAATCATCCAAATTGATGAACGAAGAGACCTTGTTTTCCATTATCTGCTCTTTGTATCATATCCAAGACAACAGCAAGTGTAGCTCTGCTCTTTACTGTCTGCGATAAATATTGAAAGCGACTGACATGAAACATTTGATAAAGTCCATGAAAGATTCTTTTTATTGAATATCTTTTAATACTATTGAACTGTTACTTCTTTGTTAGTCAATGCACGCTTTCATCATTGAACTAGCAGATACCGAAATTATTGAAATGCAGGTGACGACGGAGTAAAGATGATTAATAGAGTTGATTCGAATGTGGATAACTTTTCCTCGTCTCGATCGTACTAACCACTTCTTAATGGGCTACAACGCTAGAGTGGAATTTCCACAGCAATTAATGCAGCTCAATCCACTGTAGAATTCCTTAAACACCGGAAATATGGAAACATTATACATGCATGTATCACTCTTACGCATCATTTTATGTGCCTCTTTAGTTTATTTTAAAATGACTAATGGCTCCATATTAATGATCTATGCTCTATTTAGTTTGAATTTTTTTTTTAATCCATTGACTTAAATAATTTACTAATAGACTGGGTTGAATATGCAAGCGGCACTTGTTATCTGCTATTTTCCAAGAAGTTTTCGTTTTTTCTTTATTCCTAACATTTTCCTTTAGTTGGTTTTGAAGCTGAAGGAATTTAACTGTTCTCGATCAGAAACGAGATAGTAGTTTGGTGCCACTGACATCTAGTGGAATAAATGTTCATACAGAATCCTGACATTCTCAATCGCCAGTGTGATTGTTCTGCCGAATCCATTTACTTACGTAGCTACTGAACCTTGATTGTAGATCTGCTCAACATCTGGGAGGTTCAATCACTAGTTCTATTTTAGTTTGCTGAAACTGTTGAATTTTTTAATCTAGTATTGTTGGATCTTTAATCCAACGTTTATCTTATATGTCAATAATTCTGTGTTGCAGACTATCATATAAGGTTAACCCCAATTAAAAGTGATATGTTAAGATTTACGGTATTATGGACTTTAATGTATTTAATAGGATGTGGGCTTTTAATGTGTAGAGACCCAATAATATTCTAATTCTATGATGAGCAAAATTAGAAATACATAGTGGCAATAGGAAACTATTGTCTATATAAGTGGTCATGGTCCTCAGGTCACACGTTATAAGAAATTTTTTCATTATTTCTGATATCTCATCTTCAGAGAAAAAGCGCAAAGAGAATTAAAGGACTCTCTAGGAGAACGTGTAGATCTGAAAGGCCAACCACACAACTCTAGAGAGGAGTTAAGCGTTATGAATTCAGATACACTTCCGCATAATTTATTATTGATCGTTGATGATATGACATGAATATTCTTGGGTTATAGGTGATAGTTTTCACCAAAGGTTTTATTATCCCAACAAGTGGTATTAAAGCCTATTCATGTTGAATAATTGAGAATCAAATTTATTTTTTATGAATAATTAAATATTTGGTGTTCTCAATATTAATAATACTAGAATTATTAAAATTATTGAGTTTGAGAACAAATTAAGGATTAAGTATTTTTTTGTGTTCTTGAATTTAATAATTCTTGAATCAAATTTATAGTTGACTCTTGTTAAAATAAAATAAATTCAGAATTTTAAGAACTTTTTTTTTGGAAAATCAGATTAAAAAAAAAAGGTGGTGACATGGTGTTGCCGCAAGAAAAGAATAAAAGGTGCTAGGGTTTCATAGCTTATAACATTAAGATCCCTACGGTTTTTAAAATTTTCTTCTTTGGATAATTATTAAAGGGCTTTTCATTTAAGTCTTAAATTTAATTGGGCTTAATGAAACTTAATTTTGGGCCTAGTATGTTGGGCTTGATAGATTAAAATTAAATTTAGTTTACATTTAGCTCATTAAAAAAAAAAAAGGTTAGCCCATTAACAAAAAAAAAAAGGTTGGTTTAATTTTGTGGATTGGTTCAAAATCCGGTTCGGGTCACCCAAACCGTCCAGCCCTGAACCAGTCAACGGTTGACCGTCAACGTTGACCGTTGACTTTGATTGTTGACCGGAGTTTGACAAAAAAAAATCCTTTTTGGGTTATTTTGGGGCAATTTTTAAATTCAAATATTGGTTGGTTTATATGTATTTTGAGATGAATTAATTGAAACAACATGTCACCAAAGTAACCTCTTTTGTGGAAATTAATTTATTTTAGAATACAAACAGTTTTGTATATGTAATTCTTGTAAATATTGATCGACCCAAAGGAAGATCCATATTTAATAGAATTACATGTGCACCTATGGTAATAAACAAGTGATGATTATTCGGTTTTACATGTAAATAATAAATCGGCCCAAAGGAAGATTCATTATTTGACATGTTCTTATTATCAATGTTTGATTACTGCACCAATATATCACCTACAAGTTAATATTTTGTCCAAAGATAAAATATTAATGGAGTGCCCGGTATCTTAAGATAAGGTTTACCTTTATTTGAATTTATTTTTGTTTTAAGACTAATATAAGCTTGTTCTGCTTGTTTGTTGTTCTTTATTCAGTTATGTCTGCTGCTAATATTACTGCCAACATCAATTTAATTCCTATGCTAAATGGCTCTAACTTCAAATCATGGCACGAGAATCTCTTAATAGTTCTTGCAGTCATGGATCCTGATCTTGTGTTAAGGGTTGATTCTCCCCCACCTCTTACATATGATAGTACCCCTAATGATAAAAGGAAAATGGAAAGGTGGAAGAGATCAAATCGCATGTGTATCATGATCATGAAGAAGGCCATTCCAGAAGCATTCAGGGACTCAATAACTGAGAAAGCAAATACAGCTAAGGAGTTTCTTGCACAGATTGAACAAATGTTTGTCAAGAACGAAAATACTGAAATTGGTACGCTCTTGACAAGCCTAATTTCAATGAGGTATACGGGTAAAGGCAATATTAGGGAGTATATCATGGAGATGTCTCATCTTGCTTCTAAGCTAAGAGCACTTAAGCTTGAACTCTCTAAGGACTTGCTAGTGCATTTGGTTTTAATATCCTTACCAACACAGTTTAACCAGTTTAAGGTGAGCTATAATTGTCAGAAAGAGACTTGGTCTCTGAATGAGCTCATATCACATTGTGTTCAGGAAGAGGATAAGCTGAAGAAAGATAAGGCAGAAAGTGCTCATCTAGCCTCTACCTCTAAGGGCAAGACAATGAAGAAGGATAAGGAAGTTGCAGATACAACACCTCAAAGAAACAACAAAAGAAACCAAATGATTCAGAAAGTACTGGTTGTTTCTTCTGTGGGGCTGAGGGGCATAAGAAGAAGCACTGCACTAATTATCACACATAGCATGCTAAGAAAAGTATGCTTCTTAGTTTGGTTTGTTATGAGGTTATCTTAACTTTGGTACCTAGACACACATGGTAGATAGATTCTTGTGCAACCACTCATATTAGTGTGTCTATGCAGGGTTGCCTGAGTTGTCAAAACCAAGTGATGGTGAAAAATACATCATGTAGGCGATGGCAAGACAGTTGAAGCTGAAGCAATTGGAAAATTTAGATTATTGTTAAAGACTGGATTTTATTTGGATCCTAATGAAACTTTTGTTTTTCCGTCTTTTAGGCGGAATTTGATTTCTATTTCTGCTTTGGACAAATTTGGTTATTCTTGTTCATTTGGAAATGAAAAATTTAGTTTGTTTCATGATTCAAAACTAGTTGGTTCTGGTTCTGGTTCTTTGTCAGGCAATGATAATCTTTATATGCTTGATACAATTGTTTCATTTAATGAATCCCTGTAATTAAGTACACGAGGTTTAAAGAGAAATTTAACCAATGAGAATTCAGCTGTGTTATGGCATAGGAGATTGGGTCATATCTCCAAACGGAAAATAAAGAGACTTTTGTCAGACGCAATTCTCGACCCCTTAGATTTCACAGATTTTGACATTTGTGTTAACTGTATTAAGGGGAAACAAACCAATAAAAGGAGATTTGAAGCCAATAGGAGTTTGGATGTCTTAGAACTTATACATACAGATATTTATGGGCCATTTCCTGCACCTGCTTGGAATGGTCAACAATATTTTATGACGTTCATAAAAAATTTTTCTAGATATGACTATATATATCTCCTCCATGAAAAGGCACAATCCTTGGATATCTTCAAAAACTTTAAGGCTGAAGTTGAGAACCAACTTGGCAAAAGAATCAAAAGCATCAGATTTGACCGTGGTGGTGAATACTATGGTAGATATGATGGTTCAGGTAAATAACATCTAAGACCATTTATGAAATTCCTAAAGGAATACGGTATCGTCCCACAGTATACTATACAGGGTTCACCCACTATGTATGGTGTTGCTGAAAGACAAAATAGAATGCTTAAGGACATGGTGAAGAGTATGATTTCTCATTCTACCTTACCAAAATCACTCTGGGGAGAAGCACTTAAGACTGCAGCGTATATCCTTAATAGGGCTCCAACTAAAGCGACTACCAAAACCCTTTATGACCTTTGGATAGGTAAAAAGCCTAGTCTCAAGCACTTACATGTTTAAGAATATCCAGCTGAGGCAAGGCCTTATAGGCCTAATGAGAAGAAACTGGACCCAAGAACGGTGAGTTGCTATTTTATTGGATACTCAGAACGATTCAGGGGATACAAGTTTTATGATCTCATGACTAAGTCGATTTTCGAGTCAGGAAATGCTCGATTCTTTAAGGATGTTGAGTTTGCGGGGGGAGATACAGTTAGGGACTTTGTCTTTGAAGAGAAATAGGTTGATATTCTCATAAGTGTTATTGGCATTGATCAGGGTCTCATTCTTGACTTTGTTCAAGATACAACAAATCAAGACAATATCGGAGAACCCCCTATAGAAGAATTTGTTCCAGAAGAACAAACTCTACCATCTCAAGAACCTATGCCATTAAAGAGATCCACTAGAAAAATGAAAAATGCATTGCCAGATGACTACATTGTATTTCTCCAAGAACATGAGGTAGACATCGGCGTAATGGAAGATGATCTAATCAATTTCCGTCAAGGTATGGAAATTTCTAACTCTCAAAAGTATATTGATGCCATTAATGAGGAGATAAAGTCTATGAAAGACAATGATGTATGGGATCTTGTCCCATTGCCACAAGGTGCAAAACCTATTGGTTGTAAATGGATATTTAAGACCAAAAATGATTCGAAAGGCAATGTGGAGAGGTACAAGGCGTGTCTTGTCGCAAAAGGCTTTAAGCAAAAAGAATGTATTGACTATAAAGAGACTTTCTCTCTAGTTTTTTCGAAAGACTCTTTCAAGATTATAATAGCGTTAGTGGCGCATTTCGATCTTGAGTTACATCATATGGATGTAAAGACGGTGTTTCTCAATGGCAACATTGATGAGATGATCTATATGGTACAACCAGAAAACTTTGTGTCCGGAGACCTAAAGAATATGGTTTGCAAACTTAAGAAATCCATCTATGGGCTTAAGCAAGCATCTCGACAATGGTATTTCAAGTTTCATCAAGTGATCATCTCATTTGGTTTCGAGATGAATTTGGTCGATGATTGTATATACCAGAAGTTCTGTGGAAGTAAGTATATTTTTCTGGTTTTATATGTGGATGACATTTTGCTTGCTAGTAACGATATAGACTTATTGCATGACACCAAGAGATTTCTAACTAAGAATTTTGAGATGAAAGATCTTGGTGACGCCTCTTTTGTATTAAGCATACAGATACACCGAGATCACTCTCAGGGTATTCTGGGATATCCACAAAAGAGCTATATCAAAGCAGTTCTCAAGAGATATGACATGCAAGATTGTAAACCAAATGATAGCCCTATGACTAAAGGAGATAAGTTTAGTTTCAATCAATGCCCTAAGAATAAATTTGAAAAGAAGGAAATGCAAAAGATTCATTATGCGTCAGTAGTAGGAAGTCTGATGTATGCTCAGGTTTGTACGCAACCGAATATAGCGTACGTTACTGGGATGTTGGGCAGATATTTAAGTAATCCAGGAGTAGACCATTGGAAAGCAGCCAAACAGGTCTTACGATACTTGCAAAGAACAAAAGACTACATGCTCACATATCGGAGGTCGGATAAGCTTGAGATTGTTGGGTATACTGACTTTGATTTTGCTAGATGTCAAGATAGTATGAAATCCACTTCGGGTTACATCTATCTGCTAGCAGGAGGTACTGTTTCTTGGAAGAGTGCTCAACAGTCTCTTGTAGCCTCTTCCACAATGGCAGCAGAGTTCATATCATGTTATGATGCATCCAATCATGGGATATGGCTACGAAATTTTATCACAGGGCTGCATATAGTAGATGGTGTTAATAGACCACTCAGGTTATTTTGTAACAACAAGTCGGCAGTGTTGTATTCCAATAACAACAGGAGCTCAACGAAGTCAAAGTATATAGACATAAAGTTCCTAGTTGTTAAAGAAAGAGTTCAGAGTAGATAGTTGTCTATAGAGCACATTGGCACAAACTTCATGATTGCGGATCCGCTTACTAAAGAACTGCCACCCAAGATGTTCCATGAGTACACTGCTCGTATGGGTGTTATGTTATTTAAGGATATTCAGTTTTAGTGGGAATTTGTGATTTTAAATGCTCTTACAATATAGACATTCTCAGTTATTTCAGTTTTTGGATATTTAAGATTATTTTCTGCAGAAATATAGTTTTGGTTTGTTCATACTCTGATTTTAGTATGGTTTGATCTCAATAAGGTTTAAGGTGGACTAGTTGGAAATAGGCATGTTAATATCACATTGCATGAAATTTCTATGGTACACATCCACATCATGATTCATGTCATTCAGTTATATTGGCATAGTGACCATTAAGGGTCAAGTTACGATAGATGTAATGAAGGCCGCTTTGATCATATGTTGGTATGATTGATGGACCGGATTGGTTATAGATACATTTTGGTAATGACAGTAAAGTTGAGCTCATACGGTTATTTTTACAAAACATAATTATGAGGTTACATAGATAGCCCAAGTGGGAGATTGTTGGATTTTTTAATTCAGTATTGTTGGATCTTTAATCCAACGTTGGGCTTATATGTGAATAATTATGTGTTGCAGGCTGTCATATAAGGTTAACCCCAATTAAAAGTGATATGTTAAGATTTACGATATTATGGACTTTAATGTATTTAATAGGATGTGGGCTTTTAATGTGTAGAGACCCCATATTATTCTAATTCTATGATGGGCAGAATTAGGAATACCTAGTGGCAATAGGAAACTATTGTCTATATAAGTGGTCATGGTCCCCAAGTCCTACGTTGTAAGAAATCTTTCCATTCTTTCTGATATCCCATCTTTAGAGAGAAAGCGCAGAGAGAACTGAAGGACTCTCTAGGATAACGTGTAGATCTGGAAGGCCAACCACACAACTCTAGAGAGGAATTAAGCGTTATGGATTCAGGTACACTTCCACATAATTTATTATTGATCCTTGATGATATGACATGAATATTCTTGGGTTATAGGTGATAGTTTTCACCAAAGGTTTTATTATTCCAATAGAAACAACCGAGAGGACATTTTATTGAACTTGGTTGTGGTTGCAACAATGGTTTGCTTTACCTCATTGATAGCAGAGTAAAAAGAAACAGCGTGCAAATTGGAAGTGAACTTTCCTAGGATGAATTCCTCCGCATGGTTAGTGATGGACGTAATTTATTGATATATTTTATTTTTAATCGTTTTGGTAGTTTCTTTTTTATTTATTATTTTAACTAATTAATTTACTTTTGTTGAGCAGAATAATAAATTGAAGGTTAAGAATATTTTGGATTTAAGAGACCAAAACTAGAGCAAATTAAAGATTATTTAGATTCGCCGCTAGTGGGATTATGGCCATATTACAATTAAATTTATTGGCCTAATTTATAACAAAATCACATGAGGAATATAGCTAAATTAAATGGCTTGATTAGAAGTCCAAGTGGAGATCAAGACCAAATCAAAACAAATTAAAATGCCAAGCCTTTTTGACTTTAGGATTTAAAATTTTGGTGGCTGATTTGGGACATCATAAATGCGAACTACCTTAAGCCATTGAAAGAATAGAGACGCCGCAGCTTGACAATGACTTCTATTGTTCTCAATGTTTCTATCTCTTTTTTATTTTTCTATATAATGACGAAATCTTGATTAATGAAATAAATTATTTTTATATTTAATTAATTTCCTATATTTGTGCTTTAATGTTTATAGTTCTTGTTTCATATGTGTAGTTAAATGTTATCAAGCTCTTCACTAATTTTATTATGATTTATTGATTGTTAAGATTAATATTTATCTAACCTTTATTTCTATAAAGTTTATATGCTATTATCCTTAATTTTGTGTCTTTTATTAATTATTTATATAGAGTATTTAAGAAAACGTTAACTCTTTATTATTCAATATTATTACACATGATCCTTAAATATCACGCTATTAAGTAGAAAAAGAATCTAAATAAGATTAATTTTATATATGAGTAGGCATAAATTGATTTCAAATTGTCACTCTAAAATTGAAATTAATTGGTAATTAGATAATTGTTAAGTTATATAGTGGTAAATTCGAAAACCCGATCATTTCAATCTCTTGAATTCTCGTGTTAATTTAGTTGCTTTAATTTTACTTGCATTTCAATTTAATTTTTTTTAAAACAAAAAAAAAATTCCAACTAGGGTAGAGTTGTAATATCTTAGATTAGATTTAGTTTTCCTAAAATTGATAATTTTTGTAAGTTCAATCTTGTTATTCTTAGTATATACTCCAATAGACTTGTTTACTTATAAGTATATTAAAATTTGCACAAAGTATCTTAGGAAAAAATATCATTATCTATAGTAGTGGTTTTTTTATAAAGAAACAAATTAGTTCTCTTTCAAATGCCGATAAACAATCAGTAGAAGGTTTCTACTACCCATTTCCATTTTTTTTTTATCTGCTTCGTTATGTGCTGTAATATCTTTATTTTTTGCAGGTACCTTTGAGATATTACTAGACAATGGAGCAAAAGGATTAAGCACATAGTTGAATAATATTTAGATATTAATAATATTAGAATAAAACAAAGAACTGAGCAATAAGCCATTGAATTAGATAATTTGAAATCCTATTGTTTTTTCTTTGTCAAATAAATCCCGTTGTTTATTGGTTTATTTGTTTGTTACCTTTCTCTGTGATGGCATAGTAGCAATCACGTAAGATAAGAGGAGAGCCCTTATATATATATAAGATATTTATAAAGTGGAGCTTAATGGTGAGGAGAGTACATAAAATTTAGGTTAAATGTCATGCTTAGGTTAAAAAAAAAAAATAATGTTTTTAGAGCTATATGTTGTATTTAGGGAAAATTGATATAATATTCTTTTTGTACTATATTTATTCTTTTCTATAAATATCTTGAAATGTCCAACCTTGACCACTGATTTTGAAGCCCATCCAATTTAGTAAATTTTTCTAAATAACATCTTTATATTTCTCCAAGTATTATGCTTATCATGTCCTTGTAATTATCTATATGTCCTTTATTAATTTGTCCAAAATATCCTTCTAAATTTTTCCCTAAACAAACATACTGATGTAGGACATTACTTTACAATTCTGGAATTTTTATTATATTAGAATTTTCTGTTGTAGTTAGATTCAATTATAGTATTGTAGTTAGATTCAATTATGGTATATATCTTAGTCTTTTATTTTTATTATAATTGTAATTTAGTTTTCCTTTTTAAGTTAATTTGAGGAAACATGTTTCCTCTATTATAAATGGAGAGGTCTTGGTATTGTTTTTATCATTTCAGTTTTAATTATTCAATAAAATTCATTTTATAATTTTCATTGGAATTATTTATAAAACAATCTTTTTTGTAGAGTTGTTTGAATTAGAGCATCATCTAATCTCGCTCAGGGGTTATTAAAAATATTATAAAGTGGTTTAGGTTAGAATGAGATCTAATCACGTTTTGATTAGAACACAATCTAATCATGTTGATTTGGTCCGATACTAGAACAATACCTAATATTTTCTACCCTATCAATTCACTTCTGCTATGTTGCTCTGTCATTTGGTATCAAAATATTTTTGTACGAATTGCATAGCTTTCTTGGTTACCCATATCCATCCCCATCAAATCCATCATTAAAAAAATTAAAATAAAATAAAAACAAAAAGAATAAAGAAATTAAAATGAATCAATTGGAATATTTAATTAAGAACCATCACATGGACAAGTTAAAAGAGGAAAGCATGCACGTGAACTTGGTCCTGTTTATTTGCAACATAATGGCTTAATAAATTAAAAGCGGTGGCTTTTGTTCTAATTCTTTCCATGCAAGGGTTTAGGGTGCGAAAGTTAGAAGCATTATAAAAATGAAGCAAAGACACAGCAGAATAATAAGAAAAGAGGGCAGAAGCCGAGAGAGAAAAATAAAGAATTAGAGAAAAGAAGCGGAAGCAGCAGACATCTAGAGAGAAGCTGGATTAATTCTTGAGTTTCTCTTTCCCTCTTCTCTATTGTTGTGTTTGAATATTCCCTATAAATATCTAGCCAACTTTTAAATGATATGAGGATACATAATGAGATCAAGAGGAGATTTATATGTTTTTACTCTGTATAATAGATGTCATGAATTGAATGAAAGATAAAGATGTGCCAATGTGATTCGTGTAATTTTATCTAAGAATTAATGAATCTTTGCATATTTAAATTCACACAGAGATATAATGTGTTACTATGTGAAGATAGTTTTAATATTACTCGAAAGAGGATATTTAATAGATTAGGGAAATTCACTGTTAACATGAGTAATAAACTTTAATACCATAGATGGAGGATTAAATTGGATTGGTTATGGTGAAATTGAATGTCCTAGTGTCTTAATCTCTTGGTGATTTCTATTACTACCTGCATCTTTATTTAATTTTTAGTTATTTTATTTTATTTTACTTTTAATCTAAATTCATTTAATCGGTTATTCAAATTAGTTATTTTATTTTATATTACTTGCAATCTAAATTCACTTATTATGTTATTCAAATAAATTAGGTTTAGAATAATTTTAGTAGCTAATAGGATATACAATCTTTGTGGAATGATATTCTACTCTTCATTATATTACTTGTACGTGCCACCTCCAGGTGCTAATTTATGCAACAAAAGGGAAGACTAGTGTACGTTATTTTAAGATTCTAGAATTTTTATTATATTAGGATTTTCTATTTTATATGTTATCTATAAAAGATTCTATTTTATATATTAGAATCTTTGTGGAATGTTATCTATAGTATATGTCTTAGTCTTTTATTTATATTATAAATGTGATTTAATTTCTCTTTTTAAGTTAATTTAGGGAAGTAAGTTTTCTCTGCTATAAATAGAGGTTTTGTTATTGTTTTCATAACTTCAGTTTTAATTATTTAATAAAACCTCCTTTTACAATTCTTATTGGGATCATCTATTAAAAATCTCTTGTAAAGTTGTTGGATTAGAGCGCATCTATATCTTTTTACGTACTATTAAAAATCTCATTGAGTGGTTTGAATTAGAATGAGATCTAATCATGCTTTGATTAAAATATAAATTAATCACGTTGGCTTGGATTGATACTAGAACGATATCTAGTATTTTCTACCATATCAATTCGCTTATGCTATATTGCTCCGTCACATATTTCATTTTTTTTCTTTTATCAGCTTCCAATTGATATATTGCAATTAAACAATACAAATTAGAGCGGAGATTTTAAATTATTTTCTATGAATGAGAGATTACCGAACAAAGCATGAGAGAATGGATGAAAAGCAATATGTAATACGCATAAATGTAGAAGCCAAAATTTGGGACCTAAAAAAAATAAAAAATTTCAAACAAACCGTGAAGACTTAATTTCAAACAAAGAAAAGTGTTTCAGGATTTTAATTAGCTGCCACATGGTGACATGTTTGGGGAAATTGTTGGTGGCCACTACCACATCAACGGGTGACGTGTTGGTGACAATTATACGGATATTCTTAAATTATATTTATTGTAATTTACGATCAGACTTTTTAATATAAAAATGGGATCATGTAGACCAATGAATAAATTTTATTTTGCTATAAGTTATATTTAGTATAACTTAGAGAGATCTTTATAAATATTTTTGTGTGTGTTGGTTTAACTCATAACTTAGGATTCAGAACTCTAATTAAATTTGTATATTGATTTTTTAAAATTTGATTTAGCCTTTCAAATCCCTTAATAAACTTTCCCATATTTTTGTTTTCTTTTAACATTTATTGTTGAATTAACATGATTTCCATGGCAGCGAAAATAGGAATGCCAGAAACCTACAAGAAACGACGACGTATATCTATCAAAGAAGAGCCTCCGGACAGAATAAGGACTTTGCAAGATTCGATTTTGTATTACATTCTCTCATTTCTTTCCACAACATTTGTTATACAAACCAGCTTTCTGTCAAAGCCATGGCACAAGTTATGTACATCTCTTCCCTATCTTTTCTTCGAAGAATTTTGAAAAACCAATGAACAAAAATTTAATTTTGTGGACATTTTTTTTCTCATTCATGTTGAGTCTCATGTTATTAAATTAATTTCATATCTCGTGCGAATATGCACGTGATCAATCTCGTGTTAACTCATGGATTGATTCTTTATTAAGTATTGTGGTTCCAGAGCTTGATCTCTCCATTTTATTCACAAACATTTATTTATTATCTTATGAGTTATCTGTGTATAATTTTATAATGTGCAAGCGTCTGCACAGGAGAATGACTCATTATTTATATATACTTTTATTTGGATAAATGCTGCTCTTGTAATATTTTAAAGGGAATTTATCGCAATATTTGCCGACTTTTTGCAATCTACAGAACTTGGAGCTTGAGCTTGGAACTGTAGAAAAAAGTGATGTTAGAGTCATGGCTTTTGTACGTGATTGTTCTCTGGTATGTTCTTCAAACCCTTGGCATAAAATTTGTCAAAGACATGTGGATCTGTAAGAGATATCATGTATTGTCACTATCTCTTTGTACAGTGCCTGGAAGTTCAGAATGCATTAAAGTGGATAATTTTATTGGGAGTAAGAGCCAAGTTGAGCTTGTGAGATTCTTTTTAGGAAATGCACAAGGTTTGAAGAAGATCACTCTTCAATCTGATCATATTGTAAATCTTAAAAAGACCCCAATTTCGCCGGAGTTATTAAGTCTGCCAAGACTGTCAACTTGTTGAGTGATTGATATTTAAAGGAAAATTGATTTATTTTTCTTACCCACTCATTGAAATTCTATATTTCCAGTACCATCAAAACTGAATTTCAGCTGGATGAAAATGATGACATTTTACTATCAAAATATTCAAAACGATGCAGTGGACTTAGGAGATCGATTTATTTGGTGATTTGTAACATTAATATATTCTATATTTGATAGTTTCGAATGATGATTGATAATCAATATGAATATTCGATGCGACAAAATGTACTAAATATGACTATGCTCCGGATTCAAGCTAACCCGCGTGTTTTTAAGTTATGGTAATCTGTAAACAACGGGCGCCCCCATTGTGTTTCCTCATTTTATTAATATTAATAATAAAAAACAAAATTGTGGCAATTCAACCTTCTCAGGTTTTCTTTGAAAACTTAGAATGGAAGCTGGGTAGAGTTGGTATGACTCTTTATTTCCACCTAGAAGTTGGGTTAAAAGAAATCTTTTCTTAGTAATGTTTTATTGTGTATTCTGCTATCCAATATCATTCCTGTTTGGTAGTCACAAAGTTCAAAGTCAGAGTAGTTGGTAAAATTAATCAATTATTAACTGAAGATAGCACTTTCAAAAGTGGTTATGGATACGGAAGACCTATTCGACGGTGTAGATCTATTATTTTATCAGGAGCAAAATGAAAGCCAGAGGAGAAAAAATTAAAGCTGGATGCTTAATCGGAAAAATCTTGATAAACAGTAGTGTTAATAAGGAGGGCCTAAAAATAACCCTGCAACAAGTTTGGCTGGGGAATAATGTATTCATGTTCAAGTTTGGAACTAAAATGGAGCAATTGCCAAAAGCTCTTTAGCTCAACTTCAATTATGGAGCAGAAAAGAATTTGGAGGCAGAGATACAAAGCAGAAAGAGCTTTTAGAGAAGCTAAAACATACAAAAGAAAATGGCATCCAATATGAAGAGGGCAAAATAATAAATATAGAGAGGCAAATTCAAAACATATTGCTGGATGAGGAAACATATTGGAAGTAGAGGTTGAGAGCCGATTGGCTAAAGGGAGGAGACACGAATACAAAATTCTTCCATGCAAAAGCTTCATCTAGAAAGAGGAAAAATAGGATTGATAGTATTGAAGATAGTGTGGGAAATTGGCAGGAGGACAAAGATGAGATTGAGAGAAGGTTTTGCAAATACTTCCAAGATCTATTCACAACCTCAGGTCCAGGGGAAAGCCAGATTAGTGCAGCATTACAAGGACTGCCTCCAAAGGTTAGCACAGAGATGAATGAGTTTCTGGAATAGCCTTTCACAATAAAAGAGATCACAACAGCCCTTTCTCAAATGTGCCCAACCATGGCTCCTGGTCCAAATAGATTGCAAGCTGTATTTTTTCAAAAGCACTGAGGATCAGTCAAAGATGGAGTTCTTGCAACATGCCTCTGTGTTCTAAATCAACAAGGTACCATCGCACCACTTAACCATACATATATTGCTTTAATCCCTAAGACTGTGAAGCCTAGGAAAATAACGGAATCCAAACCTATTAGTTTGTGCAATGTAATTTACAAACTAGTCGCTAAAGTAATTGCTAATAGGCTGAAACAAATTCTACCCTAGATAATATCTCCAATACAGAGTGCTTTTGTACCAAATAAACTGATAACTGATAATATTATTATCGGTTATGAATGCTTGCACAAAATTAGGCATAGTAAAGGTAAACAGAAAAGGCTCGTAACTTTAAAGCTAAATATAAGCAAAGTTCATGATAGAGTAGAGTGGTTATTTTTGAAGCGTGCGATGGAAAGGCTTGACTTTCCTAATAAATGGATTAGACTCATAATGGATTGCATAACAACCTCGTCTTTTTCTATTCTCATTAATGAAGTTGCCAAGGGACTGATTTAGCCTCAAAGAGGATTGAGGCAAGGGTGCCCTCTCTCCCCTTACTTGTTTTTAATTTGTGTAGAGGGCTTCTCCAACCTGTTACCTCAAGCCGAACAACAGCACTGAATCCATGGCTTGAAGTTCAACAAGAATGTCACAATTTCCCATCTACTTTTTTGTGGATGATAGCTTGAATTTTACAAGAGCATCCATAGAAGAATGTAAGTAGTTGAAAGCAATCTTTGAGTGTTATACCTCAGCTTCAGGCCAGCTCTTTAATTATGACAAATCAGCGATGTTTTTCAGCGGCAGAGTATCACAGGGACAAATGGTAGCAATTAAAGATATCTTTCAGCTGAATGACATCTCAAGACACGAGAGATACACAGGACTGCCTTCAATGGTAGGGAAAAAGAGAACTAGTTTTTTCAATGACATTAAGCTTAAAATGATGAGTAAAATATTGAATTGGCAACATAAACTCTTCTCAAGCAAAGGTAAAGAGGTTTTGATAAAAGCTATAACTCAGGCGATTCCTGCGTACGCTATGAGTGTTTTCAAAACACCCTTGGCTGTATGCAATGACATTCAGCGAGCAATTGCAAGATTTTGGTAAGGCTCAATAGAAGACAATAAAGGAATTCATTGGGTAAAATGGGATAAAATTAGTCAAGCTAAAATCGGATGAGGGATAGAATTTAAAGATCTCTCAAGTTTCAACCATGCATTAGTTGCGAAACAAGGCTGGAGACTAATCCAATACCCTAAATCGCTTGCGGCCAAAGTCTTGAAAGCTAGATATTACAGGTAAACTGATTTTATGAAAGCGAAAGTTGGCTCTAACCCATCCTTTATATGAAGAAGCATCCTGTGGGGTAGACAAATCCTTCAGCTAAAGACAAGGTGAAGAGTGGGAAAGAGAGACAAAATCCAAGTCATGGCTAGTAATTGGATTCCTAGGCCAACAACTTTTAAGCCAATTTTACCCCATCTCTTCCAGAAAACACTAAGGTTACCGATTTAATAGATGCAAACCACCAATGGAATAAGAGTTTGATTGAGCAGCATTTTGCAAAAGAGGATGCAAAGATGATTAAAAGGATCCCTCTACCAAGTTGCCCCAAGAATGATGAAAGGAAATGACACTATGATAAAAAAGGCATATACACAGTGAGGAGTGGCTACCAATTAGCTCTCAATCTCAGGTATGTTGAGATACCAACAAGCTCAATGAGTAATTCTCCAGGCTAGCAAACTATTTGGAAGCTTAATCTCCCAAGGAAGCTCAGAATCTTTATTTAGAAAACTACCAAGAGTCTGTTGCCAACTGTAGAAAATTTATTTTAGAGAAAAATAATAACTGAGCTAATATGCCAAATTTGCAAAATAGAAGTAGAGTATGTCTTTCATGCACTCATGAAGTGTAAGATGGGTCGGAAGGTCTGGAAATACGCTCATATTGAAGCTGAAATACAGGAAGTTGTGAGAGAAGACATTCTAAGCATTATGCTGAGCTTGTTAAGACAAATGGCCAAGGAAGAGATAGAGTTGGTGGCTACTATTTGGTGGGAAATTTGGCATGTTAAGAACAAATTTATTCTTTAAAGGAGAAATCTAAGCCTGGTAACTTTAATTGCAAAGGCCAAAGCGGTTGTAGAGGCATACCAAAGAGTACCTGGGAAAAAGTAAACAAAGGGAAAGTGTAATGAAGTTAACCGGCAAGATCAATGGTGTTCTCCACCCATTATTTTCTACAAAGTCAATATGGATGTAGCTGTCCACATAGACCAACAGCTTACAGGTATAGGGGTAATCATCAGGAACTCGCAAGGCCAAGTTATAATAGAAATAGCAAAAAGTATAGAATTCTAAGAGATTGTTTCAGCAGCAGAGGCAGCGGCTATCAAATGGAGGCTAGAAATGGCTATAGAAGTAAGATTAACGACAATCATACTTGAAACAGATTGGATGGAAGTGGTTAACTTAGTTAACAATACCACTAGTAGTAGGAAGAAGATCGCATGGGCTATTACAGACATTCAAAGCTTGAAAGAAAAGTTCCAATCGATAACTATTCAATATATTCCAAGAAGTTGTAACAATTGTGCTCACTCTCTTGCTAAAAGAGCTTTGAGAAGCTTAGAATCTGTCACTTAGAAGGATAATCCTGTACCTGATGTACTATCCAGGTTTTAATGAAAGTTTACTTTCTTGTCAAAAAAAAAAAAAAGAAAATGTGCAAGAGGAGGGACTAGTAGAGATGCAGGAAGATATATAGGGCAAGACTAAAAAAATGAAACAAGATTTCAATAACAGTCCAATATAAAAAGCTGTCGAAATTCTGCTACTGCTGGGGTTGCAATGGACACCAAACAAAGAATATGCAGTATACAAAAATCAAGCTAAGTAAGATTTGCTATGCAGCTCGTGGACTAAGGCTCAAACCAAAGCTAAAAATTTAAAGTAGAGAAAAGACAGGGGAAAATGGAATCTAGCATCATAAAATCCAAGAAATGAATCATAAACTCCAATTGAAGACACCAATTCCAAAATTATAGAATTGTAGACATCAAACCATGCTGAAAATTCAAGTTTAGATATTGGGCAACTTAGATCCAAAAGACACCAGATACAGAGGTGCATTCAATGTAAAGAGTCGAGGAGATAGAACTAGTGAATGAAAGTTGTCAAGAGCTCATGGTGACAGATAGCAAAGTCAACATCAATAGAGAGCAAAAGCTAGAAATGGCGAATGTAGTTGAAGAAGAGAAAAGGCGAAAGTCAAACAAACGAAAGCAAAATTAAACTTGGAAAAAGGAAAAATTAGTGGAGGGAAAATGGAGTAGGAAACTGAAAATTCAAATTCAACCCCAAAAGAAATTGAAAATGAAGAGGTGGATAACGAGTTGAATGTGTGTTTGGTAAACCTAAATGTAAAAAGTTGAAAGCGCAAGTACGACATGAAGACAAAATTAAAGGAAAATAATTAATGTGGAAAATGGGGCCATCACAACAAAAAGGCTAACAAGTGAAGCAATTAGAGTAAATTGTCAAGCGTACGAGGGAAAAAGAAGAAAATAGTGGTCAAATGGAGGTTCTGGCTTTTAAGTATTGGCTCTTACCTCACCAAGAACCGAATAAAAGCTAAGAATGGAAACAAATGAGAAATAAGATAGCGAAACAAGAGAGTTGGCAATGGAAAATTTTGAGTTATTATCGAAAGAGGCTAGATAATAGCCCCACCAGTAGCCATGAATATCATTAGTTAGAATATTCAGGGATTGAAGAGCAACTTAATGTTCCATAAAGCTTAAAATAAATCTCCAAATCATAGGCCGAAGCTTGTGTTTCTTTATGAAACCAAGTTAATATCTAGACAAATGTAGAAGAAAAGCCAAAAATTAAAAGTTAATAATTGTTTTGAAGTTAACAAAACAGACAAAAGAAGGGGTTTGGCCTTAATATAAAGTTTAGAATTATCAATGAACATTAAATCTTGGAGCAAGCGCCATATTAATGCAATGGTATGTGCTAAGAATAAAGCTATTGAAGGTGTACAAGGATTTATGGTACCCAAAAACGAGTTAGAAGCAAACATGTAGACACTTTTAAGAAGATTAGTCAATTTATCCTCTGCGTAATGGTTGTGTTTTGGAGATTTGAATGAAATTCTACGGCCTTTTGAGAAAATAAGACGAAATGATAAAGAAGTTAGCATGATGAAAAATTTACATGATGAAAAATTTACATGATGAAAAATTTACAAAGATACCATTAAAGAATGTAATTTGGTGGATCTAGGTTATAAAGGGCTATTTATGACATGGTTTAATAAAAGATATAACCATTGTTTAATTAAGAAAATATTAGAATGCTTCTTAGGCAATAAGGAATTGGGCAACATGTTTTTTGCAACAATTGTTGAAACATTTGAAATATAAACATCATATCACAATCCCATTTTGATAGTGTATGGTGGAAAAAGAGAGAAGATTAAGATACGATAAAAGGATATTTCCTCGAGTACACTATGACAATTTGTGAAGCTATTTTGACAAGTGTAGAGAAATTGTAAAACAAGAGTCGTTAAAGCAAAGAAGATGGTGCAATGAAGATGCAGTTGAATGCTTAAAAAAAACAACAAAAGAATTAATAGCCCAGCTTTAGTGTTAGAGTATAGAAGAATTGAAAGCTAGAAGTCAAAAGTTGAAAAAGTTGATTAATGATTTAAAAGAGATAAAACAACAAAATTAGCTACGAAGATGCTGAGCATATCAGAAGACTAGAAAAGCATATTGATAATTTTTTAAAAAGAAGAGATATACTAGAAACAAAGGTCTAGAGTACATTGACTATGTGTAGGTGCCATATCTTAGAGGCACTAAAATTGCGCCACATATTCATTTTGAAAAATAAGAGAAAATTAGCCCGGAATAAGAATAACACTCAACCTATTCCGGGGAGATAACACTCAAAATAAAAATCTTAGGGAACCTACGGAGATAATTAAAATCGGAAAGAAACTCATTCCAGTATGAGATTCCGAGGTGTGAGGAAACTACGCCCAAAGTCATAATAGAGCATGGAAGCACGGAATATATGAAGAAGGTCCGGAAATAAACAAAGGTAAGGAAATAAACATAGGTCCGGAATAAATATGTTTATTTGCTTATGATAAAATTCACATCCACGTGCACAGCAATAATAGGTGACACGTGTCATTAAAGAGAAAGCTTAAAGCAAAACCCTAAACCCATGACACCCATTATCTATAAATAAGGGACCCCTATAATCAAAAAGGGGGATGATTCATAACAAAAGAAGAGAGAAACCAACTTCATCTTCTTCATTTTTCTTCCCTTTAAATCTCAATCACACACTGACTTGGGCGTCAGAGTGCCTTTTTCAGGTACCCACCTCGCCGGATCCAATATCATCACATCACAAGCTCTCCACAAAATCAAAATACGTGTGAAGGTAATTTCCAACACCTTTATTGGCGCCGTCTGTGGGGAAGATCTTGGCTGAAAAAATCTTTCTCTCACTAAAACCCATATGAACACTACCTTACAATCATCTTTTTTATATTAGATCTAGTTGGTTGTGGTTGAAAAAAGAGATGAATACTTACATAAGCTTATAAAAAATGGGACACCCAAACCTCAAACATGCTTAAAAAGGCATTAAAGAAAACATTCAAGAGCAAAAATGGAGATCTCTTCTTCAAATAGCTTGCTGAAAAAAAAAAAAATGGGGTAAAGAAGATGAATAACCCATGTGGTCAACATAACTTTGACCCGGAAAAAAAAAAAAAGAAGAAAAAGGTAAACGATGGTCAAAATATTCTTTAAAACTAAACTGAAGACCAATTTATCTTTTATTTTATTTATCTTCATTCTCTTTTTAATTATGCTAATTTCCTGACTTCTAAACTAACTTATTTACATTCCTGCCATCCCATTTATTCCATGATATTTATTTATTCTTCCACGAGTGAGGCTAAGCAAAACCAAGCGTCCACCTTATTCGGGGGAATATACGCAAGGTATTATGCCAACGTGGACTAACATAACTCTATGTTCTAACCTAACAGTTGTGATTCCTCATCTAACATATTAACACGAGTGACAAATTATTCCTGACCTTTCTAACATTCCTGACTCTACTTGGTTACTCCCGAGTAATTACCTTTACGCATCTAACTTTTACATTTCCGCATTGATTATTATAATTATTTATAAATTTTATGATATTAGATGCTGACTCCGGAGGGAAGTGGACATGACTCACTCTTTGTTTTCTCTTATTTATCTTCACTTATGAATCTACCTTTGTTTCCTCTTTAGACGAAGGCTTTTTAAGCCTGGAACAAGTTTCTATATAATAATTCCCAAGAGCTCTAAATGCTATAGCATAACTTTTCCTGAGCAATCAAAAGAAATATAACAGAAAAATGCTTAAAAGTACAACAACTTTCTCATTAAAATTTCTTCCCCAAGATCCAGCCACCTTTGAATTTTGTTTACAAACAAGCAAAACAAAAGGCTAACGAAGGGAAAAATCAATGTAAATGCAGCAAATCAATGGCCAGACCTCCTAAGAACAAGTTTCCTACAGCTTCCTCTAGTGAACTTCCTCTCGAGGAAAATCTAGAACCGGAAAAGCTGGAAGTTTCTGCTGAAAGGCGAGAAGCGCCACCCAATGATACCTTGGCACAAATCTTGCAGCAATTGGAAGAAACCAAGAAAGAAAATCAGCAGCTAAAAGCCAGACTCCTTGCATTGGAGCAACAACCAAAGGAGCCAAGAGGAAGCTCGGAACGAGGGGAACGGAACCTCAGCCCTCCTACAGAAAGGGTAGCAACCCACACTAATCATTTCCTAGAAGGTCAGCAAGGAGCTGATACAAGTGAGGAGCAGCGATTCCAGGAGCATTTGCAGAAAGGAATTCAAAAAGTTCTAGGAAACTCCGGAAAAAACTTTTCGATGGCTTTAACTGCAGATGATGCTGCCATGGCTGCTCTCAAGATTAATGCCACCCCCTTTGTGGAAAGCATCATTTCCGCTCCTAAGCCGGAAAAATTTTAAGCTCCTAACTTCCAACAGTTCGACGGAAAAATAGATCCCGAGGATCATCTCTATTATTACAAACAAAAGCTGGCATTTGAAACTGATGATGATGCCACCCTTTGCAAAATGTTCCCTACTAGCTTGACCGGACCAGGATTGAATTGGTTCCGCAGCTTGCCTCCTAACTCCATAAAAAATTTTCATGACTTGTGCACACAGTTCTTGGCACAATACTTCCGCAACCGAAAGTAACCTAGGACTGCATCCCATCTCTTTAATTTCAAACAGGGGGAGAACGAGAAAGTAAAAGACTTCCTCTTCCGTTTCAATCAAGAAATGACCTTGATAGGAAAAGTTGATACAAAAGTTGCTGCGGCTGCTTTTGCCAAAGGCGTGAATTTGAACACGAAATATGGCAAATATATCCTCAGAAAGAATTTTAGAACCATGGAGCTAATCAACTTGAAATCTCAGAAATATGTGAGATTGGATGACAATGAAGCTTTACAACAGCAAATGGCTGCAAAAGTCTCCATAGCCCCACCCTCAACACCCCAATGTGGTAACAAGCGCCCTATTCCGCACCACACGGAAGAAGTTAGTAAGAGAATGAAACTTGATGAAAGGCAATTTGAGCCTTTGAATGCCCCTTTATATCAAATTTGGATGGAAAATAAGAACTCCGGAGTATTCCATATTCCAAGGCCCATCAAAACACCTTTGGAAAAACGGAATCAATCCAAACATTGTCTCTTCTATAATGATAAGGGACATGTCATCAATGAATGCCGGACCTTAAGAATCCAAATTGAGGCATTGATGAGAAAAGACATGCTCTTAAAATACAAAATGGCCGTTGGGCAAGACACTATCCAACCCACTGTTCCTTCCGCCCCTGAGGTAAACCCGGAAGAAGAAGAGACACATTCAACTGTGCATCTGATACATGGCCCGAAAAAGGGTAATGACATCTCGGAATCAGACTCCTCTTACCAATCAAACTCCGAGATAGAAAGTTTCTCCAACCCATTACAGGAAGATAGTTTTGCAGAATCGTAAGCAGGGGATGACAATGCTGAGTCGGAACCCAAATCCCAAAGGACAATTTATGCGATCCATGGTTCCATCTATGACTACCTTAAAGAACCTGAGAATGGGGAAATTGCACGCATTGCCGGGAAAATGATGCAAATGACTCTTAACGAGCTACACTCTACTCTACAAATCCATGGACTCCCATGATCGATTCCGGGAGGAGAAATCGGCGTGCTCGACTGAAAAGCGAAAAAAGATGCAGCGGTGTGGAATTATTGAAACTTCCCCACCTGCCATCATGTCCATCTCAGAAGAGCTTGCTCCGATTACCTTCATCCGAAGGGATTTAGAAGGAGTCGATATGACACATATAAATCCCCTGGTGGTCACTTTGGAAATTGCCAACATCACAGTCAAGAGAATCCTCATTGATGGAGGAAGCAGTGCAGAAATTCTCTATTGGGATGCATTTCAAAAAATGAGACTTAAGGAATCAGACCTGCGGAAGTGCTATGCCCTTCTCGTGGCCTTCGAGGGAACAAGACTGGTAGGAAAAGGAATTATCAACCTTCCTGTTAAGGCCAAAGATAAAATCGCTTTAGTCGATTTCCTGGTTGTTAATGCTCCATCAGCCTACAATGCAATTTTAGGGAGGCATTGGCTTCATTACATGGAGGCAGTACCCTCAACACTACACCAAGTGGTCCGATGTGTCTCTATCACAGGAAGGGGAACGTTTGATATAAAAGGGGATCAGATGATGGCCAAGCAATGTTATTCTATTGCTATTAAGCCTTGCAAAGAAACTTCCAGATTAGAACTCGCTCCGCGCAATAAGAAAAAATTGGCCGCAGAGGAAAAAGGGAAGCTTATTATTTCAGAGCATACACCTACTGAGGAACCAGTTCTTTCGCCACAACAAGTGGTGGAGGATGGAGATAAATAGCAATTACAGGACCCGAGGCCAAAGTGGATGCCTCATTCTTTGCACTACGAGGCTCCAATTGTTGAACATTTAGAAGCAGTGTCCCTAGACCCTTTGGCCCCGAAAAAGCAAGTGCAAGTTGGAACCGGAATACTTTATGAGGAAAAAGCACGTCTCATCTCCGTGCTTGAAAGAAACCAAGATGTTTTCGCATGGTCACAAAAAGACATGCCGGGAATAAATCCGGAAGTTGCATGTCACCGGATACCAACTGACTCAACAATAAAACATGTACAACAAAGACAGAGGCGATTTGCTCCGGAAAGGAATCAGCTCATCAATGATGAGGTGGAACGTCTCCTCGAGACAGGATTCATTCGAGAGGTTTACTACCCAGAATGGGCCTCTAATGTTGTTGTAGTGAAGAAAAAGAACGAAAAATGGAGAGTATGCGTTGATTATACAAGCCTCAACAAGGCTTGCCCAAAAGATCCTTTCCCTCTGCCAAAAATTGATCAATTCATCGATGCCACCACTGGGTACGAAAGGGTATCTTTACTGGATGCATATAATGGATACAATCAAATTCCTATGCATTCGGACGATGAGGAAAAAACAAGCTTCATCACTCCGAAGGGCTTATTTTGCTACAGAGTCATGCCTTTCGGATTGAAAAATACAGGATCCACCTATCAAAGGCTTGTAACCAAAATCTTTGCTGGGCTATTGAGGAATATTGTAGAAGCTTATATTGATGACACGGTAGTCAAAAGTAGAAGGGCGGACGACCACGTTGCAGATCTGGAAATGGTTTTCAGCATTTTAAGGAACTACATTATGAAGCTCAATCCCACAATGTGTGCTTTCGGGGTTTCCTCAGGTAACTTTCTTGGCCACATAGTTAGTCAAAGGGGGATAGAAGCTAATCTAGCTCAAGTGAAAGCACTACTAGAAACCACCGAGCCTAAAACTGCCAAGGAAATTCAAGTGCTGACAGGAAGAATCGCAGCATTGAGTAAGTTCATTTCTCTGATGTCAGATAAATGCAAAAGCTTTTTTAAAATTATGAAAGCCGAAAAAACTGGAGTATGGGGAAGGGAGCAATCTGAGGCCCTGGAACAATTAAAAAGTTATCTTATCCAGCCACCCATACTTTCCGCACCAAAGCTTGAGGAGGAACTTTATTTGTACCTCGTTGTGTCCCATGTTTCAGTCAGTGCAGTACTCTTAAGAAAAGATGAGGGGATACAAAAGCCTATCTTTTTTATTAGCAGAACTTTATCAGATCCGGAAACAAGATATTCTGCTGCGGAAAAATTGGTCTTGGCCCTGGTCCATGCAAAGGAAAAACTCCGACACTACTTTGAAAGCCATCGCATAATTGTGATGACATCTTACCCGCTCAAATCTATTCTTTCCAAGCCAGATGTAGTGGGAAGGAATAGCAAAGTGGCGATGAGTTTGAGCACCTTTGATATTCAGTATAAGCCCAGAACTTCAAAAAAGGGGCAAGCCCTTACGGACTTCCTCCCTCCTCAAATGTGAACCTTCAATTGCAGATCAATCTTTCCAAGTCTTAGCAACGGAAGGAGAAGAATGGCTTTTATTTATTGATGGTTCCAGCAATAATAATGGGGTCGGAATCAATTTGTACTTAAAGAGTCCAGAAGGAATCATTGTTGAGGATGCGATCCGATTAAATTTTCGTGCTTCCAACAACGAAGCCGAATATGAAGCTTTCATCGCCGGACTCAAGTTAGCTATTGGGCTCCAGATACAGCACTTGAAGATCTATACCGATTCTGCACTAATAGCCTCCCAATGGAGTGGGGAATTCGCCACAAAAGATGACCGTATGATCAGCTACCTAGCCTTGGCAAAGAACTTGGCAAGCAATTTTGAAAGTGTAACCCTCCAGCAAATCCCAAGGAATGAAAACACAGAAGCTGACAAATTGGCCACGACCGCATCCGACGGCGCTTATACAAATTTCTGACAGGTATACATTACTACTCTCAACTTCCCTTCTATACATGAAGGAGGTCGAGAAGTCTTGTCAATTTAACAGAATGGATGCTGGATGGATCTTTACATATCCTACATCAAAGACGGAAAAATTCTGGAGGATAAAAGTGAGGAGCAGAAGCTCAAGATGAAAGCAAGTCATTTCCTAATTATTGATGATGAGCTTTACCGGAAATCCTTTGCTGGACCCTTGCTCTTATGTTTAACTAAACAAAAAGGGTGGGAAGTACTATTAAAAATCCACGAAGGACAGGTTAGAAACCATTCCGGAGCTAAAGCCCTACAGCGCAAGGTGCTAAGGCAAGGCTATTATTGGCCTACGCTTAGAAATGATTCCGAGGAATTTGTTCGAAGATGTGAGAAATGTCAAAAACATGGTCCCTTAATCCATCAACCATCTGAATTCTTTAGCTCCATAACAAGTCCCTGGCCATTTCTCCAGTGGGGAATGGATATTGTAGGCCCACTACCACTTGCTCTAGGAGAAGTACGATTCATACTTCTAACAACTGATTACTTCACTAAGTGGATAGAAGCTTCAGCTTACTCAAGTATCACAGGGAAGGAAGTGATTAAATTCTTGAAGTCCAACATCATCACTAGATTTGGTCTTCCCCAGATCATAGTTTTCGATAATGGAAAGCAATTTCAGAATGCTGATATGGACAAATTTTTTCAGAAGCAAGGAATGGAGCATAAATTTTCGTCTCGCAGCTATCCACAAGGGAATGGACAAGCGGAAATCACCAACAGGACCATTTTTGACAATTTAAAGAAGAAGTTGGAAAGTCAAAAGGGGAGATGGTTAAAGGAGCTTCTGAATGTCCTGTGGGCTTATCGAACATCGGAAAGGCGACCAACAGGGAACTCTCCTTATTCCCTCGTATACGGCGTGGAAGCTATACTCCCAACGGAAGCTACTTTCCCAACCTTGCGGTCTAAACTCTTCCAACTCTCTGACAACAATGCTTCTGTAGCATTGGAAAAAGATCTAGTTGATAAAGCTCGAGACGCAGCCGCAGTACATATGGTTGCTTATAAGCAGCGAATTGAAATGTTATATAACAAGCATGTCAAGTTCCAGCAATTCAAAAAAGGGGAACTTATCCTCAGAGTAGCAATGGATGTCAGAAAAGAGGCCAATGCTGGAAAGATGGCGGAAAAGTGGGAGGGACCATACCAAATCAGGAAGGTACTTGGAAAGGGAGCTTATAAGCTTCAAACACTTGATAGGAAAAAGGTCCCTACTGCTTGGAACGTCATTCACTTGAAGAAGTTTTATGCCTAAGAAAGAAATTCACTTGGCATTTATCCTACTACAGTCCATTAGTTTGTTTGTTTGTCTTTTATTTTAAATTGCCGTTTTTATTTCCCTAAAGGCTATGCCAATGTAGACATGTTATTCCGAGCTTCCGGCTTAGACCATCAATGAAAGATGTTATTCAGGAAAGCTCGTTATTATGTCCAAGATATCACCATTCCATCAAAACTATAGTTCCTTGTGAACTCAAAAGAAAATAATGTTCAAGCAGGAACTATTCCATGTAAGCTAAAGGAAAATATTTCCCTCGGAAAAACCATCTCATATAAGCTTAAGTCAAATAATTCTTCCAGGAAACCTATCCTATCATTAATTCCTGAGTAAAATTATTCCGAGATTAAGGAAAATACATTTCCAAAATTATTATTCCATGCTTTACCAAAAGAATTTGTCAACCAAAAAATTATTCCAGGACTCCGGAGCATACACTCTTAAAATAATTATTTTGTATATCAAGGAAATAATTCCTCAACAAGAATTACTCCGAAATGCATTCCTCGAAAGGACTATTCCATGAAAATAATTCGATTAAGGATTGTTCGCGTTTAAGTAAGTTAATTCCATGGCACGAATTACTTCATGTAAGCTAAGGAATAATAATTCCCACACAAGAATTATTCCATCCAAAACAAAACAATACGATCCCTCCGTTCAAATCATTCTGTTAATTATTTTTCCGGAGCAAAGTCATTTTCGATAAGCATAAAGAGATGATGATTCCCAAAAAAAAAAAATGTGTATAAAGCTTTTAAAAGCTCCACGGAAACATACACATGCATAGAGCTTAAGAGAGTCATTCCACATGTAAAGGTATTACAGTAGCAAGTTCTTATATATAAAGCAAGTCCAAAGTCTAAACAAAGAAGGACTATTTCTTTTTTAAGTCTTACACACAAGACTACTGCTTCTATATAGCCCCGGAAAGCCAAAATAACAATGCAAATGAAGAATACTTACTGTTAAAAAAAAAACTAACTAAATATAATCTCTTTCCTGAGCAAATACGAAGGACTAAGTCATGGAGCTCCACCTTCCTCACCCTTTGAAGTACTGGCACCAGTACCTCATTCATCGCCATCTTCTAGATCTAGGTCGGGAATCACACTTTCTCCATAACCGTCCTCCTCATTGTCGGAATTTATCCCACTCTTCTCATTTAAATCAATAGCAGAAACATCTTTGCCAAGATGACGCAATGACCAACCGGGTTCATAACCAACCGACCTGTCAAACTCTTGAGGCTTCACATCATTCCTATAACGGCCACCACGCTAGCCACGACGATAGTACAATGCCATATATGCATTGGATGCTTGGTCAAAAACTTCTCTTGCAACAGAAAAATTCTCCTCAGCAATACGACGACTTTCTCGCTCCTTAGTCAACTCCTTCCGGAGAGAACTCTCTGTTCCCTCCCACTTTTGCTTTTCCTGCCTCAAAAGAAGCAACTCGGAATGTTCCTGCTCTACCTCCTTAACCTTCATCTCTAACTCAACAATAAGGAAATTCCTTTCCACAATACTAGATTTAGCACATTCTAATTCGGATGATAATTTCTTGTAAGATTCCGCGGATCCTTTGTAATCCTCATTCAAACGCTGCAGTTCCACGATCTTTAATTCCATGCTAAGATACGAGCGAAAAATTGGGGCACTTTCCTTCATGTATTGTTGTATACAACGTGTGAAGTGCTCCCCTACCTTTGCCTCAGGCTTATAGCCAAGGAATGTTTCCACCTCCAACAAGTCTCCCATAACCATTACATCCAATAATGAGAGGGGAAAAGTAGTACCAGAGGACTCTCCAGCCTTGGATGCAACGGAAACTCCAGGTACCATCGTTGTCTCAAGAATTTGCTGGCCCTTTGGTAAATCTTCTGCAACCTTCTTAGCAAAATAAGGGTCTTCCGTATCTAAAACAACCTTCTCCTTCCCAGCAAGAATGAATTCATGATGACTGCTGGAAGATTGAGACATTTCCTCCCCAATGTTGGAAATATCCACTGAAATCAAAACCAAAGGGAAATAAAGAATTTTCTTACTAAATACCAACATTTACCCAAATTAAAATATGAAAGGGAAATCAGCACTAGCAAAAATTGAGAGACAAATTTATTCAACACCTGATTTCGTTCTCTTTGATACACGATCATTCCGGAAACTAGCTTTACGCTTTGGACAAGGAAACTTCGGAACTTTGGATTTCAAAAGTTTAGAGGCAAGCACCTTAATTGAACCAGAAGCCGGAACATCTGCACTTCCCTCGGAAGTTCCTATAATTGTAGGAGCCACTTCCTCTACAGCTATGCTCTGCTTTTCACGCTCAATGTTCTCGGAAGGAGAAGTTCCGAGAAGGAAAGCAGCTACACAATTATTTTCCTTGTGTTAAAATAATAACAATAATAATAGTATAAGCAAGAATAAAGGAACCTACATATCATCGGATTTCGATTGGTCAGAGGTTGTGGGAAGAAGAACTTTGTCTGTTCCTTCCATATGCACATGCCACAAAGAGTCGGAATGCTCCCCCTTCCTAAGACTAACATTCCTATGCTTGCTGCCGTGGATTTTTTATGTTGAAGTAGCCATCATCTTCTTACCCCCAAATGAAGTCCCTTGCCCAACAGTGCCACTTCTCTCCATAGGAAGCTCCCTAGCAACCTCGGTTGCTCCACTACTTCGTCTCTCAATTGGAATCTTTTCCTTTGGCTGAGCTTACTTTTTATCGATCTTCCGAGGGATGTATAATTCTAAAGAGCCATAGGGAGGAGACCGTGGGCTCCGTATAGGCTCCCGAGCCCCTATGTCGATCGGAATCCCATCCGGAAGAGGAATATCAGGACTCTCATATTCGCTAGCCACATATAAGTCAAGAATTTTCCTCGCATCCTCATTTATTTCAGCATTGCCGGAAAGGCAAGCTAACCTAAGGGGGAAAACAACATAACCTCCCCCTAAACACAAGCTGTCAACATGATAAACATACTTAAATCGACCCACGCGCCTCAAACAATTACGCGAAACCAATTCTGTAACACAAGGAAAATCCTTTCCCCAAAAATTTCTCTCCAGATAAACCACCCGAGCACCCAACAAAAGAGGGTCAACAATAGGCCCAACTAAAAAAAAAAAGAGGAGGAAGGTGAATAACACAAATAATAAAATAACAGGAATCCGTATGTCTATAAACTGAAGCCAAAAGCAACACAGACTCACGGAGATTTTTCCAAAAGGCGTAGCTCAGAACATAAGATTCCATGTGCTCCCGCCTACACCAGTAGCCCGTAACTATTACAGGGTGATTAAGTGACCATTCCCTAAATTGGTCTCTTTTTGCTGCGGCAGGAATTTTATAAAAAATCCCCTTGTCCTCAAACCTCATAGTAGTAAACCAGAAATCCTTTTCATCTTTGGGACCACGATAAAATTTAAGTCTATAGCAGATTAAAAAATCATACAATGAAAGGAAATGAGATCCCTTAAGAGCCAAATTAGTGGTGGCAAAAGCTTGTAACCGTACCAAAACGCAGGGATTAATCATTAGGGGTGAAACCCCACAGCGAGCAAAAAATTCCATGACCAAAGAAGGGATAGGGAATGATAATGCCTCAATTTGCTGGCGGTAAAGCAAAATTGACTCCCTATTAATTCCGGGGTCCATAATATCAACATTGTCAGCAAGCTCTCTTAACTAAACATCAGGGCTAAGACCCACGTTTTCAACGAATCGATGAAAGGAAATTCTCTCCACTCTGGGGGCAACTATATTCCTAAAAAAAAAATTATTAGGATAAATTCCAAAGCAAAAAAAAAAAAAAATGGGAAAGACGAAGAAAAGAAAAGGAAGCAAAAGGAACCGAACAAGAAGAAGAAAAAGACGAAGAAGAAAAAGACGAAGAAAAGAAAACAAAGAAAAGGAACCGAAAAAGAAAAAGAAAAGACGAAGAAAAGAAAACAAAAAAAAGGAACCGAAAAAGAAAAAGAAAAGACGAAGAAGAAAAAGACGAAGAAAAGAAAATGAAGCAAAGAGAATAATGACAAAGTATGAAACTTACAAAAAGCAAAAGTGAAAAGTTGCAGGCAAAAGCAAAAGAGAGATCGAAAAAGAAAAAGAGGCTTTGAAAGTTCAAAAGAGGAAGAATGAAAAGAAGAGGAAAGGTCGGTGACCCAAGAAACACTAAAAAAGATATATATATATGTATTTAAACGGGTCCTTAAAAGGTCAAAAGGCCCAAATAAAGTAAAAAAAGATATTTTAAATAATTATTTAAAATACACTTGTGGGGGGAGTGGTGTAGGTGCCATATCTTAGAGGCACTAAAATTGCGCCACGTGTTCATTTGAAAAATAAGAGAAAAGCTAGTCCGGAATAAGAATAACATCCAATCTATTCCGAGGAGATAGTGCTCAAGACAAAAATCCCAGGGAACCTACGGAGATAAATAAAATTGGAAAAATTCATTCCAGTCTGAAATTCTGGGGTGTAAGGAAACTACGCCCAAAGTCATAATAGAGCACGTAAACACGGAATATAGGACGTAGGTCCGGAAATAAACAGAGGTCGGGAAATCAACATAAGTCCGAAATAAATATGTTTATTTCCCTACGATAAAATTCACATCCACGTGCACAACAATGGTAGGTGACACATGTCATTAAGGGAAGAGCTCAAAGCAAAACCCTAAACCCATGACACCCACCATCTATAAATAGAGGACTGTTCATAATAAGAAAAGAAAGAAAAATCAACCTTGTCTTCTTCATTTTTTTCTCCTTTCAAATCTCAATCACTCAACTGACTTGAGAGTCGGAGTGCCTTTTTCAGGTACCCACCTCGCCGGATCCAAGATCAGTGCGAATCACAAGCTCTCCACAAAATCAAAATACGTGTAAAGGTAATTAATTTCCAGCACCTTCATTGGCACTGTCTGTGGGGAAGCTTAGCTAAAAAAATCTTTCTCTCACTAAAACTCATATGAACAATACCTTACCATCATCTTTTTAGATTAGATCTAGTTGGTTGTGGTTGAAATACGAGGTGAATACTTACACAAGCTTATGAAAAATGGGTTTATGTGTGAGACCCAAACCTCAAATATGCTTTAAAAGGCATTAAAGCCAAAAACCCAAGAGTAAAAATGGAAGGCTTTCCTTCCACCGTCTTGCTGGAAAATGAAGAAAGAATAAGGAGGATAAGGAACCCACCTGGTCAACATAAAACTTTGACCAAAGATGGAAAGTCAATAATAGCAAAAAAGGCTTAAAACTAGTGCACACGGCTAAATCTAAAACTAATTTATCATTTATATTATTATTTTTTTTCTTTAATTCCTTTTTTCATGCTTATTCCTAATAGCTGTGCTAACTTATTTATATTTCTGCCATCTCATTTATTCCATGGTACTTATTTATTCTTCCACGAGTGAGGCTCAACAAAACCAAGCGTTCACCTCATCCGGGTGAATACACGCAAGGTATTATGCCAACATGGACTGACATAACTTTATGTTCTAACCTAACAATTGTGATTCTGCAGCTAACATATTAACACGAGTGACAAATTATTCCTGACTTTTCTAACATATGACAATTTTTTAATTTTCCTATGACATTCCTGACTTTACTTGGCTCACTGGAATAACCTAACTTTTCTTACATGTTATGTAACCAATGATTACTTTTACGCGTCTAAATTTTACATTTCTGCATTAATTATTCCAATTATTTATAAATTTTATGATGTTAGATGCTAACTCCGGAGGGAAGTGGATATTACCCACTCCTCTTTTTCTCTTTAGACGAAGGCTTTTTACGCTTGGAACAAGTTTCCATACAATAATTCCCAAGAACTCGTAAATGCTATAGCATAACTTTTCTTGTATAATAAAAAGAAATAGAACAGAAAAATGCTTAAAAATACAACAATTTCCTCATTAAAATTTCTTCCCTAAGATCCAGCCACCTTTGAATTTTGTTTACAAACAAGCAAAACAAAAGGCTAACGACGGAAAAAATCGATGTAAATGCAGGAAATCAATGGCCAGACCACCTAAGAACAAGTTTTCTACAACTTCTTCTAGTGAACTTTCCCTTGAGGAAAATCTAGAACCGAAAAAGCTGGAAGTTTCTGCTGAAAGGCGAGAAGCACCACCCGATGATACCTTGGCACAAATCTTGCAGTAATTGGAAAAAACCAAGAAAGAAAATTAGCAGCTAAAGGCCAGACTCCTTGCATTGGAGCAACAACCAAAGGAGCCAAAAGGAAGCTCGGAACGAGGGGAATGGAACCTCAGCCCTACTACAGAAAGGGTAGCAACCCACACTGATCATTTCTTAGAAGGCCAGCAAGGAGCTGATGTAAGTGAGGAGCAGCGGTTCCAGGAGCGTTTGCAGAAAGGAATTCAAAAAGTTCTAGGCGACTCCGGAAAAAACTTTTTGATGGCTTCAACTGCAGATGATGCTGCCATGGCTGCTCTTAAGATTAATGCCACCCCCTTTGTGGAAAGCATCATTTCCGCTCCTAAGCCGGAGAAGTTTCAAGCTCCTAACTTCCAACAGTTCGACGGAAAAACAGATCCCAAGGATCATCTCTATTACTACAAACAAAAGCTGGCATTCGAAACTGATGATGATGCCACCCTTTGCAAAATGTTCCCTATTAGCTCGACCAGACCGGCACTGAATTGGTTCCGCAGCTTGCCTCCTAATTCCACAAAAAATTTCCATGACTTGTGCACACAGTTCTTGGCACAATATTTCCGCAACCGAAAGCAACCTGGGATTGTATCCCATCTTTTTAATCTCAAATAGGGGGAGAACGAGAGAGTAAAAGACTTCCTCTTCCGTTTCAATCAAGAAATGACCTTGATAGGAAAAATTGATACAGAAGTCGCTGCAGCCACTTTTGCCAAAGCCGTGAATTTGAACACGAAATACGGTAAATATATCCTCAGAAAGAATTTTATAACCATGGAGCTCATCAATTTGAAATCTCAGCAATATGTGAGATTGGATGACAATGAAGCCTTACAACAGCAAATGGCTGCAAAAGTCTCTATAGCCCCACCCCCAACACCTCAAGGTGGTAGCAAATGCCCTATTCCGCAGCACACGGAAGAAGTCAACAAGAGAAGGAAACCTGATGAACGGCAATTTGAGCCTTTGAATGCCTCCTTATATCAAATCTGGATGGAAAATAAAAATTCCAGCATATTCCGTATTCCAAGGCCCATCAAAGCGCCTTTGGAAAAACGGAATCAATCCAAGCATTGTCTCTTCCATAATGATAAGGGACATGTCATCAATGAATGCCAGACCTTGAGAATCCAAATTGAGGCCTTGATGAGAAAAGGCATGCTCTTAAAATACAAAATGGCCACTGGGCAAGGCACTATCCAGCCTACTATTCCTTCCGCCCTTGAGGCAAACCAGGAAGAAGGGGAGGCACCTTCAACTGTGCATCTGATACATGGCCTGGAAAAAAGTAATGACATCTCGAAATCAAACTCTTCTTACCAATCAGATTCCGAGATAGAAAGTTTCTCCAACCCATTGCAGGAAGATAGTTTTGCGAAATCACAAGCAGGGGATGACAATGCTGAGTCGAAACCCAAATCCCAAAGGACAATTCATGCAATCCATGGTTCCATATATGACTACCTTAAAAAACCTGAGAATGGGGAAATTGCACGCATTGCCGGGAAAATTATGCAAATGACTCTTAACGAGCTACACTCTGCGGCAATCCACGGACGCCCAGTATCAAATTCCAGAGGAGAAATCTGGTGTGCACTGTACAAAAGAGCAGTATAGATGCAGCGATGCAGAATTATTGAAACTTCCCCACCGGCTATCATGTCCATCTCGGAGATATTGCTCCGATTACCTTCACCCGAATGGATTTAGAAGAAATCGATATGCCATAAATAGATCCCCTGGTGGTCACTTTGGAAATTGCCAACATTGTAGTCAAAAGAATCTTCATTGATGGAGGAAGCAGTGCGGAAATTCTCTATTGGGATGCATTTCAAAAAATGAGACTTAAGGAATCAGACATGCGAAAATGCTATGCCCCTCTCGTGGCTTTTAAGGGAACAAGATTGACAGTAAAAGGAATTATCAACCTTCCTGTTAAGGCCGAAGATAAGATTGCTTCAGTCGATTTCCTGATTGTTAATGCTTCATCAGCCTACAATGCAATTTTAGGGAGGCATTGGCTTCATTACATAGAGGCAGTACCCTCAACACTACACCAAGTGGTCCGATGTGTCTATATAACAGAAAGGGGAACATTTAATATAAATGGGGATCAGATGATGGCCAAGCAATGTTATTCTATTGCTATTAAGCCACGCAAAGAAACTTCCGAATCAGAACTCGCTCCAGGTGATAAGAAAAAACTGGCAGCAGAGGAAAAGGGGAAACTCATTATCTCAGAGCATATACCTACTGAGGAACCAGTTCCTTCGCCACAACAAGTGGTGGAGGATTGAGCTAATAGAAATTACAGGACCCGAGGCCAAAGTGGATGCCTCATTATTTGCATTACGAGGCTCCCATTATTGAAGATTTAGAAACAGTGTCCCTAGATCCTTTGGCCCCGGAAAAGCAAGTGCAAGTTGGAACCAGCATACTTCCTGAGAAAAAAGTACGTCTCATCTCCGTGCTCGAAAGAAACCAAGATGTTTTTGCATGGTCACATAAAGACATGTCGGGGATAGATCCGGAAGTTGCATGTCACCGAATATCAACTGCCCCAACAATAAAACCTATACAACAAAGACAGAGATAATTTGCTCCGGAAAGGAACAAGATCATCAATGATGAGGTGGAACGTCTCCTCAAGGCAGGATTCATTCGAGAGGTTTACTACCCGTAATGGGCCTCTAATGTTGTTGTGGTACAAAAAAAGAACGGAAAATGGAGAGTATGCGTTGATTATACAAGCCTCAACAAGGCTTGCCCAAAAGATCCTTTCCCTCTCCCAAAAATTGATCAATTGGTCGATGCCACCACTGGATACGAAAGGGTATCTTTCCTGGATGCATATAGTGGATACAATCAAATCCCCATGCATTCGGACAATGAGGAAAAAACAAGCTTCATCACTCTGAGGGGCTTATTTTGCTATAGATTCATGCCTTTCGGATTGAAAAATGCAGGATCCACCTATCAAAGGCTTGTAACCAAAATCTTTGCTGGGTTATTGGGGAATATTGTAGAAGCTTATATTGATGACATGGTAATCAAAAGCCGAAGGGCGGAAGACCACATTGCAGATCTGGAAGTGGTTTTCAACATTTTAAGGAACTACAATATGAAGCTCAATCCCACAAAGTGCACTTTCGGAGTTTCCTCAGGTAATTTCCTCAGTCATATAGTTAGTCAAAGGGAGATAGAAGCTAATCCAGCTCAAGTGAAAGCACTACTAGAAACCACCGAGCCGAAAACTGCCAAGGAAATTCAAGTGCTGACAGGAAGAATCGCAGCCTTGAGTAGGTTCATTTCTCGGATGTCAGATAAATGCAAAAGCTTTTTCAAAATCATGAAAGCCGGAAAAACTGAAGTATGGGGAAGGGACCAAACTGAGGCCCTGGAACAATTAAAAGGCTATCTTATCCAGCCACCCATACTTTCCGCACCAAAGCTTGGAGAGGAACTTTATTTGTACCTCGCTGTGTCCCATGTTTCAGTCAATGCAGTACTCCTAAGAGAAGATGAGGGGGTACAAAAGCCTATCTTTTTTATTAGCAGAACTTTATCGGATCCGAAAACAAGATATTCTGCTGCGGAAAAGTTGGTCATGGCCCTAGTCCATGCAAAGGAAAAACTCTGGCACTACTTTGAAAGTCATCGCATCATTGTGATGACATCTTACCCGCTCAAAGCTATCTTTTCCAAGCCAGACGTAGTGGGAAGGAATAGCAAAGCAGGGATGAGTTTAAGCACCTTCGATATTCAATATAAGCCTTGAACTTCAAAAAAGGGGCAAGCCCTTGCAGACTTCCTCCTCGAATGTGAACCTTCGATTGAGGACCAATCTTTGCGAGTCTTAACAACGGAAAGAGAGGAATGGCTTTTATTTATTGATGGTTCCAGCAATAATAACGGGGCCGGAATCGGTCTATACTTAAAGAGTCCAGAAGGAATCATTGTTGAGGATGCCATTCGATTAAATTTTCGTGCTTCCAACAACAAAGCCGAATATGAAGCTTTCATCGCCGGACTCAAGTTAGCTATTAGGCTCTAGATAAAACATTTGAAGATCTATACTAATTCTACACTAGTGGCCTCCCAATGGAGTGGGGAATTCGCCACAAAAGACGACCGTATGATCAGTTACCTATCCTTGGCAAGGAACTTGGCAAGCAATTTTGAAAGCGTCACCATCCAGCAAATCCCAAGGAATGCAAATACAGAAGCTGACAAATTGGCCACGACCTCATCCGGAGGCGCTTATACCAATTTTTGACAGGTATACATTACTACTCTCACCTTCCCTTCCATACATGAAGGGGGTTGAGAAGTCTTGTCAATTCAACAGAATGAATGCTGGATGGATCCTTATATATCCTACATCAAAGATGGAAACATTCCGGAGGATAAAAATGAAGCGCAAAAGCTCAAAATGAAAGCAGGTCGTTTTTTAGTTATTGATGATGAGTTTTACCGGAAATCCTTTGCTGGACCCTTACTCTTATGTTTAACTAAGCAAAAAGGATAGGAAGTACTATCAGAGATCCACGGAGGACAGGCTGGAAACCATTCCGGAGTTAAAGCCCTACAGCACAATGTGGTAAGGCCCTATTATTGGCCTACGCTGAGAAATGATTCCAAGGAGTTTGTTCGTAGATGTGAGAAATGTCAAAAACATGGTCCCTTAATTCATCAACCATCTGAATTCCTTAGCTCCATAACAAGTCCCTGGCCATTTCTCCAGTAGGGAATGGATATTGTAGGGCCACTACCACCTGCTCCAGGAGGAGTACGATTCGTACTTTTAGCAACTGATTATTTCACTAAGTGGGTGGAAGCTTCAGCTTACTCAAGTGTCACAGGAAAGAAAATGATTAAATTCCTGAGGTCTAACACCATCACTAGATTTGGTCTTCCCCGAATCATAGTTTCCGATAATAGAAAGCAGTTTCAGAATGCTGATATGGAAAAATTTTGCCAGGAGCAAGGAATAGAGCACAAATTTTCGTCTCGCAGCTATCCACAAGGGAATGAACACGCGGAAATCACCAACAGGACCATTTTTGACAATTTGAAGAAGAAGTCGGAAAGTCAGAAGGGGCGATGGTTAAAGGAGCTTCCGAACATCCTGTGGGCTTATAGAACATCGGAAAAGGCAACCAACAGGGAACTCTTCTTATTCCCTAGTATATGGCATGGAAGCTATACTGCCAACGGAAAGTACTTTCCCAACCTTACGGTCTAAACTCGCCCAACTCGCTGACAACGATGCTTCCATAGCATTGGAAAAAGATTTGGTTGATGAAGCTCGAGACGCAGCCGCAGTGCATATGGTTGCTTATAAGCAACGAGTCGAAATGTTATATAACAAGCATGTCAAGTTCCGGAAATTCAAAAAAGGGGAACTTATCCTCAGGGTAGCAATGGATGTCAGGAAAGAGGCTAATGCTGAAAAGATGGCAGAAAAATAGGAGGGACTATACCAAATCATAAAGGTACTTGGCAATGGAGCTTACAAGCTTCAAACGCTTGATGGGAAAAAGGTCCCTACTGCTTGGAACGTCATTCACTTGAAGAAGTTCTATGCCTAAGAAAGAAATTCACTTGGCATCTTTTGTCTCCTTCAATTCCTACTACAATCCATTAGTTTGTTTGTTTGTCTTTTATTTTAAATTACCGCTTTCATTTCCCTAAAGGCTATGCCAATGTACACATGCTGTTCCGAGCTTCCTGCTTGGGCTATCAATAAAAGATGTTATTCAGAAAAACTCGTTATAATTTCCAAGGTATCACCATTCTATCAAAACTACAGTTCCTTGTGGACTTAAAAGAAAATAACGCCTAAGCAGGAACTATTCCATACAAGCTAAAGGAAAATACTTCCCTTGGAAAAACCATCTCGTATAAGCTTAAGTCAAATAATTCTTCCAGGAAACCTATCCTATATAAGCTAAAGGAAAATAATTCCTGAGTAAGAATTATTCCAAGATTAAGGAAAATATACTCCTAAAATTATTATTCCGCACTTAACCAACGGAATTTGAATTTATTCCGATATTTCGGAACATAAACTCCTAAAAACAATTATTCTGTGTAAAGGAAATAATTCCTCAACAAGAGTTACTACGAAATGAACACCTAGAGAGGATTATTCCACGTTTAAGGAAAAATAGTTCGTTAACAAGGATTGTTCCGAGCTTAAGAAAGGTAATTCTGTAGCATGAATTACTCCATGTAAGCTAAGGGATAATAGTTCTCACACAAGAATTATTCCATCCAATATAAAAACAATACAATCCCTCCGTACAAATCATTCTGTTAATTATTTTTCCGGAGCAAAACTATTTCCGATACGCATAAGGAAATTACGATCCAAAAAAAAAATGTAAAGCTTTTAAAAGCTCTACGGAAACATGCACATGCATAGAGCTTAAAGGAGTCATTCCACATGCAACGGTGTTACAGTAGCAAATTCTTATATATAAACAAAGAAAGACTATTTCTCTTTTAACAAAGATCAGTCTTACACAGACGACTACCGCTTCTAAATAGCTCCGGAAAGCCAAAAGTAACAAAGAAAAAGAAGAATACTTGCTATATATATAAAAAAAAAAAACTAACTAAATATAATCTCCTTCATGAGCAAATACGAAGGAATAACTAAGTCACGAAGCTCCACCTTCCGCACCCTTTGAAGTACTGGCACGGTACCTCCTTCATCACCATCCTCTAGATCCGGGTCAGGAATCACACTTTCTCCATAACCGTCCTCATCATCATCGGAATTCATCCCACCCTTTTCATTTAAATCAAGAGCAGAAACATCCTTGCCAAGATGACATAATGACCAACTGGGTCCATAACCAACCGACCTGTCAAACTCTCGAGGCTTCACATCATTCCTATAATGGCCACCACGCCACCCACAGCGATAGTACAATGCCATATATGCATTGGATGCTTGGTCAAAAACTTCTCTTGCCACAGAAAATTTCTCCTCAGTAATATGACGACTTTCTCGCTCTTTAGTCAACTCCTCCCTGAGAGAACTCTCTATTTCCTCCCACCTTTGCTTTTCCTGCCTCAAAATAAGCAACTCGGAATGCTCCTGCTCTGCCTCCTTAACCTTCCTCTCTAATTCAGTAATGAGGAAACTCCTTTGCACAATACTAGATTTAGCACATTCTAATTCGGATGATAATTTCTTGTAAAATTCCGTGGATCCCTTGTAATTATCGTTCAAACGCCGCAATTCCGCGATCTTTAATTCCATACTAAAATACGATTGAAAAATTGGAGCAGTTTCCTTTATGTATTGTTGTATACAATGTGTGAAGTGCTCCTCCACCTTTGCCGCAGGCTTATAGCCAAGGAATTTTTCCACCTCTAGCGAGTCCCACATAACCGTTGCATCCAATAATGATGGGGGGAAAGTAGTACCAGAGGACTCTCCAGCCTTGGATGCAACGGAAACTCCAGGCACCATGGTTGCCTTAAAAATTTGCTGGCCCTTTGGTAAATCGTCTGCAGGCTTCTTCACAAAGGAAAGGTCTTCCGTATCTAAAACAACCATCTCCTTCCCAGCAAGAATGAATTCATGATGACTGCCGGAAGATTGAGACATACCTTCCCCGATGTTAGAAATATCCACTGAAATCAAAACCAAAGGGAAATAAAGAACTTTCCTACTAAATACCAACATTTACCCAAATTAGAATATAGAAAGGAAATCATCACTAGCAAAAATCATCAAAGAATGAATTCAACACCTGATTTCGTTCTCTTTGAAACACGATCATTCTGAGAACCAGTTTTACACTTTAAACAATGAAGCTTCGACACTTTGGATTTCAAAAGCTCGGAAGCAAGCACCTTAGTTGAACCAAAAGCCGGAACAGCTGCACCTTCCTCGAAAATTCCTATAATAGAAGGAGCCACTTCCTCTACAACTATGCTCTGCTTTCCACGATCAATGTTCCCGGAAGGAGAAGTTTCGAGAACGAAAGCAGCTATGCAATCAAAAACAAAACATGAACCAGACAAGGGCGGATATAAAAATCAACAACAAAAATCGTAAAAGTCCTAACCATTACCATCACTCCTTCCTCTCAGATTCTTTCCTAAGCGAACATCAATGCCTTCTTTGGCAATGGAAAAAGTTTCCTTATCCGACGTACCTTTAGATGAGGCCTCTTTGCCACCATCCCTATGAGCTTCCTTTGTCACTACTCGTTTAGTCGATTGGAAAAAATACTCATCATGATTTCCTTGAAATCATAAAAGTATTTAAAATAATAACAATAATAATAGTATAAGCAAGAACAAAGAAACTTACATACCATCAGATTTCGATTGATCAGAGTCTGTTGGAAAAATAACTTTGTTTGGTTCCTTCCTATGCACATGCCTCAAAGAGTCGGAATGATCCCCCTTCCTAAGACTAGCATTCCTATGCTTACTGCCATGAATTTTTTGTGTAGAAATAGCCATCATCTTTTTACCCCCAACCGAAGTCCCTTGCCCAACAGCGCCACTTCTCTCCATATGATGCTTCATAGCAACCTCTATTGCTCCACTACTTTGTCTCTCAATTGGAATTTTTTCCCTTGGCTGGGCTTTCTTTTTATCGATCTTCTGAGAGATGTATAATTCCGTAGAACCACAGGGGAGAGACCTTGGGCTCCGTATAGGCTCTTTAGCCCCTATGTCTATAAGAATCTCGTCCGGAAGAGGAATATCGGGACTCTTATATTCGCTGGCCACATATAAGTTAAGTATTTTCCTCGCATCCTCATTTATTTCAGCATTGCTGGAAAGGCGAGCCAACCCAAGAGGGAAAACAATATAACCTCCTCCTAAACACAAGCTGTCAACATGACGAACATAGTCGAATCGACCAACATGTCTCAAACAATGACGCGAAACCAATTCTGTAGCACAAGGAAAATCTTTTCCCCAAAAATTCCTCTCCAGATAAGCCACCCGAGCACCCAACAAAAGAGGATCAACAATAGGCCCAACTAAAAAAAAAAAAAAAAAAAAGGTGAAAGCGAGCAAAACAAATAATGAAATAACAGGAATCCATATATTTATGAGCTAAAGTCTCAAAAAAAAAAAAAACAACACAGACTCACGGAGATTTTTCCAAAATGTGTAGCTCATAACATAAGATTCCATGTGCTCCCGCCTACACCAATAGCCCGTAACTATTATAAGGTGATTAAGTGACCATTCCCTAAATTGGTCTCTTTTTGCTGCGGCAAGAATTTTGTAAAAAACCCCCTTATCCTCAAACCTTATGGTGGTAAACTGTGAATCCTTTTCATCTTTGGGACCGCGATGAAATTTAAGTCTATAGCAAATTAAAAAAGCATACAATGAAAGGAAATGGGACCCCTTAAGAGCCAAATTGGTGGTGGCAAAAGCTTGTAATAGTATCAAAACGCAGGGATTAATCATTAATGGCGAAACTCTACAGCGAGCAAAAAATTCCATGACCAGATGAGGAATAGGGAATGATAATACCTCAATTTACTCACGGTAAAGTAAAATTGACTCCCTATTAATTCCGGGGTCCATAATATCAACATCGTCGGCAAGTTCTCTTAGTTGAATATCAGGGCTAAGACCCACATTTTCCACAAATCGCTAAAAGGAAATTCTCTCTACTCTGGGGGCAACCATATTACTAAAAGAGAGAGAGAGAGAGAGAGAGAGAGAGTTTGTAGGATAAACTGAAAGAAAAAAAAAAGAAAAAAAAAGAAAAAGAAAAAGAAAGAGAAAAAATAAGAAGAAGGAAAAGCAAACAAGGGTGAGAAAGGAAAGCCAAAAGAGAAAAAGAAAAAGCAAAATTGAAAAGAGAATAATGACAAAAGTATGAAACTTACAGCAAAAAGTAAGAGCGAAAATTTGCAGGAAGAAGCAAAAGAGAAATCATAAAAGAAAGAGAAGCCTTGAAAGTTGAAAAGCAAGACAAAAGAATGAAAAAGAAGAGGAAAGGTTGGTGACCTAAGAAACACAAAAAGGGTATTTAAACGGATCCCTAAAAGGCCAAAAGGCCCAAATAAATTAAAAATAAATAATAAAAGATATATATAAATAAATAAAATAATATATATATTTTTTAAATAATTACTTAGAGGGTAACTTATGAGATTGAGCATAAGTAACTTTTATTTCAATTAATATATATATATATATATATATATATATATATATATATATATATATATATATATATCAACTTATTTGTGTGTATTTTTATGAGTGTAGTGAATCCCATCATTGTGAAAAATATATCACAACCATCACTTTTTGAAAAAAAATGTATTTTTATTTTAAAAAATACACTTGAGGGGGGAGTGGTGTAGGTGCCATATCTTAGAGGCACTAAAATTACGCCACATGTTCATTTGAAAAATAAGAGAAAAGCTAGTCCGGAATAAGAATAACATCCAATGTATTCCGAGGAGATAGCGCTCAAGACAAAGATCCTAGGGAACCTACGGAGATAACTAAAATCGGAAAAATTCATTCCAGTCTAAAATTCCGGGGTATAAGGAAACTACGCCCAAAGTCATAATAGAGCACGTAAACACGGAATATAGGACGTAGGTCCGGAAATAAACAGAGGTCGGGAAATCAACATAGGTCCAGAATAAATATGTTTATTTTCCTATGATAAAATTCACATCCACGTGCACAACAATGGTAGGTGACACGTGTCATTAAGGGAAGAGCTCAAAGCAAAACCCTAAACCCATGACACCCACCATCTATAAATAGAGAACTATTCATAACAAGAAAAGAAAGAAAAATCAACCTTGTCTTCTTCATTTTTTTCTCCTTTCAAATCTTAATCACTCAACTGACTTGGGCGTCGGAGTGCCTTTTTCAGGTACCCACCTTGCCGGATCCAAGATCAGTGAGCGTCACAAGCTCTCCGCAAAATCAAAATACGTGTAAAGGTAATTAATTTCCAGCACCTTCAGTAACAAAAACCATAGCAAATAGGCTTAAACATATGTTACATTATATTACCTCACCAACTCAAAGTGCCTTCAGTCTTAATAGACTTATTATGGATAATGTAATCATAGGCTATGATAAGATTGAGTGGTGTTTTCTGAAAAATACTATGAAGAATCTAGTTTTTCATCTAAGTAGATTAAATTGATAATGAAATGTATCTCAACAGCATCTTTCTCAATCCTTACAAATAGATAAGCAAACAGCATGATTCATTCACAAAGAAGATTGAGGCAAGGCTATCCTCTATCTCTTTATCTTTTTATTCTTTGTGTGGAAGGCTTTTCAAATATATTACAACATGCAGAATTAAAGAAGTTGATCTTAGGATTAAAATTTAGCAGCAATCTATCAATCATTCATATACTTTTCACAGACGATAGCCTCATATTCACAAGGGCTAAAGCTAAAGACTATACAAAGGCAAAGCACATTTTTTACAGCTATGCAAGTGTCTTCGACTAAATCTTCAACTTCAAAAATTATTCAATGTTTTTTAGTAAAAACACTCAAGCTAGGCAAACTAATGAAATTAAAAACATTTTTTAGCTCAATGTTGTCTATAGACATGAGAAGTACTTAGGGCTACCATCTATTGTTGGTAGAAAGAAAGTGAGCTTTTTCAATGATATCAAGTTAAGAATGCTTAGTAAGATATCAAATTGGTAAAGAAAACTTTTTTCAAGTGAAGGAAAAGAAGTCTTAATCAAAACAATTGCACAAGTAGCCCCTACTTATGCTATGTGTGTTTTCAAGATCTCATTAAGGCTATATGTTGACATCCAAAGCGCAATAGCTCGGTTTTGGTAGAGCTTAAAAGGAGATCATAAAAGTATTCATTAGGCTAATGAGAAAGAATGTGCAAATCCAAAGGATAAGAAGGAATATGATTCAGGAATTTACTTAGCTTTAACCAAGCCTTAGTGGCCAAGCAAGGTTAGAGGTTGATTTAATTCCTTGACTCTTTAATGGCAAAAGTCTTATAAGCGCAATATTAAAAAAAGAAATATTTTTTAAATGAAAAATTGGGTTACTAGCTATCATTCTTCTAAAGGAGCATTCTCTAGGGTACACAACTACTTCACCAAAAACTGAGATGGAGAATAAGAAATGGAGAACAAGTAAGAATCAACAACAACAACAACAACTGACTTCTTAGGCCCTCAGTTTTCAAGATAATGTCAGCACCAACTTTACCATTAGACACCACAGTTTCTCTACTAATTGATAAAGAGCATAAGTGGAATGAAACTTAAATCACAAAACATTTCGCACCTAAAGACACTAATGAAGATTATGTCACCAAGAAGTCTAGACCAAATTGACTTTTATGGGCTTTTGATGAGCATGGTAATTATTCAATAAAGAGTGACTATCATGTTGCTTTTAGACTTAAATTTCTAGATTATCTAAGTACATTTAAAAGAAGTTCATCAGAGTGGCATGCAATCTGGAAACTTGATTTACTAGAAAAAGTATAGATCTTCATGTGGAGGACCACTCAAAATCTATTTTCTACAGTACTGAATTTGTGGTAGAAAAAATTATTACAATAGCCTTGGTGTCAAAGGTTGTGGCAAACAAGGAGAAAACACTTTCCATGCTCTTCTGAACTGTAAAGCATTACAAAAGACATGGAGGATCATAGTTTTTTAGATGAAACAATATCTTTTATAAACCAAGACCCGTTAAGTGTAGTTCAAGTTTTAGCAACAAAGAAAAGCAATTTAGAGATGAAACTTTTTATAGCATTTTTTTAGGCTAATCAGAATTCAAGGAATATTTTTGTCGTCAAAGGAAAAAAAAAAGATTCTTAAGCATCATTGGTTAAAGCAGAAGCAGTTTTGGAATCATACAAGAAAAGTAAACCCCTCGCACTACCATCCTCTTCAAGTCAAAGTCACTCGGTAAATCAGACCTAGGAACCTCCTCCAATAAGTGTTCTAAGGTAATGCGAATGTAGTAATGAAGATGAAATCTCAGATGGTAGGTTTGGGAACGATAATTAGAGACTATCTGAGAAATTTTATAGCAACAACTCAAAAGCAAGTTATGTTCGATGGAGATGTACTTGCTGCAAAAGCAAAAGTAATGAAACTCGAAATTGAAATTGCAGAAATTGTTGGCTATGTGCTATTGATAATTGAATCCTATTGTATAGAAACTATGGACTTGGTTGTAAGAAGGAAATGCAGCAAAATTGAAATATTCTGGACCATTTTAGATGTTCAAGAAAGATTAAGAAGGCTTAACAACGCCATTTTGCAACACATGCATATCAATAGTTTGCAATGACACAACTCATTCACTTGCCAAAACGGTTTTAAACATTTCAGAACCACCGATGTGGGTTAACAATTCTCTATCTCTATCTTTTATACTATTCTCAAAGTTGAATTAATGAAAACTAAGTTTTTTTATCAAAAAAAATAAATAAATAATAGTTAAAAAATAGAATTGTGAGCCTTTTAAAAATTTTATGGCCCCTTTACTTTCTTGTTTAGATTGTGGGCTTTCATAAACCCTATTAAAAATTTTATGAAACCCTATTTTTTATATTTATAGTTTTTTCTCTAAAAATTTATAAATATGGACAAAAAATTACAAATAGTTTAATTAAAGTTATTATCATCTAAAATAAATTAATTAAATTTTAAACACACTTTTCATAATAAAAAAATTATATTTTAACAAATTATTTATTATTTCAAAATTATTTTGATTTTATCAAAAGAATAATTATATCATATATTGGGATTTAAAAATAGGTAGAGGTGATAGATTGCAAAAGTATTTTGTCTTTGCACTTAATCTTCTAGTAATAGAAGTATGATTGTAAAAATAGAGTTTTATAAGGATATTAAACGGGCGTGAAAAGCATTACTCAATTTATATAGCTCATGACATTAGGCTACTTTTATGGACTGACGGCGGCGATTTGAATTAATTTAATGGAAGCTAATTGTTGACACAAAACATTTTTCCTGACCCCTTTAATTTTTTTTTTTTTTTATCCACTTCAAGCCTTAGTGGATCCGAGCAAAGTCCCTCCTTGCATATCTAGTAACTATTATTTAACTATTTATATACTTAATTTATATTTAAAAATAAATAATCGTTATAGTGAAACACATCAAAATAATTTATAAAAAATTATTACTCCAGAGGTTTAACTCGGTGATTTTCCAATATTTTTATACAGTTTTCAACACGGTTCTCTCCGGATTCTAGACCGAACCGAGATAATTCACATCGAGTACCGGTCTGTCAAACGTGCTGACTCGGCATGACGTGAGACTTCTAATCTAAACGCAGCGTTCGGGCGAACATTCGGATCTCGAATTAAAACGCCGCGTTTTAAAAGCCGTGGTATTTCATCGGAAAAATGAGATTTCTGGAACCTCTCTCCCACTTTCGATTAGCTTAGTTCGGAACAAATAGTTCCTGTAACCAGTAAGTCTCTCTCTTTGCTTTTTGTTTTTTAAATTTATTTTTATTTGGCTTAAGAAGGCAAACAAAAACCCAAGTCATAATTGAGATTTGATTCTTTGGCCAGTCTTGTTTTATTGCCATAATCTTTTTAAGTATTAAAGAATTTTTTTTTTCTTTTTTGCATTCTTTGTTGGTGTTTTGAAGCTTCATTCATTGTGTTTGATTATATTCAATTGCCCATACCCATTAACCATTAGTCCTCAATGGAAGTGTAGATAGTGACAAAGAGGATTTTTGGTTTGTAATTTGAATAAACCAGGGAAAAAAAAAAAGAGAATCTTGAGAAAATTGAGCAATAATTTGTAAAATTAAAACTATTTTTATGAACTACTAATAAAACTTACTCGTTCTTTGTTAATTTTCAAGCACAAATTTTTTTTTATGAATTGTAAATCATTCACATAATTGTATGCTGCCAAATGGTGCTTTGATTTTCATTTTTAGACTGATATTGGCGTTGTATGGTCATCTTGAACAGATTATGGAGACTGCAGCTCCTACCCAGTTTGGAGATATATGGCGAAAAATGGGGAATGAAGAGAAGAAGGCGGCTGTTCAAGAAGAAGTGAAACGAATGAACAAGCTTCCTGCAAACAGCACTTATGCTAGTCATCGCTTGCGTGTACTCAACAAAATTCTTCAACTGATGTCTCAGCCGGTATACAATAATTTGTTCATGCAATTGTTTAGACTCAGTCTGACTTATTTGAAGTTTACCATACTGGTTTAGCATATTTTAGTGAATTGTTTTGATTTTAACTATATGGTTTTGTTAGATATGAAGGCTATTTTGGGTGTGTGATAGAAATTTGATGCTCATTTTGTCATTGTTTTGTTTTTCTTTATGTCAGAGGACCTCTTCACAGGAAAAGGAGCTGGAGTTGCTTTTTGCTGGACTGTCCCTGTGAACTGGCTTCTCTTTTCAGTGGTAAATTCCACTCATGTTTATTGTAGGAAGGGTTGTGGGATGGTCTGTATGTCTGTACAGTTTGCATTTGTTATTTAGTTGGTATAGTTTCCCTGTTCTTCAGGATTGGTTGCTCAAAGCGTTTGGTTTTCTGTTCAATGATTATTTAATATGCCCATTTGCAGATCATCATCCATTATGCATTTTCTGAGCACACAGTCACATAGACACCAAATGTTCAATGATTGTTTAATATGCCCATTTGCAGATCGTCGTCCATTATGTATTTTTTGAGCTCACAGTCACATAGACACCAAATGTTCTTGCTGCATAAAAGTCTAACATCCTTATAATTTTTGTCTTTAACTTAGCTATTCAACGGTGGATTAGAGTTGTGATGGGTCTTAGGTGCAAATCTTTGCCTGGGAAAAGATTAGCAGCTCTACATTCTTGTGGTCAATATGTTTTCATTTATTTCCAGGTCTATCATATATATCTGAAGGATGTATCTGTTGCAAACTATTCAAAGGTTAGATTATTGAACTTCCCAATGAAAATCTCACCAAGCAATTTAGAGTCAGCCTTAGAAACCTTCTTCTGCCTTCCGTTTCCAAGTTTCGCATTTAAAGTGAATACAACAAAAGCTTAACCTCATCAGCCACTTTATGTTGAGTGTCCCCTCATTTTATTTGTGTGCAGTTTATCCTGACATTATAAGATGTTTCTGAATATTGTTCATTAACTGCAATATTAGTCTTTCCTTTTCCTTCTACCGCAAATGGTAACGTAATTGATGTTTTCATCTTCTATCAGTTGCCTTTCTCAGCATGACTGTAGATGGTGTTGTTTTAATCTACACTATGCTATTTTTACAATATGTTGTCACTGCCTTCATTTTTTTATTTTCTTTTTTTGTGTCTTAAAGACTGTAGCTTCTTAAGAATTACGGAATCTGATTATAAACTTTATAAGAATTACAGAATTTATCTTTCAGTGGGGATGAGTAGGAGTCTCCTGATGTCTTCCAGCACTTTTGGAGCATGAATAAATATATTTCTTGATAAATAATACTTTTCTTTATGCAATTGTCAAAGTGGCAAAGTTTTAGAATCGGCTTCGACTCTGCTTATATTTGCCTTATTCAATTTATTCAATTTCAATCTGGTGAATTTAAAATACTCATTAATTTCTTTTAAAGGATTGTGAACCATTGTTCTCTCAGGTCTACTAATATTGTTGCGGCGTGTCAATCATGAACTAGTGCTGCTCTGGACAAATATGATCCAACTGACTCCATACATTGTACACAAATGTCAACATGTCTGTAGGATGATGAAACTTAGTGCTTGTATAGGTCTTCTGATGCTATGTCATTTGGCGTGCTCTGTATGCTCGGTTTTTGAGGGCTTTCCTTGGCCATTTTTGTTTTAAGTGGTCATCTTCGGCTGGCAAGGTTGTGTAATCTGGTGGCAGCAAAACAGTATAAGTCGATGATATGTATATGAGATCCTTTGAGCCTGTTTTCACTTCTGTATTGAGATTGTGTTGATTTGTCGAACTTTGTTTGTGGTACCGGTTCTTTTTTTTTAGCTATTATTTTTAATATCAATTGATTCAAGTGTATTACACCAATACTGACATTTAACGTATCCTAATGTAAATAGATGACCCACTACCCTACTAGCCACTAGGAGTCGTAATTTTCTTGAAACTCCGGGGGTATTAAAAGGGTTTTCCTACAAATTAGGGGATTCCCAACTTGAATATACTTTTGATTTCTGCCCTATTTAAAGGGACTAACACACAAGGCCAGGGCATAAGCAAAATCTTAAGCACCATTGAGAGAGTTCCAAGTCCTTTGCAGTCTTATTTCCCCGGAAGAAGGTTCCCAGTTTTTGGTGTCTACATAAATTGTGGTCGTGGTTGTGTCACTGTTGTTGCTGCCATTGTTGGCGCTGGTGCCATTGCCCGGTTCTTTAATGCTTCTCCCGATTATGGCTGCGCTCTTTTTCTTCACACCGTCGCTTCTATTTTTGCCACTATTTCTGCTGCCATTGCCAACAACGCCTTGGATGCTTCTCCTTGTTCCAGTTTTGATAATGGCTTTCCTTTATTTCTCGGCCTCAGCACGATCACAAGAACACCCCAACTTAGTATTTATTTTGATTTGATTTTAAAAATAACATAAAATAAGTAGCTGATAGTGCCTTGATGCATTATGTGATTTATATTGTCTTCTTACAAACAAGATCGTTGACAAGGCTTCTACATTTTTTGTTTTTTCAGATTTTACCAATTAAACACATACGAGGTCTTTCGTTAGGCCTTGGTCTCAAAGTTAATTCTCAAATAATTTGTTATAATCTCCGAGTTCTTTCTCCTCTCACTGGGGAGTGATTTAGATACAATCTGTGCAACTGCAGATTCACCTGAAAACGGCAAGTCATGGGCACATTTCAAACAACACGCACGACCACTAACCATAAAAAGATATTTCTAATAACGACTCATTATTGTGTTTATTCTGTTTGTCAAGCACAATTTTAAATAAAACTTCACACACAAGTATAATTTACTATCGTATACTCAACACTTTAGTAGTATAATTTAATAAAGGATTTGGTTATGTTAGAATCGTTATGTTAGAATCGTTCTAAGGTAGAGTATTTTTTCATAAACACACGATTAAAATTATGATAAATTTTTTATCATTTATCATTTTATATGTGTAATTATAATTCGTAATCAACTTTAAAGTAGCTCTAAGATAACCATTTCCTTTAATAAAAATTAATCATGGGCCTACTAAATACAAAACAGGGATGTGTTATGATTTATAAGATTAATCCTACTAAAATTATTATTAAAAAAATATGGACCCCAACAGCTCTGCCACTTGATAGGATCTCCCCACCACCGCGGTACAATATAAATTTTTCTCGGACATTTGTAACAACATTATGCATATTTGTGAGGACAGTTTTGCCGTCAACTGCCATAGACCATTCCAATTCCAACCCCCTTCTCTATGGAAATGAGATTTACATTCCTCATTTCGAAATTTGGCGAATCCCATCCTTTCCATTCCTATTCATTAATTCAGTTTTTGCAAAGTAAACATAAATAATGGAAATGATTTCTCACTCTTATTCCCCATTCCAAGAAATAAACACATCATAATAATTAATTAATAGAGCATGTCAAATTTAATGTATAGTATTGATAAAAGAGATCGGTATAATTTTACGAAACTAACATATATTTTTTTACAAAATTCAGATAAATTATTATTATGTTGAGATAAGTTCCTAAAGGTGAGATTTAAAAAAACTATAAATTATTACAAATCAAAGTTTATTTTTATTTATAACTTACTCAAATTGAGATCATAATTTTTTTATTACTACTTAGAGATTAGTCCTATATACAGTATCATTGTAGAGAAGTTTTAATGTATGTAATTACATATATTATGGCTTCTAGATATCCTAAGACATTTATACTTATCTTGCTTAAATCAACAATTAATTCTAGATGCGTGATTACATGCATTAACTAGGTTTTATTTCCCAAGACATTTACTCATTTTACTTAAACCAACCACTAAAGGATAAATGCTTTAACTAGGCTTTAGATTTTCAAGGTCATTTTGCTAAAATCAACAAATAATTAAGGATAACTGCTGTTATTTAATTCTTCTTGAGCACTATATTTTGCATCTTAAAAAGTTAAAAGTTAATAAATAAATAACACAGAGCAATCTTCAAAATTCTACTGAGAGGTGCACCGTATTGATAGGAATCCACAAAGACCTTCTCACAATTTCTTAAGATTACTGATTACTAATCAGAATTGTATAAAAACAATGCTACTTCGATAAAAGAAATTGAGTTGAAAATTTTTGACAAGAAATTTGAAAAGACTAAAATGGCCGAGTAGTTATAAACAACTTGTAATACGTGAACGTGTGCGCTTAAACCATCGATGTTGATCGTGTTGAGGCTTAAGCTCTTCTGTTAGGTGAAGGTGATACATGATGTACTAAGTATCTAGCATTGTCTCTTATAATCAAACGGCTTATAGTCTAGCGAAAATTGCGCTAAAGGTTCACGATTTAGCGGTTTGGTTGGAGGATTTTCCAACTCAAATTTTGAATTCTTTGTGATCACATTTTGGTTTTTGAATGAAATTTATCCATCAAGCCAAAGAAAAATTAACTAATATTAAAGTTTTATTAAATATAACGTGTTAATAATTTTAGATTTTATGAAAACATGTATTTTTAAATATTCTAAATATTCTTGTCAAAGTCCTGTACTCTTGGCAGATCTAACTCATTTCCCTCCATTAAAAAAGCTCATTCCCCTGTAATCATCCATCAGGAAGATTTTCAGAAGCATTCTTCAACTTGCAGGGATCTCAAAGTTGAATAAAGTATAATTAACAACACAACACCGAATATGTTCACTTGAAAAAGCCAGACCATTCAGAAGCTGAAAGTTTACAATTACATAACATGCTGACATCGAAAGGTACCCCGAATTATATAGCAAGAAGACTCAACAATGACAATCAAGTTCATCACAGAATGAATCTGTGATTGTGCAGAAGGATATCTAATTATACAGATACAGCATACAATGACTTATTCAGGGACCATCTTGTTTAACAGACTCAATATTAACGGTGGTTCCTTGATCTAATCTCAGGAACAATCAGGCATCCAAGAAACGATTACCCATAAACTCTGTCATCATGAAAGCTCTGATCACGTCTTCTGGTTCTTGATGCAAATCAAGTGTGTTCTTGGACTTTAATTCCACCGTTGTCTCTTTTATCATCTCAGTTTTCTCAAGTAATTTCTTATAATCACCGAGTTCTTTCTCCAGTCTTTGAACCTTATCTTTCAGTTCTAGCAGATCTTTATCCTTTTGCAGCTTTTTCTTATCATTGGGGAGGGATCGAGATACAATGTTGGCAACTGCGGATCCACCTGAAAATAATTATCCATTTAAAAGGGAAACTAACAAGTCACATCATGCTAACACTTTCTATCTTTACAGAGAGCGTGTGCGCCATACATAAGGCATTTTGAAGTTACAAGTAATTAAGGTAGCATTTGCTACAAGTGAAGACAAACTAATTTACAGAACTCATAAACTCTGATGCCATTGGCGTTCTGGTGCAGGGTATGATGAGAACCCCACCAATCCAAGTCCCACAGATCTCTAAAGAATTATCGAGTGCCACTGGGGCCCTTTTGGGGCATTGCAATGGCAAACTAACATAGAATCATCTAAAAACGACAGCCAGAACTGCATGAAATATTTTTCCAACAAACCCAGAAATGTAACTGAAATTAGTAGCAGATAATCCCTCTATCACGAATGTTTCACTTCTCTGGTGAAAGGCAGGCACAAAGCCCCCTTACAAATGTAAGCGACAGAGACCTATGCCAAAGCCAACTGGTTCGTCTTGTCTTTCCTAGAAACGACCTGAATAACTAACTATTGCTCGATGTCCAGCACTATGAACCAACCAATTACGATGTAACCCAATTCAAAATGAGATCACATACCGCAGTTTGTGAGATGGAAAAATCCCAAGTGAACAACTTGGTTACATTGATCCTCCTAGTACGGACAAAACACCCTCGTAAGTCGTAGCAATATTAAAAAATAAAAATAAAAATCACTTATCATTAAACTATTTTCAGACATCAATTAATCATCTAGCATATAGAAAGAAAACAAAAACACATAAATATTTTAAAATATATATATGAAAACAAATAGCGAATAGTAATATTATCATAAAATAAAAGGTTGCATGCAAACCAGGAACGAGCTTAAGCCCCTCGTTGACGGCGAAATACGCAGAGTTTTTGACCAAGTTGGTGGTAATCTCTGACCTTGTCTCTTGATCGGGCAAGTGCTGGTTAACTTTCTCGATGACAGCTTTGCCGTTGACGGTAACTGCGGTATGGATGTTCGTAACGGCAGCACGGCTGTAATCGTAAGAATACCAGCATATACCCTTAACGGCGGTTAGATTCGGTGTGTTGCGTTTAATTGAATCCACTGTCCCAGAAATGTAATCGTAGATTCCCATCTCTTTCTCTCCTCTCTTCTTTCTCTCTCGGTCTCAGAAGAGCAAAGCAAGAGAGTCAGCTGGTAAAGTTATATCGTGGCTGCAGAACTTTTATTATGTAGGTCTGCTACTTGGTGGCCGTGACATTTAAAAAGCAAAAAAATTCCCAACACCACTTAACTAATATTAATTCATGAAGATTTTTTAGAAGTTATAAAATTTTTAAATAATGTTGCCAAAATTCTTATAGAATGTGGTCAGCTACAGTATATTTATAATACTGTACTAATGTCAACGGATAATCAAAAAATCAACAAAAATTAACAAAATGTGACTATTCGATGGTGCCTACGTTGTAGAGTTACTAGAGTATACTATTTATGGATGCTGTATTCACGACCAATAAATTAAGTATATAAAACTATTTGTGAGAAAAGTTCACCATATTCTTACTTTGAAAAATTCTCTTATAATTTGATTATTATTTGATCTTTTAAAAATTTATTGACATGTGATATTATTAAATTCAATCACTAATTACGAGAGAAAGAAGAGTGGCCGGAAAAAATCAATCATGACAAAGAGTTTTAAGGAATTAAGATGCATCATTTAAGAGGTTAGTCAAAATAATTTATAAACAAATCCTGGCCATTGAATATTGTCACATGTCAACTGATTAAAAAAAATCTAATAGTGATTAGATCATGAGAATATCTAAAACCCACAACTTAGGTATTTTTATATAATAAAAAAAATAAAATAATAATAAAACTTATTTACCTAATCACTTTTAAATTTTTCTTTTCTATTTTTTAGAAAATTATAGAAAGATTTTAAACTTTAAAAAAATAGAAAAGAAAAGAAATATTTTAGAACTTTTTAGGTAAATAAAAGAAGTATTTAATTACTGTTTATTAAACTAAGTATTTGAGTTCCCCCGTCAACAGCAAAATCAAAATCTGTCGCGAAACTGTTAGAACCACACAGTAGAAGGCGCGGATATCTTCTCCGTCACCGGGATGGCAGACGCTGTTAAAGTCGACAAAGATCACCATCCATTCAGCAATCTGGATCGTCGAGCGAAGATCGGAGAATTTCTGAAAATTTTCACCGAATTCGCCCTCGATTCCGCCCTCAACGTCTCTTTCAAAGGCTTCACTGGTGAGAACTACCTTTTCTCCGTCTATTCCTTTGTACTAATTTAAGTTATTTTCAATAAATTTCGTATTATTCGGTTCTGTGTTTCAATATTAACTGATAAAGTTAGCTTTTTTGAGATTGATGGAGTTTTGTATTTTCTGTATTTTAATTAATTAACACTCTGGAGTAGAAACTTTACGGTCATAACCGAAATATTCATTTTGTTGAATTTATACAGATCCGTATTCGAACGGTTCAACTTCAGATTCTCTGTAATTTACAATGATTGTTGAGACCTGATTCTGACTGAAATTCATTGTAATTCGTTGAAATTCAATATTGTAATTTTCTAAGCAGGTTAGGTTTTTAGTGCGTCTTAGTTTAATTGCAAGAAGGATGCCTCTGCATTGTTTCTGAATTTGGGAGAACCATCTTAACATGGAAAGAAAGCAATCAAATAATGATGAAATTTAGATGCTAATATGCAGTTATATGCCTCGAATATGTGTAATAGTTTAAGGGATTTTTAGCAGTTTTGAATTGAAACTTTCACATACTCACTTGTTAGTTTTTGTTTATATATTCCTTTTGGGAACCAATAACAATATGAGAATACTTTTATTCATATTTTTATTCATTAACTATATGACTATATCCTCACGTTTTGGACTTTTGGAATCTGTCATGTGGACATCTTGTGTCCATTCGGTTATAGCTGAATGCACAGCTCTTCGGTCACTTTTCTTTATATTCGATCTTTCTTAGGTTGTAAATGCTCTGTCTTTGTGCTTCTTTGAAACAGCAGGCAATATGTTTGAGAGTGGAGAACCTGATAGATGAACTGCAAGATGTGTTTAGTGTTTGTTTCTCTAAATATGGATTAAATTTACAAATTAGAAACTAGGCCTGCTCATAGGCAACTGGTCAAACTTACGCATACAGTTGTTCTACTAGGATTTGTAACTTTGAGCATTCATAAATAATACATAAAAATTTCTTTCTGTTTCTTCATCGTCTAATTTCTTTATTGCCCATTTATGAGTCTGCAGGTGGGAAGAAAGCGTATAAGATTGTGCTGGATGGATTGAAGTATCAACCACGTCCCCTCTTGTTAGATGATAAAAATAAATGCAAAGATATTGAATCAGCAGAGGAGATGGAAGCAAAGATGGAAGAAATGCAGGAACTCCTGGACAATGTAAAGCCGCAAAACAAGACATCAGTGAAACCTACTGAAGGATCAATACCTCAGAAGAAGAAACCAAATGAAGGCATCAAGGGATCTGATATTCTGAAAACCAAGGAGAAAAGAATTTTCATTCGTTCCAGGCTATAAAATGGGGTTGAGTTCACTAACTTTAGCTATAAAGAAAAATCAAATATATAAAATAATTAGTGCAATATGTAATACTATTTACTGTAGATATATCATGTTACAGTGATCACTGATTATACATGAAGCCTTAATGATATCTTGGTAAGTTGCATTTTGTTCTCACTCTTTTTCTAATTTTTCTTGTTTCATAAATAAGTTTGTTCTATGAACTAAAACTGGAAGTTACAGAGACCAACATGCTGCAGGCACTTAAACATGTGATTCTCTTGAAACAACGCAAAAGAACTTGGAGTAGTAAGTGTTGAATGTTGTAATTTTAGTTTAGGTTTGTGGTTGTGAAAATGCCTTTATAAGGTGCTTTTAAATAGGAATGCTTTGTATACGTCCAATACTCTTTGATCAACATCAACCGTGAAATAACGTATTTACCTTGTATGCATAATACAAACTCAATTGCTTAAAATTTTAAATCATGAAAACTCAGTACAAAAAAACAAGAAAAATTTTATATTGGGTGTTGATAGGTCCATCATGTTATTCGAGTGTCCATCAAATAATATTTTAAAAAATATACTAATCATTTTGTAATGGATCAATAATAATAAATGGAGAAAAGTAATTTAAAACACACTATATGTATTTATTGAAATATTTTACTGAGATAGTTTCATATTTATTTTTCTTTTACTTAATATTAAATAAGTAAACAAAAATATTACCACAAATTATTGATGGGTTAAAATTTCTAAAACCAGTCTCGGAATCAGTTTGAAACTGACGTTGAATTTAGGTCCTTCATAAAAACGAATCAAAATTGAAAATACTAATGAAAAGGTTAAAAATTGAACCGAACAAAACCGGTTCTATAGTGTTGGTGAGGATCGGTTTATTTTTTGCCCGTCCAGAAAGCGTTCGTACGCTAGTAGCAGTGTACCGCAAGGTCTTCCATGTCATAACAGCAACAATTGAGGGGTAATTTCGACAATTCTTGCTCTGTTACATTTTGCCATTTTGACTCCCCGTGTTCTCTTTCTCGCAACTTCTAGACTCGGAAACACTCTCTCTAGTCTCAAGCTCTCTTCTTCCATGTCGGCGTGGACAGCAACGGCTCGCCAAGCCGCAAACTGGGCTCGGCTCTCCTCCTCAAAGGCCCCTTCAGCATCATGTTCTCAAGCCGCGTCCCTCATCCATCGGCGCGGTCTTGCCGGCAGCGGCGGTACTGATTTGAACCTTTTTTTTTTTAATCAATGCTAAATTCTACTTCGTATTTAATGTTTTCATTGTTATGTTCTAAAAAGGCGTATTTTTATTGAGCTTGATTCATATAATAACAAAAATATTACATTGCCTCAAAAGCATTTCTTGTTCTTTTTTGGAATCTAGAAATATGAGTTTTTGATATTTAAAGATCTAGTGGAAGATATGCCATTTATTTAAAAAAACCAAAAAAAAAATGCTATTGACGTTTTGGTAGAAAATGAATCATCTTCACTGATAGTTGTTTGCTTTGCATGCTTTGGTTGAATTGCAGACCATCATGGACCTCCGAAGGTGAATTTTTGGGAGGATCCTTTGAACCCATCTAAATAATGGAAAGAAGAACACGTAAGAAGGTTTTTACATTTCCGCAAAGCTAGGTCTTGTATGTTATGAAATGGTTGTCATATGGTTAATGATGAGAAAGCCATCTTTCACTGTTTACATTGTGAAATAATATTCATTAAGATTCCCATATTTATGTTGTGTACTTCATTGTGTTAATCATAGCTTAGTGATTTCTTGCTTGTGTGAGTTGAGACGAACTCATTATGATCTATTGTGGTGTATTTTGAGTTCATCTTCATGGTCCAATATTTATAGAAGTTGAGGTAGTCAGACATTGAATATGATATTTATCATTGTAGGGTTAGCTGTTTGTATGTGTGGGTTTATGCTTGCCGGCATCTGCCACTCATTGCAAAGAAAAATTATGAAAATGAGGCAGGTCTGTGGAAAAGGGTGTTAAAAGAAAAATCATAAATGAGCCATTTTCATTATTAGTCCAAGTTGGATATTTTCAGTTTCATATATAAAATAAAATAAGAATAAGAATAAATATATAATAGAATTATTATATTTTGATGTCTAATGCAGTTAGTTTGACATGTGATGGCGTAGAAATAGTTAGCTTCTTTGCATTTTTTGATATGACATGATCAAGAAGTAACTCATAATTTAAATTGCTAGATGATATGATCAGGGGTGTTTATAATTTTTGTTCTTTGCAGTTCGTGATCATCTCTTTAACCGGCTGGGGTTTACTCTTTTATGGAGGTTACAAGTTCTTCACTGGAGAGAAGAAGGACAAGAAGGAAGAGGTATTTTTTTTTTTTTAATTATCTGCTTTTGTTATGTAAGCTTTCTTAAGAGATATCCGCTCCATTGGTCCCCAAATCGCATGCTTCATTTATCAAATTTGCTTGTTTCTGTGATGTGCCGCTGTTATTTACTATTAAGTGCAGGAATTGAACATGATGTGGCCTGGTTCAGTAGAATGGTCTTGACATGTTTCGACTTGAGCATTTTAGCCTTATGCCTAATAGTTATTATTGTAGCATGTATACTGAAGACTATATTGAACACATGTGTTGTTAGAGCTGGATGTGCTCACACACATTGACAGCTTATAGCTTTCTATGTTCCGTCAATACTGTTTGCCTCAGATTTTATTTACTCTTAATTGGACAATAAGTTTTTGGGTATATAATTCAATTTCTTGTCAAATTATTACAAGTGTTTCCTATTATTTTTTGGAGTATAGTCTGGATGTCATCACAATGCTTGGAGTTCCGCCAAGAATATAGTTGATTGGCTATTTCACTGTTTAGTGATTATCTAGCTGCTACAAAAATGTGAATGTGGCTGACATGTCTTTTTCTTGGCTTAATGATACATTGACTCAAAATATTCAATATTTTCTTGTTTTGTCCAAGAGTACAACATCTGTGCCACTAATATTGCAAGAAAATTATTTCACCAGGTCTGACTTTTTCTCTCCTAATCATTGGCAGAAGGTTGGAGAGGCATCACATTAGACTTCTGGCACTCTTGGACACATATCCATAAAAATTCTGCCAAAATGATGATGCGCTATGAGGCCGTATAGTTGCAGGTGGTTTTTAGTTGTACATTACTGAAAATTGATGGATGATGATTCTCAGCTTCTCCTTTGTAGTTCTTTCTTGTGGTCGCTTGAACGTTTGGATTACCATGTACGCCATTCCGTATGTCCTTAATAATGAATGGGACGATAAGTTTCAATTGCTAGTAATTCTAACTTTTTATCGTCACAGAAGACTGCCATACATGGATCTTGACGAAAGCTAGTCAAAGCCCTAGCAGTTTGATGCACATTTAATTTTTTAGTTCAAATTAAAACAATCTTTGTTTATATAAGTGCAAGTATCGCTTGACCAATGTTGACAAAAGAAGGTATAAATCAAGTCTCTACAACAGAGTATGAAGTTTGTCAAACTGGTGGCAAATAATTTTCCATGGATGCTGAAAGAAATCGAGGAACAATGTAGAGTCCATGTCCACGGTGCAATTCTAGCAATTGATCAAATTCCAAATTTATGAGCTTCTTGCACAAGAACGGTCAATTTAGTATGAGTTCCTTTGGATAACAGGGGGAAAAAATTAAGCAGAATCAGAACAAAAATAGCAAAGGAAACTTAATTCAATGGCAATCCAAATCATCTCCTGAAACAATTAAGGATATTTGGTTCTCCCACGCAGGTGCCTGGAAGTTTTTCGGCGCCGGTGCCTGCGGCCAGGGGTAGGTGCAGTTTCAGGCTCTGATGATTTCCCCAAGAGAGCCTCCCTCTTGAGCTGTTCGTGGTCTTGCTCTCGCTCTCGTTGCCTCTCTTTCTCAGAAATAATAAATTCACTGAATTTACTTTGGAAGTCTGGATGTAAACCATAAATGAATGAAATACTCCTTAAACAGAAGACCTCCGAAATATTGAAAACCAGCGCAAGTCGCCTCAACTCCTGAGGTCTCATTACGGCAAGTCGCATCAGCATGTCAGGTTCACAGAAAGGTTCGAAATCTTTACCAGCCATGGAAATATGCCTCAGCTCCTTTGTTTCAATGTTATACCAATAGGGCACATATATACCCTCTAAAGTTACCATGATATATGTAGTTCTGATACCCTCGACAACCAGCCACGGATTGAAATTGTCCTGAAGAAAATTGCTCAAGGAAATTGGTCGACCAAACATTGATGAAAGAGAGATCTTGTGTTTCAGCATCCAAGGGCTTTCTGAATTATTCAGCATCCATATGTGTAACGCATCAACAGAGGCTGTGTTCATAAAACAAAGTGATTCTTTTATCTTCAACAAGCAGCAATTCGTTTTCCAGGGTTGGCATGGAACCTTTATGAACGCCTTGAACTCCTCTGTTGCAATGTCCATCGGCTGTATAAAAGCACCATAATCTTTAAAATTAGGTTTCGCCATCCAATACAATATACCATTTACATCTATTGCAGAATTTGACGACTTCATTATTTTCTGAGAACAAAGAAGTTCAAGCGTCCTCCAATCTCCGCTACTTCCGGATCCCGACTGATCATCATCATCATTGAAGCTATATATGTAGCAATGTTGAATGAAAACTTCACAATGAAACAAGATTACCTTACATGTTTCCGCAGATGCATCATATGCTAACGAGTAGACATATCTTGTTGTATGGAATATTGATGGAATTTCCGGCACTAGCCTAAACTGATCAGTGACGGCATTATAGACGGATAGCAGCCTGCGACCGTTATCATCTGCCCAAAATAGTACAAACTTGTTGCTGCAGGCTTTCTCAGCCCAGATGTACTCTGTTTCCAAGCTCAAACAACAAACGTATCTGCGCACGTATGGAGCTGCAGATGGTATCTGCGGTTATTTTTCAATTTGAAAAATAAGCACCTACCATCTGCAGCTCCATACGTAATCGTCACCCTAGACATCGATTGTTGAACTAGGATGGCATCAAGGTCAGAGATCATATTGCGCCAGTTCTTGCAAACACTCTGGAATCTAACTAGAGATTTCAGAGGAAGTCTCGCCAGAATATTATGAACAATGTCTTGAGGCAAGTATCGCCCTTCCATCTCCGTAACACTAAGCCGTTGCGCCGATTCTGTGACTAGAGCTGCTTCCACATTCTCATTCATTGCAAAATTATTATCAAGGTCAGAGATCATATAGCGCCAGTTCCTGCAAACACTCTGGAATCTAACCAGAGATTTCAGAGGAACTCGCACCAGAATATTACGAACAATTTGTTGAGGCAAGTTTCGCCGCCCTTCTATCTCAGCAACACTAAGCCGTTGCGCCAATTCCGTGACTAGGGCTGCTTCCTCATTCTCATCCATTCTGGATTTTGGGTAACGTCACACAGAAGGCAATTGTGTTTGTGTGCACTTATATATCGGTAACACATCAGATTTTCCGTTATAATATAGGAAAGAATATTCCCATTTGAATTAGTATTCTTACCTTTACAGGACTCGCTACCTAGTTCGAATTTTAGGAAAGTAGGTGAAGGTGCTGGAAATTACCTTCGTACGTATTTTGATTTTGTGGAGAGCTTGTGATGTGCTGATGTTGGATCCGACGAGGTGGATACCTGAAAAAGGCACTCCGACGCCCAAGTCAGTGTGTGATTGAAATTTAAAGGGAAGAAAAGTGAAGAAGATGAAGTTGATTTCTCTCTTTTTTTGTTATGAACAGTCCTTTTTTTTGTTACAGGGATCCCTTATTTATAGATAATGGGTGTCATGGATTTAGGGTTTTGCTTTGAGCTCTCTCTTTAATGACACATGTCACCTATCATTGCTGTGCACGTGGATATGAATTTTATCATAAGGAAATAAACATATTTATTCCGGACCTATGTTTATTTCCGGACCTATGTTTATTTCCTGACCTGTGTTTATTTCCGGGCCTTCTTCATATATTTCGTGATTCCATGCTCTATTATGACTTTGAGCATAGTTTCCTCACACCTCGGAATCTCAGACTGGAATGAGTTTCTTTCCGATTTTAATTATCTCCGTAGGTTCCCAAGGATTTTTATCTTGAGCGTTATCTCCCCGGAATAGGTTGAATGTTATTCTTATTCCTATTCCGGACTAATTTTCTCTTATTTTTTAAATGAATACGTGGCACAATTTTAGTGCCTCTACGATATGGCACCTACACCACTCCCCCCACAAGTGTATTTTAAATAATTATTTTAAATTTTTTTTTAAGAACCCGTTTAAATGCATATATATATATATATATATATATATATATATATATATATATATATATTTTTTTTTTTTTTTTTTTTTTTTTTTTTTTTTTTTTTTTTTTTTTTTGTCACTCTTGGGTCACCGACCTTTCCTCTTCTTTTCATTCTTCTCTTTTGAACTTTCAAAGCCTCTCTTTTTCAATTTGCTTCAGCCTGTAACTTTTCACTCTTACTTTTTGTAAGTTTCATACTTTGTCATTATTCTCTTTTACTTCCTTTTCTTTTCTTCGTCTTTTTCTTCTTCGTCTTTTCCTTTTCCTCTGTCGGTTCCTTTTGCTTGGTTTTCTTTCCTTCGTCTTTTTCTTCTTTCGTCTTTTTCTTTTTCGGTTCCTTTTGCTTGGTTTTCTTTTCTTCGTCTTTTTCTTCTTCTTTTTCAGTTCCTTTTGCTTCCGTTTCTTTTCTTCATCTTTTTCTTCTCCTTGCTCGGTTCCTTTTGCTTCCTTCTCTTTTCTTCGTCTTTTTTTTTTTTTGGAATTTATCCTAATAATAATTTTTTTGTAGGAATATGGTTGCCCCCAGAGTGGAGAGAATTTCCTTTCATCGATTTGTTGAAAACGTGGGTCTTGGCCCTGATGTTCAGCTAAGAGAGCTTGCTGATAATGTTGATATCATGGACCCTGGAATTAATAGGGAGTCAATTTTGCTTTACCGTAAGCAAATTGAGGTATTATCATTCCCTATCCCTCCTTTGGTCATAGAATTTTTTGCTTGCTGTGGGGTTTCACCCCTAATGATTAATCCTTGCGTTTTGGTATGGCTACAAGCTTTTGCCACCACTAATTTGGCTCTTAAGGGGTCCCATTTCCTTTCATTGTATGATTTTTTAATATGCTATAGACTTAAATTTTATCGTGGTCCCAAAGATGAAAAGGATTCCTGGTTTACTACTATTAGGTTTGAGGATAAGGGGGTTTTTTATAAAATTCCTGCCTCAGCAAAAATAGATCAATTTAGGGAATGGTCACTTAATCGCCCTATAATAGTTACGGGCTACTGGTGTAGGCGGGAGCATATGGAATCTTATGTTCTGAGCTACGCCTTTCGGAAAAATCTCTGTGAGTCCGTGTTGCTTTTGACTTCAGTTCATAGACGTATAGAATTCCTATTATTTGTGTTAATCACCTTCCTCCTCTTCATTTATTTAATCCTTTTTACGTTTTACTTGGTTAACCAATCCCCGGCAATTTTGGCAAAATTTGATGGGTGTCGAAGCCAGCAAATATAAATACCTACTCTAACAAAATTGTGTATAGTGATTGAGCAGGGTAGTGTTCACAGAGATTGGTAATTATTAAATCCTTTTTAAAATGAAAATGTAAATTTGGGGGATTTTTGACAATAATGAAAATCAAATTAAATTAATAAGGATGCAAATTAAAGGTGTAATTTAAAATGGGAAAACTCTAGTTGAAGGAATTAACTCAGCTTTGATTCGATTACTGATCATTGATACAACTATAAATCATTATTGCTTATGAATAGACTGGTTATAAATTTCATCGGACACACTCTAATAATAGCCAATCTCCCTCAATTAGTCGATAACCAAGACAACCATTGGTTATTTCCCTAATCAATAGACAATCCTGATACGATCATAAGATTTAATCAATCGATTAAAATGTTAAAAACTGAGAGAGACCAAATCCTAATTAACAAACGCATACGATGGTTCATTTAAATTAGATTATTTATTCTCATAACACAACACACTTTCTTTATGTTATTTGCCACAAACATCAAAATCTTCATACGATGAATCTTTCATTGTGATAGATTAAATTAATAATTAAATAGTGGCCAATTATCTAATTAACAAAGATAATCATGACAATAATTCGGAGAATAAACAAATACCCAAAAAGAATAAAAAACAATTAAAAGCACAAGAAAGATCTCACAGTAATGGTGAATCAAAGCTTCATTAACCTTCAACCAGAAAAATAAGTTTAGTTCCTCATGGAGAAAAAGAGAAAACCCTAAAAAAGATGAAAACAATTAATAATCCAATTCTAATTCTCCCTTAATCCTTCTTTATCTCCTCTTTTATAGTTCTCTTAAAAAGGATAAAGATAAAAATATCTAAAATCGTATCTAAACTTACAAGAGTAGTAAAAATATAAAACACGTTCAAAAAGAAATAAAAACGTAAGTCCGCAATTGATAGCACGCGCCCACGCCTTATCAACAAACTTCTTCTGAAATCAACTGTCACGCGCCCACGCCTTATCAACAAACTTCTTCTGAAATCGACTGTCACGCGCCCACGCCTTATCGACAAACTTCTTCTGAAATTAACAATTTCTCCAAGAAGCCATTTCATCCTTAAACATCATCTTATAGCTCAATTTAGCACTAATCAATAGAATTGCACCTACAAAAATAAAACATAAGTAAATCACAACTATTAAGTGCAAAACATTGAATCAAAGGGGGTAAAAAATGCAAAACTAATGCATGAAATGCACTATAACATTTCTACCCAGAAGAAAAATGTTTATGGTGATTCATGAAGTCAGTGGAAGCAAATAGGGTATGAGGAACCAGAAAGTCATAGAAGACTAACAGAGTCCTAAACAATATCTTGACTTTCCCACCAGAGAAAAGCTCCAAAACACACAACAGGGATAATCACTAAAGGAGAAAGTATCGTTACATTAAATCAAACTACATGAAATTGAGTAATTGCTACAAAATAATATCAGATTTAGCCTTAACGGGTAAATAATGCTATGTCACGTAGACCAGAGATAACTTTCAGATTCAATTTGACAGAAAAAAAAATATTGGAAAAGAAGTCAAATTATATTCAATTTAATGCATAATCAACTAAGATAGGCCAAGAAACATAAAATCGAATGGTAGGCAAGTTCACATTTTTTTTAATTTGCAGGTGGAAAGAAAGTGTATAAAATTGTGCAGGAAAGATTAAAGTATCAACCACGTCCCCTCTTGTTAGACAAGTTCCTAGAGTGTAGAAGGAAAATAAAGAAGAGGTATATTTTTCAATTGTCTGCCTTTTTTTTTTTTTTTTTCTATATCAGCTTGTTAAGAGATATCAAGTCCACAGCTCCTCCATCGCATGCACCAATTAACAAATTTGTGTCTTTCAATAACGTGCTACTAGCATTTAGTGCAGGAATTGAACTTGATGTGGTTTGTTTCAACCTGAGCATTTTAGCCTTGTCTTTAATAGTTATTATTATAGCATGTATACTGAGGATTATATTGTACAAAAGTGTTATTAGGGCTGGCAAGATGTGTTAATCTGCAGATACTTGAAGATGGCTTATAGCTTTCCAAGTTTAGTATACACACTTAATTGGCTGATAAGTTTTTGGGTATATAATTCAATTTCTTGTTAAACCATCAAATGAGTGTTGCTGTAAATTGCTTGGTGGATTATTGCCTTGATCTACATCAACAATGCCGCGAGTTCCACTAGGAACATAATTGATTAACTCTTTCATGATGATCTATCTGCCCCAAAAGTGTGAATATGGATGGCATGTCTATTTTCTAGTCTAATGATACATCGACTGCACAATAAATATTCATTATTTTATTCTTGGATGTGGCTATGTGAACCTACCATACTACTTTCTAGACACATCTTAATAAAGTTTATTTTATTACTAAAATGTCTAATTTACAATCATAATAAGATTATGTTTAAATTAAGAAAAATTACTCTTCACATCTAGATCTCCTTTGTGTTGTTCTCTTGCTTTATTCAATGGGACGTAATTCCCCTTGCAGGTGCCTGGGTATGTATTTTCCAGGCTCTGATGACCTCCTCAACAGAGCTTCTCTTCTGAAGCATTCTTCGTCCTCACTTTGCCTTAAGAGAGCATCTCTGCTGAGCCGTTCTTCTTCATCTCTTTGCCTCTGTGTTCTAGCAACAAATCCAGCTAATCTACTTTGGATGTCTGGTCCCAAATCACCCATGAATAAAATAGTCCCGAAATAGAAGCCCATCGAAATATTATAATCCAAGGCAAGTCGCCTCAGCTCCTCAGGTAAATGGAAAGCCCCCAAATCCAGCGCAATTTGCCTAAGTTCCTTAGTTCCCAAGTTATACCAATACGGCACAAGCAAACCATCTATAGTTAACAGGATATATGAATTGCTGCTACCCTCTACGACCAGCCACGGATGGAAACGATGTTGAAGAAAACTTCTCAAAGAAGTTGGCCGACCAATCATTGATGAAAGAGAGATCTTGTGTTGCGGAATCCAAAGGCTTTCGAATGTGTTTTCAAGAAGCCAAATGTGTAACTCATCAATCGAGGCTGCGTTCATAAAACAAAGTGATTCTTTTATCTTCAACAAGTTGCAATTCATTTCACTGGGTTGGCATGGAAGCTTTATGAACGTCTTGAACTCCTCTGTTGCAATGTCCATCGGCTGTATAAAAGCACCATAAGCTGTAAAATTAGCTCGACCAATCCAATACAATACACCGTTTACATCTATTGAAGAATTCGAGGATTTCATTATTTTCTGCAAACATGGAAGGTCTAGTCTCCTCCAATTTTCGATGCTTCCGGATCCCCACTGATCATCATTGTCATTTTCGATGCTTCCGGATCCCCACTGATCATCATTGTCATTGAAGCTATAGATGCAGCAAGTTTGAATGTAATGTAGGCAATGAAACATGATGACCTTACATGTCTTCGCAGATGCATCATAGACTAATGATAAGTCATATAATGACGTGGAAGCAATGTCAAATGGGATTTTTGGCAGTTGCCTGAACCGATCCTTGATGTTATCATAGACAGCCAGCAGTCTGCCCGCATATGGCGCCGGGAACTGACATCTAAATAGGACAAATTTGTCACATGCTTTCTCTGCCCGGATGTAATCTGTTTCCAAGCTCAAACAGCAATTTTGTTTGTCCTCATTTGTCAATTTGAAAAATATGCTCCTAGACTCTGCTGCAGTTCTTTGGTATATAATCGTAACTTTAGACATTGATTGTTGAAATATGACGGCGTCAAGCTCAGTGATCATATCGTGCCAGTTCTTGGAAACTATCTTGAATCTACGTATTGTTTTTGCTGGAAGTCGTGCCAAAATATTACGAACAATATCTTGAGGCAAGTAGCGCCGGCACCGTTCTCCTATCTCGGTCTCACTGGACCGTTGCGCCAGTTCTGTGACTAGAGCTTCCACGTTCTCATCCATTACGTTTCCTTGCATTCCAATATTATTGACTCAGTAACGGCACGAAGGAGGCCAACTGAAGCTCAATTAGCAATATTCTGATGCTTCTGTTCCACATAAGGCGTGCGCTTAATGGATATATATACACACACATTGGATTTTCCGTTTTAATACAGGAGAAGATCCTATTATATAGTAGTATTCGTACTAGTAGAAGCATTACTGAGTGATTTTCAATCCTATTTTAATTAGAATTTTACTAATAGGAGCATTGTTGAGTAATTTTCAAGTAGCATAAAGACTAGGCATTTTTTTTTCCCACTCTTGGGGAAAATAGGGGCGGGTTAAAAAACAACGCGTACACGGCATTACATCAAGCACCTTTATTTGTCAGTCACGTTACCATATCTAAATCTTCATTACGTGTAATATTCCGGTAAAAAGTTTATCGTTACAAATTCTGTGAATACGAAAGAATTAAGAACTAAAAATACATAACAGCGAGACACTACAACAAATTTTATACAAAAGCAGCATTCCAAAGGGAAAAAAAACATAAACATTGTCAAAATTTTAAATGCATTTGCTTAGTCACTTCATTTGCTCTTCTTCGTCACTAATGGTTCATTCGCACGTCCCTTGCTCCGTTTGAAACACTATGCATCTCCATCTTCTTTTTTTCATGATCATTGAAATACAACTGAAATTTCAAAAGTTCCTTTATTTTGGACACCGATGCCATGAAATAGAAAAATAAGTGATCATTGAAGTTGAAGGATAATTACCAAATACCTGAGAATTTTAAGGCTTCAGTCTGCATCTTTTATCTCTGCCTCTACATCGACAACAGGTGTAGAAGATTCCCTCCCTACAAAACAGTGGCAACAAATGCAGGATCCCAATTTTCTTTTTTCGGTTATCACAGATGGAGACAATAGGTGTTGTAGGAAATACCTTTTCTTGAACCAGGGAAGAAGTCATTGAATGCTTGACCGAATGTTGTAGATTCATTGGAGAATCTTACTGATTCCCTAACAAACTTACCATCCACAACTGAAATTCAATGGACAAAATCCTGAACATTTGTGAAATTTGATAATGTTCAAGTGAATTTACAAGCATAAAGGATTCCACATATCTATCCCAAAAGCCTCATTGAAACCCAAAACAGTTTAATGGCTGGCATTAATGAAAATGATAAATGAGATAGGACAACCCTATTGTAGTTGAAGTAACCCTATGTCTTTTCAGTATTCTATAATTTGAAAACAATTAAACCCAGACATGACTTTTACCTGAGAATGGTTGACTGCAGTACGGGCACAACTGCAATTCATCATTCAGAGTAGATCTGCCATAGAATCATAATACTTTCTAGGTCAGACAATTTATAGAACAAAACAGTCTTGTAAGGTTCTTTATAGGTTGGCATTGAGCAAAATTGGATTTCTTACTTGAATATCTGAAAATCATTCCCACAGTTTGGGCACTGCACATATACCATACAGCAAAAAGATGGACAAAAAGAAAGGACATTAGTCATGAATCAATAAGCTAGCTCAAAACATCTGAAAGGAATTGTTCCCAAACAAGAAAAAATGAAAAAGCTGACCTACACAGCAGCATTTGACGGAAGATATAAGCTATAGGTGAAGATTCACACAAGGAAAGACAGTTGACGGTGACATGCATGCACCAAGGTTTTAGCCTAACTAAGCACGTAGCATGCAATTCTACATGCACGGAAAATACTGCAAACTAGAATAAGTCTAGAACATTATTACAGGTTGTTAAACATAAATCCATGTTACTTATGCATACAGTGTTTCTCCCAGTTACATTATTACTGATTCATGCAGTTCTCCAAGTCAGTTGTTCCCTTCTAACTGGTTTTTGAAGCCTATGTATGTATATAGGCTATATAAACCTATTGAAGGCATGTATATTGTAATTTTTTTTTTAATAAGAGGAAAATACAATCATCCTTTCGCTTTAACCAGTTGAAACCACGCTGCAAAATTTTTGCCATCACCAGAGAATCACATGCTGAAAAAGGCATAAGTTTTAGAATAATGAGACAGAATGGCAATGTCAATGATTCAATTCTTGCATACAAACCTCATTAATCATTAATTGGGGCAACCTTTTTTTCATTTTTTCCCCCGCAAAGATAGCAATAATAGTTTCTATAGAATCTGACTAGTAAATCTTGCAAGTCTCTCTCTAAACTGTATCTACGTGAAAAAGCTAATCAACCAATGATAATATAAATAGGTAAACCATATAATGAAAAGTATTGAATTGCCTTATCCACCCACCACATAAAATCTTTTGTACAGTTCAGCAATTAACCACCAGCTTCTTAAGTAAATACCCTCTAGAACTATGGCAGTGGAAAGTATAGAAGTCATAACTCATAAGGTTTCAAAAGAGTTAATATTATAATACTATTTCGTTTGTTGAACTTGTGAAAAGAATGACCAAGCATAATTGAAAATCAAAGCACTAGAGTGACTGTTTAGCTGTATCCCACGTTGGCTGGTAAAGGGGAGTTACTTGGTTTGTAGATAGGATAGATCACTCCACCCAAAAGGATAGTCTTTTGGGTTGAATACATAGAAATCTTAGGCCAAGCCCCCTCAACAGTGACAATATCAAGTCATGATGTATCTACTTAAAAGAAAAATGTTGATGGTGATCTATAAAGTCAGTGGAATCATATAGAGAATGAAGAACCAAAACGTTAAAGAAGACTAACAGAGTCTTGAACGATATCTTGACTTGCCCACCAGAGAAAAGCTCCAAAACCCACAATAGGAATAATCACTGCAAGGAGCTGAAGGAGAAAGCGTCATCACATTAATCAAACTACATGTAATGAAGTAATTGCAACAAAATAATATAAGATATGGCCTCAAACAGGTAAATGATGATATGTGATGTGGACCAGAGAATACTTTGAAATTCAGTGTGATAGGAAAAAAAAATACTGGCAAACAAGCCAATTTTATTCAATTAAATGCAAATCATCTAAGGCAGGCCAAGAAACACAAAATTGAATGACAGCAAATCTGCCTAGTGATGCATAAACCAGAAATATCAACTAACCTACAAAAATACATCAGGTAAAATAGACAGTAGTTAAAACAAGAAACCTAGATTGACCTCCGGTTCTACTACTCACCCATCCATCCTTGAGCTAAAAGGAGATCTTCGGTCGAAAGTTAAAGAAAGATAGCTTCAGCTTGAAACATGACTTTAAGTATTGGCAAACAACGATTAAATCACCTTCTATGAGACAAAAAACAGAATAAACTTGGAAAATCAATCAAAACGTGCCAAAAATCACAAACTGGGTACATGACAGCAACAAATGTTTAAGGTGCTTAAAATTCACGACTTATAAGTACGCCTAAATTGTGCTTTACTGAACACTAAAGCGAAATTATATATGCTAGCATTTCTGGATGGATTCTTAAAAAAATCAAATTACTGATGATCCCACCAACAATGAGCCAGTTAATTTCTCAAACATAAGCTGATAAACATATGCATATACTCACAATAAAACTATCTAAGATGCATACAAGCACCATATGCATACACTCAAACATCAAGATACACAGGTGAAAAGAAAGAGAAGGGGGATACCCAAATGGAGACAATAGCGTCCAAAACCCAACCAAGCTGGCCAGTCATTGAAAGATAAGTTAACCCGATTGCCAAAGCAAGGTTTCCCAGAATCCTTGCATTGTTACTATTATTACCACCACCACCCCCACCGCCATTAAACCCTAAACCCCCATTAAACCTCACCAAGACCACCCTTTTCTTCTTATTCAAACCCTCTTCTTTCACTAATATCCCATCTTTGCCCCTCTCAAAAAAACACAACTTTTGTTTCTGATCCCCAAAAGCTCTCAACTTACAACTGTTTCCCTGAGAAGAGCCAACCTTTAGCCTTGTTAGGGAATAACAAGAAGTGCGATTCTTGCCAAAATTACCTTGTAAAGTGTACAAGGCTGAGAGGTTTATGGACAAGTGTATAAGTGTTGTCATGGCAAGTATGGTAACGGCAAAATAACTGATTTTGGATTTGAAATGTTTATTTAGTTAAGTGTTTCATAGCTTAATGATAAAAACCTGATAGATTTTCCAGCGACCATTTCCGTTTTTATGACTCTTGTCTACTTCTCATCTTGTATCCATTTACAGCCTGTAGGATTTTGCCACGTGTGATTTTGGAGGTAGTTTGCTTCTTGCAAAATATATGATTATAAAATATATGTGTCGAAAGCCTATGGGATAAGACGTTCGAATATTATACAAAATATATGTGTCGCACTCGCACCTCTCCGAAAAAACACGCGCGCACACACATACGTACGGATCGCAATAATCAACCGAATTAGTTGATTTTCTTTCTTACTAATGATAAAAATTATTATTTAGGCAAATTTTAAGCATATTTTAAAAGACTCTTTCGAATGCAAAGTGGTAATCTTACTAAATGAAAGAATTATAAAATAATCTTAATTTTGTCTAAGAATCATCAACTAAATTCTCCTCTGTAAATATAATAACATTTAACTCTATGTTTTTTAATAAATGTAGATAATTAATTCATTTATTATGAAAAGGTCATAGAAGATCATAATATTAATTAGTGGGATATGAAAACATCTCAAAGGAGTCACTTTTAACTGTACAGATACCAAACATTTTAGAAGTCAACTTCAATCGCAAAGACAATGGCATACAACTCTTTATATAAAAGGCACTACCACAACCAAAGTGCAAAGAAAAGTAATTTTTGAAAATGTCATTAAAGTCTCTAAAAACAACAACACAAGAGAATAACCTGAATTCCCTTTCGCCAGCCCATTAGTATTAATCTTAATCTAAGATATTATTGACGAATGCCAAAAAAAATCATAAAACTCTCAATTGCAAATCAATTTAACATTTCATTGTTATTGTGTTTGGAGTATAATGGTGAGCCGGTGCATTCAACATTAAGGGCACCGGTTCGGATCTTTATAAAGTTATTTTCTTTTCACAAAACATGAAATAAGAGTAAATATTTTCCTAAAGAGGGAGACAATGGATTTTTGAGCTTTATTCTGCAGACTTTTGGATTTTACCATAAATGTATGAATCTATATATGTAGATTGTCACAATTCAAAAAAAAAAAAAAATCATTGTTTTATCCAAATTAATTATAATGAAGAGGGGAGCTGGGAAAGAATGCATCATATCATCATAAGTCATTAAGCAGTTTCATGGTATAATCTAACGGCTCTAGTTAAAGTATTTCTAGGAAATATGAGACAGCTGTAATAGAGGTGTCTGTTGATTAGTACTACGTATATTGAGGACGAACATGAACATTATAACTTCGGACAGATAACAGATATTTTTCTTTAAAATCCTTTGTATGAAATGATGAATGAAAGGCCTTAATTTTTTTTAAGGAACCTTTTGCTTGAGAAAACGTTTTTGTGGAGATACTGAATTGTTGCTTGTCAATCAATCTCCTGGAGTTTATTATATCCACTAGCTGCATCGCCTTGATGCAATTTGCATTAACCCCTGGAGATGCCATACTGGCAGTATAAATTTAAGATAGCAATAGAAGCAAAAGCATCTTAGATTCGGCAAAGCACAGGCCAAAGGAGAAAGTGATTCCTGCGTACGCCATATTGAGATCCTTTTATTTTTACAGAGTGCAGCATCATGCTGCATATTAATACAAGTTCCTAGGATTAATGGAGCTCTAAGTCAATCAAATGCGTATATAGGATAACTACAAGATAGTACATCAAAATCCTCATTCTTATAGCCTGCAAATGCTTGTCAGGAGAAAACCATAAATATAGTAATATCAAACTTCTAGTTTATGTAGCACGGCAGGCTTTAAATTCACTCTTTCTTCTTATCTGATGTAGCACCGGATTCATCTCTGTATGGCTTAGCACTATAAGCATACCGTTGAAAAGCAGCAAAGAAAACCATCTCCACACACACCAAGGCATTCTGGAGGGCTTCTTCAACATGCTCCACATCCAGCCAGAAATGATGAGATTTGATTATGCCCAATGCTACTAGAATGTCAAGCACAATGCCCTGAAAAACATGCAAAGAAGCTCCCTGTCAATGATTCTCATCTTCCGTAATAGTGAGTACAGTAGCAGACAAAAGCAACAGACTATGCATTGGTTAAAATCTTGTCCACTTGAAGATAAAAGTTAGGGGCTATATTATTCTCTGTTTACTGCCTAGAAATTGAGATTTCTTTTTCAGTCTTGTTCACTCTGAAGAAGATGGAAACTGACAAAACTGACTCTTGTTCTCTATTGTAGGGGACTGAAGCAGTTTGTGGAAACCCCCTTTAGTAACGAAGGTTCAGTCCTACTCAAAACTACAACCCTTAGGAAGTCTTCTAGAAGAATAATATAAAATATGGCATAGCTTATAATGGCTAGAAAGCACAGAAAAGTTATTTTCTAAATTCACATTTTATTATAATTTTCGACAACACCTTGATCGGGAATGGCCTTTACCCCATGGTCCAAATAGTTATAGCATAAAACTAGTCAGCGAAACGGTTAGAGATTAACTAGCTCTAACTTTATAACCAGTATTGGAAAGAATTTGAGGATGTAAAATTACGTACCTGCCAAAAGCAGAAAAAGACAATTCCTTTGATGCACAAAAACTTGGAAAGAGGCTTATGTGGTGCCAACTCTTTGGCAAAAACATGGTAGAAGACGACGAGAGAATACAAAGCAAGTGACACGGAAATGTTAAGAATAATTGTGAATGTCCAGCTAACCCAATTGGAATATAATCCAAGAAGTTGCAGAGCAATCATCAAGATGGAGCAGACAGGGCGGATCACAACAAACTGCCACGTCCAGTACTTGAGAAGCTTCAGTGTATGATGGTTCAAACGAGCTGTCCGAGGCTGTAATTGATCGAAATAATTAGTTAATACAGCAACATAGACCATAATATATGCAATATAACAAAGATGCTACAGGATCTTTCTTCTCTGCAAGATGCAAGCAAAAACTAGTCAAATGGATGCATCTCCTGCAACCTGCTATTATGGAATGAGGGGGCAAAAAAAAAGATTTGGCTCAAAATGGTGGCAGGTCTAAGATATCAGGTCAGAAATGTTAGCCAATGGTTTGACTGAGTCTAAGAACCAAATCAATCAATGTATGGTTGGTACTTTTGCCCTCTCATAATAAAAGGAAAACTAGATATGAGCAAGATTTAGCATAAGCATCTACTTCTCAACTTCATTAGGTATGCTAATGACATTCAAGGAAGAAATCATTTTGAAGTAAAGTCAAAAAACATTCAATGCCTTAATTCCCCAAGGAACTCTTCAATAAACCCACTCTTCTCAATTAAAGCATACGGGTTCAAGTCCAGGCAAAAACCCAAAAAAAAAAAGGGGGAAACCCTACACTTCAACAATGTCCAACAAATATTAAGTATGTTTAGAGCAAAAACAACTGTATCCATGATCAAACAATTGAAAGTTTATTTTCAATGAGACATTTAATGCAAGGAGGATAAATCCAATATAATGTTTGAATTCTATAGCCTCTCAAATGTTTGTCCCCTTTTTCTAAAAGCCCTGAGAGAACTCACCTGAAAAAGAGTCATTGGAAATGAATGGTGAATCTCCCTTCCTTTGATCTCATCTGGCACTATGTTTTTGCTTATTGATATATTCAAGTAGCTGTACAGCAAGGCCAAGAACTTGGCTATCACCTGAATATGAAAAAAACAAGAACTTAACAGCAATACAATGTATTACTTGTGGAACCTCTTCCAATACAAAATTCAGTTACCGAATACCAATTAACTTATGAGAAGTGAGAAAAACAAAAATGAAGAAACTTTTTACCCACCAAGGCCTCATAACATTCCTTAACTGATTCCAAGAACATAAAAAAGGCCTTGCTCCCCCGAAAATCTATCAAACCAACATAAGAGTCAATAGCATATATAGGTGCCATAAGAATGATAATTATTATAGCTTTTTGCTCCTTTGGCTTCTTCCAGGAAAGAAAGTGTTCTGAGAGAAGCTGCGTCGAGAAATGCGTGGTAAACATCACGCAAACAGTGGCTGCCATAAAGGTGACTCGTGCCGGATTCATTGTAGCTAAAAATCTCGTCAAAAAACCTGAATTCACCTGCAATACGGTATAGCCTTTTGTAATACTGACATTTGAAACATATGTTTGCACACACACACACACCCACACCCCATAAAATGACCATGATAACATTTTCGAAAGGGAGTTTTATGTTCCTTAGTAACCCACATCCTTTGCCCACCTGTACACCCCCCATTAATTTATTTGATTGTTTTTAGCAACTTATCACACAATCATCTAACTCAAAACTTATTTTGCAAAATCTAAGTACCAGGTTTCATTGCTAAGAAAAAATTTGAAAACTCTTAAATTACTTATTTTGTAAAATCTAACTCAAAACTTATTTTGTAACCCCCCCATGGGAACTTTCAAATTACTTTGAAATTCAAAATAAAAAAATATCTGAATATTTCTCAATCTGGTAAATGTGGAAGCACCATCATACTCATTAATTAATGATTCCCTAGGTAGAAAATATGAGATGAGATTGAAGTAAAAAGATCACTTACACTCTTTCAAAGTTAAGCTTCCTGCAGTTGCCAGTTGACTCGCTTTTGTGAGAATGACATGATCTCAGATGATTAATAATGAAGAAAGGGGAAAAAAGGGTGAATACGAAGTGGGTGTGCTTACAATAAGAGGAAAAGGTTGAGTTCTCTATTCGCCGTTTGATTTGATGTGATTGTTTGATCTCACACCGGCTCAAAAAGGTAGTATTAATTTTAAGGGTAATGCCTCCAATCCGCGGGGATAGCTCAGTTGGGAGAGCGTCAGACTGAAGATCTGAAGGTCGCGTGTTCGATCCACGCTCACCGCACAACTTGTCAATTTTCTCAAATTTTCTAGTCCCTAAAACGTCGTCGTATTACAATCTATCTCTGAAAAATTTGAAAGAGCCACATGTTAATTTCGTCTTCTTTTGCTTTGCTTTGCTACCATTTTAGAAGACCAATTCTCTCGTGTCTTCTCTCCAACGCTTCATTACTCACTAAGAGTCTCAGCAACTCCACTTGCTTCTTTGATACCAAAAATCTGTACATTACTTGGAGGCAGACTGCACAACTGTTGCAGTTCAGTCTTCTTGATCACAAAAGACTGAAGAAGATCTTTGTCTCTAAAACGAACACTTTTTTTTTTAAACAAACATAAGGTCCAAATGCTTCAGATTATGAAAAGCTGGTAAATTTCTTTCATATTGCAAATGCTGCATAGAGAAAAAAATGGTCTAGTTATTGCCTGGGGAAATTGATCAAAAACCCGGTTATCTTTTTTCCTTTGTTAGCCCCTCTATTTTATAAAAATTAAATAACCAAAAACCCTTGATTAAAAAAAATAGATGATAATGTAATTAATTGATATGACATAAAGCTCAAACAAATCAGACATACTCATTTTCTCATTATTACAACCATAAAGTAGTGGTAATAAGATTGTCTAAGGAGGAGGACAGAAACCTTGAGGAACAACTAGTGGGATATTTTAAGATCCTTAACATTAGAAAGCTTTCTTCTATATGTACTGGCACTTTCTCTGCCGAAAAAATTGCAGTGAAGAACCGGGCGCTTCATCCAAATTTGAAAATATCCTTAGATGATCTTGATCTTGAGCCGTATGTGAACTTGAAGAAGATTTCATCAGCCCAACAATTTTACAAGAGCAAATCTTTAGCATTCGGCAATCACAGCAGTTGATGACAACAGTTTTTGGTGGTGATGATGATATAAGATAGATGCATGCTCTGCATATTAGGGTAACAAAAATCATCAGGGAACGGAAAGCGTTTTGAATATTTGAAATTTGATTTCAGTGACACTAAAGATTTGAAACTAGATAAACAAGAGGGTAAATGAGAAACTTGAAATTAGATAAACATTTTGAATATTTGAAATTCAATGTGATCATTAGATTGAAACGCTGCAGCCTTGACCCTCTTCTTTTCGTTGTCCTTTTTTTTTTGTTTATTTGTTGGGTAAATTATGCATCAAAATTGATGTTCGATTTTGTTGAACTTATTTTAGGTTTTTTATAATTAGTAGTAAACAACATACAGCATTTAACAAAGCAAAAAGAACTGTGCTAGCATTTAACTTCGACGTGATAGTGCTTTAATGGTCGCTGGCTGGAAATTTGTTCAGATAACAGTGTTTGAGACTGGAAGGGACTTAGATGTCAATAAATTATAAGACCATCAATTGATTTCTATTCTGATTGGACTTATTGTATATGATTCTTTTTTATTTTTTTATTTTGGTGGCAGGAAAGAGATAGTGACGTGGTTCAAGCGAGCAAGTATATTTTCGAAGGGAAGAACCTGGACACTCTCATTTCCTTTGCAAAGGCCAGAGCTGTTATGGAAGCATACCAGAGAATCAAGAGTAGTGAGCCAGACCAAAGAAGAGCAGGGGACACAAACAAGAACCAAAAATTCTCAACACTGGGCTAAAGTGCATGTGGATGCTGTTATATATTTGCAAGGAGCAGCAGATAGTAGGTTGTATCATCAGGGATCATGGGGAAAAGATATTAGCAGCTGCTTAAGCGTACAGGGTTTCAGGAAAAGGTTTGGGCCTTGCTGTTGGCAAAGGAGGTTGGTTTAACTGCTTTAATTATTGAAACTGATTGCTTAGAGGCAGCTGAAGTGATGAACAATAGAAAAGGCAATCGAAAAGAGATTTTCTGGACAATTTTAGAAGCTAAAAAATGCATTAGTGATCAGTCTCAAAAGCTTCTGAGACTGGGAGAGTCAATTATTATTGAAGTAATATACGTTGCATTATGCTGTTCTACATGTATATATTTATTGTAATTTGTGAACTTCGTATAAATTATTCTTATTATGTAGATATCTCTTGAACGACTTTTTCACATGGGAGATATTTTTAACGCAACACACATTACACGTTTGAAAAAAATATCTTATGTTGGGATTTTTTAAAATTACATTTATTTTATTTACTCGGATTATTTGTTGGATCTTTATTTCACATGATACACATTTGAGAAAAATAGAAAAATGAATGTTATCCTGCAGGGAGTATAGAATTTACTAATGCTATTAATAGAAGATTGATATAGTTTAAATGTTACACTTAAAAAAAATGAAATTAAAAAAAATTAATTTAAGACTTTCATATTTAATTTTAAAATTATAAATTTGAATTTAAATAAAATTATAAAATTGTAGAATAAATTAAATATGTATATTTATAAAAATAAAAATAAAATCCAAGTATTTTGGGTTCGATGTTCAAAAAAGATGCTCGGATTGGATTAGGGCATTGTCATACCCATGGCCGGAGTTTTTGTCATCCCTACCATATATAATAATATGATTAGAAGTCTTTCAATTGTATTTGATTTCAAAATTTTATCTAAATTACTAAAATTAAAGTCACACTTATAAATTACAATTTTTTTTAGTTTTATATGACAGTCAAAGTTTTTTTTTGAATTTTATTTTGAGATGAATTATATGTTTCAGTTGATACCAATACGTTTTAAGTTTTAATTTTTTCTAGAGAAAAGAAATTAAAGTTTAAAGAACTATATAGTATGTTTGAAACAAATCTAGTGTAGATTGCCTTAGACTATTATCTATACGTACGTCATAAAAAACTATTTTTGATTGTATTTTAAGTGTAATTTATGACCATGTTAAATTCTCGTCTGCTTTGTTAGTCTGAAATTTGTAGTGAATTGTAATAAAATAGATATAACCCCATCAAACAATAGGGAATACTACAAAGTGATCAAGAATTTATGATGTCATATTGTATTTCTTACTCGCGAATGCCAATTTCAACTAATAAAATTTCACCACGTACTACATATAACTCAGAGAGCGATACACTCGAATAGTACTACTCTTTGATTTATTTATTTTTTTCCAACAATGGATTTTTCCATTGGATTCAGTAATTATTATCGCATCCTGAACAGTTCAGAATAGATTGTTCTAACCTATTAGAATTCATTAGTTAGGTAAGAATTTAATACTTGTTCTATTTTTAAAAAAAATCTTAGTTTTTCTATATTAACACTTCATATATTGAAGTTTACAAAATCTAATTACTAATCTAGATATAAGGGGGTGAAAATCGTTAGTTGTCATCATACATATACATGCAAGAGTCATTTTTTAGTGAAAGGAGAGTCTCTTCACAAGCTACATTCTTTTTGTTGATCTTAATCATCCTAGGTAAATCTGCACTTTTTCTTTTTGTACTCTGTTTAGATTACTGTATTCATAAAATTACGCTTTTTGTTGATATAAAGAAAAAATTCTCACGTCAAGTTTTGTTTTAACTTGTGTATTTTGTGTTGTCTCTCGCAGGTAAAGCATTATACACAAACATCCAAATTGAAAGGTGTTGCATGTGTGTAAATTAGTTTTACTCTTTATCAATTTCATTTACTTTTATTGTATATAATTCTGTTCAGTTTGTTCATCTAAATGAAATCCGAATTTCATATATATGTGTACACTTATTGAGTTGGTTATTAACAACTAAGCTCATGATCTGAAAAATGCATGCCTAATGTTGCTCTGTAAAATTTGAGTGTTATTGAAGATTATTGGTTTTCCATCTAAATCGATAACGGCTATTTTTTTAGCTTTCATATGCTATTTTTCTTTAAATTATAGGCATTTATTAATTCATGGGTACACATTTTTATCTACTTTCATTTATATAATTTCATCTTAATATTAGAATACAATCCATACCTATCAGATCATCTCTCTTCTAGTTTCTTATATGTCTATTCATCAGCAAGGATGAAAAACCAATTAAGGCATAACTTTAGATCTTGTACTTTCCTCTCTAAGAAATTACCACAAACTTTTTATAATAATAATAGCATATTGATACATTTAAGGATAACTTGTTAAGCTCCTTTTGCCCCTCGTTAAAGTCCTAAAAATTAATCCGTATTTATTATACTATTTTTCTTGGTAGTTTATTATGATTATATAAGGGTGAATAGAATTTAAAGAAACAAAAATCTAATTATCAATATGACGAAGCTAACCCTTAAATAATCTGTGAAAGAATTAAATTTATGTTCCAACTCCTATTGTTTGCTCATTTTCCAGATACCTTTTGATTTGGTATTTATAGAAGCACACCTCTGTTTGATTCTAACTATTGGGGTTTAGAATGCATGGTAAAAACTGCAAACATCTGTTAGAATATCACCAGTTACTACATTTTAATTTGAAAACATTTTTTATTTATGTTCTATCTTTGTATTTACACATGATCTTCCTAGGTAGACATGCATGCATCTACTGTTTCTCATTCATGTTTTCCATGTTTTTTATGACTATGTGACATCATGACAGTTAACATTAGACGACAAAAAATTACTTATTCCAACGCAGTTGGTTGCAAAATTTATTATTCACACAACTTAAAATTATATACCCATCTGCTTATTTTTAGTGAACTCTTTATAATGAGTTATTGTTCTTTTTTTTTTTTTTCTTTTTAACATGCATACATTACAATCAGGATGTCCATACAAGTAAGTAGTTGCAAGTAAAAGGACGCCGAAACAAGAAAAAAAAAATTAGATAAAAATGGTTAAGAAACAAAATACTATATATGTTGCACAAGATTTCACTGAATAGCAAACAAACGAATCGTGTGGGAAATGTACTTTAAGCAATACGTATATATAGTAGAAATTAAGTTTATTAAATCTAGGTAAATGTTTACTTCTAATTAGTTTCTTTTGAACAATCAATTTATGCTTAGACATTTGGCCGTCTTGTTTTGGGCAAATTATATCACGCACTCTCTCTCTCTCTCTCTCTTCTTATTCACGTTTTGGCTGCCATTGCATGCTCGTTGACATGTTTTTGAAGTTAGTCTTTCGGTTTCGTTGTTTGATACCCATATTTTGATCACATCCCAATAAATCATTGTTTGCATTCAATTTTAGGGATAAGTAAAAGCCTTGTTTTTGAGCATCCCCAGTTGTTTAAAAACTAATTCAGTGTGTTAATTTTTTATTACACAAACTTTTGCATCAAACCCTAAATTAATTGCACGCTCCTGCCTGGTTGATTAATTTGCTTCTCTCAAATTTTTAGTCTAATAATAATAAAAGAAAATCTTTAATTGTTGCTAGGTTTTATGGCAGCTTCAACGATGTTCAACGAAGAACAGATAAACAAGATGAAGGGTCTGAAGCGGGGACCTGACTTCATTGAGGTTCAGTGTGGCTGCACTAGTCGAAAATATGGTGACGCCATCGGCAAACTTAAGATTTTTGCCAATGGCCAATTTCTTATCGACTGTGTTTGCACTACTGGATGCAAAGAGGGTAAATAATTCTCTCTCTCTCTCTCTCTCTCTCTCTCTCTCCCCCCCCCCCCCCCCACCCCAAAAAAAAAACCTTTTATTTTCTTTAGATATTTTTTAAATTTTGCATGGGTTTATTACTGATATTCAATGAAGCAAAGCTTTTTCTTTCAACTTTTTCTCTTTGTTTCTAAATTTGATCATCTTTGTGCCCTGATAATGTAAAGTTCTTTCTGTACGTGAAGTTACATTGTACTTCAATTTTGAAACTTTAAGTGTCATAAAAATCTATTATATATTATACATCATAGTTTCACACATTGAGAAAGCTAACAGTAAGATATCTTAAAAGAATCTTAATTTACATATAATCATGTATGCGATCAAACGCAAAGAATTTCGAACAATACTTTAAGGTTGATTAGAAATTTCAGTTGTATAAACAACTTACATTACTTTTATCGAACAACATTGTGCCTTCTGTTTGTGAACCTTCATATATAGGGCATGTACAAAACCCTGGTACATGCTTTTGCAGCAAATACAAGACTAAGGTTTGTTTTGGTACTGTTGTAGTAGTGGTAGTTCTTCTTCCAAAGCAAATCCCAACCGTTCTTTGGTTGTCTGTTTAAAAACTACATAATGTCCTTTCTAATTTATCTTATGAAAGTTATAATTATTTAGCAATCGTTCACTTTTACTTGACGGGTATGCTTCTATTTCATAATAGTTATATGGCTTCAACGCCAAAACTCCACAATCCCAAATAGAGCCTAAACTATAATCTTTGAACGTTGATTTTGGTACACATACTGAGATCATCATATGACACCATTTTTCTACCTCCATTCCTTTTACTGATCACTGAATCTATTTAGGCAATATGACACCATATGATTTCGAAAAGCATTCGGGGAAAGAGGGCGCTAGAAAGTGGACCCATCACATCTGGGTGTCGATCGATGAAGAGAAAATCCCTCTACACAAGACTGTGCTTCTCAAGTATTACAAGCACACATCAAACGAGGTCTCCACCAGCTGCCGCGGTAAGCGAATCTTCCATCGCGACGAGTTCATACGCTGCTCAAGATGCAAGAAGGAGCGCAGGTTTCGCATGCGTACAAAAGAAGAATGCAGGATCTACCATGATGCTCTGTTAGCCAGGAGGTGGAAATGCGTCAACTGGCCCTATGATAAGTAAGTTCAACTAATTACGAGCTTAAACTCATTGATCAAACACTATATTCAACACAGTATAGAATTAGAGCTAGCTTTTATTTGTTTGTCTCGTATATATAATATTCAAATGCCACCATGTGATTGAGTTTGTATTTATTTCTATATCTACTCTCCAATAACTTTTTGGTGTGGTGCCCTGGGACCTTACTTCGGGAAGATAAGGACCCTGATTGAAATTGAGTTCATTTCTTTGAAAATCTTACTTAATCTTCGTTAAACTAAAATCCTGGTTCCGTCATGCATTTTTATTACTTATTTTAAAATTTTTTCAATTTGGGATTAAAGTTCGGACGAGTTTAAAATGTTGTAAATAGACTTTTATAATGTTCTGACTTCATTCACAATATTGTAAACTCTCCATGTATTTTAATTTCAGAACCTGAAGTTTACTCTTATTTATTGGTAAAGGCAATGAATTTATTATTATTATTTTTTGTTTCAGAATCAACTGTGACGCTGGGGAGGAGAGGAGTAGCCGCAGAAGCTGCAGAGGCTGCCCTAAGTTGCCGGCATGTGAAGGATGTACCACATGCGTGTGCCTTGGTTGCCTAAAATGCCGCTTCAAGGACTGCAACTGCCGCACTTGCGTTGACTTCATGCAGAACGCCGAGCCTTCTTAATTAGCCCTCGGCCCCATTATCATCCATCATATCAGTGTCTGGTGCTCAGACAAAATGTTTGTTCAACTAACCCGAATTTGCATTAACTTGATCGTTTAATTATTTTTATGCTTTGGTTTATTTTTCATTACTATATGGCACTTAAACGAGTTTTATAAAACCTCAAAAGAGCTTCTCTAAATTTATAACAAATTTATGATGATTCTTCATAATTTTTTCATTAACCAAATTTCAAGTTAACATCATCCACCTACATCTTAACAAAACTTTTGAGGGTGGTTTTGAGTTGATGGGTTGGTTAAATCAAGCTTATCAGGAGCTAATCATGATCCTGATAAATGAAAGTTGATGATGTTTGATAAATATGATTGAATTGAGTTTTTAAGTGTTAATAAATGTGTATTTCCACCAAATATCTATGAACTAAAATCATTTTCATGTCCAAATCATAATTTTAAGCCGCATGACTAATAGACAATAATATAAAGTAGAGCTATAATATAAGTGCATAACTTTTTATTTATTTATTTTTTTTAATACTGTTATACAAGATTCTTACTGATATTCTATTAGGTATTATAATTAGTTGTGACAAACAGATTATACAACTAAGACCTCCCATGGCAAAATTTTTAAATATTTTCTAATATTGAAGAGTTATATACTCCACTTACATTTCGTGAAAAAAAAACTGTCTACACTTAATTATTTCATAATTAAGAGAAAATTAAAACTAACCCGGTAATATTTTTAAAAAAACTCAAGCTCTTACCTTCACACATTATAAGTACAAAGATTCTCTCATTATGTTAAAGGCCCATTAGTCCATAACTTTTTATTGTTGTTGAACTTGAGTGTCATATATTTGATAGGTTGGTGGGTTAATTTTTAATTTTAAAATAACCATTTCATAGATGTAACCCATCCCTCAATCTTAACGCAAGCAAAATATGAATTTTCAAACCTCATTTACTATTTCACTAATGGAACCAACTAGCAACTAGCACCTTAAAATTTTAACAGTAGAACCAATTAGGAAGAAAGAGTTAATAGGTTGGATAAACCAATCCCTATCAATCAAATCGAGTGTCAATGTATCATGCAAGTGATGTAAAAGATGTGAAAAATGTTGTACAATAAAAATGAAATGTTCGAATATAATATCCATTGCAGGGACAAAAGGCAGCCAAAATTCCAATGAATTCTCTACAACGGAATCTACAGGCTACAAACTGTTTCCAGAAAGCAGTCTTTGACCTACATGGCTAGATTATGGATAAAGCACTACCATGTTGGTCACTGACAAAACTAAAATGTCTTCTACACCAAACCAATGAGCTTTCCCAGTCAAACTCCAAGAAACTTATTTCTCTTGGAGTTAATGAATAACCTAGAGATCAATCGTGTTATGTACAAGAATTTGCAACTGAGAAGGGAAAAAAGTACTAGAATTTACTGACAGCATGTCTACACGGTAATTTGTCGTTGCCCAGCAGCAATGCGGTTCCTACCCCTTCCTCTTCGTGCATTAGCAATATTAGCAATCAAAGAACTACCTACAGTTCCTAAAGCACTAGATCCCATTAGCTTCAATCCAAGATTTTTAGTCAAATAGGACAACTTACTTTCATTCCCTCCGATCACCTGTTGTAGCTCATTCGCCTGCTCACGAGATATCAGAGTGTAGAGTGGTAGGTTCAAGGGGTTCTGACAGCTGTTAGCTGAAGCCTTTCTCAAATCATCTTCACAATTCTCGAACATAACTCGCAAAAGCCCCAATGACTTAGGATCTTCTGTTAAAGGATTGAATACAAACAAAAACTTTCCAAATTCCATATCAGGTCTCCTGAATAGATCCACCAGTATGTCATTGCCTGATCCAACATTCCTCGGAAGAGACCTTCTTGAATTATATTTCTGAACTCTTGTAGCTCGGAGAATGCGTGAAGCTTCTCTCAAGCCACTCAAATAAGCTCCATGCATGGTGGCTGGATATTGCCTGGTTGTGGCCTCACCAGCAAAGAACAGCCGGCTTCCCACACTTTCTGCAAGTATATCATAATCACCACCAGATGAGCGCACCCTAACATGAGAGTATGAACCATGGGTAAAGGGGTCACTGCCCCACCTGGTACATATTGTTTGTAAGGGATCTGGCACATCAATACCTTTTGGATTGTATATACCTGCAAAAAGGAGACTCAATTTATGAATCAGAAGGGAGACTCAATGAAGCATTTAGAAAAGATACATCTAAGTTCAAGGCACAAGCAGTACAAAAAGAAAAGAAAATTGCGAAGCGTATTGCCGTGCTCTCACATGTCCTTGAATATATTTAGTACCTCTAAGGACATTTAAAACACGATGGAGCAAAAAGGATGGATCCATGGATTCAAAAGTTTTTGCAGCTTCTCCAGCCACCAGTGCATTTAGCCCAGGACCTCCAGAAACAGTATGGTAACCATAGAACAAAAAAAATTCTCCACGCTTACTGCTCTGTTCATTGAGACAACCAAACGTGTCCAGTTCTTCCCCCCAAAACACATATGGGAAGACCATCGCAACTTTATTAAGGAGCCCAAAACCCAATCTATCAATTGCTGCAAGCTTTCTCTGAGGTAACTCTGGTTCAAATTTGATAGTCTTTTCCTTCAGAACTCCAAGAGGCACAGTGCAAAGTACTATATCTGCTTGAAACATATGGTCGCCAGCAATCACCTCAACCCCTTCATTTCCATACCTTATAGTATTCACAGTCTTCTCATAGAATATAGGAACTCCTTCACACAATGCTTTTATCAATCTCCAATTCCCTCCAGCAAGAAAACAATGATCCCCACCCATTTCATAAGGATCATCCTGATCCCAATAGGTAGCTGAGAGATCTGAAAGACATCCTGCATTTGCATATTCCAAGTTAGCAAGATGCCAATCAAGAAGTTGCCTTTCCTCAGTACTTCTAGCCACAGCATACAATTGTCTAAGTGTCTCCAAAACTGAACCAAGAGAAACATCATTTGCAAATCCACCCTTTATTTTTCTCAACTCCATGACTTTGTCAAGCAACTTATTGAAGATGAATTCAACCTTGGAATCAATTTCTTTATTGACGGGCGCCCCATCTGGCTTGTACAGAGGGCAATTATCTCTGACTTTATGAAGTGGAATAGAGAGTTGCCTCGCCAAAACTCCAAGAGGATTGGCATGAATTCCAGTAATAACACTCCCACCGAGATCCACAGCTGCAAATTTACCCTTCTTACCCATCTTTTGAGTGTAAACTCTACCCCCAGGTCGACTCCTGCCTTCTAAAACAACAACCTTGAACCCAAATGACATGAGCTGTCTTGCTGCTGCTAGCCCAGCAAGTCCCGCACCAACAATTATCACAGAACCTTCATTTGCCTCCTCTGGCATATTAGCAGTAAAAGACGGCGCAACACCAAAATTGATATAACCATTATACAAAAGAAAATCATAAGCCGAATTCATCAAATGTTCATATTCACTACTCACAGTTTCTTTAATCTGCCCTTTCGTTAGCCACACCCTCACATTGCCTCTCCACCTAGCAAGAATATGATTCCGCACAACAATGTAGTCATTCTGCTCTTTCCCACCCAATACTCCCACCACTCCTGCTCGAATTTCCTCCTCAAGTAGTGCATCAATTGGAAACCCCAATGATAACGCAATCATAGCCTCAGTTTCAGTCTCTTTCTCCAAAGCCTCCCTAGTTCTATTCCTTTTTTTGAAAGAGCCACCTAAATGCCCCTCTATCAACTCATCCATCAAATTCTCATCATAGTTCCGCAGACCCACCTTCTTCCTTAACGTCCTCTTTGAAACGGAAGCATCGCCATCAGACACCGGTGTTTTCATTATTACATATACGTAAAGTTCTGTCTCTCCAATCCAAAAGGCAAGAATTATCAAATTGTTTCTATAAAAGCATCAGTCTCGCAAACCCAACTAACATTTACCTCTTAACACAAAATATTGGCAAATGGGTATCATTTCCTTCCCTTTTCAGTTAAACCGATCACGAATACACAAATATTCTTGTGAACTATTAACCATAATCAAAACAAACGAATTTAACTAACAAGCTTGGCTAAAACAGATATCAAATCACTTATGATTTTGGAATGGAAGTTGAATTTAAAAAAAAATGAATTATGCAAAGAATTGAGGTAGAATGAGTCAACTGACCTTCTTGGGGTTCGAATTTGAGAATAAAGATTAGTTACAAGCTGTTATGCTTATGAGGCACTGTGATTTAGGGTTTTTCCTTTTTTTTTTTCAGACCTCGAAAGGTGCGTTAGCAAGTTGACGCGCCGAATTGGAAATTGGATTGGAGGGAATTTTTCTGGATTTGGGCTTTTTTGTTTAATGGGCCACAACGAACATTATAAGCCCAGAAACTTATATGCTACACCGAAGGATTGACAAACCGCTTTATATACCCCCCCTTTCCCAACCAAAAGCCGCATTTACTTAAAAGGGGAAAATGTTAAAGACTTAACCAACGTGATAGAAACATTCAGAAATCAGTAGCAATTTATCGCACGAGTAAACCAATACCGATTTATTTACTATTGCTTCTATTAGTATTCTGTCAAAATTATTGTTTCTGTTAGCATTCTGTCGATTTTCTTTGCCTGAATATCATTATTCGCATTGATATGCCATCGTAATATAAGTGAAGCACAAATCACAAAATAGTAATGCTCGAGTTTTTAAACAATAATGAATTCAGTGGTGTGACAATTACAAATTAAATCACATTACTTGGGATTCAGATATTGTAAGTATTAATTGGAATCCTAGCACTGCTCATGACAAACGGGTTCCTCAATCCCCATGGATATTTTATGTGCACAATGTTGCGAAATCTCAAAGGTAGTAATTGCTAATATTACCATGACTACAACTTTTGAAGAAATATAAATGTGAAGTAAACAAATGTCAAGAAAAAAAAAAGATACAATAATTTTATGTGGTTCGGCGTAAAGCCTAAGTTCACGGATAAAAATTGAAAGATAATTTTACTAATAAATGAGAATTTATAAAAATTGAGAAAAATTCTCTCAAAACCCAATACCCAATACACCCAAATGGATCCCCTTAACACCCGAGGAAATACTCTCTCTACACTCTTGAAAGAGCTCACTTGCTATACTCTTAGATGTCATAATTTTTGGATGGACAACAAATGAAAAATTGCCTTCTATTTATAAGAAAATGAGGTGCACTATTGCACCAACTCCAACAATTTTGTCAACAAAATTGGCACCTTAATTGCACCAATTTGTCAACAAATTTGGCTCTAATTTTAAAATGCAAGCATGTGTTTTTCTTTTCAATTTGAATGCAAGCTTGCCAATTTCATGCACCGCCAATAACTTTTCAACACCCAGTTTGACACAATTTTTGTTTTAAACTCATTTAATTTGGAAAGCTAAAAACCATCAAAACGGAGATGAATTGAATTTTAATCGGTTGGAAATTTTGCAGCAATTCTTTGGGGATTAAGAACAAGATTGGTGTCAAGCAACATCTTGCAATTAAATATTCAAGTTCCTCATCTCCTGCCAACCTTCATGCATGCAGGGTGGCAAATGTTGCAGTTTGAAGGCATCAATAATCACTTGCGAGTACCCTGCGAACTTCTGCTTCTGCATAAAGTAATGGCATGTGTTATTTTATCTCACCATTAAGCATGCAGAAACAGCTAGCCAAGTTAAAGCCTAGCTCATACGTGAAATTTGAGTAAACTTCAAAAGCTTGTATGGAAAAAGATAATTAAAACAATGAACCCCAACTTTTTAAATACTATAAATAGCAGTGACAAAACTGAGTTCAAGCATCACTTAAAACATTGTTATGATAGATTCCTTCTTTAATTATTTCATCGAGTTAATTAGCATGCATGGAGATCTTGAAAAGTAGTGTTGCAATCATTCTTATGGCGATTGTTTCACGTGTCATTCAGGTGAAAGCAGAAGCGAGTGTTGTCTACTGCAGCAATCCATTTAGCCGCTGCTATGACAAGGAAATCGAATGCCCATTTGAATGTCCCAACACCGAATCTGACGACCCCAAAGCTAAAGTTTGCTATGTGAACTGTGATCATCCCACTTGCAAGCCTCAGTGCAAGCGTCAGATGAAACTCTTGCATTCGTTTTTCTTTCATAATAAACTGAGTGAGAAAGTGAAATATTTATGTTCGATCTTTAATTTTTTGCAGACAGGATAGCAAACTGTGACAGCCCTGGATCAGCATGCTATGATCCCCGTTTCATCGGTGGTGATGGCATTGTGTTCTACTTCCACGGCAAGAGCAATGAGCATTTCAGCCTAGTCTCTGATAGCCAACTCCAAATCAACGCCCGTTTCATTGGCCACCGCCCAGCAGGACGATCCAGGGACTTTACATGGATTCAGGCCCTGGGAATCCTTTTCAAGTCTCACTCATTCTCTCTTGCGGCCGCCAAGGCAGCAACATGGGACAATGAGATTGATCATCTTAAGTTCTTTTACAATGGCCAGGATTTGGTCATTCCTGAAGGCCCACTTTCCATTTGGTACTCTGGAGAAAAAGATGTTAAAGTCGAGAGAGTTTCAAGCAAGAATAGTGCCATTGTCTCTCTAAAAGATGCAGCCGAAATTTTGGTCAATGCGGTGCCAGTAACCAAAGAAGATGATAGGATCCATAAATACCAGGTGCCAGCTGATGACTGTTTTGCTCACTTGGAGGTGCAGTTCAGGTTCTTCAATCTTTCTGCAAAAGTTGATGGAGTTCTCGGCAGGACTTACAGGCCTGATTTCGAGAACCCGGCAAAGCCAGGAGTGGCAATGGCTGTTTTGGGAGGTGAAGAGGAGTATAAAACAAAATCCCTTCTCTCCACAAACTGCAAAACCTGCATTTTCCCGACAGGAAGTGGCGCAGATCGCCAGGAGACTTCAGAATTGATGGAGTTTGGCACCCTGGATTGCACTCGCAGGTCCTCTGCAGGATACGGAATTGTTTGCAAGAAATGAGGGCTGAAAATTATGGCTGACTGTTTTAGTGAATAATTGAAGCTCTAGCTTCAATACTAGAATAAGTGAATGTTAATTTCTTGCCAAAAATATGGCGCTTTGTAATGCTATATATTATGATTATTAATATTAATGTTATGTGATAGTCTTGCTGTGTTCTGTAATATGTTCTTTTCATGATCCAAAAGTATACCAATTACACAATTACACAATTCCACAATGCTTCGTGCATCAATTGATCAGACTAGAAAATTTTACAACCCAAAATCATTTAATCACCATAAAAAGCTCGAAATGATCAGGCAGTTTGAGACATTATGTAAGGCCATTTTCACAGACTCTATGAAAGACCATTCAAAAGAAAACTTTCTAGGCACTTGACGAAAGCTGAAGCGGCAGCTGTTGTCTTCGATGGGATGGTAGCCTTTTCATCGTCGGACTCATATGCAACAATGATATCAACTGAAGTTTCCTTTTCTCCAATTGAATTCAGCTGGAAAGTTGTTGTATACGAACTAAAACCAAGATTCAGGTGGCCTCCTTCTACTACTTGCAGTGAAATTTTATGCACAGACTCATCAAGCTCCACAATCTTTTCCTTCTGGTAACTCATATTTGGCACATCTACAATTAAAACCAGATAAAAAAATTTTCATGACAACATCACCGTATTGAAAACTATTACTCCTTGTGGGAAAAGTTAAATTGCCTAGAAACATATATTATGACATATACTCTCAGGAATGCTTATACAAGTCACATCAGAAAATTTGTTGCTTTACCTTCTAAATTAATCCCTCAATGAAGTTTAAATTAACGTTTAATTCTTCTTCAAAATCTAAAACATTGGACAATTTAACTGCCCTATGATAATTAAACCTGAGGAAAAAGCTGGACTCACCAAAGCCAAAATTGAAGAGGAGCACTGTACCAAGGCCACCGTCTCCTTCAATGACTTGGACTTGCTTAACTAAATTTGGGATAATTTTTGGAATTATAAATCTCACATCCTTAGCCAAAGCTTTCCACAGGGCTTCCGCCCCAACACAAACTTTTGCCTGGGATTTAACTTCCTTCTTCATCTCGGTTGTTCTCCAAGTGCAAGATTTTAGAGGAACGTACATGTGACAAGTGATGTTAATTATATATATTGAGATGTCTGTCTGAGCTGTTAAGCATGAGATTAGAAGGTCAGTAATAAAACGGGACAGCATAGCATCAGAAGCATATTTTATCTTTTCTTGGTAGGACAGGACCATAGAAGGAAACATGAAATATCCCTTTTGTACCTACCAAACATATAGTTTTAAATAAATAATTATGAAAGGGGAAACGATAAACCTCCTCATGATTATTATTTTTTTTTTTAAATTTGGATGATTTATAATTTTAAAAAATTAAAAAAAAAAAAACAGTTGTTTACTTTTACTAGCATTTGTTTACTTGTAAAGCAAAACCTAAAAAAGTTGTACATATTGCGGCATTTTCTTTTTGAAATTTTTATTTTCATATAAAAAACCATTGAAGATATCGAATTACAGATTGATATATACTAGTAGTTATATGGCTAAGATGGTTAACTTCTAAGAGCAGCTGATTACGGACTCAAGTTTGCTAGAGATTATTTGCTGGTGTAAGCTGCATTAATACAACACAAAAGTGATGTTAACATAAGGAATTTTAGAATATATTAATACTTCCTAAATTAGGAAATTAAAATTCAGAATTGGAATCATTGATGATATTTATTTTGTAAAATGAAAACAAAAATCGAAATCAGAATTATGGGACTCATCCAAACCTGGGAATGAGAATCAATCTCTCATTCCCAACATTGACCATCTTGCCTCCCTCTAAAAAATAAAAAATGCCTATTTTGTCTTCAGTTAAAAAAAATTATTATTATTGATGCATAATTCTTTTCCACCTAGAGTTGAATCAAGTATAATAAACAAAAAAGTGCAACAAAGTATAACACCCAACTCATTTCATAATATATATGTGTGTGTATTTGGAAACATTATAAGTGTGTATTTGGAAACATTATAAAAAGTTAGAACTATGGAGATATGATTTATATAATAAGAAGAAAATAATTTAAGATTTTAGGATTTGTATTTTTGTTATAAATAAAATCTTAAAGGAAATATTTTCTTTAGGATGAAATTTTCTGGAAAAAAAAAAGATTAATTTTAACATATGGATTTATATTTTATAAATTAAATTATGGGTATTTTAGGAAATAAAATTTAAAAGAGGTCTCATAAAGATTTTATGGGCTGTTAAAAGTTCCCTTTGAATTAAGTCCAAAAGAAAAAATAGCTCTAACAAAACTTTCATTAATACATTTTTTTTTCATCTTAAAATTAGTACAGATATAGGAATTGAAAAAAAAAATGTTGTCTTTATTGAATAAGAAAATCTTAGTTCCATAGTTTAATGTCTACAAATAAAATTGGATGTTTAATGATCCCCAAAAATAAAAAAAGATAATAAGAGCATTTTCAAAAAAACTCTTCAAATAAGATTTTTTTGAAGATTTTATTACTTATTTGAAGAGCTATACTAGCATTTAAGACTCGAAAATACACTCCAATTAAGATTTTCAAATAAGAAATGATTTTCTCTCTTCAATTTTATAAAGTTGCTTTCTTCTTCTTTAATTGATATTTTATTACTTTTTATTGAAGAAAGAGAGAGGTGCTTTAATTACTATTTATTTTTTCTTTGAAAAAATATTTATTTAATTAAATAATATTATGTTATTTCTATTTAAAGAACTTTTTGTAGAATAATATATTTTTTCACTCTCTTTTTTCTCACATAGGTAAGTAAATAAATATTTAAAGAGAAAAACTAATAGAGCCTTTTAGAGATATTAACAGCAATTGTAGTGCTATCAGGCTTCATTTTCATCATGGGACAAAGCTTTGAAAAGAAAAAATTCGGGCAGAAAATGAATCGCCAAGTTGAGATAGAAGAAGTAGTTGAAGAATGATTATATTCCAGAACAGAGGAATCGTAACAAGGAACCTGAAGCAACAACATAAAACTATTAAATCATAATCTTTGGTATAGGAAACCATGTTTTCATCACATGGACTATGCATGCTTTGCGGCACTCTGTCTGCAATATTGGATGCAAAGTTTTCTTGAATGGGTTTACTTATAGACATCGGGTGCACTCAAGACTTTTTCTCTACGACCGTCTGTGTTTATGCACCTGTTCATGTGCGGATACATTGTTCTCTTTGGCAAATTGAGCTTCTGAAAGGCTTTATGATGGCTTGGAGGCAGATGTCAACTTGCCATTTTTATATCTAAATCACATGCTCCAAAGCATTGACCAAAATTAACAATCCGGCAAAGTTATTTAAGGAGCAAGGAGAGTGCCTCTTCACAGCTAAAGGTCAAGCTAGCTAAAGAATAGAATAAAATTGGAAACTTAGATCACAGATGATGCATTACTTGAAGTTGTTAAAAAATATACCTAAAGAATCCCTCTTGTTGAGTTCTATAAAAGAGGAAGAAAAGAGAGGCTAAATACCTGTAATTGCTATACAGTTCTAGCCTCCTGCACATCGAACGTTTTTGGCATCTTCAAGCATGAAGGTCTCCAACAGTAGTTTATTGATCACTCTGCTCATCATCGTTTCAGTTTTGGTACAAACCAATGCTGAAACTCTAACCTGCACCTCCCGTAAAAGTCCATGTTTTCTCAAGAAAATGACTTGCCCGGCCCAGTGCCCATCAAGATCACCAAAAGATCCAAAAGCTAAAGTTTGCTATATCAACTGCAACTCTCCTATATGCAAGGCTGAGTGCAAAAGTAAGTCCATCTCATCCAATTACTATCAAATTTTCGTGTTACCATTACTGATCTGATGGGTTCTGCAACTAACCATGCATGCTATTGGTTGGTATATGTATAGATCGTAAACCAAATTGCAATGGCACTGGAGCAGCTTGTTTGGACCCTAGGTTCATTGGTGGAGATGGTATTGTGTTCTACTTCCACGGAAAGAGCAATGAGCATTACACCTTAGTATCAGACTTCAACCTTCAAATCAATTCTCGCTTTATTGGCCTGAGGCCAGAAGGCAGAACCAGGGACTATACTTGGATTCAAGCCCTTGGTATCCTATTCGATTCTCAAATCTTCTCCCTTGAGGCTACACAAGCAGCAACATGGGATGATGAAATTGACCATCTCAGATTCACTTACAACAGAGAGGAACTTGTCATACCTGAAGGCCATCTCTCTTCTTGGCAATCTCTGGAAAGCAACCTTAGAGTTGAAAGAACTTCAAACAAGAACAGTGTAGTGGTCACTCTCCCTGAAGTAGCCGAAATATCAGTCAATGTGGTACCTGTAACCAAAGAAGACAATAGAATTCATAACTATCAGATACCATCTGATGACTGTTTTGCTCACCTCGAAGTCCAATTCAGATTCTACGGCCTGTCCTCAAAAGTAGATGGAGTGCTTGGCAGGACTTACCAGCCAGATTTCAAGAATCCTGCTAAGCCAGGAGTGGCAATGCCTGTAGTGGGAGGCGAAGACAAGTACACAACTACATCACTTCTGTCTGCCAATTGCAAGTCTTGTATCTTCTCCCCAGCTGGAGTTCTTGACCGAAAGGATGCTTTGGTGATGGACTATGGCACATTAGATTGTAGTGGCAGTGCCACCAGTGGGAATGGAATAGTTTGCAGGAAATAAAAATGTTAACTGTGCATTCTGAGAACAACTCAATGTTCTTCTACTCAGAGAATAACTGAAGATTAGCCACCTTTTTTTTTATTTTTTTCCCATAATACCTACCATTTGTTTTACCTCTTCTATGCAAACTATTGAAATGAGATGGATAATTCAGTTTAATGAATAATGTCGTCTTGCTTCTTTTTTGTTGCCTGCGTTGCTTTTGTATCTTTTAACTCAGAGTAACTTTTAACTACTAAAGTTCAGTATTTGGTTTCTTTTGTTTATTTCCATCAGTGAGACAATTATCTATATAATTCACATTGCCACAATTTTCAAAGTTTGTGGAGCAATTAAGATCAAATCTTTGTTACTTAAAACGTTGAAGGATAGCTTAATTACAAAAACTAGGACATTCTGATTACGTGACTGTAAATGAATAGAGCAAAACCAAGCAGAAGTTCCACTCAAATTTAACCTGATAAATACAAACCAATGATCAACTTGTTTTAAGCATTTAAACAATCATAGGCACAGCTCAAAATAGTTATGAGCTTGAAATTAAATTCAATTAATCTTATGCATTGAAAGGTGAGTCCACACGGCCTGTAGACATGTAATCATGAGTTGAACACGAATAACTTATCAGATTAACAACACATGCAACTCTTGTAGATGACAGAAACATCTTCCAAATTCTGGGCTTGGTAACCAAACATGCATATATTTAGGCATCCGGCTCTAAAAAACACTTCATCCTAGTTCTTAAATTTAATGATCGAAAGTTATTTTCATGCTACCAGCACTTGTGAACACGTTTTCCAGACACTGTTTAATTTAGACAGTTTTGAGCAACTCTTGGATAGGTTAAACGTGGGTAATAGAAATCGGAGAATTGTACTTACGTCTGGTAAACAATATAACACAGCAGCATATTAGGAATTTCATATAGAGACAGAATATAGACTAAGAGAACTATAAAAGAATGCAGGACGGGTAAAATACAAAATTTGCTACTCAATTCAGTCACCGGATAGGAAGAATGTCCTTATTTTTCGTACTACTAACTGGAGAAGCAATTATAAACCAATACATTTCATATCCAGTAATTGTGTAAAATAATATGGGCAACTGAAACCCTGATAAAAATAATTGAAGACAAGAAAAGGATCCTTAAGGTACATTACATGCACTTTTTGATGGATTATCAGGCACCCATCACAACTATATTAAAATCTAAATACAGTATAGTCGAAAAATTGAGGTAAATGAAGAGAATTAAGTAAAAAAGAAATAACCTTCGTTCATTCACTCAGGATATTCCGAATAAAGCTTATGGCCAGGATGTCCAAAACTTTGAAAGGAAATCTTGAGGCCGAAGTTGCAGCTATATAGGAGTCTTCAAATCTCATCTTCCGCGTGGATTTACTAGCTGGGAAAATACAGCACTTGTGGCAACATCTTCGCCATCATCATCAGTGCCAGAGTTCCCCCCATCGATCATACTTACACTGTTATCAAATGGTTCAAGTGGTGTCAACTGAATACCAGGGATATGGTTTGTACTGTTATCTTCAGGTTCCATTAGAGCAGAAGAAGTTTCCTCGAGCTGCAGAGCATATTCAAGGTTCCACAATACATCTCCCATTGATGGCCTATCAACCCCATGCTCAGCCAGACACTTCTCAGCCGTCTCCCCAAACTTCTTAAGAGAAGCTGGATTCACCTTCCCCACAAGATTAGAATCCATGATTTGATCCAACATGCCCTTCTTTTGCCAGGTCATTGCCCATTCTGCTATGTTAACCTGCTCCCTTGGCAGAACAGGATTTAATGCTGGTCTTGTGCAGAGAACTTCCATCAGAACCACTCCAAATGAATACACATCCGATTTCTCAGTAAGCTGCTGCCTTCTGAAGTATTCAGGATCAAGGTAACCAAAACTACCCTTAACAGCAGTACTCACATGGGTCTGATCAAGAGCAGGACCTGTTTTTGAGAGGCCAAAGTCAGCAACTTTTGCTACAAAATTGTCATCCAAAAGAATGTTTGTTGTCTTCACATCTCGGTGAATAATGCTTTGAGCAGCACCCGTATGAAGGTAGTGAAGCCCTCTTGCAGCCCCAATGCATATTTCAAGTCGTTGCTTCCATGAAAGAGGTGGCAGATCTGTTCCATACAGATGACTCCTGAGGGGTCCATTAGCCATGTATTCATAAACAAGAATCATTTCTGATCGTTCATCACAGTAACCAATAAGAGAGACAAGGTGGCGATGGCGGAGCTTGGATAACATTTCGATCTCAGTTCGGAACTCAGCAATACCTTGTTCAGATCTGGGGTTTCCTCTTTTTACAGCTACTTTAGTCCCATCGTCAAGTGTCCCCTTGTAGACCCTACCAAAACCACCAACTCCAAGAAGCAGGCTCTCATCAAATTTGTTGGTTGCATCTAGGATTTCCTGGAACATGAATAACCGGCCGAGATTGGAGGAAGCTAATGAAATACAGCTTGCTGTCCCACTCTTTTGAGATGTTGTGGACATCTTTGTCATGGTTTGAGAGTTTCCATACAAGGGCAAAGGCAGCCATGGATGCCCTTGTTGAGGAGTCTTTGACTTACGAGCTAATAAGCAGCAATAACAGACACCAATTAAGGCCACTGCAGCTACAGCTCCGACAACAGAACCAACTATAATTCCAATCTTGTTCTTATTTGAGGGTTTATCAGGAAGGAGACCCTCCACAGACGAAAGGCCATCCAAACTCCGAGCTTCATTGCTGATTTTCATGACCTCCAATCCATTCATGGTTGCATTAGTAAAGTCCGCCACTGAGTCCGGACCAACACTAACAGTCAAAGTGTTGGAATCTGCCGAAACATTGCAGACAAAGTCTTTGTAGTATGGAACATTCATGCCATTGGTTAATGTTGAGAGATCAACACTCGGCAGAGCAATATCGTCATTTATGTATAAATTGAAGACAAGATTGTTCATAGAAAGACTTGCAATATCACATAAATGTACCCGAACAAAATACCCAAAGTTTGGGTCAACAGGCAAGACCCAGGTTATGTTGAAGTTCACTTCAGGAACATTTGCATTTCCCATCGTTTCAGCAGTGGCATAAACCCAATTTGGAGCTGTTTCAGCTGTGACACTAGGCGTATATCTGATAGCCGAGGGACTAACTGAAACAGTAACAGCAGAGCTGTTTACATGGAGATAATTATGATCATTCTCCCAGGTTCTTCCAAGGGTATCATTTTGAGCAGTGATCAGCGGACCCCCCATGTTTAACCGGTAAACAGTTTCAAAACCTAGGTCAGAAAGTCCACTAAAAGGAGCAGGTGGCTCTAAAGCCAATGCCTGGTCAGGAAATATGGCATCTGGTACGGAGACAACCTCAATTGCGTTAACAAAAGCAACTGAATTGTTGGAAGGAATGAAGGTCAGTGTCAAGGCATCGGAATTCACATTGATTGCATACTCCTTGAACATGTAAGAACCATTATAGTTCTTAAAAGTGAAATTGTTCAAGAGCACAAATTTGTCAGCGGCTACCGTGAAGGATGCAGAATTCAAGTGTTGGTTTGAATCTGGAAGAGGGTAAAAATAAAGGCGGACCCAATGCCGGCCTTTCTGCTCAATTTCAAATTTATAAGAAGCTGCGGCCGAAAAGATTCTAGCAGATTGGTAAATAGGAGATGGAGCACTAGAATTGGAGCTAGCAGCAGTAGAGTTACCACTCTTCATTGAAAGAGAAGAATGTTCTTTATCAGGAATATAAGTTCTAGATTGGAAGGTGACTTTTTGTGAAGAACCACAAACAATTAAGTAGTTATCAACAGGAGCGAAAGCAACACATGATTTATGACGTAAAAGCTCAAATAGGAGAACAGCGAGAACTACAGACACCCAGTTCCCTAGTTTCATCTTCACCATTGGCAATAACCAAAACTTGCAGTACCAAAACTGCCAAGCTTCCAACTTACAGAGATCTGAAAAGCACAACTACCCAAAAAAAAATGTATCTTCAAAATCTCAGATCTACTTAAAACCAATGCCAATCCCAGCAACCACTATATCCAGCCTCCGCAATCTGAAAAACAAAACAAGTGCATAAAGCTTCAACAACTCTATTTCACTTCAGAATACGAAACAAATAAATTTCCAAACTTTTTACGAATACACTTACCTCAACAAGAGAACTGAAACGTGTACAATGAACTAGAAACCTGAACTGGGTTTGAATTGATTCAAAGAGGGGAGAAGGGAGGAAAATACAAAAAAACCCAGTTGAGAAAACATGAATGCCACCATGAAAGCACATCAACAAGAGCTTTTTAGCGCTGCAACAACAATATAAAACGAACAACCCTTTCCAGGCTGTTGATTAGGCTGGCACTACTGAGAAAAAAAGACAGGACCCCACTTAGAACCAACAAGCAACAATTTCTTTCACTCATTTGGTTTCAAAGTCGCACACAAAATCACATAATAGCTAAATAGCATTAGCAAAACGGCATAATAGATAAAATGACTTGTAATAAATAATTTTTAAAAAAAAACAAAAGAGCCCAGCTGTTAATTAAGGATTAGTGTAGGATCCGTTTTGATACAGAGTATCTTTTTATACTGTCGAATATTATAATAATAGAAGATGCCATGAATGGTCAATGTGTTGTGCAAATGAGCCTCGTAGGTATAAATTTACTTTAAGTTATAAAGCATAATTTAAGGTCTCTCTAAAATATATTCAATGTAATTTATAGTAAATTAAAATTCACTTATTAGTTCACTTAATTTTATTATTTTGCCACTTATTTTTATAACAAAAAATTTAATTATAAGTTATAATAAATCTAACTTAAGAAAACCCATAATTTGTATAGGAGTAAAAGTATTTTTTTTTTTTTTGTGAAAATTTTATTAATTGCGGTGGAGGGCAATCCGTGGTCGCCGTATTGAAGGGCTCTTGGACAGGGACCCGCTTTTACGCGGCTTTGTGCATTGTGAGTTGTGACCCAGAGGCCAGAGCCCGAGGCAGAGGAGATAGTTGACTCCCTTGACTAACGGTGTTAGAGCCCATAACGACCGTTGGCGCAGTGCTGGGACACTCATATTATTAGTTAATGGTCTATGTCTCTGTAGGATACCACATTCTCTTACTAACGTTTATAATTATTGTGATCATAATCAAACCTTTTAATTAACGTGTGGTGATGAATTACATCTAGACGAATCTCAATAATTTTTTTTATTATAATATCAATAAAATTATATAATATTTCTTACTCTACTGATAATGCATTTTACCGCTCATTAAAATTGTTTTAAAAAGATATGAAATAACTTTTTTTTTCTTGGTTACGAGAAACTATAATAATTTGTATAGTTGTTTGAGGCTATATTTTTTTAAAAAATTATATAATATTATAATAAATCTTGATAAATTTTTTATTATAATATCAAAAAAATTATATAATATTCCTTACTCCACTGACTATGCATTTCACTTCTCATTAAATTTTAAAAAAATGCAATAATTTTATTTTTTTAAGCAAAACTATAATGATTATTGGAAAAATTTAGATTGATTTGTATAGTCATTGAGGCTATCAGTAGTTATTTTTCAACTCTCGAGATTTTCGCATTAAAAATGAAGAGACGTGATCTAGAACATGACGACCGTTAACAATTGACGTCGAAATAACCGTGTTTTCTTTTTTTTTCTTAACATGTACAAACCGCACCGCCGCACTTGGGCACATGGCCACGAGGACACAACGTCTCTACAATTTTCCTAATGTTGTGTTTTATATTATTCCCTCTCTAACTAAATCTTTGAAATTATAGTCTTTATAATATCTCTCTTTCAATGTCAGCTGGAGGCATCATCTTCTATCTTTTTATATTCAACCACCCAAACAACCTAAAAGAGGACGTGCCAGTCTAGGATTTAGGATGTGACCAATAGGCTTGAGACCATCTACGTCGTTGATTAATTTACACATGCAGTGATTCCAACCCAATTGGTGCTATGTACATATATTTTTTTTTTCTAAAGGTCCATGCATATGAGAACGAGAAGACAACTAGCTCCAATCAAACGGTGAATGTTTTTTTAAGAGTAATTTTTTTTTCAATAAATAATGATATTTTACACCGAATCAAACTTAGTTAAAGTTTTAGCCCATAATAAACTTGTTTTTTTTTTTGAAAATGTTATTCTGTCCAGCAAAATTCAATCACATCCACAAAGCACTCCCCCAAAATCGACCACAATAGCCACCACACCACCCCACAACCGCAGCCACATCGACCATAATTCACGAAGCGGCAATACAAAATCAACCACGACAGCGAGGCGCAGATTCTTTGACGAATGGGAAGGAAGGGCCGTGGCTTGACCACCGCAATTGTACGGCAGTTCGGTGGCTTCTGATCGTGGAATTCAATTTGAGTTATGTGGCTTGTGTTGTGGTCTGTGGGTTAAGGAAAATTGGCTTTCGTTGAATAATGAGCCAAAACTTTGTTATGCTGAGGTTTTAATTTCAAAATCAAAATTGTCTGTTCTAGGTCGGGGTTTGACTCCATGAGTGTATCAGCATTTTTTTTTTGTTATAATAAGAGATTTCTTACTTTAATAAGTTAAAAAAAAATACGCACAAGCCAGTGTAATATATTTATCATGTAGTATATTATAATTTATGTTTTTCGTTTTTAATTTTGTCTCTTACCATATTAAAATAAGAAACCCTTAATAAATAATGACTCTACTTTTAACTTACAAATTTTAATTAAAATTGTCTGTTGTTACATTATAAGGGTGCTATTTTGTTGAAATGATTGACATAGCGTAGATAGTACTGGTATTGCAACAATATATTATTATTATTATTTCTTTTATGGGTGTTAAGTTGGTGCACTTGATATAAATTTTGTATCAAAATTAGGGCGAGTAATTTATATTAATTTAATTGAAGGAACTCGTTTCCCTTCACATTTAGAAATGTCATATTTGACTTTATCTCAATTTTATTTTTTATAACTCATATTATATGAGATTATAACTCACATTATATGAGACTATTATTGATGTGTATAATCAAAACATAACTCATATTTACATGAAAATGTTATTGAAACTAATATATATATATTCTTCTGAAGCACTATTCAGATTTTTAACCCTCACTAATATTTGAAAAATGCCTACTCTACTTACATTTATAAAGGGATAGATTGTCTTCACTCAATTATATCATAATTGAGATATGATTTAAAGCTCCCACAATGCCTTTGTGGGGGCTTGAACTGGTGCCCTTACAACCACTCGACCTTTTACTTTTGACTTAAAATAATAAAAAGAGTAAAAATATAGTTACAAACTCTTATATAATTTTTTTTATACAAACTAATGTAGTACGATTTAATTAGTTGAATTAAATATCTCTTGATCCACATTATTTGTTTTTATTATTTTAATATCAAATCAGTTTATATAAAATAAATTTATACAGAATAATTTGTAACTGTATCATCAGTCTAATAAAAAAATATTAAAAAATAGTGTAGAAGAGTAATTTTTTCTCTTTACGAGAAGAGAGAGAAATGTTCTAGCCTACATTTCTCTTTAGTGAAGTGGAAATATGGATCATGTGTTTTCTTTTAGATATCACTCATGTGATATACTAACATCATCTCTTCCATATGGGAACATTACTATATGACGGTTCAATACTAACTAGCATTGATTATTTGAGTAACTGTAAAAGTGATTTTACTACCAACATCATTACAGGACCCTTTTGGTTTGGATATCATTATGCCAGAATCATTGCAGGCGTGATAATCCTTAACTAATTTGATGCACGTATTCATATTAATTAGTTTGTCATCAACAAATTATTTTTTCTTGTTATTTTATCAACAAGAACAAAGCAGCGCCGTTTGATGAGTGTAGTTGGTTGACGATGATGATATGATATTACCCTTACTCCGTATCATATTTGGAAAGAGAAAAAAGTTATTGAGTGACCTTGGAGCACTGTTTTTTATTTTTTTTCATTCACTTTTAGCTATATGTATATTTCAATCAATTATGATAATACATTTATTTATATGGTAAATAGTAAATGAATAAGGAGTAATTTTTAGAAGTATCAAAGACTTTTTCTTAAAAAAAATTATAATACGATTATTTAATAGGTCCAACATAATTTTGTGATTATTAAAGTGAGTATTATATCTTAAAGTAAATTGTTAGATAATTAAAAAAATCAACAAAAATAAGTAAAAACTTATTTAGATAGTTAAGAAATCAATAAGAATCAACAAAAAATTATTATTATTTAACAATGCTCGGGCTATAGAATACTATAAATAAGATAATCATAACTTATTTTAAATAGCATCACAATATAATTTTAAATGTTTAAAAGGAAATCATCATTCACCGTAATAAACGGAAAATGAATCATAGTCTCAAACTTTTTATTCTCACATTAAGAGAGAGAGTGTGTGTGTGTGGCTCCCCACATTTTTCTTGTCGTCAACATTTTTTCCTTTTTTAAAAAAATATTTTGATGCATGCACCGACGTACCGTCGTTTGTCATCTCTATTTTCAATAGTGCTCAAGTCGATTTTAGCCCGTAGCTATCAACATATCTCTCTCTCCCTATATATATATATATATATATATAGACACACTCACAATTTTTCCTCATAATATTTTTCTTTTCTAGTCACGTTTAGTAAAATAAATGGTTCATATTTAATTTTAAATTTTTATATTAATTATTAAGTTAACTTTTTTATTTTATTATAATAAAATCAATTTTTTCGTCATATATTTTTTTAATTGATTAAGTATTAGGTTACTGATATACAACTGAAATTTATGATATTACAATAAATTTTATGAAGTATATGTCCAAACTAATAATCCTTCACAAAATAATAAGAATGATATTACTCCTCTCGCATCTCATAAAGAAATTTTTTTTTTAATAAATTAATTTTATAATTTATTAATTATAGAGTTGAACCCAAGGGCCTCAAATCAAAACTCTTTCTAAAAAAAAAGTTTTAGGGAGAATTTTGGCACACCACTTGAGAAAAGGCCGAGTTGGCATTTTTTTTTTTTTTACCATATTTAAAAGAACTAACAGAGATTGAGATAGAAAAAAATTAGGAAAAAATCTTAACCTGCGTATATAAATAGGGAAAAAAAACAAAAATTATCCAATAAGAGGGAGACAGCTGAGGAGGTTAGTACCCGTGCACGTCAAATTGCAAAAGAAATTTTAAGCTCAGGATTCGGGGGCCCACAGCCACAAGAAAAGATTGGAGGACAACACACCATCAGTCAGTCTATTTCCGCGAATAAAGGCAGACGGCCCGTCGTCTACGTCTAGGATCAAAAGCGAAAGTGAAACGAACGACGTCGTCAACGTCAACTACTACTTAAACCTGTCTTCTGGTAATAAGTCAACTGACGTCGTTAGGGTTGACAAACACCCGGGTTATTTGTTTGCGCGTTGTTCACTATTTTACCTATTTTCACATATTGACCCCCTACTAAATGTAATAAAAAAATATTAATTTTAATAATGTAAATAATAAAATTATAATAATCATCTTTATTTATTTTTGATAACACACAACTAATATTATCAAGTATTTATCTAAAACTTAAGTTTTTAGGTCAAGTAATTTCTCTAACATTGATGAATAAGAATATTACATCATAGAATATTTTATTCAAGATATAAATATTCAAATATTTTAGATTAATAGTTTTACTACTTAAGAAGTAAAATAAATTTTAATTAATTTCCAAATATTATTTCAATTTCTATTCACTAAATCATTAGATGTTACATTAAAAGAGTAACTCAATATGCCTATTTGTCCATTATTAGTAGGTAAAATGATTTTTTTCTTTTTTAAATCTCAAATAATTCAATTAAAAGTCAAGATTGAAGGTCATTTCTTCAAATTACTCACTATTTCTAAGCCTCTCGCCTTTGCAATAACTTTATCTATTTTATCCGCCAAACAAAAAGCTTTCTTAGAAAGACTATCCGGTTCTTCGAACAAGATCAATTTAAACCCTTTAATAATTTTGACTAGACCAATATGTCCCTTAGTCAAATTGATAAATACTTCAGCTATGTAAATCATAGTTAAGATTGAAGATCAAGAATGCCTTTCTATTAGTTCATAGATGGAACAAATATCCATATAATATTTATGTAGGTAGATATTAAGACCGTGCTATTATAAAATAAACATAGTTAGTTGTAGTAGATAATTGATACAAATATCAATAAATTTTTGATTTTACAATAAATAAAAATAATTAAAAAAACAAGAATAATTATTTATACTTGAAATTTTAAGTAAAAGTTATTTTCTTTCTTTAATTACAACGGCGTGGTTATTAATAGTCCAGTCATCCACTTCCTCGTGGTTCTCGACGAAAAAATTTGAATGAAATTTTTAAGTGTTTATCGAGCCCTGGACAAAGGAAATACAACAAAATGATGCATGAACTATCATGAGAAAGGCCACGTGGGTGACGTCAGCTTCCAGATTTAGCATCTTGCGGATGACACGTAAGCACTTTTGTAATAATCCGTGGGCCGCCGCTTCGTCTTCAAAAGCCTAAGCTGACCTCAAGCTGATCATATGCTTTCACAAAACGTTAAAAAGTATAAAGACGAATTTGGGCTACTACATGCCACAATCAGCCCAAAAAAGCCTTCAAAAATGTTGAATGATTGGGCTTGTAAATACCACAACCCTCTCCTTCTTATTTAGTTTTATTAAAACACAAACACAAAAAATTAGATTAAAAATATTTATAAATGAAGAGCAAACAACATGGCAAGAGAAAGAGAAAGAAAGAAAGTAAACAAGAGACACAATAATCTTGAGAGAAATTTTACTTAATTTTAAGTATATGTAAATAGGGAGATAGGCATTTTTTTTACAATTACATAACCATAAAAATGAAGTAAATGATTAGAAAATGATTTTTTTTACAAGTCATAAGTTTCTATGGAAATTATAGAAGTTGAAGAGTTGTTTGGCATGAAATATGAGGTTGCTTTGATAAACATCCCCATAAGTAACTATTTCCTAATATTTTCCATTGGATGTTTATCGTACAAAACATACGTTTCATTAATACTTTTGTTAGTAAAAACCCTATGGGGAAAAGATTAGTGAAAGAAAAAGAGTTTACTGTTCATCTATATATTAAAGAGGTACAAAACTACATTATTGAAAACTTTCTAGGAAAATATGATGGGAAAAAAAATCTGACAAAGGAAAATGCGTATGGTATATGTAGTCTTTTATATCAATAACACTCCCCTTGAGTAAGCATACTCCCCCTTAAAGTCACATGGATCCTTTAATGATTATATTTTGTTATAATAAATAATACTTTAGCAAAATAGTCTGCACGATCGATACCATCCTTTCGAAACTTTTATTCACAAAAAAAACATTTAGATAAGCTCTATATATCATATTATTTTCCATGTCTTTAATTTCATACAGAGCAATTGCAAGAATGCAAATATGCAATCTGGTACAAAGAAACTTTGCAATATAATACAGTACTTAAAGACCAAAAACAACATTTTGGTATAGGGGAAGAAAATGGTGATTTATCATATCAATTTTCTAATATGAAGTGCTGCAAGATTTCTTCATACCAAGGAATCCCATCTTGAATTTCTTCCTAAGAGAGTAATTGATCATGAATTCATACACTCTTCAAGAGTTATCATGAGAATCAAATCATCTCAATCTAACTGTCGAGATAGCTGATCCATAATTCAATCCTTTCAATAAAAATCCTATCACAAAGTGGATAATGCCACATCTCACTTATAAGTTATAATAAACTTTGGCTAAAGTGATTATACTTTATAGGTCTATGTAGCTCTCATCCATACAAGTATTTATCATAGAGTACAAAATCTACATCTTTTTAGTTTACTACTTCAAGTACTTGCTTGAGACACTTTATTCTTCAAGAATGAGTGTACAAATTCTTCTATTTTTATACTAACATCTTCGGGTCTCTAGAATATAGTTCCCATTCAGATTTTTTAATAAAAAACTTACGATTTCAGGCATATGGATTATAAGTCCAAAATTCTTTATCTGTTGTTAACTAATTTTATGTCTTCTAACATATGGATTGCAAGTGAAAATATTTTCATTTTGGCTGATTATTAAATTTAACGGTGTTCATATTTTGTGATTCAAGATCTTAAAATGTTTATCATAACAAGTAAATTCTAATTGACAATAATCTAATGCCAATTTTCTTGTACCAACATATACCATTAGTCTTTTTTTTTTTTTAATATATATGCGCAACAATATCTTTCGAATCTTCTACATTTGCCCCTGCAACTCTTTCTTAATTTGAATACGTGTCTTTTATAGGACAATTTGTATCTTTTTATTTCTCACTATATATCTCTTAAAGGTATTTGAGATTGATCCGCTAGTTGGTACATTATGCCTCTCTGAGAGCAGCATATTTTATAATTTAATTATAAATTAAATATTTTGCTATGCATGCAAATGTGGTCTCTTCAAGAATACTAGGTTATTTCATCTTCCTGAAAATTAAAATATTTGTACCAATTAATTTATCACTTGCTTCAAGTGTTCATATATTTATTTGTATCACCATATCATCTTTCAAAGACATCTCATCAATCCACAACCATATTCTATTCGTGCTTTACTCACTCTCACATTTCAATAATTTTACCTAATAATGTATATGATGCAGTGTTAAACATTCTTTTGAACTTCAAATTCAAATAATTTAGCTCGTATAATTGTCAAAATATGATGAAGGTGGTACATATCATCTATGTTGACCATCAAATATGGATCAAATTGGTCCCCCTAATTGTAGGATAACTTTCGCAAAAATTTGAAATTCATTTTAATTTTTTAATGATACGATAATTAATAATCAAAAGAATCTCATGACTCGTGGATGGAAGTTCATGTGAGCTGTCAGTTATTTTAGACATTCAGTCTTACTACGCCGAACTAGAGAATATGTTAGAACTTGTGGTCCATCAGCACATATTGATTCATTTTTATTCCACTTCGGTGGTATAATATTCACATAATTTATTATCTGAAATAATAGGATCTATAACTATTAATATAACTTGAAAAGTTATATTTTCTTGCGACAATATTATTTAATTTCAACTCTTTTAGCGAGATGATGCCCGCTAAAAGAAAATCATAATCTTTTAATTTGTATAGTTCTTAAGGGATGATAAAGAAATTATAATCTATTAATTTTGTAGTCCTTCTAAGACATATGAGGGTGAATAAATAATAACTTCATGTGTCGTCGTCCTTCAGCAACATGCGAGTGAAAGAAAAATGAGGGTGAATACAAGAGATATGTTTACCGCATTTGTAGGGTGGGAAAAATATTCAAACCTTTATTAATTAGAGACTCGTGCTGATAATATGTTAATTAACCTTAACTTAAATTTTTGACATCATAACTTAAATTCTTATTCATTTGATTTATCTAACCTAATAGTAAATTAATAGACGACCATTTAAACGTTAAGCTAAAATTAAGTCAAAAGAATCCAACCCTATAAGAATATGATAGTTTATATTTTGCTTAATGTGCATGTATTAACACCTCAATTTGTATAGAATTGTAGAAAATGTCTGAAATTCAATTTTTATATAAATATGATTCCCAATGTACCCCATACAAAGAGAGAAATTAGAAGGATCGTGTTCAATTTGCTCACGACAGCACAATCTAGACGAAAGCCTTTCACGGTCTCAGAAGCGAAAGATCAGTTTGCACATTTGTCCTCCTCAGTGGATGACAGTTTGGTTGGATTATTAATAGCATGCTGTCCTAACTAATATAATTGATAGGTCTTTTACCCAAAAATTAGAAAAATAAGCCTTATAATTAATTATGCCTTGGGAGTTGAGAGTTGAGATTTAAAGAGAAATGGTACATGTGGTTCTTTCTTTAAATAGCGATGATGTTTGGCCCCAATCAAATCTCATGTCAAATCTCGAAACGGCAGACGCTTTATGTCGTTTTGCCTATTATTATTTTTTTTTATTTTTTTTGTCATGAAACAACGTCTTTTGGGATGGAGAAACACAGAATCATTGACAGAAACCCACACAGCTGCTTCTTTGTTCTCCTCGTTTCCAAACAAAAACCTATTTGTTCTCCTCCTTTCACCAAAAAACCGCATCTCAACTCCATAACCACAAGCCAAGTGACAAAAATCTCTTTGTTCTCCTCCTGTCACCAAAAACTTATTCATGCTCCTTCGTTTTCCTCGTTCCCCTGTCCTTTATTGACCGAGGTGAAGCCATTCGTAATCCACCACAATTCGCAGCTAAAATTACCATTTGCCATCGACAACTTATAGCCATTGTCACGGCCACCACTAACAGCCATCATGCGAAAGCCATTCACAAGATTCAGATTATGATAAAATTACAACAAAATCCAGATTGTGAAAGTCATGGCAACAAAATTCGAATTATATTTCCAAGTCACAATTTAATATCTATACCTACGAGGGACAATGCCAAAAATCAAGCTGGGTTTTTGCTGAAATGAAGAGAGGAAGAGATCGTTTCATGGCAATAACAATAGCTGAAATCAAGCTGCAACCTAATTCTTTTTTGTGCAATAACAAGAGTTGAAATGACATCGTTTCATGGCAAAAAAAAAAAAAAAATAGACGAAACGACGTAAAGTGTTTGCCGTTTTGAGGTTTGACTTGGGACAAATATCATTTTCCTTCTTTAAAATCATTTTTAAATGGAGGCAGTGGGAAAATTTAAATTAATTTTTTACCATTTACTTCTCCTAATATTTAAATACGGGGTGGTTTACAAAAAAATAGAAGTAAAAACCACTCCGAAAAGGAAAAATATGTTATTTGGGAATAATTTTGGTACTTGTTAACTAATAATTGAAGATATTGAAATTAATAAAACCGGTTTTTTTTTTTTGAAGATATAGTAAAATCAAAATTGAAATAAATGATGCTAGTTTTTCCAAACAATAAAACAATTCATTGTCAATCTTGAAATTGAAAAAATGCTATGGCATTTTTTCAATTTTTGGGTTAAATATTATATAAAACAATAATATAATGATATCGATGATAATCAAGATTATATCCTATATGTCTAAGAAAATAGCTGTATGGAGGAAACTGAATATTTGAGTTTCAAACAAGTTAATGTTTTCTCCAGTTACTTGGGCAAAAAAAAAAAAAAAAAAAGAAAATTCTAGCTTTACATATACACACGAGAAACTCGAATCTTTTCCTATTCGCGACGGTAAGAATGATTTATCACTCAACTAATTACCACCGCTTTCATACAAGGAAGGAATAGATATGTTATAAAAAAAAAAAAAAAAAAAAGAGGGAAAAAAATTAAAACTCGACTAACAATGTATCCGTAATTCCCATGCTTCTCTCACAACTTTAAAAGCACATATAAATTGATCGAGTGCTTGGTAACAATTTCATTAATCACTAAATTAGCACCGGGTATTTACCAACCCCACACTGGCATGATACCAAGCCATTAGTGATTATTCTACAACTAATCAATCTTTTAAAAAAACAAAAATAAAAAATAAACAATTATCAATAAAGATGCATAAAGAGTAAATAATTCAGATTGTATGTACATGTGTGCGCGCGCATGTATATGTGTGTGCATATATAATTATTGTTTAACGATGATATTTTTTATTTTATTAAAGTGAAAATATAAAAAAAAAGATTTTAATATAATAATAGATTAAATTTTTTTTTTAATATATATATTTTATTTTATTTTATTTTTTAAAAATATTCTTATTTTAATAAAGTAAAAACATGAACTGTATGTAAATACACACACACGTACACATACTGAAACCGTGAAACATAAATTATTTACCAACCTCGCGTTGTTTTAACGATTAAACTTCCACCCCCAAAGGAGCATCATGCACCATCATCATCCTCAATTGAATTGCATTATATTCTGACATCATTTCATGCCTCAAAGCATACATACGATATCTTTCTTTCTTTTCATATTAATGAGCACCAAAAACACGTACCTACCCAACCACAATTAAATTTAAAGCCAAAAATATGTACAACGTTTTTTACTCTGATCAGTTTTCCCCCTAATAAATCCACAGTCTCATCGGAAATTCTCATCGTCGCCGAAAGAAAAAGCTAGCTAAACAAGTGAAACAGACGTGTGTGCGTATATCTATAGATATAGATATACTGTCTTCAAAGTCAAAGATCAAGTCATCTGTAAGACTTAAGCAGAGCTCCACAAAATGTGCATATAATAGCTTTCCAAGATTTGTAGTAAAATGGAACATAACAAAATCTCGTCACCGTTTTCATGTCCGCCACGCTGGCACCACGGCTGCATCGCGAACACGTCCCGGCCACCGGCTTGCTGCTGCTAATCTTCCTCTTCTGGTCTACCAAGAAGCAGAAGAAAACCATCGAGAGATGTTAATCGATTTGAGCGGAATCCGCAGAGGCACAAGAGAGACAATTTTAAGATCTTTTTTTGCCACTTGCTTTCTTATTAACTGATTCCTGATAATAGCGCTAGGACTAATGTTAAAGGTCGAGCAGTTTACGCGTTGGGTTATTGTGACATCAACGAATTGATGTTTTGACACGTGTTTGGTTTTTCAAGATTGAGTAATGGGTTTTTTTTGGCCTTTTTCTTTTCACGCAATTGTAGTAGGAAACCTGCTCGGTTACTGGTTTATCACAGCAAATGCGTGGCTCGTATTGCCACGTGTCGACTTTCGCATGTGTAATTGGTTACCGGTGAAGACTGATCGAAGAATGTGTTCGCTTTCCTCCTGAGAAGCGGCTCTTTTTTTTTTTTTTTTTTAAATTACATAAGACTGTTGAATTATCATCAAATAATTATTAGAAAAAACTTTTCCTGCTCTAATAGTGAAGGGACATTTGCTCCACTGAATTAAACCCCCATAAATCTTAATATAAGACGACGTTTGCTTCATTGAATTAAAGCCCTCACGACATTTTGTAAGGACTCGAACCGCGTGGCAGAGTGGCTTGAAGGACAAAATTTTGAGCTGTCAATTGGTTGGTTTGTTCGACTCCGAATTTTCAATTTGTGAGGTCGGGTAATTAATTGTTTATTAATGTTCTGTGCGTGTTGTGTTTATTCTTGCGTCAGAGCTGTAGCCTTTGTGAAAACAAAGATATGAGGTTAATTTTCTGTCATATATATGGAGAAAATTATGAAATAAACTATTTTTATAAAATTTATCAAATACTATTTTAATAAAAAATTATGAAATAAGCAACTTATTAAATTTCAACCGCAATCTCAAATTGGCCCTTAGTTTGAGTGAATTAAATGATACCATCAAGTATAAATACGTGTGCCAATTGAAACTTCTTCCTGACCACAGAAAAAGAATTATTCAATACGGTGGTCCATTCACCATCTCTATTATACAAGCAGTGCATCCATTCAAATTCAAAATCAGCTGTGCCTCGTCATTTTCAAAGCTTCGTTATGAATAACTCAAATTTTCACACTTTTGGCATTTGGCATTTTGAGTGGTGACCTTTGACAAGACATGCGGCCATCCAGCCGTGCCAAAGTCGTGTATTGTTTTAATCAAAGGGCAGCAAGAAGTACCAAGGGATTACTTGCCAAGAAGATAATTGGCTGTCATCAAAACCTCATTAAATGTGATTGAAATCCATCTATTTAAACTCTTAAAAAAAATTAATTGTTTTAGGTTTCCAAGTCTTTGTTTATTTATTTATCTTTCTTAAATGGAAGATTATGAAAGGTTGTTGGTTAAATGTTTGAAATTTTAAATTTTATTAATTATATATATATTTTTTAAATTTTTTTTTAATTTATATTTAATTTTTAGATATTTAAATTTAAATAAAAAATAAATTTTATGATTTTTATTTAAATGGTTAAAAATTTAAATGAGATTTAAATATTATATTTTAAAAAAATATCTGTAAAATAATTTATTTTTTAAATTATAAATTCTTATTTTTTTTATTTTTATTTACAATGATATAAAATCAAATAATTAATTTTAAGATATTTTTATTATAAAAATAAATAAGATAACACTTCTATTTAAATATTAAAAAAATAAATATATCATTTAAATTTTCATATTTAAGGTTATTTAGAGTTAAAAAAATTTAAACAAAGTCGGATTTAAAAAAAAAAAAAAAAAAAAAAAACACTACCAACTGCCTAAGTCTTTATTGTCTCTGGCCTACTCAACAAAGCAACTAAAATTTCCTCCCCCACCCCCCAAAAAACAAAATTACAAGTCTTCATCCAATGAACAATGCACATTAATTATCTTATCTTTTAAATTTTTCTTTGACTACTTATTCAAAAAACAAACCAAAAGTCTTCATCCGATAAACAATGCTCATTAATTATCTCATCTTTTAAATTTTTCTTTGTATACTTATTCGAAAAACAAAAATTTCTTTGTAGACATTGTCAAAATAAGAAAAGGGCAAGAAAGGAAACATAAAAGTTGGTTATATATAATTGTATTCAAGAAGTAGAATTTGTCATTTAGAGCAAATATTAATTTCACTTTCAGAACTGTATTTGTTATAAATAAAAACCATGTATTAACTAGCATATTTAATCAGTAATACTAGGTATCTTAATATTTAAATTTTAATTTAAGTCTCAATTAGTGTGTTATTCATCCACTAGGTGATGGTTAAGTAATTTTGTAGGCTATGAAATTCATTATCTAATAAATAAGTAGCATATAGCATTATGATTCAAATTAAAACTCAAATATTGCAATCCTTAACATTATTGATGCTTAATTTAGAGGAATAATAAGTCCTTGGGGAAAATAATAATTTGATGAAAAATTTTGGTTGCAAAATTTTGACAAAAAGCATAAAAAAATTAAAATTCTTGATAAAAAAAAAAAGTTGTGCATGAGTATTAATGTATTTTAATCTTTTTGTGTCTCTGTCAAAATTTTATAATCTTTTTTTTTGTGGTTCAAAGCAGCATTAATTTAAGACGAATAACCTTTTTTGGGCTACAATATATTAGACAGGAACAATATTATTGGAGTAAAATCACGATATTGATGGGGTTGAATCTTACACAATTGGGGTCAATATTTCATTGGTTAATTTAGTTAACTTTCTTTCATTTTGTCACATTTCGTTTTTTGCTTATTCGATGTTGTATCTATATACATATATATATCATTGTACTGCTACTACTGTTAATGAAATATAGAAAAGCAATCCAGTCAAATTCTATCAAAATTAGGCTTGCAAATAACGAGTGTTTAAGCGATTTTCTTTCATATTCTTATCACGTCGTGTTAAATTATACATATCCGAACTTATCCATTATTTAATAAGAACTCAAACCCGTTTGTTATTAATATCGTATTACTCAAACCAACTCATTTAATCAATTATTTTCAATATTGTATCTTTAGCTTAAAATAAAAATAGCAATTCGTCAAAGAAATCTCGGTACGAATATAATAAAAAACAAAAGAAAATATTAACATTCTTCGTGTTTAACATAATCGAATGATGTATAAAAAAAAAATTGGCTATTTAGTTCTAGGCACCAATATCATTGATTAAAATTTTAAAATAAAAAAATTATAAAAAGAGAGTTGTGTTACATGAAAAGATACCAATATACACTGGTAACTGCAAAATTTATAATAAATACTTAAGAATTTTAGTTGTCATAACTGTATAGAACTAGTCAATTTAAAGTCAATTTATTTTTTCTTTAAAAACTTATCTAGGTTATAAATTTTATTAAATTATTAATATTAAATGTCAATGGGCAATGGATGAAATGGGTTCTTTTATCTTAGACCTGAACCCAACCCTTTAGGAATGGATTTTAATGAATTGACTCATTAATGATCATAGCCCAATAAAGCTAGACCTAACAACTGTTTTTATTGTATGGGTTCGTGTTGTGTTAATAGATCCTATGAACTTTTGCTAGGCCTAATTATGATATAAAGCTAATAATAAATGATGAAGCCGACATGTGAAATCAAGAGAAGATTTTTTATCTTGTTTCGGAGGTGGGCAAAGCCCAAATCAAGTTCTGTCGATGTGGTAGAGTAGTGGTCATATGATAGGTCAAATAGTAAGACACTTTACTCTAATATTATTTATAATACGCACACCAAATGAAAAATAAATAAATAAAAATAAAAAAGCTCACCTGCTCTGTCATTTGGTAGATCTTAGTTTACTGAACATACTACCTCAGCAAGGTGTGAGAGATTGCACAAATACTTTTCGAGCATTATTTGATATTTTGGCTGAAGTCTTACGTAAGACTTGTAGGTGATATAATGCGAACCAACAATTAATTCAAAGAGTAAAGATAGAGCCATAAATTTTTGTACAAACTTGTTTTGTATTAACATATGAATAATTTAATTGTTTGAATTAAATAACTCTCATCCACGTGATTTTTTTTTTTTATTTTTCATTCAGCTAATAAATTTAAGCCACATCAATTTATAAAAGAATTTTTAGTTCCACTCTAATTCAAAACTACAATGATAATTAAATCATGATATGACCTTTATCCGGTCATTACTCCAAGATTGGGAGCTTGTTAGTTGCTAATCATCATTGTTGCGCTGTCCAATTTGTCTTTATGAACTGCGTGAGCTTTGGTAGACATGTGGGCCTGGAGGGGACTATTGGGCTTGCATCGTTGGGCCCATTAAATATGTGGTTGGCAGAATCGTTAAGGCCTATCAATCGCAATTTGTACGGCACATCATTAGAGTGTTAAGCAAAACTTACATTCCACTAAACCTAAATATCCTAAAATTGCCCTTATTTTTTCAAATCACATTAATGGTTAATTTTTTTTTATAGACATTAATGATTAATTTAATTTAAGGTGGATGAGATGGAGGCACACGGATACTTTCACTAAAAACAAAATTTTTAATAATACAAAAAATTATCATTTATTAAAATTCCAAGTGAATTCTAACAAAAGATCAAAATCATAATGAATAATGATGTCATAAACAGTTGCATGACATCCTTTATATAATATTTTGATGGGAAATTATCTTTGTAATATGATTGTTTTGTCATATATATAGCCACCAAAAAATCTTGGACTTGATCTATACCACCTATATTTTCAAAAAATAAAATATCATTTATTAAAATTCAACGTGAATTCTAATAAAAGATCACAATTGAGTAACAATGTAATCTAAATAGTTGCATGACATACTTATATGATATTTTCATGGGAAATTATCTCTTCAATACTATTGTTTTGTCATATATATCCACAAAAACATTTTGACTTATTCTATGCGCCATTTATATTTTCAAATTCATATTAATCCATAACTTTGACACTAACACTGTTAGAATCTGTTAGATAATCTAGGTAAAAGGATTAGGGTTGGGCATCAGACCGAATTCGAATAAATTTGATTCGATCTAATACTACAAATCCGGATTGAATTTGAACTTGGCTTCAAGTTCGATCAGATATGATTTGTAATCCGATTGATTTGATTCGAATCAAATCGAATTTGGATCTATTTGAATAATCTGATTGGACTCAACTACAATATTGTTACTCAAAAAAATAAAAGAAAAAAAATATAAAAGTACAAAACCACAAGTGTAAAGATCCCTAATCCCAAATCCCAAATCCCATACCAATAGTAGCCATTAACCCATGTAAAAGTTGTTAGCCTAGAGGGCTATAAAAATTGTAATTTTAATGATAATAAACATGTCTCATAAATAATATGATAAATTGTATATTCACAAACTCACTAATTCTTGAAGGGTCAAATTCATTTAAGTGAATTAAGTGAGATAAAGCTATAGACACTCAACAGACAACAGCATGACCAAGAACGAGTATCAGTTTAAAGTGATCTTCATTGCTACAATTCTTATAAAGTCGGTATAATTTAATGTGTGCATGATCTAACATTTTAGAAGCTTAAAATTTTATTTAATAAATCATCATTTTTTTTTATAAACTAAAGGTCTTATAATTATAAAACAAGTAATTTTATGAAATTGGTTGCTTTTCAAATTATAGAATAAAATGAAAGGTTTTTGAAATCTTTGATATTAATAAGTATTGTCTTAAAATCTGGAAGTGGACCTATTTACAAAAATTTAAAAATTTTTGGGTCATTACATAATTTTCAAAAGGTTTTAGGTAAAACTATCAATTTTGGAACAATAACAGCTAGCCGACCAATATGTAGCGGCTAACCTCTTGGAGTCCATAAATCTAGCAGCTAATCGATTAGGCAAATTTTTAAATTTGATTTTGCAACGGTAACTTACCACATTAATATAATTGTTAACTGCCTCATTTTTAACAAGTTCTCAAGAAATTAATACTGACTAGTTTGCTTATTTAAATTATATAAACTCAAATTAAAATCAAATTTATTAAGTTTTTAAAGTAAAAAGTAGTTCATACAATCTACCTTGAGCTTTCTTTTTACTAATCTACATACGATCATATTTATTATTTGTGTATTCACTTTAAAAGAGAATATTTGTTATAATTTTTAAATTTATTATTAAATTTAAAGGTGTTTGTGAGTGAAATACTATTTATAAAGATTTATTGATACTTTGAAAATTAATTGTAAGATCTTAAAATTTTAGGAAGTTTAGATAGTAAAATCCTCTAGTATGATTTGCTTAGAGATATGAACGGAGGTAAATTTGTAGAATCACATAAAAATTTTAGTACTTATTTTCTACTCCCTTACTCATTTTAAATATACACTTTATTAAATTTATTGTTATTCATATTTTTTGAAGCAGTAATTTAAATTGTATTGTGTTTTTTTTATTGTATAATTTTTTATAACCCAATTCAGTTACATAGCTAGAATTTCAAAAGTTTTCCCCTTCTTCATCATTATCACCCACTTTACCTTCACCTTCTTCTCGGTTTCATTTTTCACCTTTAAAAGCCACCAACTGGGCTCTCCTCTTCTTCCTCTACTCTTGTTCTTCGTCCTCTTCCTCATCACCTTTAGCCTTGCCGACTGGTTTGAGGACAGCGTCTCAGTAGCAGATGATATTGAAGAGAAAGAAGTCGGCAAAAACCAAAGAATAGCGGAAAAACTAGAGAGCAGCAGTGGCAAAAAACCAGCGACAATAGCAACTAAAAACAAAGAACAGCAGTAGCATCGAAAATAGAGAGAAGCTGAGCAAGAAATTAAAGGAATAAAGCAAGAGAGAAGACTAAGCAAGAAAGAAGCCGTAGAGCATAGAAGTGAAAGACATAGAAGCCAAGGTAGAAAAGAAGTTAAGTAAACCAAAAGAGAAGTTGAAGAACACAAACAGAGGAAAAACAAGGCAAGAAAAGAAGATAGACGGTGGATATTCCGGTAGCTTCGATGAGTTTTGGAGGGCTAGTGACTCCAAGAAAGGTGAAAAGAGATGGAGTTGAAGATGAGAGAGATGGCTTTATTTTGAAATCCAAACTCAGCCAAACTGAGCAGAATCCGCACTTATCCGAAATATTCATTCAATCCGAATTCTATCTGAATTATTTTAGATCGAATCGAATTGGATTTGATGTTCAGAATGGAATCGAATGGTTTTTCTCTAATCCAAATTATTCAAAAGCCGATCAAATTCATTTGAATCTGACCCAAATTCTTAAAAAATCTAATGAATCTAATCCAAATTCTAAAAATGATTATTTTGTCTTTAAATGCACTAAAAGTACCATTTCATTTTATATTATGAAAATCTTAGAAATTATAGAATTTATAAATTTAATTAAAAGATAATTATTCACAAAAAATTAGAAGACCATTTAATTGACTTTTTTTGTCTAATTACAAATGTGTTTCTTATATAATTAAAAATTTTGTTATCTTTAAATTTTCAAATGGTCATCTTGTTTAGATTATTTAACAAATTCTGATGGTATTAACGGTAAAATTATTGATTGATATAAATTTTGATAATATAAGTGGAGCATTGAAAATTTTAAAAAACTTTTATCTTTAAATACACATATAATAAAATAGAGATGGTATAAAAATAATTTCTCATTTTTATTGACTATTTTTATGGCAATAACACATGCGTACAAAAAGAAAATTAGGGATGCCCTCCATAATCTGAATGCCACGTGGCATTCTCTAAATGGACAAAAATATGTACTTTCAAAATGAAGGGTCAAAATTGTCCACCTCCGACAAAAGTACACCAAAATCAAAACGAAATAGTCCATTGAAAATTCTAAAGATATACAGTAATAGCACCTTCATTTCCATATTCATAATTTCATATTCTTCGGCTTTGCCACTTTATTCTGCCAACTCTCATCAAGCGAACAACAATACCCATTAACCTACATTAGTTATTTTAACGCTTGCATATTTGAGTATAAACCACTTATTGCCAGTACTGTTAAAAAACAAAAGCCTTAAAAGCTTCGTTTGATTCCGACGGTGTAGGAGTCTGTCTTGTTCTTTTCTTTTGACAAATCCCTGAGGTTGGGGTATTGAAGAAAAGGAGGTTTCTGCATCTGGGTTTGTTTTGTTTTGTTCTGTTGTGTTAATGGAAGAAGGAAAGTATGCTAAAGAATTAGACGTGGCAGTTAGAGTTGTGCACATGGCATGTTCATTGTGCCAAAGAGTGCAAGAGAAGTTGGTTTCTTCAGGTGATGATGGTCATGTTAAGTCTAAGGACGATCATTCTCCTGTTACTGTTGCCGGTGTGTGCATTGAACTTGTTTCTATTTCGTGATGATGGCTTCGTTTTGATTTTTGGATTGCATCTGTTTTATTTACGCTTTGATCCGTTTAGATGTCTATACAAGTAAGATTTGAATGGGAACTGCAGTAATTTGGACTACATTCAATACTTGATTAGCTGAAAGGACATTCGTTTTACCTTTGGCTTATGCATTTAATACTTGCATTCTTGTGTAATTAGATGATTCTTCAGTACAGGGGACTGGTTATTGACTTAATACAATGTAGAAATAATATATTGGATGTGCGACTCTTGAACCAATATCTATGACATTTGGGATTATATCTGCTCTTAAGAAAAATCGCCAGATTAGTCTCAAACTGAAACTGATGTGAAATATTCTAGGAATAAGTCTGGTCATGATTGATCATTGTCATGCTGTACTGGTTAGAGAGTTGATATTTCCCAAAGAGCATTCTTTGAAAGGAAGTATTGGAGTTCATGTTGAGATCACTTTAAGTAGTGCTGTTAGCATATCATGGTTGTTAAAATTTGATTCATACTTCAAATATTTTAGGACTTTTCAAGTGCATTGTAATACTAGTTTGTTATGAGTCCAATGCAGGGGACGGCTATGTGTAGCATGGACGGTAGAAAAATGTCTGATTTGGAACTTATGGCTGTATAGGTTTAGGCAACCTGTTCTGCATTCTGTCAGTGTGCTCAATTTGGTTAATGTGAAGTACTCAATCTCCTGACTTTTCATTTCCAATTGTTCCATATTTTTGTGATTGATACTCTGAGGAAATAATTTGGGCTGTTTTCATCGTCCTTGTGTATTTCTCTGTTATAATGCTCATTTGCAAAGGTTGAGTTACCCTCTGAAATATTTACTGCGATTTATATTGAAGAATCATCTATATTTTGCCTCAGATTTGGGCATTACGAACCCTTTGCATTAGACTGTCGCTTTTGTCTTTCTTTTAGTTGCTGCAAAATGATGTATACATACCCGAAAACAAGTCAGAACCTTACAATTTATAAACTTTATTAAGGTAATTAAATTTGAATTCATTCTATTGCTGTCATCCTGCTAATTAGGTAATTTCCTTGATGTCATTGATTGGACAGATTGGAGTGTCCAAGCAACAGTTAGTTTGATGCTTTCTGAAACCTTGGCTGAAAATGTGTCTGTTGTTGCTGAAGAAGATGTCCAAACTCTCACCAAAGCTGATTCAGAAGGTTTGTTGGCGGCTGTGGTGAACACTGTAAACGAATGCTTAGCTGAAGCACCAAAGTTTGGTCTTCAGAGTCCTCCCGGAGCCCTGGGGACTTCACAAATTCTTGAGGCCATAAGTAGATGCAGTTCAAATGGTGGCCCTGCGGGAAGACATTGGGTGCTTGATCCTGTTGACGGAACATTGGGTTTTGTACGTGGGGATCAATATGCTGTAGCTTTAGCCTTGATTGAAGATGGTAAAGTTGTTATTGGAGTCCTTGGATGCCCTAATTACCCAATGAAGAAGGAGCTGCTAAATTATCCTCAAAATTACAATCAAACCACGTCAAAAATATCTCTATCAACTACTGCAACATGGGAAAAAGGATGTGTGATGTATGCGCGGAGAGATAGTGGTGGAGCATGGATGCAACCATTAATCCATGGAGACCAGATGCTTGAGTGGCCAAATTCTGCAACACGGATATGGGTTTCTCCCATTGTGGATCCAGCCATGGCAACAGTTTGTGAGCCTGTGGAGAGGGCAAATTCAAACCACTCGTTCACAGCGGGACTTGCTGAGACCGTGGGGCTCAGGTTCGTTAAAATTCTTATCATAGCAATTAAAAATTTAATGTTCAAATTTAATTCTTCCATTTTGGATAGTTGAATGATGGCATGAGAAATCAATTTTGACTGACAGATTAAAGCAGTGTTCTGTCAAAGCTTGACTGGGTCTGAGGGAGGAGAAAATAATTGATATATTATACAAGAATGGTACTTGACCTGCGGCTTACAAATTTTGTTAATTATAGAATCACTGATTTGGGAGGGTAAAAGAGAAGAAACCTTCCATCTATTTTACTTGATGGAGTATTAGAAGAGATCCATGAGTATAAATAAACAGCAAGCTTGACTAAACATTATAAGGGTAGGAATATTGCTTGTTTTAATTATAGCAAAAAGAGGGTGAAATCAATGTCATGAGTAACTTACGTTATGGAGGGAGTTGGCCTTGTAGATTCTGGGGTTAGAATATTTACATAATGAAGTTGATGATGAAGAACTATATTTCCTTGCATTGTTTTGGATTCCCTGTAGACATACTTTCATGGATAGATGGAGATTTACATATTATCTGTTTAATGCTTCTGTCTCCACTTGCACTGTTATTGGTAATTAAAGTTAATAGTAAGGTTAGATCATGAATGATGCTTTCTTTTAGGGACCTTTACAACTGCGGTAGGACTCTGGCATTTTTCTAGTTTGCCAAAGCTTTGTTCTATTTTGATCCTGACAGATCTCCTTTTGCATTGAAATGGCAGTACTCAACCTATGCGGGTCCATAGCATGGTCAAATATGCGGCCATTGCTCGTGGAGATGCTGAGATTTTCATGAAGTTTGCTAGGTCAGGCTACAAAGAGAAGATATGGGATCATGCTGCTGGGGTCATAATCATAGAAGAGGCAGGTGGTGTGGTAACTGATGCAGGGGGCCATCCTCTGGACTTCTCTAGGGGAGTGTTTTTAGAAGGTCTTGACCGGGGCATAATTGCTTGCTCTAATGCCATACTTCATGAGAAAATAGTTGATGCTGTTTATGCTAGTTGGGACTCTTCTAATCTATGAGGCTTTCTATATCATGCTGATAGACTGACAGGCAATTATCATCATACTTTGGACTGGGTAAGTGTAATGCAGCAGTATGTATATTGCTTTCTTTCGCCTTCTAATTTTAATTTTTGATGTCTCTTAGCTGTAGATGTGTTGAACCAATTTGATTAGATTGTTGATTGGTAGCATCTTCTAGTTAAGCTAGCCTCACAACATGGCTTTATGTGGTAGAGTTAGTTTCTTCATGATTTATCCACACAATTATAACACTGTAATGTACTATCTTACCATGTTTGGATCTTGACAAGAGAATATGCAAGGTTATTCTTTCATGATTTAGTTGCAAGATTATTGCATGATAATCTAACGATGTTATTAAAAATAAAAACTAGACATATTATTCTAAACTGCACATTTTTTTGGTTACCATATGCCAAATTGCGGGAATGATAGTTTTGCTGTTTAAAGATAATTAGACTCATGAATTCATGAGTTCAACTTATATTTATGTCTAGCTATTCAACTTCTATTTGTGTTTTGCCATTACTTTGCCCCACGTGGTTTTGGCATTGCAGAACCCTTATAATTGAAGTTTTTTCACTCTCAGACACTGCTTTTTGATTCTACCTCTGAAGTTTTAAGTTATTTCCTCCTTTTTATAGGAAAATCTTGGCTATTTAAGTGGACTGTTGATTTTGACTCTCCGTTTAATTGCACAAATATTAGAACACATTCTAGTTAAAGTCTGAGGTTTAGGCAAACATAGTTTAAAATGTCATAGCTAGCTTAACTTTCTTGTTCATCCTTTACTTACTTTGAACTCTTCAAATCTTTTCAGGGCAACCAAATTTTGGGAGAATGATTGTGCAGCAAGGTTACCTAAATATGGACTGTTGTGCTTTTCTTAAAGATTGTTCCTTAAAATGGTGATGACAATCTGAGGTTACAAACATACAAGCTTCCCGCTGTTTCTTAGTTCTTATTTGCATAGTTTTGTTAGTCTCTCACAAACAATATCTCTACAATGATGATTGTTCTATGTAATAATTGCACTTATAAATATAGTTCCCACATCAATGATGCTTACTGATCGCTGGGAATCTGCTTCAGGCTGGAGTAATGACCTTGTTTTTATGCAAGGGTAACTACTGGCTCATGATTTTTGTATACTGGCTTATGTTTAACGATTTTTTATTTGTTGAAATATACAGGATCGTAAGATAATTATTGGAAATTGATTCTTACACAGAATAGGAAATTGCTATGCTATTACTTTCGCCACTTAATTGATTCTTTATTCGCATCAAAACTCTTTAGAGTCAAGACATTTTGCTGGTGACAATTAGTCTTGGTTTTGTCAATGTTCTCATTTTTCAGATTTAATATTTTTTTCAACAAATCTCATTTTATCCTCTTTATTGATATACAAATTGTCCACAAGATATTACAAAGTTTGAAACTCTAGTTTGAAAATCCACTTAAATTTGATCCGAAATAAAGGAAGAAAATATGTGCCACACACATAGAGACTTGAAGCGGAGTGGTTTGCGAAAAACAGTGACATTATTTAAAGAATTTATCATTTATGATCTCTCATCTATGTTCCTTTGAACTTTTAAAAATTTGGTACTAATCTTAGTGATAATACAGTAAAATTTTGATAAATTAATACTCAATTAAATGATAATCTCAATTAAATAATAGTTTTTGTTGGTATTATCTTAAGGTCAACTTGGTAAATTAATAATTCAATAAATTTATCTAATAATAATTTTTTTTAAAATTTCCATTTTATTATAAGACCTACTTACCATATACATTAATAATTACCAAAGTTGAAACTAAATTTATATGATATATTTGCATGGTTTTTTGAAAATATGTTTTCAATGATGTTTACTTCTTGAAATTGATTTTGACTTAAATCTTATCTCTAATTTTTTGCCATGCAATATTTTAGTTGCTATTATCATTTTACAGCAAAAAATTATTTAATGTAAGAATGACAATATAGTTTGTGTAGTTTGCGGAAGATGGCTCTATACATCATCTTTAATATACAAAAAAATAAAACCCTATAATAATCTTATTACTATTAATGCAACGCAGCTAAGTAATATTCAAATAAAATGTAATATGCACCCTATCAAGGTAAATCGATATTATAAACCTGATCCTACATAAAATCAATTAAATTATTATAATTTTTTTAAAGTAAGGAATATCTTCATAAACTAATAATTTAAGAATTTATCAAGATTTCACTTTATATTGTTAGAATTTAACTATTTTTATCCCAATCACCTCCATAAATTCTACTAATCCCGATCCTATTTAAAATGGGTTAATGATGCCTACTCGGTTATAAGATTGACATACTTCAATTCACTCCCCAAAAGTGTGAAAACTTCAATCTACCCCCTAAAAATCATTAACTCCCTATTAGTTTTAACATCTAAAAGGGTAAAATTATATTTGTATATATATTGTAATGGGCGTTAGATATAGAGCATTGTGCATATCAAATCAATGTCAGCAACACTATAAATATCATATGTAAGCCCTTAATATTGCATTTAGTTATTTTAAAAATAAATAAATATTTTAATATAAAAAATAGTTTAATTAGTTTGAATTATATAGCCATCCCTTTGTATTTTACACATTATTATAGCTTCTTCACACAGCTGACAAAGAAGCTTAGAAACAAAGCATCATAAGAATGACAAAAAAGAAGAGATTTTGCTACGAAAAATCGTATCAAGACCAAACTTTAAAAGTTGACATAGAGACAGAACACCTTTACGATGGCTGAGGTTAGAAATTTCTATTAATCTCCAATTTTTTCAAGCTGAAGGGTGTAATAAATATTCAAGAAATAGATAACAATGTTGAGGTCCAATAATCAGTGTGTTAATGGGATTGATTATTGCAGGATTGACAGTTATAGAAAAAATTGATGAATGAACCCTAGGTTAATAAAATTTAGGATTTTTTATTTCATCAATCATTTTGTTGAAATTAATACTTTTATTTGTGAAGATTTGTTAGTACAGAGAAGACAATCACATTGGTGTTCTTGTTACTCTTAATAATGTTAGTGTTTATGAGGCATTTGGTTTGTAGTTAGTATGGTTATTTTCATTTTTTTTTTCAAAGTATTTTGTTTGGGCTAAACTTCATGCATTTTTTATATTTGTATTTGAAACTAAAATTTGTTTTCAAGAAGCAACTGTATTTGCTAGAAATGGTTGCTGGAAATTTATTGAATGTACTGTGAACTTCACATTACTTATTATGGTTTGTAATTTTAATATGAATATCATGTTAAGATTTTGTTAACATGGGTTTTGGTGTTTTATAATGCTTGTTTTTATGCTATTATTTATTTATTTATGATAATATGATTTATTTTGGTGATATTATTGATTGTACGTATGATTTTTATTTGTAGCTAAACTTGAGGGTGAAGGCCATTATTAATTTTGTTCATGAAACACTTGAGGTTGGCTACACTCTAAGTAGAGTGGTGTTGATTAATGCTATAATGAAAATTGTGTTTGGTAAAAATAGTTACAAAGCTGAGAGGTTTATAATTGAAATAACACTACCTTAGAATGGATTGAAGGAGACAATTGATAATGATCATGAACTTTATCAAGTCTGGTATTTGTAAAATCAGAAGAAATATACTGAGATTGCACTTGACATGGAAATAATACCACTGAATATGCATAATGTCATTATAAGAAGATTATTTGAGGATGATATTGAAAATGTTGTTGCTGCACCTAATGTTGAGGAGCTAAATATTTTAGGTGTGTTTCAAAAAAAAGCCTCAAAGACAGCAAAATAAAGTGATGACAACCAAAGAGAAAACTATACCAGAATAGCATAAACAAGCTAAAAGTTCACAAAGGGGTCGTAGAAAGAAATCTGTGGTAGACAATTGATCTACCGTTATCTTTATTTTTCAAGGACTGTCTTTCGCAACCATTTTTAGGCAATGTTATCCCTACATAACCTTAATTAGAAATAATCACATTGAATACACAAGACTTAGCATCACAAGTTGACCAAGTACAATTGTCTAAAAGAAAAGCAAAGCAGCCATTAGCTCCAGATAATGTAATGAAAGTTTCATAAAAAGAAGGTAACAAAAGGAAGTCTGCATCTATCCAAGTAAAGGCTTCTCAGAAGTAAGCAAGTAAAAGATAACCTACAACTGATCTAAGGGTAGTTCAAAACAAGAAAGCAAAGAAAACAAGGAAGAGAAATGCTATAAATTCAATGCATGTGATGAGCAGGCCCAAGACAACCAAAAAGAGGAAGTCAAGCATGAATATGATGATGGTGCTGATACTTCATCATGAACTATTTGTCATGATGATAGGCTTGTAGAAGCGGAACATGATTATTATGTTTTTTTTTAATCAGAAGATGATATTGATGATAGAGAATCTAGAGAATAGGAAATTTAATATCATGGGGATGACCATGATACGTATGATGACTTATTGAATAAATATGAAAATGACAACGGAGATTATAGGGCAATGTCAGATTCTGAAACTAATCATTCTTTTAGCAGAATGTCTCATGTGTTAGGTGGTGAAATGTTTGTATATGGAGCAAAACTTGTTGAGTTTAGAGTTAGACAAGTGTTAAAAAAATTTCAATCTTTTGCGTGGCCTCTAAAAGATTACTGTATACAACAAGTTTTCAAAGGTAAAAGAATTAAGTTTGAGAGTAGAAGGGTTCTTTGTAAATATTCTGTAGATAAGTGCCCTTTCTAAGTATATGCAATACTTTAAAGATTTAGATAATACTTTCAAATTATGACCTTATACAACATACACATATGTGAGGGTCTTGTGAAAAATTCAAAGGTGATTGTTGGTTGGATTACAAAAAAGTATAAAAACAAAGTGACAGGTGACCTAAATATTGTTGTAGGCAATCTTGTTAATGATCTTAAGATAATGTATAGAGTAAAGGTAGATCCTCAGAAAGTTTACTAAGTAAAGAGAAAGATATTGGAGTCAGCTGGTGGTGGAGATTATGTTGAAAGCTTCAGACAATTTGCAATTATGCTCACATCATTAAACAACATATGCCAGAGGCTTTAGCATTGCTTAAAGTAACAAAAGAAGACATTTTTATAGATTCTAAAGATTCATAGCGAGTTTTTTCGATCTTAGAGATAGCTTTAAGGAGGGTGTAGACCATTTATTGAGCTAGATAATTATGATTTAAAAACCCCTTTTGAAGGTGCTTTACTATCAGTTATAACACTTGATGTAAATCAAGGTATTTTTCCATTTGCAATATGTGTTTGCAAGTTTGAAAATGTTCAGAGTTGGACTTCGTTTTTGGGGCATTTGCAAAAGTAATTAATTGACACAATGTAACTTACCTTCATGACTGATAAATAGAACAGTGTTCTTGCAACATTGAACTTAGAATTTAGTGGATCACAAAACATATTTTACGCAAGACATGTCTTTGCCAATCTAAAAGTAAGGTTCCTTAAAGTTGAGATAAAGAATCAGTATTGAAGGGCTGTTAGAGCATTAAATAAGAATGCATTCGCTGCAGCAGTGAAAAATATACAAGATATTGATACTGATGCATTTGAGTGGTTGAGAAAACTGAACTCCAAGTGCTGATTACTCCATGCATTTGATAAGTTTATCAAATATGATCATACCACAAATATTATGACTGAAAGTTAGAATGCATGGATTAGTAAAATGAGGAAGGCATCTATAATCGTTTTGGTGGAGTATATTAGAAAAAGGATGATCAGAGTAATAAATGATAGAAAGATAAACTGTTCACAATAGAAAACTGATGTTCTTGCCTTCATTAACCACAAAATGAACCAAACACTGAAGAATAAAAGGAAGCTTAAGGTTACACCAGTAAATGAGGTACTTTTTAAAGTGCAATCTACTACAAAGTCATAAGTTGTCAACTTACAAGAGCATACATGTGACTATGGGCTATGGAAAATTAGTGGCTTACCTTGTAACCCTACAATGTCTTGCCTTACTCATGTGAAAGGTACTTATGAGAAGTTTGTTGCTCTATGTTACTTAAAAAAGGCATATTTAAGATATTACTTAAGCATGATTCATCTTTTGCCTAACAAATATAAATGGCCACATGTAGAAGTAGGGGAAATCTTGCCTCTAAAAGTTCAAAGACCATTTAACAGGCCCAAAATATATAAAAGAAGGGAAGTTGATGAACTACCAACTTATAGGAGACAATTCACTGTATGCTACAAGTTTTGTGGAGTTATTGGCCATAATTGAATATGCTACCTTACTGATTCAGCCAATTCATATAAGAAAATAAGGAACATGTCGGTAAAACAGTGGTTAAAACATTCCACAATTTCGTATAGCTACCCAATATATATTTTCACTTGTGCATAAATGTTAATAAAAATATTGCTCGATTTTTACTTCATGTATAAAGAAATACAGGAAGACATTAGCAATAGCTTCAAGCTCAAGGGCATCAGTTGCAGGAGACCATGCTGATGGAAACTCACAAAATGTTGGCTTTGTGCCTTGTGTTTCATGTTGGTACTTGTAAAGGTGCATCTCATCCTAGTAGATCTACATCAGGTTCGTAATGTTTTTTTTTTTAGTTTGTAATTGCTATTTAAAATTATTTCACTATGGTCAACATTAACTGACATTAAGTTTTGAAGTTGACTTTTGGTGAGGGGTTATATTGATGTTTGTTAGTCTAGTTAGATGGTATTTTAGAGTATATCAATCTTGTGGGATGGTGAATTGAAGTTTAAACTGACTATTTGAATATATATTTTTTTCTCATTAATCATAAAGACACAGCAGCCCAGGCTTCACCTCTGACATCAACACAAATATCAGGTCAAGTAATAATAGGTTCAGCAATTGGGAGAACTACAAGGAATGCAGTAACAACGCAAGCAGGCATAACAAATGATGTTGAGCTAAAACCTAGGACAATAATAAGTTCAACAACTAGGAGGACCACAAAGAATGCAACCAAAATGCAAGCAAGGAGAACAAATGATGTTCAGCTAGTACCTAGGACATCTGTGTATGAGGTACTCTCATTAGAGAAGGTTCAACATCTGCAAGGGCTACTTTTCAATCTGCACTTGCAAGATTGAGAGACTTGAAGGGCAAGGGCAAAGCTCACTGAATTGTTTATATATTTTTCTCTCAAAGGTTATTAATTGTAATATAAACTGTTTGCCTGCTCATTTATTGCTGTGTTGTTGGGCTTTGAACTTGTCTTACAAAGACTATTAGACTCAGCTGAAATGAAGTGAAGGCAGCATCAAACTTATGCTTTATTTTTCACTATTGTACAATTATATTTATAATTTTGTTCTTTTGTTTTGTGCGTTTAGTTAAATATGAAGACAATAGTTATGTTGAAGCTTAGTGAAGCTAATGTAATTATTTTGACTAATTTTTTAAGGGTAAAGAATATTTGGTATGAATGTTGGAGTTCTTGTAATTGCAGTAGAAAAAATAATATAGTTTGGTGTGGATATTGAAGTTCTTATAATTGCAGCAGAAAAGATAATATGGTTAGCTACTGCTGAATATTAATTGTAACACTTTAATTAAATATATATATTACAAACATTGTGATGAAGCTTACAAAATACAATATATGAGCACTTTTTTGGAATGCCACATCTTCTTCAAAGATAATTTCTACCTTTACTTTTTTCTAGCATGGTTAAACTTTAATAATTTCTAAGAAAATTGCCATAAATACAAAATAAATAGTATTAGCATTATGAGGATAAATTGTAGCGGCCTTATCATTAAATCTAATTTTGCAACAAGTTTGTTAACAATCTCTCAAACCTTGTGCTCTTTAACTACCACCTTATAATTATCTTCCAAATCATCATCTAACAATCTCACTCCTCTAGCAATTATTTTATGCTTTTACTTAGTTGGTTCCCACCACCTAAAGAAATTACAAGTTTTCTTCTCACATTTGTAGTACAACCTTTGAGCATTTGGAGTAGACTTTGAAATGTTCACCAATAATCGATCACCATAGTCAGTGAAAAATTTATTTCTAAATTTGATAATTTTGTCATTGATCTACAGCTCCCCATCTTCATATGCATAATCGCTCTAGCTACCTTTGGATGATGACATTATTCTTATTGTTTTGTTTTACTTTGTTGATATTCTGATGGTGTTAATGATTTTGTGGCCATTGAAGTGTGTTAAGAGCTGGATATGATTTTGAATTTTGAATTTTTGTTGTTTCTGCAACAATAAGCTATTTTAACTTACCAAGGTGATGGCGTGCAATGTAATATATTTGACTTCAAAGCGCAAATTCTATTAACACTAATGGTAATCCTTGTAATTTTTTCAACTTCAAAGCCCAATTGACGAATAACATTAATGGCAATCTTCGTAATTTATTTAACTTCAAAGCCTAAATCAAGAATAATTGTTGCATTTTTTGGCCTATGAAGACATTTTATTTTTTACATATTTAAATCTTATAAACAACTTATTTTTTCATATTTTAGTATTTATTTTGTATGTGTCGCATGTCCTCTTGCAGACATGTCAAATCAATTATTACTTTTTGAATTCATATACTATTGATAAAAGCTTACTCCATTACAAGTTAAGGTATTTTCGTATTTTAATCAGTTAACATTAGTCAGCTGTTAAAAATAATAGTTTTTGGGGGTAGATTGAAGTTTTCACACTTTAGGGAGATGAATTGAAGTAAGCCAATTTAATAAGGGGGCAAGGTGAAATTTACCTATTTAAAATGGGGTGGGGATATTTCCACCCTATTATTTGTGTAAACCCACCCCACTTTTAAAAAATATTTATAATAAATGCACATTATTTTTGATAAATACAAATCAACATCAATATGTGTATAATTAATCAATTAAATCATTCTTATATTGTTTTACTTAGTTTTTTCACTATGAAGATTGTTTTAATATGAGTTTTATTTAATTATGTAATCGTTATGGCATAAAATTACTTAATCTGAAGCATAATGTGTTCTTGTATCTAATACTTTAAGTATTAATTTTGTGAATTATTATCTAACTTTTTAAATGAAGTCTAATAATTTTTAATATTTTACGTGTAAATGATATAAATTTAATAGCCTAATAATTTACTGAGTATTGACTCAAAAAAATATAATGTTTGTTAAAGGTTAATAATCATGCTAATAAAGTAGAATTGACCATTTAGAAGCAATGAATTTTGTATAAAATAAAAAATGTTGAAGTTGAAGTAAATTTTTTGTACTTTTATATTTTAAGGATAAAATAGTCAATTTAAATTTAGGCTGAAGCAATCTTAGTAGTCAAACATAAAAAAAAAGGTCACAAAAAATAAATTAAGAATTTAAGAAAGATTTAATTGATTAATTTCTTAGAATTCTTCTTTATTTAAAATTTTTAAAAGTAATGTGAAAATTTTATAATTATTTTCTAGAAGTGGGGTGGATTTACATAATTTGTGGGGTGGAAATATCACCACCCTTTAAAATGACATTACAAAGTTTTGGCTCCGATAACATAAACATCTTACTTCAACAAATTGGATTTAAAAAAAAAATGTGGAAGTATAACCGCCCCGTCTAAACTCTTGATAAAGCCCCTCTTATGAAAATACCCTATTAAAAATTAGATGGGATTATGTGAACCTACTAATTTATTTTCAGCATCCACTTTTTTAATTCAAATAATTATCAAATTATGACTTATTATTTTAGTTTTCTAATTCTCAAAAATACAAAAATTATCCTTGATTAACTATTTTCTCTCTCTAATATAACTATGGTAAAAACATAAACTAATTTCTCTCTTATAATTTTTCTTTTTAATTCGTTTTTGCAACATTATCAATTCTTACTTATTATTGTCATTTAAAGTTTGAACTTCTAAGATTTGACCCAAAAAAAAAAAATTCAAACTAGTACATAAACTTTTATTTTTTATTTATATATGATGGGTACTGTTCCTTTCATTTTGGTTTAGATTACAATAGAACTGAATTTGTTAATTTTCAAACAATCTGTTTGTTCAATGCTATATTTGCTTCATGTATTATAATAAATTTTTGATAAAAGAAAGAAATGAAGGGAGAGAATAAAGTTAAATAAGTAATTGATTAAATTATATTTTCATAATTTTAATTTTAATTCAAGAAAAGGTGCTATGAGAAATCTATTGGGCTTAAATAATTCCACCTTTAAAAATATATGAATTACAATTTTAATAGCACTCATTTTAATTCCAAAAGTAACCCTATGTATTCTTCTCCGATCCTCTCCATTGGAAAACCAAAATCTATTTTTAATTCAAAATTTTTTCACTAGCTAATATTAAGCTGTAATATTATTAATAAGAATCATTTTAAATCTTAAATTCCTTCAACTTCTTTTACTTTTTAAATTGTCATTTGCTATTCAATTTTTGTCGCCATTTAACTTGCAACATAAAAACTCGGTAATGTGTATTCTAGGTAATTTTTCTTTATGTAATTTTGCATAGGTGCTCAGAATTTGTAAAACTACATAAAAAGAATTGTTTTGATCAATAAAAATGATGAACATGATGCAGTCTTTTTTTTTCCTTTTTTTTACTCCCCAAAAAACATGATGCATTGCAAGGTTGAATGATGGTTGAAATTGTAAGGTAGGGTTTACATTTTGGATTGAAGTAGAATCCTAAAGAATGGGAATCTTAAGATTAATGGTGCATTTACTTCCCGGATTGGGGAATCGGAATCCGGAATCTGGAATCGGAATGATTGATAATATTTACTTCGAAAAAATAGAGCCGGAATTAGAATCGGAATAGTGGAACACATCACTATTTGGGAATGGGGAATGGGAAATTGATTCCCATGGGGGGAGGTGGGAATCAATCTCCCATTCCTTGAAGTTCCAATTTTATCCTCACTGAAATCCAAATATTCTGAAAATATCCTCATTTAAATCAAAAATATAAATATAAAAAAAAAAAAAAACAAAATCCCTAAAGCACAATTCTCTTCAAATCCAAATATTCCGAAAATGCCCTCATTTAAATAAAAAATATAAATATAAAAAATTAAAAAAAAAAAACCAAAATCCCTAGAGCACAATTCTCTTCAAACCAGCGACACCATAGCCACTACTCTTCCTCTTTGGTTTTGAAAGCATCATCTACCGTGGTCACCACTGCTCTATCCACCGTCGCGCTTCCCTGTGTTACCGATTTTTGGCTGTTTGACCTCTGTTTGTCGGCCGTTGCGCTGAAGCTGTACACGTCTCCGTTTGTCGGCCAAGTTGTCAGATATGCGACTGCTTCACTTCTCCCCCTCTCTCTCTAATCCTTGGGTTTCAACATTTTCTCTCTTCAGATTTACGAATTAGGGATTCGCAATTGAAAGCCTAACCATCAGATTCCTTCACAACAACAACAATTATTATTATTATTATTATTATTATTATTATTATTATTATTATTATTATTATTATTATTATTATTATTATTATTATTATTATTATTATTATTAAATAATAATATATTTTAATTTCAAATTGTAATTGTTATTATTATTATTATTAGTTTAACATTATTTTTTTAATCAATAATTGATTAATTATTATTATTATTAGTAGCAGAATAATAATAATACTAATATATTATTATTATAAATTATTTTTTTATAATTGATTATTTAATAATAATAATAATAATAATTTTGTATTCATTTTATTTTTATTATTATCATTATCATTAACAAGGGGTATTTTAGTAATTTGAAACAGTCCATTCCGATTCCTGAATAAAGTAAACACATCAATGGGAATAGAATTCATTCCGATTTCGATTCTAACAGTTTTAGTAAACAGCTTATTTTGATTCCCATTCTTTATGCTCATTCCAGCTCATTCCGATTCCAGCCCATTCTTATTCCTTTTTAGTAAACGCACCATAAGAGTGTAGAGTGGGAGTAGAAGTAAGTTGTTTAAATTGGAATGGAAATATGGAATCAGAATCAGAATATAATTTATGTGTTTACCTTGTCTTGGATTGAGAATAAATGATTTCAAATTATAATTTGACCCTTATTTAAAGAATTATATGTTTTAATTAAAAAAATTAATAAAAATATATTTAAAAAATAAAATTTTTATTTTATTATATTTTTAAATTAATAATAATTATTAATATTAAATAAATATAATAATATTATATTTAAATAAGTTTAATATTATTAATTTAAATATAATATTATTATTATTATTATTAGTAAATGTAATTATAAAATAATATAATAATTTCATTTAAGTAAATATGATATTATTTATTTTATTTTATTAAATATAATTATATTATTAAATAAGGTAAAAAAGGTAGACATTATTCTCACTCCCATATTTCCCGATGAGAGTGGGAATTATAATTCTCACTTAAAAAATGGATGGAGCCCATGAAGTGAAATTTTTACTTTTCCCTTAGAATAAGTGAGTAAATAATGGAGCGAGAGGAATTTATACTTTTTACTTTTACTCAAGTAAATAAATATAATACAAATTTTTAATAAAGGGGTTTTAAGAGGATTTTGGTGGGCTGCCAATAGTGCAACAAGAAAACATAAAAATTGTTTTGAGTTGGGCTTCCTTTGACCTAGTGGCCATAACTAATGGTCAACCGGGCCTGGCCTACAATTTCATGACCTCCATTGCAGGCACATTAGGCACAAAAATGGAGGAAATTAGAAACGATTATCAAATGTGTACTTTTTTTATTCTTTTTCTTTTTCTCTTCCCCAACACCACCCACCCCCCCCCCCCCCCCCCCCAAAAAAAAAGTCAATGCGCATACACACACATTAATATCTCATTTTATATCTTCTAAAAGAAAATGTATTGTATCTTACATAAACAAAAGATGCATACCTTTATTATACAGCTATAAGGCTCTGCAACCCTGTATATTAAAACCATAAAGATATCAATAATAAAATAAAGCCATAAAGATAACAACCTGTATATCAAAACTTCCATTTGGCATCTCCTGTTATTTCTGACCTTTTAAACCCACAGCCATAGATGGATTTGAAAAATTATATGCTGCCTAATTCATATCTTTCTTAGATTAATTAAAAAGTATATCTTCAAACAATCTTAGTTTTAATTCATGACATAATATTGTTGTTTGAAAAATTCCCACACCACCTGCATTAAATAATTTCCAAACTCAAAATTCAAATGGGGAATTTTCCACTCAATTAAGAAGCAACAGTTCTCACAAGTCAATATTAGGTTAAGCCCTATAATTTTATCAGATGGGTTAGGTAGCTAAAATCATGGACCAAGACCAAGCACACAAATTCTTTCAAAAAAGTATGCCCCCATCTGTTTTCAACTTGTGAGTGTGACAATGCTCACATAGCAAGCTTTAATTTCTTGTACATGATAGTGATCTTACATTAAATTGAATTCAGAATTCAGAATTTGGTTCTTCTCCACTTGGGAGCTTTTTTAGCCATTCATGTGACGTGAATAAATATATATATAAAAAAATCATTTGGTTAATTATTATTATTATTATTATATAACTTATACTGAAGATAAACTTTCACTATTAAAAATACAAAAAGGGCATCTACATTTTCGAAATTTAAGAAAATAGTCACAAAAACCTCCAAGCTTTCAATTAGAGATACAAAGACTCTCTTTTGACCATAATATCCTTTGACTTTATAAAATTAAAAAAATTTGACCCGAAAATTTTATAATAAATAGAAATATGGCACTAAAATAAATGTAATTATATGTACATTTTAAATAATTTTAATATTTAAAAATATTTTTATATTTTACAATCTATTACGCCTATTTTTTTATACTAAAGTAATTTTTAATAATAAATACATACATAATATTAAAATAAATAAATTAAAAACAAAATAATTGTGAACATTATGCAAAAAATTAATTTTAATATTATTAATAGGGAGATATTTTGTTAATTGTAAAATCTATTTAACTCAAAGATTTATTTAAAGTCTCTATAATAAATAAAAATATATTATTAAATTAAATATAATAATTTAAAATTTTAATGTTATTTTAAATGTTAAAAATAATTTAATATTATTAGTCTATTAGATATATTATATTATTTATATTAAATTTGTATTATTAAAAAATGTTAGAGTCAAATTTTAATTATTTTATTTGAAGGATATTATAATAAAAAAGAGATCTTAGCATCCATTTTTAAAAATTTAAAGATTTTTATAACTATTTTTCCAAACCTTAAAAATATAAGTAAGTATCCTTTTTCTACTAAATATTGATAAAAGTAAAACTGTGGATTAAAGCATAAAGTACAAACTAACGTATGACTAAATAGTTTCATGCGTGTTGGTTATGTACTGTGGAATGATTTCTGGTCAATGGATAAATTTATTTAATTGGAGTTCATTTAATCATTAAATTATTAAATATTATATGGACCCTCTAAGTTACAGTAACCGTAACTTACGTCCGTGGTCTTTTTTTTTTTAATTTTGTTTTCTTGTAAAATTTCATTCAAGCCCCTTATATTATGTATTATTTATAATTTATTCATAAATATTATAAAATTTTTAAAATATCAAATTTATTCCTATAATTTTTAAATTTCTAAAATACACTCTATTTAATTAAAAAATATAATTATTATTAAATGATTATTATTATTATTAATTAATTATTATTATAATTTAAATGGATTATTATTATTAACAACAATAAAAGGTATTATAATTAATTAATATATTAACAATAATTATTATTATTAATTAATTATTAATTATTAATAATAATTAATAATTAATAGTAATAATTATTGTTAACAATTTAACTAAAAAATTATTATTAATTATTATTAATATATTAATTAATTATCTCTAAATCCACACCCTCTATTTTTCCATTATACTCTCTCTCTTTCCCCACCCTCCGATCTAGGGTTGACATTAAAATCCGGATCCGGCGCGGATCCGTAAAGATCCGGATCAGGAAAAAACTCGATCCGCATGTTATAAAATATGGATTCGAATCTTAAAAGTTAAGAGCTGTGCGGATCCGAATCCGGATGCAAGTGCATCCAAAAAATCGGATATCCGGATCCGTATTATTATATTATTTATTTATTTAAATTTTAATTAAAAAATATATAAATTGAAATATTTATAAACATAATTAATTCTATAATCTTCATTGACTATAAAAAGTATGTTAAAAAACTAAAATAATAATAATAATAATAATAATAATAATAATAATAATAATAATAATAATAATAATAATAATTAGAGAATATTAAAATGAATTGGTTTACTTTAGTTTTTTTTTTATTTTGTTTACTTTTTATTTATGTTGTGAAATTATCATTTGTGAATTTATGGTGATATTGTATGTTATTTATATTGAATTGATGTTAAATTCTTAATTGTTAAATTATAATTGAATTTTATTTGATATTATTAAATAAATTATTAAAGTTAAAATTATATTTAAATTTAAAATATATGCGGATCCGGATATCTAGAAAATCCGCCCGCAACCTGCGAGGATCTTACTCGCATCCGGATATGCATTTTTTTTCAGATCCGGATGCAGATCCAGATCCGGATCCGGATCCACCTACATCTGGATTTGGATCCAGAATTTGCCATCTCTACTCCAATCAAGATCACTCTCACTCTCTAGACCCCACATCAACAAACTCATTCATTCATCTTCTCAAAATGACACCGCATCAATAATACTCCCAATAAATTTACCGCCACCATCTCCACCACAAGGAGCCAAGATATTTCTCTTCGTTTTCTCCATCTCCATTGGCCTCATCCTCCATTTCCTTATCCCTAAATAAATACATAAATAAAAAAAATTATTATTGTTAATAATTTAACTAAAAAATTATTATTAATTATTATCATATTATGCGTTGGATTTGAAGTGTTGTACCAAAATCCAATTCGAATGAATTAGATTTGAATATAAGTATATTTAGATTATTATTTTATATTTTAATTATTGTGATTATTATTATTATTCAAAAATTAATTAATAATAATAATTGTTATTGTTAACAATTTAACTAAAAAATTATTATCAATTGTTATTAAAGGTATTAATTAATTATAATACCTTTTATCATTGTTAATAATAATAATAATCTATTTAAAATTAAAATTATATTATTATAATCATAATTATAATTATAATCCATTAATAATAATTATATTTTTTAATTAAATGGAGGGTATTTTAAGAATTTAAAAATAATAAAAATCCATTATTATAATTATAATTTTATTGTTGTTGTTGTTAATAATAATAATAATAATAATTCATTTAAAATAATAATAATAATAATAATAATAATTCATATAATAATTATTATATTTTTTAATTAAATGGAGGGTATTTTAAGAATTTAAAAATTATAAGAGTAAATTTGATATTTTAAAAATTTTTGAATAAATTTAAAAATTTTATAATATTATGAATAAATTATAACTAAAGTAAAATATAAGGGAATTCAATGAAATTTTGCTAGAAAATAAAAGAAGAAAAAGACAAACAGACTGTGTTAAACGTAACTTAGAGGAATCCATATTATATTGGTATTAATTTATTCTCTAAATTTGATTAAAATAAAAAGATTCTATACGTTTGTCAAGAGATATTAATGATAATATCCAGCGCTGCACATGAGAATTAATAAGTTAAAATATAGTGAAAAGACAATGACTTGCCAAGTTAGATTAATTAATTGCATAATTCTAATTAGTGACCATGGATTTGAGAGTTGTGCCGACACTTACCGATGTCTACGGCAATTGTTTCTTCAAATAATAACAGCACACCTATGGTCACCTACCCAGTGGAAATAGAGTTTACACTTCAAGAGGTTTTACCAATTGAATTAATAAGTACTTTTAAATAAACTTTAAATTAATCATGTAGGGCATGTTAAATAAAAATTTTAAATTATTTAAATTTAAAATTAAATAAATATTTAACTTTTGTTATGATGATTTTCACAAATACAACATAACTCTCAACCGGGTCGATTTTCTTTGGGGAATTTTCAACAGTAACCAAAATAACTTTTTCATTTTCAACAGTAACCATCGTAAACATTTTCTATCAACATTAGCCACTTACAACTGTACTTTCCTAAATTACCCTTGATATTTAAGATAAATTGCAAACTCACTAAAACTGAACAAACGTTAACGAAAGGACGACAATCGGGAAACGGCGACGACGGAAATTTAAAAAACGGCCACGGCAATCGGAATCCGCAGTCGGTGACAGCCACAAAAGACGCAGGTAAGGAATTTTTTTTTTCTGATCCAGTAATTGTAGGAAGGCTGTCGCACCAACTTGGTGCGACAGGCGCATGTCGCACCAACTTGGTGCGACATGCCCTCGCCCCGAAAATAATTTTTTTATTTTAAAAAATATTATTTCATGTTATAATATTATATAAACTAATGATGTTTAGTAGTATTTAATTTAATTTTTTTTATAATTTCAGGTTTAATGGATTCAGTTGTTCTTCAATTATGTTACGATGGGTCATGGGAGACTTTGGCAGATGGTAGTATGGAGTATGTTAATGCTAAGAATACAGCATTTTTGGTTTGGAAAAATTGTCCGTTTGATCAATTTTTGAGTAGAGTGTATGAAGTGTTGGAGATAAATCCTCATGAATATAGTATTACGATGAAAACAACTTTGAAGTCTAGTAACACAATATATCGCACATGTTCACTACCCATGGACATATGTAATGATGAAATGGTGAAGGTTGTGTTACATATGGCCTGTGATGTAGCGAACTATGGATGCGTCCCTATATTTGTTACCAAATCTTTGCGAGTTTGGAGCGAAGATCTTGAGCCACCGGTCGAACTGAAACTTCCTTCCGAGCAAATATGTATGTCCCTGATATTGAAGAAGAGGTGTTGCCAAGTACGATGTCGTTGCCACAACGTTACTCTCCACTCAATGAGAATAATGACAACATTGATGATAACGGTGTTACGTTAGCGGAGATTGAACAAGATGTGTTACCACTACTAACATCTTGGAAATCGAGCAACGATACTCTCCATTTCACAATAATGAATTCCGCGACAATTATGAGCCTATTAATCACATAAGGAACACAGAAGCGGATAAATTTTATGCTGAACCGACTACTAGTACCAGGCCTACTAATTTCAATAGTGCGATTGAGGGCGGGTGTGGGTGATTATAATATTCCTATTAATGATGATGACGAGCGTGACGATGATATTCCTATCAATAATAGAGACAATCCATCTATTCATGCAATGGCTCATTCGAGAAGGAGAATTGACCCCCTCACAAGTCTTGCTCCAATTTTGTCTTCAGACATGGTAGCTCCAAATTTTGTTAGCAATTGTGACTCAGATGATATTGGTGTGGGTAAACTATTTATTGAAAAGAATGAGTTAATATTAGAACTGCGGAAAGTTGCCTTAAGGGACAAGTTTGATTTTAAGATTACACGGTCCACAACGACACGGTTCGAGGCCCATTGTTTTTCGGAATCATGTAAATGGCGTATTCGTGCAACGAGATGTTCGAACGAGCAGAATGTTCATTGGGTGGTAAGGAGAATCAATAATGTACACACTTGTCATAATGAGGTCTTTTCTGATGGCCATCGTCAAGTAAGGAGCCGAGTTGTTGGTCACATTATCGCCAACAAATATATCCAAGAGAAAAGGATATACACTCCAAATGATATTAGAGCAGATATACAGCAGGAATACGGTGTTCATTTAACATACCAACAAGCATATCGGGCTAGAGAAGTTGGCCTAGAAATTGTTCGAGGAAATCCTGCAGAATCCTACAGCTTGCTTCCAAAGTATTCTCACGTTTTGACCGAAGGAAATGAGAGGGTACAAAGAACTCCACCTTGAACAGGATGAACATGGTCATTTCTTATATTACTTCGTTGCGCTTGGCTCTTCCATAAATGGTTTCAACCAATTTATCAGGCCAGTCATTGCTGTTGATGGCACTCATCTGAAGGGGCTATATAGGGGAAGTATGTTTGTGGCAACATGTTTGGACGGAAACAATCAATTGTTTCCGTTAGCCATTGGAGTACTGGATTCGGAAAACAATGAAGCTTGGGAATGGTTTATGACGAAGTTACATGGAGTGATTGGTGATAGACCAGATTTAGTAATTATCTCTGACCGATGCACCGCTATAAAGAGAAATTTTTTAAAGTGTTTCGCGCTGCAGCCCATGGAGTTTGTTTCTACCATGTTAAAGGTAACGTGAAGTCAAAATTTCGGATGTCTAAAGCTGTGTGGGATGATTTTGAGCCTATCTTCATAAATGCAGCAAAAGCTTATGGGCATGAAGAATTTAAAAAGCAACTTGAAGGTTTGTGGATGTTGCACTCAGGTGCCGCTGATTACTTAGAGAATAACGTTGGTACATGTAATTGGGCAAGGTCTCAGTTCGAAGGTAGGAGATACAGTATTCTTACCACCAACATTGCAGAGATTGTGAATTCTTTTATGCGGGAACCACGAAAATTTTCGATTACTCATCTCGTTGACCACTTTAGAAAAACAATGCAACAATGGTTTTATGATAGAAAAATTGTGGCTGAATCAATGAGTACTCGTCTAACAACATGGGCAGATGAAATTGTCACCGATAGAAGAACTTTGGCTGAAAAAATGATCGTTCGTCCAGTTTCTCGACATCGATTCCAAGTATTAGGTGGTGGTGTTAAGGAAGGGTTAGTTGACATAGAAAAGAAGACATGCTCATGCCGAGTATTCGAACTGGATTAGATTGTTTGTGCTCATGCAATTGCTGCGTGTCTGAGTATCCGAGTGGATTACATAAGCCTTTGTTCTGATTTCTACACGAAGGAATCTTTGGTTATGGCTTACGCACAACCAGTTGAGCCGGTTGGTGATGTGGCGGATTGGGAAGTTCCAGTTGAAGTTGGGCAGACGAACGTTTATCCACTAGTTGAAGCACCACCACCTGGACGACGTAAGGAGCTAAGAATACCATCTGTGGGTGAGGATGTCAATCCTAGGACTGTGCGATGTGGTCGTTGTAATGAACTGGGACATAATCGTAAGCGATGTAAAAATCCCATCGCGTCGAGCCGCAGCTAGTTGTAGGGGAGCATTTAAGCTATTATGCATGCACAATGAATAAATTGTAGCTTTTGTTGTGTGTTAGCCATTTTTATTGTAATATGGGATGTATTTCATAGACAAATATTTTATGTTGGTGGAACATATGTTTAACCTTATGTTGGTGGAACATATGTTGTGCTGAGAATTACTTTGGAAATATTAACCTTATGTTTATCTATTATTATTTGGAAATAACGGCTAACCGTTTATGTTTAACGGCTTACCGATAAGTTCCAGAGAGCTTCCATCACGATACCGGCTAACCGTTTATTTTTAACGGCTTACCGATAAGTTCCAGAGAGCATCCACAAAGATAACGGCTCACCGTTTATTTTTAACGGCTTACCGATAAGTACCAGAGAGCTTCCATCACGATACCGGCTAACCGTTTATTTTAAACGGCTTACCGATAAGTTCCAGAGTTCATTTTTTTGCCCACCCCTGATTAGCGGCCATAAAGAAAATATAAGATTTGTTATCATCACAATCAATATTATAAGATTAACACCAATATCCAAACATCAACATGTCAATGGACTTCCAAAGGCTTACAATCCAATATCGTCATTAAATATGTCAACTGCAATTTTTTTTCTAAAGTACTGTCCATACGTAGCATCAAAATCAAATCTACGTCCAAACATTAAATACATTATAAACATCAATAAAAAAACACCGCAATCACCACTACTAGGATCTTGTTGTGGCACGCCCTTGGCAACTATTACCTTCCATGTCTCAGCACTCCGCAGCTCAGGTCTAACGTTGTAGAAGCCAACACGTTCCAACCAGTGAGGGAAGATAACTTCAAATTGCTTGAATTGATGCTTGTATGTTTTATTGTCGCGCAATGTGAGCAATGAGTCATAAATCCACACTTATTTTGTTCGAAAGTGCTCTCTTGCTAGCACCCAGTGATTATTGCCTAGGTTAAGAGGGATGCATACCTACATGTATACGTTTCATAAACTTATCATCAATACTAGTTGCTATATAGCTATTAACCAAAAAAAATAATAATATTAGTGAATACAAAATAAAGTCATACCATATCAACATCTGGCAACGGCTTTGACTGGATGTGCTGACGACCACGAATATAGCTATTGAAGCTATCGTCATATGCTAAGGAATCGACCGCACATTCACCATTGTTCCACAACTGATTCAGAAACACCTAGTGCATAGATTACATAACAAGTTCACAATCATGCAATACATTAGCATAAAAAATATTAAATGGTTTATTAATACGCCGACTTAAACACGTTACCCAGAAATATGTGTCCGTGTGCGAAACCCGCTGAGGTAAAGCGTTTGGATATTGCTGTTGTTTTGTGCTAATCAAGCGAAGATACTCATGAATATGCTATGGAAGAACATCAAAATGAGATATGATTAGCGAGTCCAAATATAAGTATCGCAATCAACATTACTGTGACAAAAAAATTAATTACCTCATCACCTAACCACCCAAGCGAAGCATGTCCCAACAGAATTTGAAAGAAGGAATGCGATTGCAGGATAATCCGATCTAGTACAATTTCGCCAGCAAACCATTGGTCGAACTCACAAAAAAGACTTAGATCATGCATTCCTTTAAGTGGATTAATTTCCACTGAAGTTGTTGTGTCGATGTCATTACCCATTATTTCTGGTGGAGGCAGGGGCATTACGTTCTTTCCGCGCTTGATTAGAGGAATCCAGTACGGACTGTTGAAAACGTACGACTGCCTGTATGGTCGTCCATATTGACTAACGCCTGGAGGTGCCTCTATGAATGCCTGCACGCTCTCACCGCTAGTATCCCCAAAAAAACTATACAGTGAAACAGGAGTGCAGATATTCTGAGTGCGAACATCGATACATACTCCATAGTCTTCTGGGACCTAAATATATTAACAATATATTTAGGAACGGCTTAAACAAAAATGATAGTAAAACAAGAAAAATACAACAAGATCTTGAATGCAGTTTCCTAACCGTATCTGAGTGTCTACTGGGCGATCGACTGTGTGAAGGTTTACTAAAAGAACCGATAAATTGCATCACCGAATTGCTAAATTCATCGTGTTTTTTCATCATCAATTCTCCAAAATCTTCTTGTTTTAGCCGCTCTTCATCAAAAACCGATTTCATCTCGAAAATGTTCCGATCAATCTTATCCAGCCGACGCCTGACGTAATCATTATTGTGTTTTGTGCGCGACTACAATAACAAGATTTACACATAATCAGAGACTGTTATATTAATGTCAACTGAAGAAAATATAAGGAATGATAACCTCTAAATCTTGTGTGGCTGCCGACTCAGCCTCATGTTCATGCGCGGGACCATGTTCATTATCGGAACCTTGTTCCTGATCGGCACCCTCGTCTTGCTCAGCACCATGATCTTGCTTGTCCCCATGTGCCTGATAAGCATATTCATCTGCAGGTATCTTCTCCTCAATATTGTGCTGCTCAAGTGTTTGGGTCGGTTTGGTGTGAGACTCCTTTGTATGGCTTATAACGGGCAGCGCGTTGATGCCAGGTTGATGCTGCAGAAAGAAACAAATAAATAATGAAAGTAATACGTTAAACCTTTAATGAGAGTTTGTGTCTACCAATAAATAATCTTTGTTTGATGCACTACATAGCTTACGCACATTACGAACCCATCTTGGAATATTTGGAACGTAATCATGCACAGTCTGCCAATATTTTTTTCTATTCTCGTTCTTGTTTGGCTCTATGGTTTGCGATGACGTTCCCTGCCATAACGCAGGCCCATATATTTTAAGTTTGTTTAATAATAGTACAAGTCATAATCAACATCAATCAAAATAGAATACTTACAAGACGAGAATTGTCATTAAAAAAAGAATAAACTTCTTTAAAGTTTATTCTAGAAGAAGCAATTGGTTTCCATTGCACGATTCTCGGAATCTTTGTTTTCGTTTTCACCACCCATGCTGACGGAAGGCCCCCAATTACTTCGAAAATCCAAGTCTGCAACAACCAAAGTGAGAAACTCATAAAGCTTATCGTTACATTTTCAATATAACAAAAGTAATTAATAAAAAAAAATGGAGAAAACGAAAATTGACAACTCACTTGAACCCCAGATATAAAGCCATAAATGTTATACTTCTCAATCTTGTGGCTTGAATTTTTTTTGCGCTCATCCTTAAATTTCTCGTCCTTTGCGTATAATGCATTATCAAGACTGTCGTATACCGTTTCCCATGACAAACGACCCCAGGGACGCTTTCGGAAGTAATCTAGGTCATCTACCTCATTAAGCCATGAGAAATTAATTTGACAGTGCTCTTTTCGGCCATTCAGAACTCTGTCTGCAAAATAAAAGAGCGCGATCTTTAATGCATCAATATCGTCCATTGCCTCGAAGTCCAACTCTTCAAATCTTCTGTCAAATTCCCTCAAATTAAGTTTTCGATACAATCTGTCAAAATATGTACTGAGTAGCCGATGGACAGTTTTTGAATCTTTTTGTGTGACATCTTGACCATAGCAAAGTCCGGTTACTAAGCACCACTCTCCAACTGATAATCGTATCAAATGGTCACCTATTTGAAACCATAATTGATTTTCCTGCTGGCGTTCCTCGTCAATCACTTGTCTCAGCAAAAGGTTGTGCAAAATTACCCCACTGAATGGAAAGCTTCGGCACTCCAGGAAATGCCCAAATATATCATTCTTAAATAATTGTAACTGCCGTTTTGTCAACTTTTTATGTAGAACTTTTACTACTTTAACTAATTTACACATACTAGATATCCGACCAGGAAAATGATCAGCATACGCTAACTTCATGGAACCCAAATTATTACTCGCCATTTATCTGTCATATTTATAACACAATTATATTAAATTTATAACAATTTAAAAAAAAATACATTCCGTAAGTTAAATAAAATATTCTGAAAATTGGTGCGACGGGGTGCCTCTCGCACCAAAATTAGTGCGACAGGAGTCCGTCGCACGAAATTGGCGGGACAGGCCATTCTGGAAGTTGGTGCGACATGGCGCGCCTGTGGCACAACTCTGGTGCGACAGGCCGCGCGCCAGTCGCACCAGATCTGGTGCGTCCCGCGTCCGGTCGCACTGGATCAGTTGTGACTGGCACCCTGCGTTCGATTTGAATTTCACTCCGATTATACTCCCGATTTCAGCTACTTCACCATTTCTTCTCCGTAACCACACAATCAACATCACCCATATAACAAATCATCTTCTTTCCTCACCCAACACAAAATTCTAACAACATAATTTAAGTTTTCAAACTAACCTTTAATTTGTTGGTTGCCGTGGATGCAGTGGAGAGCCGCCGGCGATGATAATAGTTGTTGATGGAGGGAATTGGAAAGGTTTGGGAGGAGAGCGACGCGTGAGCAAAAGGGTAAAAATGTCAATTTTTTTTTGTTTGGCTAATGTTGATAGAAAATGTTCACGATGGTTACTGTTGAAAATGAAAAAGTTTTTTTGGTTACTGTTGACAATTTCCCATTTTCTTTTATATATATATAATTTGTAAGAATATAAAAAATTAATCGAAACTCAATTATTTTATTATGATTTTTCATTCAAAGAGTACTATTGCACGCACAAATTATTAAATAAATTCTTATCATGTGTATATTTTTTCACCGGCTCTCCATAGTTTACATAACCTCTTTGAATAATATTAATGTATCCCTTTTTTTTTTTTGAAAATTAATAATGTACCACCCTACTTGCCATACTTATTATTTTAGGTCATTCACTTGTCATTGATTATTCTTCAAGTACAAGAATAAAGTCATGAAATACAATGAAAAACAAATAAAAAGGAAAAGAAAAATATTAGAATAAAGTTAGTCATACCATGGTCCATATTCCATCTAATGTAAAACTATAGACTCGAGATTCATAAAACGTTTAGTAGTCAATTAAACAAACGGCAATTACTTTATATAAAGTCAAGCAATTTCATTAGGGCTTCAATAATTGTGCTTCCCCTTTAAATCAAAGAACCCCGTTTTTTTTTTAAAAAAAAATCTTAAATGAGAATCAAAACCACCACGTAGCAAGACAAAGCCAATCTTTAATTATTTCCTGCAATTTTCATGCAATACGCAACTGCTTATAATGAAAAAAAATCCACTAGAACAATTCACCACATAAATAAGAAAACAATAAAATTTGAATAGCTAAGACTAAGTAATTGACTCTGTGCATTTTTGGTTAATAAGCACATCTTATGGTCCTAGACTTAAAATTATGCACAAAAAATTGCACTACCTCCTCTATAAATGTAGCTCATATTAGTTGAATTTGATGTTCCCGTACATTGTCCTATTATGGATATTATTGCTCCATTCACTAAGTTACGTAATGACTATCCATTTGATCTACATTTGAATTTTTTGGAAGCATTGATTGCAACGATAATGATTTTTTCTTGTTTTTATGATCTTTAAAGCAACGTTACGTGTCCAATTTATTCCTACATTGCATCATGATGTGAAAATTTTATTTTCAAATTTTCCACATCAAGATTTCTACTCTTTTAACTTCCTCTCCCATTTTAAATCATTTGGTAGTTTAATTGGGTGTTTGATCTAAGTTTAAAAAAGAATCAAAAGAAAATTTTTAATTCTTTTAAGTTTAGATAAAATAAATAATTTTTAAGTTTGAGAAATAACTTATTTTACCCTCAAATGATAGTTGAATTAATTTTATTTTTTGTTCTAAAAATAAGAGATATAGGATTAAGTGCAAATTAAGTGGCATGTTTAATTTCAAATAGAATGCAAGCTGAGGACCAGACTATGTTACGGTAAATTCATGGGTTGTCATGAATGACAACTCAAGTGTTTCATATACTGTAATTTTTTTATTTTAAGTGACAACTCAAAGGTTGTTGTATGTATATATGAAATAACATAATACGTTCTCGGCCAATGAAAGAAAAAATAAATATGTGTGTGTGATGTCCTAAATGCATAATTACACGCGGTGGGGATATTTTAATTTTGATGAAATATTTAAGTACACAAATTAGGTTTGGATTCATTAATTCGATGCAATCTAATGACAAAAATTCAAAAATTTTAGTAAAACAATTAAGTTAATTCCGTTATGCAAATCCATAAGCTTGTACAATGGGACCAATGAGTGTAAAAATATATTAATTCAATTACATAAATTAATTTAATTGACCAATTCATCCATTAAAATTTTAAAAAAAGAAAAAAGAAAATGTGCGTTGAGAAACTCGTTCATTTAAAAGTCGGTGATGCCGTTTTGGTAAGAATTCGAGAGATTTTGTCAAAGAAAGAAAGCTGAGGATCGTGCCTTCCTCAACCGGTCTTTATTTTTTTGTTTTTTCCTCTTCTCCCGCGTTTCTCTTCGTTTGGGACCCACACTTTCTTTGCTTTCAGAATTTTGGACTCTACCCTTGCCATTGTTTTTATTTTCAAAGCCTTAAAAAGTTGAAAAAATAAAATAATATAAAAGTCACTTGGATATGGAATTGTTTTGGTCCATCTTATTGTTTATATATAAATTCTAAAGTGAAGAATTAATGAATTATTCAGTTGTCGTTTTTGCCCCTATGCGACAAAAGTAACCTTATTAGATATTACCAAAGAGAATTTGTCATATTTTATGGAAATTTTCTTTTTAAATATCGGTTCATATTTTTTGATAGTGAAAGAATATTTGAAATTCGTTTATTATTTTTAAACTCGAATTTCTTACCTATTTTATGATTTTGCGTAAAAATAAATGTACTTTTAAAAAGAAATATATAGTTATTTTTAGATCAACAATGATAAAAACACAAACTCTTTATACAAATTATTTTATGCAAATTGATATAGCATAATAATAGTAGCTTAATGAAAATACAACTATATGACCTTCAAAATTAATTATATTATTTTCTGTTTTCATCATATTAATATATATATGTGATAATAATTTCCAGATACAAATATCTGTACTTTTTCATATAAAAATTCGATATTTTCTAATGTCGTAAAAAGACTGTTACACTACTGCAAGTGAAACCTTCACAAAACAGAAAAATCAATTTATAATATTGTAAAACTTTGAACCCACATTTTTAATTCTACACCAAGGACAATTCGGTCACTGCGAAGAAACAAGGGCCCCATAGATTGCCAAATTCTAATTTCTTTAATGTGGCCTTGATTTGAAGGACCAGACCGCCAAGCGACCGGTGAGAGGTGAGGCGGCAGTGCATGCCTGGTCAAAAAAAAAAATTCTCTTGCCAAATTTAAAGCAATCAATCGCATCAATTACAAGGGGTCCAACCCTTGCTGTACGGCATGATGATCGATCTCCATAATTTGCGGAGGTTAATAAATTTCTCAATATTTACCAAACTTTTATTTTATTTTATTTTATTTTAAAGCTTGATTTTTCAGTTGCTTTTAGGGGGTTGTAAGTGATTATACTCAAGATCAAATTTCAATTTTGTTGGTATTCTCATCCCTTATTTTGATTTTTTAACAATTTCATCGTTTTGGTTCAAAATAAATTTTTTAAGATTTAATTTAATTTAGGCTCCATTTGATATTGAAATTTAACATAGATTTTGACAAAAATAATATCTAGAAAGTTTTTTTAAATCTATTTATTTTTTAAATTTCTTTATTTTTATAGTAGCTTTTAAAGACAGATTAGAGGTTGTTTTCTTAAACAACTTAAATAAGTTACTATTTTTTTAAGCTCTTGTTATAATTTTAATATTTTAATAAAAATAATTATGTCATATTTTTTTCATAAATCTTAATAAATAAATAAAAGATAGTATGTTTATTTTGATCATTATATAATAAATAATACTATCGACGTAAAATTTATCAAATACATATACTCCACTACTTTTTTATCAATAAATTATTTCATCTATACAATAATAACAATATATTTCATGAGCTATCGCAATCATAATATAGCCCTTAATGTTCAATGAATTTTAAACTATTGAGTGACAATGAATTTAATGTCTACAAAATTTTGAATGGTGATATTTGACCTCCTTATTACATCTCACTAGCCTCTATTTTTCAGTTAACCCCATCAAAAAGTTAAAACTAATTTTTATCTCCCAACGTGCCCCACCTAATCCCTAATTTATCTTTGTTATAATTTTTATATTTTTCTAAGCACCCACCATATAAAATTTATAAAAATCCATTTAAAAAAGCGGTCAAAATCACTATAATTTCTCTCTCTTTTTTTAAAGATTTTATCCATCGTTACCAGAACCATTAAAAAAACAAAGACATGATACTTCTTTATCATCCTCTATTGAATATTATAAATTAATTTCTTTCATGATTACAAAAATAGAGTATGATTTGAGAAGAGATAATAATTTAAAAAATTAAAAGAAATTATGTTTTAAAAAATTAAATTAGTTAAATTATATATTAATAAAAATTATCATCTGAATGCACTTAAAAATTATTTATTTTTTAAAATTATTTTATGAAAAGATAAAATAGATATTAATATAAAATAGTTAGTAAGGACCGGTGAAATATAAAAAAAGGGCGACATATTACCTCTCAATTTTTGTGAAGAATCATGCATAGCGGTGCCCTACTTCTTTTTCGTCACTTTTATAGCAAAAAAAATACTCTTGCCACAGTCGAAAGATGTAGACCCTAGAATCAACTCCTGTAGAGTTATTTATTATTTTTGGCATGTTGTTTTGTAAAGTTATTTTGACGGTGCCGGTTGTTTTTCGTGGTTCTTCCATCTTTGACAAAAGCTTCTTGTGGAATAGTTATCTACATTTAAATATACAATACAAAATATAATAGATAAATTGAAAAATACAATGAGTATGAATAGAGGGTTTTGTTAAGTTATAAATTGCGTAACTTGTAGGCTATACAAAAATCACGTGGGCTTATTGTCATGTAATTATTTTTTACGTGCTTTTATATGAGTTATGAGTTGTAACTTACACCAGCTGCAACTTAATAAAAATTATTGATAGGATTATAAATTATATATAAATTTATTTGATATAAATTGATGTCATTTTTCTACCGAATAAATTTATATAATAATTCATGACTTTTATCACTATGTAAATGCGAATGCCCATGTTTTAATACTTTTTTTTTTTCATATAAATGGCAAAATTTACTCTTGAAGGGAAAAATAAAAATGCCAAACAAAGGACGATCATCCTTAAACAAATTCATGTAGGATCGATATTAAGCGAAAGGGGAAATGCCAAATATCTTCACCTTATGAATAGTGGGAGGTGATTTCGTCGTGTATAATAAGCATACTATAATCCCAAATTGGCTAGCTGATCAATAATAAGAGTTGTCTTACGGTGAAAGTGAAATCACGTGGAAATTCACACTTTCTATCTTTGAGGGGCAATTCATCCAACGAGTGCTCACTCAAATACCACGGTGGATTATCAAAAGAATTCCAAATGCATAATAATGCTGCCAAAGAATCACTCTCCAACCAAACGGCGCATTTAGAAATAATGACTCGCACAAGGTTATTGGGCAAACTATTTTCTATAATCTTTTAAATTTGGCTTTATTAAAGAATATCGATTGAATATTCTTCGTCAACGACCTCCTTTTTTTAAGAAAAAAAAGAGTTAAGAAAAGGTATTGGTTTTATATAAAATTTTAAAAAAGAATTCCTATTTATTCATCTATTGGGCTAATTATATTTTTTAGTTTTATCTTAAATTTTATTTTAAATAATATACCATCTAATATGTCAGTTTATTAAGTGAATGATTTTTTTATAAAAAATAATGATATATATCCTAAAATTTTTATCTCTATTAGTGTGTGGTTGGTAATTTTTTTTATAAAATTTAAGTGAGCAGGTTCTATTATTAACTAAGTAACTCATAAATATTACATCATTCTAATAATTTTTGAAATAAAAAAATTTAAAATATTTAATACTATTCTTTTATAAATTATATATAAATTAATTATATAATAAATTCGACTGAAAAATGTTTACAAAAAAACTTTTGGTGACAGATTTCAAATCTCTATCAAGTCCCAACTTTAACAACTTTTTTCATCCGGTAAAAAGCTGAAGCAACCTACTGAACAGGTAACCCGTCGCAATCCCAACTTTTAGTCTCTAACCAGATTATATATATTTCATCCCCATTTTGCCCCCACTCTCTTCGGCTGTCCCCCACTCACCGAAGTTATTTCACGCCTCCGTACCCACGCACAAACGCGAAGGCCTCACTCTTACGAGTGTAAAGTTCGTTAAGAGCTCAGCTCGTTATCCATATTTTTTTTGTAAGCTCCGTAAAATTCAAAAAGAAAGGCCGACACAAAACGACGAAGTGATTTAAAAGCGCGTCAAATTGTTAGTGCAAGTGAGATCATCATATTATTCATCGTCATCATCTCTTCTTCCTCTTGTTCAGTAGCAGACTTCTGACATCTGCATATTCATTGCTGCTGATACTCTCGCTCTGCCGAATTCCTGCTATCTGTCCACCACCCATCGGCTTTAACTGCAAAAGGCCGAAACATTCTGTTAACGTATTTGGATCTTAGATCTAATCATTTGTACTCAATTCTGAAACGTTTGCACAGTGAGTGTCTATTCTATTTTATTCTCTAGTAGAAGAGAATAAACAAAAATGGGAAGCAAAACAACGGCGGCGACAACGAGCAGAGAGTGGAGACAGATCTACGCAATATACGGAGTGGAGCAATGGCAGACGTTGGTTTTTTTGCTATGTCACGCGATCCTCTTTTCGATTTCGTCGATTCTCTTCCTCGTCTACTTCGAGCCGGTCTGTTTCTTCTTCCACTCGTACCTCACCCTCGAGGCCTCCCGCTTCGCCGCCGGCTTCAGCGGCGCCGTCCTGGCCCTGTCGTCGGTGTGCTTGTTCTTCGCCGCGGGGAACTTCTTCTACTCCGCCGTGCCGCTGCACTACGACATGGCCCAGCGGATGGTCGGCTCGGTCAGCGACTGGTCGACGGTGAAGACGGCGCTTGATATCGGTTGCGGTCGGGGGATCTTGCTTAATGCGGTGGCGACCCAGCTTAAGAAGACCGGTAGCCTGGGTCGGGTCGTCGGGTTGGACTGCAAAAAGCGGACCACCCTTTCCACTCTTCGAACCGCTAAAATGGAAGGTAATTAACTAAATTCTTTATGATTTAGCTAGCTCACCCATCATAATTAGTAATAAATGAAACAGCTCTAAAATGAAGTGTGTTTTTATTTAAAAATTGGTTATATGAAGATTTATTAATTTGTTTCCGAGTTTAATTTTTTTTTTTTATAATTTACTTCTAATTTATGGACTTCTCATATGAATAAGTAATTTTACCCTTTTTTTGGGTAATTTTGTAAGCATAAATGATAAATCTGCCATCATGAAGCATTGAATGGACTGACGTATCAAAACTTGGGAGATTTGGCTATCAATTTGTAATGGGTATTTTTTTTTAAAAATTTTTTCCATAAGAATCAGAATTATTCTGAACTTTTGCAGTTTTGCTTGTGAAGCTTTGTGAGTTCTCTACTTTCTTACTTCCTGAAATATCTTGGAATTATAATCAAGCATAGACAAAATGGGAATCGTTTGCTTGCTTTGGTTTGATTTTGGATGTGGTAACATAGATGATTAATTTATTTCATCACTTAGAATAATTACATGATAAATTACTAACAAGTGAAATAAATTTTCCATTCTTGTGCATATAGGCGTACAAGAGTATGTCACATGCAGGGAAGGTGACGTCAGGAGTTTACCATTTGGGGATAATTACTTTGATGTGGTGGTATCCGCTGCTTTCTTCCACACGGTGGGCAAGGAGTACGGCCACCGGACCGTGGAAGCGGCAGCCGAGAGGATGAGGGTGTTGGGAGAGATGGTTAGGGTTTTGAAGCCCGGCGGGGTCGGTGTCGTGTGGGACCTACTCCACGTACCGGAGTACTTCCGGCGGTTGCAAGAGTTGAAGATGGAAGATATTAGCGTTTCCGAGCGTGTGACCGCCTTCATGGTCAGCAGCCACATTGTGTCATTTCGGAAGCCCAGTCAGCATTACGCGGGCCCAGGAGAAGTCCGGTTGGACTGGAGATGCTGATTTGGCAATATACTAGAAAATGAATTTCCAAAAAGGGGAAACAAAGTTGTATACATATAATTGTGTTTTTCTTTTTTTTTTTTTTTGTAGCATAAGTTGAAAGAGAAAAATATCTGGGGAGACGAAGCCGATCCAGATGAATATGATATAGCGATAATGTAATTTATGGTCATATATGGTTATCAATTGGAGATTGATGACTAGTTCCTTCAGTTTTACACGGACTTTATGGACTGGCCTTTGGTAGCTCAAGTTGGTCTTTGGTAGCACAAGTAGGCCTTTTGTAATTGATTGATATATTTATGTATGTGTACATAATGTCTTTACGAACTCTTTAGCAAAAAATGTCACCCAAAATTGAGAAGAACATCAAAACTATCAACTGCTGGATCTCAGCAAAATGGTCACCAGGCTCATCGATGGCTCAGCTTCTCTTGAAAATTGTCGTGGCTGTTCGCTTGTTCATGTGACCCTGCCTGCCGGAGTGATGACATAATGGTGACGATATTAGAAAAGACAGTGATAATTGTGGATGGATGCCATGCCACTTTGTGGAGGTGGTGAGTTGATGGGATTGGTGTGGGGTTGGGGGGAATTCTCATGTCATTTTCTTGCTTTGATCTTTGATGGCGCTACACAGTATGATGAGTGGGACTGAGTTAGGATGCGAATTAATTTTTATTGCTGGCAAGTGAACTGAAATTGTTGGCAGTGGGTTTTTGTCAAATTGCTCTCAAATGATAGGAAAATCTAATAACACTACGAAAAGTTATCATTCAAAAAAGAGAATTTCTTAATTGGTATAGAGAAATTACAATTAGATTCTTAAGGTTTTACTTAAATAAATATTTAGACTTTATTATTGAGAATAAATAATTAAATTTTACTGATTCAAAAATAAATAATGATAGACGTCTTAAAATTTTTATTTTAAATTTAATCTCAAATGACATGGGATATGATTTTTTTTTTGTTTATAAAATTTAAATGAATTAAATACATTATTTTACTGTCTAATTAATAAATGACATCTCATTCAGAACAAATGTTTTGGGATAAATATTTTAGATGCGTAGCACTATCAATATTGCATCAATCTTGGCGGGTATTACAGTAAAATTAATGCCTTATTTTCATTCAGATAAATGAATTCACTAACCGAAAATGAATATAAATAATCATTTCCTAAATAATGATGATATAACTGCCTATTAAAACAACCTTGATATTTCCAAGTGTCTTTTTCTCTCTGTATAATATTATTTAGGTCTGATAACGCATAAAATGATTAAATAACTGAAGAGTAAAAGTAACTCCTTTCGAAAGGAGTCTTTATTTTACCCATCTCAAGTTTATTATCCTCCATCCACTCTAGTTTCATGACACTGAATGATGAAGCAAATGAGCGTGTTTAGCTGACGTGTCAGTTTGGTTAATGGCCTGTTTTCTAATTGGAATTAGTAATAAACCCTCGTCTTTTTCTAACTTTGCATTGGAATTCTCCCCTGTAATGAGAGAAAAATGTGACCCAAGCTTAGTGCTGCAATAAAATTATGTTAAGGCAAAGGTCCTGAAATTAGATCCTTCTCGCAAGCTCCGGTTGTCTTCAAGGATTTTAGAAAGCATCCTTGTTTTGCATTGAACCATAGTGTTCCATGACTCAGCTCCCATTTATTGTGCCAATCTTGGTTAAAGATCCTGATCTTTGTGATTACAAATTTCGAACTATTCCCGAAACAACAAATTTTAAAATATTTTTTAAAATAATGCAAATCTTGATTTACCATCATTTTTATTAAAAGATAAGAAAAAAAAATAATGCCCTGTTGATAAAAAAAAATTAAATTTTCTTAACAAGAACGAGAAATAAATATGTTTACAATAACTTAAGATATTTTAAAAATTGTGATTTCACGAGGAAAATAATTCAAAATTAAGCCCAAATTTTAAGCCACACCAGGTGGATTTTTTAACATACGGACACGGCAGCTAAGTGTTTTCAACCTAGCTTCGTCTCGAATTAAATCTGGATCATTAATCAATCAAATTACCAGCAATTAATGGTGGTTGCGGATTATCAGTGCTTTCAACTTGAAAAGATCAGTGATATTTTTTCCCCCAGGTAGTTGTTCAATCGCCATCCAAATAATGGAGAGGAAATTCTAGCCAAAATAGACAGAAGTGCAATGTGTTTGGAAAATGAGTCCTCTTGATCACTATCATCGCGTAAGATTACACAAATCTTTTAAGTTCAGTTGTACATCAGCAATAAATGGCCAGACAAATAAATATACCATTGAAATCTGCAGGTTAAATAAATTCAGAACCCAGAGGCCAGAACTAGCCAAACTCAATTGAAACTCCTTAATTTTATAGAATTAAAGAGACTAGTCAATTTTGTTGTACAGTGTACACCGATCGGGGTCTTTCAAAAGATTAAGTACATAACACTTGAGTGGATGCAACTGGAAACATGCGAAATGGCTGGACCTAAGCTTCGTTGATTCAATCCAGCTTCTCCAAGAAGACTGAAAGAGCTACTAGATCTGTAGTTAAGATCAGCAACACATTTGTAACAGCAATAATTTAAGACTTTAGAAAAAAGATGCAGATGGAGAATACGAATGATGCTGCAATAAAAGCAGTTTCAGCAACAATGAAAATTGAGCTATGCTCTTGTTCCACACAATTGAATGAGGCTGCGGAAGACTAAATAGTTTAAAATCAAGCAGTAAAACATGAGGAAAGAATTCTTTTGGTTAGGCTACGATGGAACAGAAAGTATAAATGCATATATCAAACATTGTGTTTTTGTGAGAGTAACCATGAATTAGGTTGGTTTAAGTTATAAACAAACTTGTAGGGACAATCTATTTGTCGACTTCATTTATACTTCCAATAAAACCTTTTTCTGTCATTTTTGGATTCTCAACTTACATCTGAGACTCACCAAGAGTAAGCGTAAATTACGTTCATTGAAGTTAGAACCTTATGACATCTCAGCTCCTTGGGCCATTTGAAAATTCAACCCAACCCAACCCAAATTTGAAGCTCAAACAGAGTTGATCCAAACCAATGCAGTTCAAGGATTGGTTATAAGTTCAGGATTAAATTCTCATAACATTTTTTCTTTTTCCTTTCAAAAAAATTAGGCTTATTGCACAACTTCGGTTTCAGCCAAATAAAATGTGATTTTTTCTTAAGAAAATGAGATGATCCTTACTGACTTGTGTTTGAAAAAACAGGTGATATGGTGTTTTACTATTTATTACTGACTTGAGATCAAATATCTGGGAAAATTAAAGATGAAAACTTGACCTGATCAATATTACATATTTACATAACTACAGGTGGTTTTATAACATATAGAACGAGAATCAGTGCAAACTAGATGAAGATGCTAATAGATACATACCTATTGTCTTCAACGCATCAATTCTAAGCATTCAAATCCAGACTCATTTGTCTTTAATCCACACTCCAATTACACTTCTGAGCCCCCAAGCATGCATGATCCTGTTTCAAAATTTGAACTTCAGAACCTCATAGTTTCCAATACTCAAAACATTAGCCACCAACTAACAAACAAAATGAAAGCAATAGATGTTAAGCACAAGATAAGATAAATAAAATACTTAAATCCTAAAAAGTCAATTAGTACATTATTAAAATATCTAGTAAGAATATCATATTAATTCATAGCCATATGCTCCATTCCTTGTCAAGATCCCCAAAGCTCTACTTGAAACAAAAGAGGAGGGGGGAAAAATCATAGGAACTAATTCAGAAATTACTGAATAAACAAGGATAAATTGCGATACACCTTTAAATTGTTACTAGATTGAATTAAATCATTAATGTCCATCTCCTAGTGAAATTATCTACAGGAGCAGCAGAGGATTGTAAGCAATTTTGTAAACATATAACTACTTGAACTGTCTCAGGGCCCAATGAACTTTAAAACAAATCAAGAATCTGCTCATCTGTGTTAAATGAAAACACAGAAGGGACTGCAGATACTGGAACTGAAAATAGATCCCTAGCTATCTCTGATAAAATAGTGTACTTCTGAGAACATACTTTCCACCATTTTAGATTGTCGAAGTTGTCATTCAAAAGACTATCATTAGTTTCCGACAAGTACCTGTTGACTTCAATTGTCAGCTTAGTGCCATATTGCTCTTTTAAACACTTCTTATAAGATGACCTCTACTCAGAATTCTTAAGAAAAGACATCCACTCAGAATCATCTTCGTCCTTTCCATTTTCCCTATCTGTTCCAATGCTTGAACATCATTAGAATCTTTGGTTTCACCGGAATTGTTCAACGCACTGTACTACTCATAAGGACATGACGAGAGCTCTTTAACCTCTTTGATCATCTCTTCAAAAATTAGGTTTGTCATATATTTTACTAAAGTAAAGTTCAAAAAGATTCAACTTAAGTCTTGGATCAAGATCAACAGAAATAATCAATAACTTGTTGATGTTCTGAATAGGATCCCATTGCTACTCAAGAGAGGATCTCCACTTTGACCATAGTATGTCGAATAAGAACCAATTGAAAAAATTGAATCAAAACAAATGTTAGCACTCAAAGTACCACTAAACTTTAAATCCTGGCATAAAAGATCTTCAATAACTTAACAAAGGCCTGAAGTTTTTGCAATCATCACCTGTAGAAGTCCCTGTCCTCTTTTCCCCAAACTCATCCTCGACTCCAAGAAATAGATAACATACCATTCATCCTTTCTCATCCTTTCAAATGCTTTTTGATCTTGACTTTCTCATACTCAGCACATGTTCTAAGTTTTTGCAATCATCATCAGTAGAAGTCCCCGTCCTCTTTTCCCCAAACTCATCCTCCACTCCAAGAAATAGATAAAGTGCCCTTCATCCTTTCACATCCTTTCAAATGCTCTTTGATCTCGATTTTCTCATGCTCAGCACATGTTCTAAGTATTATCCTCCCCGTGGAAAAATATCTAACATATCTCACAGCATTGCGGATAGTAACAATTGAATTGTACATATCTTTTAAAACGGCAGTCACAATTGAAGATACAGGACTTGAGTTGCACACGTAAAAACTCATCATCCAACATGGCGTTTCCAATCCAATCATTCAACTTCCTCTTGAAATAACTAATAGCAGCAATGTATACACTTGAAATACCAACCGTAATTACCAACACTTGTTTAATACCCCAGTCAAGCAAACAACTATCAATTAGCTTACCAACGGTCTCCCCTGCCTGATCGGGAAGTAAAAAGAAATTCAACATCTTCCTATGCAACAGCCACTCGCTGTCCATAAAATGAGATACAATAGCCATATAATTGAGACCTAGGTACCCTTTTGGGGCTCTCCCTAAACAGTGTTTTCAGTTGTTGCCTCTAATCTACCAACACTTATAGGATCTGTGAGATTAAAACTAGCAAAAAGTTCAGATTAACACAATGACAAAGTGCAGTTCCACAACATTAAAGGTAAATGTTTGACAATTACCGTTCTAGCACTTGCCTTTCCTTTCTGCAATTTTCTCCATCAAACTTCAGCACATCAAAATTACATGCTAAATCACTCGGTTCTGCTGCTTCACTCAACTCATCAGCTGATGATGTCTCCTCCGAGCGTTTCCTTTTCTCACAATCAGTTGTAAGGGATTCATCAGCTGCTTCAACAGTGGTATTATGGGAATTCCAATTTTCCTCCTCCATCTGCTAAATTCCAAAGAATGAAAATCAACAACGAAAACGGAACATTTATAACAGATAATGAAAATACGGTCAAATAAAAAAGATACATGAATTTTGTTTTTCTTGAATCTTACATGAGACAAATGAATTATTATTTATTAGAATGTTGGATTCGAAAATGTTTAGTTTAGGGTTTTTCAGGAACGTGTGTGCGTTCGCGCGCGCAGATTCGGGTTCAATTTGGCTCGTCTAAATAAAATGCTGATCGTTTCAAAAAATAAAATAAAATACTGATTTAGTAATATTACGCTTGGGCTGCCTGGTCCAGGGATTAAAAGTTAAAGCCCAGGCCTGGCACTCCCTCCACCGGTCCGGGCCTGAGCTTTTCGGCCGTTTCTAGGCCGTGAGGACTCATTGGGCAGTTTGCCACCGCTCCTAATTGATGGAAGATAAATTATTTGGAGTAATAAATATTACGTCTAGATATTTTCCTTTTTGTTTTATTGTTGAGATTTTTGGACAATATTATTGGAATCGATGACTCTCTTCATAGATGATGGCAAAGATAATTGTGCTGGATAATAGAAACTTTCTTGGAGGCCTCTACAAGAATCATATGACATAAATAATACAAAATCGTTTTACTAACTAGTTTCGTAATTTGTTTAGAATACGCTCAACATTATTGGATTCACTTATTTTATAACTTAAGTTTAAAAACAACCAAATGATTAAAAAAAATAAATAAATAATCCTTACGTTAAGATATTGCAAATAAAAATTTAAACCTTTTAACTTGTTTGAACTAGCTGCATTTATTTAACATATGTTGCCTAATTATTTTCAAAGTGGCTTCATCTCAAGAACTTTGGATGATTAATCAGTCTAACTACTAACAAATTATTGGAGGTTAGCAAATTATCAAAGCTTTTAAGTTACAAAGATCACTAGATTAGGGATATGTTTGCAAAGGTGTTTTTCTAGATACCATCTAGATAATGATTAGGAAATGCTGGCTAAAGATTTGAAGGTAAAAAAAAAAATATAACGAACACCTTATAATTTGGCGAAATAATCATGAAAATTTCTTAATTTCCAAAATAATAACCTAATTCCTTTTAAGACAGTTCTGCCATCTAACTATAGTGACCCAAGTCACCCAATCATTTTTCATCTGAACATAATTGTCAAAACAGAAAAGTTTTTGTGACCCCTTTTACTTAATCATGAGAGTGTTGCCGTCTCATTTCCGCTAATGAATCCTCTACAATTATCACAGAGTAATACGAAAATCTTTAAGTTCAATTGAACATTAGGAATGTAAAGGTAGACCAAGAAGTGTACCATTAAAATCTCAGAGGTTAAATAAATTCTGAAACATAACCAGCCAGAAGCCACTCCCTGGCTATCTAGGAATCATATGTACAGTCAATTTTTTGTTGTACGATGAGCACTGATTACTTTGATTAGGGTCTTTCAAAAAGGAATTAGAGTACACAAAATTTCAAGTGAAATGCGACTAAAAAGATGCAAGATGGCTGGAACTGCTATTCATCAATTCAATCCAGCTTCTCCAGCAAAATATTGGTAACAATGTTAGACAAAATGCGGATGGAGAATATTGATGATGAAACAAAAGCAATTAGAGTGACAATTACAACTGAGCAAAAGACTTTATTTTTTTGAAACCAGCAGGAAAACATACAATTTGTTTTTGTTAGGTTTGGCCAAAACAGAAAGTATAAATGTGTGTGCATATAAGGTTGTGCAAACATTTTTTATTTTTGTAAGTTCTCCATTTTATCGCATTAAGCTGGGTAATAACATTGAATGTTTAATTACAATGCTTACCATTTTTTAATTCATGATGAACTCAAGTCATTACCAGCCAAAGAAGAAACAATAACGCCAAATTGCCAGTACCTTAATTGCTGGGTGATGAAGGTTTGAATTGCAGTCCAAAAAGTTTGAAACTTAATACGAACGGTTGAGTTAAGAAACTAATGTTCTATTTAGAATTAAGGTGCTGTAGTTTTTAAACCACGACCGTTATGGAAAAAAGCTATAAAAATAAAATAAAATCTCATAGTATAGTAAATATGACTTTTAAATAACAATTTCACAAAAATAATAAAGATATTATAAATTTTTGATTATATAAGTGTAGGAATAAAGCAACTTAGCTTCCAAATCACATCAATTAGTATTTACTAAACACTTTATTATCGTAGCTTTTAAGTTAAAATTACATAACCTCAATAGCAAACAAGACTTAAAACAAAGCTTACAGCCAATGGTGTTACTTGATTTAGTTGACAAAACATCTTGTAAATATATGAGGTCTTCGAACTTGCTCACATGGTTAGAAAAGGATTTAGTTTCCATTCATGCAATATCTCAAAAAGAAAAAAAAAAAGAAAATATTTTGAAATAACAAAACGTTACATTGAGAGAGTTTAAAGGTGAATTTGAAACATAAAATGTCGATAAATGGATTGTCCGTAAAATTATGGTACCGGCATTGTAATTGTTGGATTTGTAACTTTCACCTGAGACTTGCAAAGAGCGCGCATGATGCACAGTCATTAGATCACTTTGGCAGAGATGACACTCATGCAGAGCCCAAAATTAGGATTGTGGTGCAACCTCGGCTTGAGCCCGATAAAATAAGAATTCTTTTACATAAAGAGATGACCCTTGTGCAGAGCCCACAAAGACAATCTGACGCTTAAGGCATCTCATCACTGAGAAAAACCGATCCTCCTCTTTCATCTGCTCGAAGCACTTGCCAGCATTAAAATAAGAGGAATCCCATCCATTCGGCACATCTAATACTACAAAACCTCTAGGCTCACTTTTCTCGTGCTCAATACATCTTCGGAAGAACAGCTTTAGAAGGGGTATTATCGGAATTTGCATTGAGCTTTTTGTCCTTTGTCTGTAAAGAATGAAAATCAACAACGAATATGCAATTTTTTTTAACAGATACTGGAAATACTGTCAAATAAAAAAAAAATTAAAAGATAAATCTCAGTACTCTTAAGTAAAAAATAATAAAAAAATTTAAGCAAAAAGTTAAAAACATAAACTCGAGAGATTGAGAGGAATCAACAAGGCAAGGATTTGAGTTTCTAGTTTGTGATAGAAGAATTTGATCGCTTGACTTTTATTTTTATTTTTTAAATTAAAAAAAAAGTTTAAATGAGGTAAATAAATGAGGCTGCTTGTTTTGAGGTTTATGCCGTGTTTAATATTGAGGTGAGATAATTTAAAACATCTTGTGTATTGTAGGGAAAAAAATGAGCGTTATAAGATAAGAAATAGTACAATAAATATGATTTTTAAATAATAATTTCTGTAAATATTAGTAATGATCTGAGATAAAATTAACTTGGCTTTCAAATCGCAACATCAAATATTTACCAACCCAATATCAAATAATATCTTATTTTATAAATTTTTGAGAACTTGTGCCAGTGTAGGTTTGCGGTCAGGAATTTAGGTTTAATTTCACCTGTCTTAAATACAATGTTGGCTAATAATAATTTTGAAATGCATTGCTTCAAAGATTTATGAAAAGTGCAGGCTAAAATGATTTTTAAAAATTAAAAAAGCTTTTCAATGAGGAAATAATTTTTTTTCCCTAAAAATCTCAATGTATGATTTATTGAGATTCATGTTGAATCATAGTGGTTTGGATTTTGCCGGCGACCATAAAAAAATTGATGATAATTTGATCGCCAAATCAGCGAACTGAATTGAACCAACCAATTGGTTATTTAACAATCCAATTACTGAGTTTGACTTTTTGTTCGAGTAAGCTAAACCGAAAATCAAATATGATTCAAATTTTAGTAAAGATGCATGCATGGCAACGGTTTTAAGGTAGGCGAAATTAGTGTCGTACTCGTTTCGGCATATGAACAACATGATTATTTATTAACATGTATAAAAGTTAAAACTACTAAGCACACAAACCCTAAAATTTGTCTGTCGTATTTCATGTAGATGGTTGTTGTCGATCCTCGTCTATCAGCCACAATCAACTTCACCGTCCATGGTTGGTTCGGGCAAGCTCAGTTTGATTTGAGAAAAAACCGGAAAAAATTTTCCATCTCTATTATTATTATTATTTTTATGATAAGAGAAAAAAAAAACACCTCTACTTAAACCTATGTATCAATACATATTTTGTTTTCTCAATGAGGATTATTTGTTGATGAAGAGCAAACTTCTCTACACATTTACAGTTTACCCCAATTCTTAAAATCCAAACTTTAATGAGAAAATATTACGGTTAATTAATTAGAATATATAACTTAAATCCAAACTGCTTATACGATATTGTGCTTTTTTTTATCCCCCGGTTTTAGATGGTCCACTGTTGGTTGTGTATACGTTTGCGCTGTTTTCTTGATGAAATATATAAAAGCAAATTTTATGCTTCTCAAGAGGGGTCCCATGGTCTAGTGGTTAGGACATTGGACTCTGAATCCAGTAACCCGAGTTCAAATCTCGGTGGGACCTGAATTTTTAGTTTCTTGTTTTCTCTTTTCCTAACACAATGACTAATATTTTGTGCCAAAATTTTTTTGGGTCATTAAAAAACTTAATTATGTATGTGTCGCATGGCTCATAAATGGTTTTGCTTCAATCTGTATCATTATCCATCACCTTACCTATTTTACATACATTTGGTAGTACATTTGGCAGGATGAGAACGCTTTCTTATTTCCACCAGCTCAGTAACTGGCAAAACCTTATACCGTGGTATGGCATCCTGAAGTCAAGCCGTGAATCTAGGGAGGTTGGAACAATCAACAAGTTATTTTATTTATTATTATTTTTTTTCCAGAAATTTGTATCGCTGTGTCAGTTTCATAGCCTACACCAACCATTTCGACATAATTTGTACAGAATAATGCCCTATGCAACAGTTAAAACACATTTGCATCTCTGGGATTGTTTCTGTAAGTAACAAAAGTGACGTAACATTAATTAGTGAAACACGTAAATCACATCATTTTCAGACTTCAGTCTATATTGTGTGTGATACAAGATCGAGCACAAAGTTTTGCTGTACACAAAACCAAGGTGCTAAATAACAGCTGATGTTGTAAAACTCCCGAAGAACTACCTAACTCAACTGTGTTCATCTACTTTCTCTCAATTTTCCAAGAATCGGAGACATACAATTTACAAGTATCAAGCAAAATCAAAAGTGGATACCTAGTTTGACCTTTGTAATCATCAAATTCGATAAATAGAAAAACTTCAAATTACCCAGGATTTTGAACCTGAAATCCATGGAATATAGAAGCCAAGAGCAATCATGCTGCAATGCAAAATGAGGAGCTTAATGTGGGAGGCAAGACGCAAATCAGGTGAGGTCCCGGGGGATTGCAGCTTATATTTGCCTCTTCGACTCCTGGGAGTCCAAGTTGAGGGGGACGAACATAACCGGCAACTAGTGGCACACATAATATAGAGATAACTATCCTTGAACCTGTCGTGACATGCAAGATGGTTAAGATGCCGCTGAAATGAAATAAACAGAAACATTTTCTGGCAGCCAAAAGCTACCAGATATTTCCCCTAATGAAACTTAAAATCAAATAAAGTAGTTCAGGAACCTTGTTTTGTGGGGAGAGATACGTAGCCTCTCTTCCTCCCAGCAATCATCCAATTGTCAGCATTAGCATTCACTTCATATAACACCTCATCCTGTTTTACAAATAATAAGTAAAAATACAAGCATCTGAAACATCACCCCAGAATTTTTAACTTCCACGACAGCACTCAGATTTGATCATTTTAGCACCTGACTCTGTCTTTAACTGACTGACCAAGCAAGGTGGGGGTAGAATTGAGAATAAAGATAGCAAGGCGATATAGAAAAAGTTTAACCTCGATAAAATTTTTATTTTTTATTTTTTGAAAGGGGAAAAGATGTTCTATTCTCTTGTTACATGCCGCCTGGTCTCCAAAAAGACAAAATTCTACCGGCTATAAATTTAAGGAGTAAATTCACTTAACCTCATTCCTTCTTCCCCTAGCAAAAACAAAGAAAAAGAAGTCTAGATCTCCTATTTTTCACTGTCTTGGTCTCTAAAAAGATGAAAACTCATCTCAACTCCACCAAATGATTGCATTAAGCACAAAAGGAGATTTTCAAATTTAAAGTCCTAACTCTGAATCAATTATAATACTCACAAACATTAGTTAAAATTACTCTTTTTTTTTAATTCTCTTGTCAAGGTAAACCAACCAGACTTAAATGTGGGAGAAGGGAGGAGAAAAGAAAACTGTTGTAGAAGGTTAAACATCTGTGCTGGAATGACTAATGACTTAGCTATTTGATACAACTGAAAGCACACCAAAAAGTCAATCTAAATGAGACTGGTTTCCTGTTTCACTGGAAAGGCAAAGAGGAGTATCGCCACAGTTTTTAAATATATGGGAAAATTTTACAAGCTATAACACAAAAAGTTGAACCGTCTCCACAGTGACACATTGAATTCTCTAATTTAGTAAGTTATTTAAACATCTGCCAAGAATGAGAATATTCAATGACTTACATTGTGTTGGGAAGCTTCATTCTCTTCAAAATCCTTCAACCTTTCAACCCTCCATTTCATGTTAACAAGTTGCCCAACTCTAAGGCCATCAGAAGGAAGAGCAAGAAAACCAACAGCCAGGCTAGGATCAAGAACAGGACGCTGCAAGACAAGAGCACTCCGGAAGATCAGACCCTCCCTAGCATCCTCTGGTCCTGTGGCTGTTGCAGTCACAGGAGGATGTGCTCCAATAGTTCTTTTACCAGAAATTCCATATCGGATATTTAATAAACTATCCCGTCGCACTGCCTCAACTTCAGCTGTTAAAGCAAACAAGCTCGGTTACGGGTTATAACAGTCAGGCATTGTTAAATATGGAACAGAGCACCATTAAACAGAGAAAAATGAAGCCAAAATTCCTGGCAGATATTTTTCTTGATCAGTTTGAATGCAGGTAAATAGGCCTATACTTATCCATGATTAAAAGTCTATACCTTCAGCAGTTGTCTTCCCCAAGCATATACTGAACAGAATTCCTGCTCTAGAACTTGAAGAAATGACAAGTGGAAAGAAGCCCGAATTTGGTCTCCCATCACCTTGTCTAGTATGAACAAATCCATCTTGAAGATCAAGCCAAGCGTCGTAGATGGTCAATGAGGCATTCACTTGCGAGTGAAGTATCACCTTAAAGTAACAGATGGAGTTCATCTCAAAATAAATAAAAGAATGAGAAGAAAATTCATAATTTTTCCAATCAAACCAATAAAGTAAGGACTCCATCCAACTTCTAGTGGAAAGTAGGATATATATGATAAGACTCTAACAGCATAAAAGGCACAACTCTGGCTCTTCTTGGTCTTTCTAATATCTAGTTCAAACAAAGCAGCTATGAGATTAGACAAGTGCTAGGTACGGCTGAAAAAGGCCGAAAAGCCAACCTCTTGCTAGCCACACCAACCTCTAGCCCTAAGCAAACTGAAAGACGACAAACTCAATTACCATACGTTAATATCACTAACTTATAATTATTTGATACAATCTCCAAACAATTTGAACCACAATTACACTCTGGGGTAAATACCTGTAGAAGTAAAGTACCATCACTGCATTTGTCAGCGACACGTGTTCTCACATGGAAAGGGTCAGTAAAATGAACAGCTATCGTTCTGCACATCAGTGTCAGGCAATTCAATAAAATTTAGACAACTGAAAAACGAATTTGAAATGTAAACATGCAGAGAGAGAAGCCAAAAAACAAATTTTAAAATGCAATCAAAAGAATAATGGAAAAAATGATTGCCTCTCAAATATTTGGTTGTGGCATACTCCAAATTGAAGTTTTAGAGCAATTGTCCTCATTCCGTCCACAATGCTCTGTCTCTGAGGGGTGACTGCCCAATACAAATGCATCACATTTATCATTGCCAATACAATTGAAAACAACAAAAGAACTATATGCGACACACACACAACACTAAAACACTCGAAAGTCATCCTTATTCCTAACCTGAAGATGATCCTCTTGCAAGACTATTGTCAATGGCACGAATTGGTATCCACAGGATGGAAGTCAAGTTACCAGCCCAATCTGGAAGTTGTATTCTACCATCATGGAGATGCAGCTGCTCAAAGTCTTTATTAATATCAAAAGAGCAGCCTTTTTGAGTATTTTGACAATTTTCCAAGTTTGATAATTTAATGTGACTCTCCATCTCAATGAAATGTGACTCCTCAATTGTCAAACCTGGACCAGTATCAATATGCAAGATAGCACCTTTTAAGGAGTAGTCAATAGGCCGTACTATTATCCCCACCCACTGAGCTTCATTTATCAGCAAAGGGGATGATATAGCTGCAGCAAGATCAACAAGAGGTCTTGGATTGAAAACCTAGGGGAAAAAAGGATTTGTTAGACAGCTAAAATAGTACATATAATTTTCCCAACTTGAATAAAAGACTGCTGGCTTGATCCCAAGTCATGTTCTGCTTAAAAATACGAAAGATGGCAGTGGAAAACTTTATGGAAAGAAAGGTTCTATTATCAGAACTGTCATAGACACGGGGATGCAGACTACTTTTAAACTCTTCAAATCTCAATTTGATACCTTTGTTGAACAAGAGAAACTACCTTCAAGATAGGCCTGGTTGGTTTTTCATAGCTCATAAAATCATCACTGTCTGCAGGGCCAACCTTGGAAAAACTATGAGATCTAAATCTCAAGCGCCCAATGTGCCCGGTAAGAACCCCCAAGACATATGAACCTGGTTTTTGTGGTGGTAAATCAACTGTGATTGTATTTCTACCAGGCTTTAGTACAGTTGCAGTAGAAGTCTTTAATGCCTGAAACATCAGATATAATTATTGAATCACCAAGGTGCAACAACATATGACCTATCTGTACTGCATTGAAAATGAGTACCCTCATGTCTACAAATACATACCTTAGCACCTTCATCAGCATTATATGTAGCCGTCAAAGTGAGACTAAGTGTATCAACAGTTATATCATCAGGAAAACCACTCCAAACAGTGACAGATAGAGTACCAGGGTCACCATCACATAACTCCAATGGTGGCCCAGGATTACCAGAAAAAGTTATTAGAGATGATACATCTAAAGGTACAGGATCCTTCATTTCACCATGAGCAAGACTAATAACCTCTGACTGGAAAGCTTGACGCTCCTTTGTAGAGAATAATCCTTTATCTAGAGAAAGCAGTCTTACACAAGATGACAGGTAGCCAGCTTCGTCATTTAGAATCTTCTGACACTCAGCTAAATTGGGTAGGACTTCAGCCAATAAATCCTGCCATCCTTCTCCTGAATAAAGGGCACAAACCTTTTCATAAGATTTTGCAGCTTGATCATAGTTTCCGTGCTTGAAACAGACAGCTGCAATTTCCCCATCAAGGACAACTCCGTGTCGTTTCCACCACGAACGATGATAATTGTTAGCAGCACCTTTGGTTAGCTCCAAATACTTTTGCTGCCATGGAAAAACAAATTAAATCAGAGAAAGAAATATGGGAGACAGGAAATGAATGCCGCAAAACCCTCTCAGAAATGAACCATATCCTGGATATAAGATACTGCCAACTTTTGTTGAAGTCCTGTTAGACCAATGAAAACTTATGTCAGGTGCAAATATAAAAGGGCAGGGGCAATTTAGTAATTTTAAGGGCAGGGGCAGTTTAGTAATTTTATTTATTCAGTAATTAGGGTTCAGGTATAAATAAGAGATTAAGGAGTTGTTTAGGTTTTATGCTGAGTTTTGTCTAGTATTAAGAGTAACTAGGAGTTTTGGGAGAGATTGACCTACCTCTCGAATTGTAGGTCAGGATTGTTCTTTCTTTTGATTTAATCAATAAAAATCAGCCCTAATTTAGCCCTAAGTCCTATTAAGTCCGTTCAAATTTTAATTTACACTAGGCTATTTTATTTTAGACTGGTTCATTTTAGTTTAAATAAACCCCCCCATCCCCCCACACCCACACCAAAAAAAAGAAGCTATTAAAATATATATATATATATATATATATTGACAATCTTCAAGTCTTCTCCCAGCCAATCAAAAAATTGAATGCATCCCCCATTTTCTGTTAGTTTTGCCTGTAGACTAACATTGACCTTTGAAAGCACTATAATTCCCCTAACAGTAACATAATAAACAATTTAAAATAAATTCATAAATAAATAAATTTTAAACCCCATAAATAAAAACAAATACAGTTCATTAAACCTCAATAATCAAGATCCAAAAATTTTAAACAGTTATATACTAATTGATTAGTTATTTAATTTCATATACGCACACAATAAAATAAAATCCACAAGAAAAATCAGAAACAACAACCGACCACCTTTACAAGCGAACCCACTTAAATTTAACAACCCAAACTAGTCAAACCCCTTGGCCATGCGCGGCCAAGCAATGGCCAAGCCTATGAAGCCATGCAAACCCCTCTTTTTTTTTTCCTTGCTATTTTATTTTACAAATATCTAAGAATTTTAAATATATCTAACATATTTCAATTGTTTTAATTGTAAAAAGACAAAAATGCCCTTTTATCAGTAAAATCAAATGGTTGTTTGATGGAAAATGGGGGTCATGTTGGTGTTTTCAAAAGGTCGGGGGACTTGAAGATTGTCAAATATTGTGGGGTACACTAAAATTAACCCTTTCAAACACCCTGAAAAATTTTCTGAACTAGACTTAAGCCATCAAAGGAAATGGATCAGAAACACCCTGATTTTAAGTTGAGCATGAGAAACCTTTTAATAAAACTCCTGTAGTTCTAATAAACAAAAAACTGGCTGAGTTCCTGTGGGCTAAGAACTACACAAAATGAAAAGGTCTATCTTTAAGAAGAAACTGGATGATCTGCACAGCATTATTTTAATATACCTCAAACTCCTCCACAGATGACAACGATTTCAATAGATTGCAATCCGAAATTGAATGCTGTAGAGCATGCTCTGAGGCAACAAAAATCTCTGCTAGTCTCATAGGTCGATCAATCGAGCTTTCAAATCCAGGAGAAGAGTTAGTGCGCGACATAGAAACTGCCTGCACTTTGTTTGATGGGGACATCCTCAATGATGCATCTGAACCTGATCTGCCAATTAACATGCCACTTAAATAAGAACCTATAAATCTCAAAAGTATACAAAAGACTAAGAAAAGTTTTAAAAAAAAGAAAAAAAAAAACATAGCAATGCATTTTCTTCATATCACAAATTTGTGTTACCCATCAAACATTTCAAACATATTTCCAGCACTAAGAGAAGCCCTTCGACGGTTAGCCTCACGCAAAAGTACTGAAGGTTCAAGAGGCAAAGGTTTCCTCTGGATACCAAAATGCTTGGCCCTGGGGGTTGCTTGAAGAATCAACTGCAAAGCATAAATATGGCCAAGTTTTTCATTTCTTATGAATTAAAGTGATGAAAACATGCCAAAAGAGATGGTGCAGAGAAATTACATATATTTTTATCAATAAAAAAGCAGTAACAAGAGCGGGCCAGAATCTACAATAGAAACATACACAGCCACGTAACACACACACACACACATTAAGTTGCTGTATGTGTATACAAGCACGCGCGTAGATATTAAGCTGCTACATCTGTCTTTGCCATGTAGGCAGAATTTATAAGAAATAAATTCTAGAAATGTAAATGCAATTTTCCAATATAGAAACAGCATCAGCACCTTAGTCGTGATGCTGTGAAATTGTTCCAACTCTTTCTTCTACCTCTTAGAAGGAGAAAATATATTTGATCAGTATAAAGAAAACTACAGAAATTCACTGTCTATAATACAACTACAAAGGACAAAGCGAGCGGTTCCATGAAGACCTTTTTGTTCTAAAAGAAGTTATTACTCTCCCTGAAGTCTAACTGATAAATCTAACCAATGAATCCTAGATTCACATAATTAATACGTATGATTGAAACTAGTAAGCGACAATTTAAAAAAAAAAATCATGTTTAACTTAGTAATGAACAAATAATATGGGATGAAAATAAATGAAGGCAAGACACTCGTTGGACTGAATATACACATGAAATAGCAAAATAATGTGATGCTTTTACGAGATTATAAAATCAACATAGTAAAGCAAATCCTTTGCTATTCAAATTGAGAACTTGCCTTTTCTTTTGCAAGAACTTCAGCAGAGGCATCGGCGGGAACTGAAGGCCAAACTGGTGGCTTTGGCCAAGGTAGCATACTGAGAGATGCACTGCTCAAAGGAAATGAACACATTAACAAGAGAGAGAAAAGGCACAAAATTCACAAAGCAACAAGAAGGTAAATATTTGCAGTAAGCAGAAGTAATTCACCAAAGTCAACACACACCAAAGTAAGTTGCTTTTAGAATAACATAAAAGTCAGCCAAATCATAAAAGGCTCAATGAAATTGGTCTTAAACAATTCAGATTGTACCTGTTGACGGGACTTCTTTCTATATCTGTTCCATATCCAATTAGATAGGCAAGCCGCATGAACTGCCATAAATACAAACCTATTTAACCGAACAGCATTTCCATATCAAGTTCGATATAGATAGAAAACAAGTTTGAACACTCAAGATTGGTGAGAAATGCTACAATAATGCATTCAGAGAAATGTCAGCGTGTGAGAAAAAAAGTTTCTTTTCTTGTACAACTTGAATTCTTACATAGAAAACCATTCAGCAATAGCAAATATCATATAAAATTATCCCACATAAAAAATGATAGGGGTTACCTTAATCCTACATAATGAATAAAGATCACCCAGAAGTCGATAGAACTCCTTTTCTATATCAGGTGCTGCAAGTCCATCATTATATTGAGAAGAGGTTGCATCAATTAAAGCCAAACCTGCAGTAATTACCCACACTTCTCGCATACAAAAAGGTAATATATTCTAGAAAAACTCCAGGGGAATAGAAAGAGAGAGGGAGGCCAGGGGGAGAGGGGTGGGGTGGGGAAGGAGAGAAAACACAAAACAGGATCAGAGCAAATACTTCTCAATATAAAAAGTAGTAATAGAGAGAAAAAAGGAATTACATGAACAAAAAGATACCGGATACCTCATGTTGTGCCAGGGCCTTTGAGAAGCTAATTATAAATGGATAACCCCTAGATGCAACCTCAAAGGGACGATTCAACTTGAATAAAAGCTGCAAATCACCATATATCACCGAGGCTTTAAAAGTTGAATCAAGTGTAGATAAATACACATTGACTAGCAAGTTAATTATATGAATGTATTAGAAGTTTAGAAACTTAAACCACTTAGTGATTCTCTCTCTTTCACACATGCGCACACACACATAAATAAGTATGCTGCACAAGTAAATATTTTATGAAATTCAGATACTCATTAATAATTGATACACATATATGTCTACAAAATTCCACATCAAATTAAGCAAAAGAATTGTTCATACTATGTGTGAATTTTTGTTTGTATGTCTATCTTCTGAATTTGGTTAATAGGTTAACGCATAATTTATCAAACTGGCAAATAAATGATTACCCACAAAATCGGAGTTAAACATCAAGGGAGTTGATTATTGCTATGGTTGATTAGGTGTGCACAACTGAACAGTCAAAGTCAACAAAGCATAGAGATTACTTGAGACCATTTAATTCAGTTTATCCAACCGACAACTAATTTAAGGTTTAATTAGTAGATCCCAGTCTTGCAAACCTTTGATTGACAAGCAAACAGATACTGTCTAAATTCAAACTCTCTGAATGAGTCGTCTTGAACAATTTCCGTCAATGCTTTATTTCCAGGATTGAGCAGTGCAGCTTCATCATCACCACGTTCAACGCCTCCAAATTCTTTCTGTTTCCCATTCATATTAACTGCATAATATTGAAATAATTTGTGATCCATTACTACTGAAGAAGACATTGGGAAAAAGCACACAAAGCTTGAACAAAAACAGGGAGCATAAAAAGTTATTGGCAAGACATTGCTACAGCAATCCAGGACATTCTAAAATCATCAACAGTATGATCCGTATTTCTTAAGTCATAAACAAGAATCTGACACACTCAATAACTCCCTGATGGAGATCATTTTTGCAATTGTCAAATGTAGAAACAAAACTAGGATAGTTCTAAAATTATTCACAATGCCTCAGAAAAATATAAGCTGCGGAAACTAAGGATTCAAGAGGCAATTATAATAATTATGGGAAGCTAACAATTCAAGTTTCCAATATGTCCTTGGGATAATTTTAATAGCCTTTTCCCCAAACATATTTAATCAGATCAACATATTAAATTTTAATTTCATTCAAAATCTCTGTTAAAGACAATTGTGGGTTCGTTAAAATTCATAGAAACACTGTCTACAGAAGTAGTGACTAACGTATAAACACATTCCTTCAAAACAAGCATCATCGGAAAGGTTAAGAAAAAGTGTTTTATAATAACAAAAGAGTAAGGATATGCATTAGGCACCTGTTTCCAGGTAGCACAACTCTAATTCATCATATTCGCGCAATGCATCTTCGTGGAGATGAGCCATCTCAAACATAAATGCTAGGCTTTCCTGGAACAGAGCAAATGTTAAGACAAGCAGAGAAACTTCAAGAATGTAATATGTAACAAGGACCCTTGTTACTAAAAGGATAAAACAATTCCTGAGAGTCAAAGCAGATTTTCCACATCAACTGTGAATGATTCATATTTCATACATCTACACACCGAAACAAAGAAAAAGAAAAATAATTCTTTCATACATTTCTAGAAGAAAACAACCAGATGAGACAAAAATAAAAAAACGAGCTTCAACAAAATAGATATTTTACATGAGAAACAAAGGCACAAAAGCAAAACTATTGTAATTAACAATCAGAATATCATGTCCTTACAGCCACAACACCCTTTCCACATTTTCATGGTTCACAATTTTGAGAAGAGAAACAACCTTCAAGATGAAAAAGTTACAGAAGTTCCAAACTGGCATAAATCGCAGCTCACTTAGCTTGCGTATCTCATCCTCATAAAATTGCACTCGCCGATCCAATGTATTCCGAATAGACTCCATAATCTTGGATTCTAAATCTTCCCAAAAGTTTGGTTCAGGGCCATGTATATCAAATTTACAACACCTGAAGCATTTGTTTAGAGTATTAAAAAGGGAAAATAATAGAAACTCGATAAATACCCTGTTGCAATAAACCAACAAGTGTTTGGCAAGAAAGGATTTATAAATAGGCATATTGTCATATCATAAGTTGCCAAATAGATGATGCTTTTGAATCATTGTCATTGACAACTTTACAATTATTATGAACCGAGATTTGCATCGATTAATTGGAATTTGCTTGTTACATGTTAAAGCAATCACAATCACTGATAATAATGAACATATTCGAGGAAACAGAAATTTCATGAGTGCTATACCATGGTGACATATGCTTTGCCATACTAAGGAATTTCAGTCATCCTTTTTCTTCATAATCTAAACAGCAAGGGTCTGAATTTACCATATAATGTTGTTTTAGAGAGTCGGGCAGGTACAGATGGCTTGTTTTAGCTTAGATTAATCTCAACACTCATTTTGTGTAGGTATTTTGTTTTTGACTTCCCAGACTGATCTGATTTTTGGGGATTGCTTGTTCCCATTTTGTGAATCTCTCCTTTTATTAAGTACAAAATTTATACTTTCCCATCTATATAAAGAAATTAATATCAGCCTTATACCCTATCAAAAATATATATATATATATCAGCCTTATACAATACCCCGATGTAAGATTGTTCACTTTGTGAATGTCAATCTCTAAGCAGCTTAAGCCATAAAGTGCACTATGTACTAAACAAAGTACAATACATAAACATGATCAGTAGGTTAGCTGTTAAATAGATATCATATTCGTGGATAGCAGTCCGATTCATTAATTCAAGTATAAAGACAATGCTAAGAACTGAAATTTTACCTTTCTCTCTTCTTGGAGTTAAAATCAACTTCAAGTTTGGCAAATACTTTTTTCGCCATTTTGGTAGCTTGGTCATTGTTTGGGTGAGCTTTTGACACAAATACAATAAACCATTCCCTCTCATCGTTCTGGGTAATTAATCTCAGTCGTGGTTTAAGGATGGTTTTGAACTCATCAAGATCCTGGAGAAAAAATAATAATAATAATAAGGAAGCACAGCAGTCAAAGTTTGCCAACCATGCAATAAAACAAAAAAGCAGATGAAAAGAGAAAAAATTCAGCTACCAATTAAGTCCAAGTTACCTCACATGTCACAAGAACCACAGTTGCATATGGTTCTCGAAACCAAAATAGCAATTGCTCTTGTGGAAATCTGCTGCGAAGTCTTGCATCTGTTGTCAATATAAATTCAGCAGGAAATTTCTCCACAAACACAGGATTACGTGTCTTGTTGTTCAAACAAGCTCTTTTAAATGGCAACCGCTCCTCAAATCCACTCTTAATAGTTGGCCATAAATCGCTCACATCTTCAACTGTAAATTAGTTCATGGTAAAATCATCAACAATAAACACAAGAAAGCAATCATTGCTTCATCGTTATAATCTCACCATCATATCACTTTTCATAACATCAATAGTAACATTTCCCCCTTTTTTTTGCATGAATTAATTTATATAAGAAAAATCTATTCCAATTTCCAAAAATATATTTTTTTGTTGTTTCAATATTAACGCAAATGACTAACGATATAAAAAATTACACTCAACTTAGTCTTTATACTAATTTTAAGCAACTAAATGAACACTGAAAAGCGAAAAGAAGAAGGCAATTGCCGGGCAATACTGAGATGCACATGGCGAATTAACGAAACTTGATCCACGCGCAATCAGAATAAAACGACAAGGTTAAAGAGCGAAATTTGAAAATTGTTAGTAATGATGACATGAGATGAGATTTACCTGCAATTACGATGTGATTGCACGTGCTCTTGATCGACTGAAACTGAGCTAAATAATTCGCCATTCCTTTGTCGATCTACAAACACGGCACGCAATCCATGGATCAATTAGATACACATTTACAGATGAACGTGTAAACGCAGGCAGCGAGCGAAAGAGAGCGAGAGAGCTGTCGTCTTACTCTGTGTTGTAATTGCTGTGCTCAGTAGTGCCTATGGGACATTTACTTGCCGGGGATCTAGTGCTTCGCGGTGTATCGCTCGTGATGATTCGGACTTCTCACTTGACCGTAGGATGACTCGTCGTTGTTGATGCGTGTTTGGTTCTGAAGATCGTTAAAATTTGGTGATGGACTGGACACTTTTAAACTGATTCAGGATATTCTAATTCGCAAAATCATTTTTTTTTTTTAACTTTTCCTTAATAAAACTAAATTATTGTAAAAAATTGTTGTTGAAGATATTTGGACGTAAATGACAGTAGGTTTGAAATTTACGTGAGGATGCTTTCTACTTATTGGTGGAGTGGTAAATACTTTTTTGTCTTATTATTCATATTAAAGGTTTAAGTATTTCCATACCTGTAGAAGTATATTTTGAAACTTCAATTTTAACATATCAACACTTCAAATCTTGATAGGATTTTTCTTATATATTTGTCAATCAAAATGAATTACATGATGTAATTTAATATCTAAAGGAAAAGAGGGGTAAAAAAAAAAAGTTAAAATTGCTTTTAATCACAAAAGGTTGTGTAGATTACCACCAACCATTTGGCTAGTTGTTGGAGTTCAGAGTAAATTTACGGATTGATTTTAAATGGTTTTCACATTTATAACTATGGTATAGTCACTAGAAATTTTAGCATTTTTCTTGTAGTTGCACAGATTTTAATTCGGGGGATTTTGTTTAATTTAAGTAAAAATAAAATAAAAAAGCAATTAATAAAATAAAAATTTAAAACTTAGGTCCAAACTTTGTCTACAGTTTTAAAGATTATTTGTCATTTTATTAGAATGAAAAAGAAGTTAATAAAATATAAATCAAACAACCAGGCCACTTTAATTTTATTTCACAAAAATATAAAATTATATTTTTATCGTTTATATAAAATTTAATATCAAGTGTGCAGGGTCTAAATCAGCCTTTAAAATTTTTTTAAAGCCTTTTAAGACATTATAAAGCATGCGCTCCTGATACTAACTACTTCTCTTTATTATGAATATAAGTGACACGAATTTTAATTTGGCTCTTCCTTATAATAATTTAGGGAGAGTAATTTATCCTCTATAACAAGAATAATTTTAATTAGTTCCATTAAATCTCTGATTGTATATACAATATTAAAACTACTTGAGCTTTGTATAATGCACAGGCGACTGCTGATAAGCTACATACAAACATTTATGCTGCGTTTATTAAACTGAAATCGGAATGGGCTGGAATCGGAATAGAAAATGAGAATCAGAATAATTTGTTTACTTGAATTGTAGGAATCAAAATCAGAATGAGCTGGATTGCCATTAATGTGTTTACTTTATCTTGCAATCGGAATGAATTTGATTGTAACAAATTATCAAAAAGTACTTAATGAATTATTGTCATAATTATTATTTTATATTTTAATTATATTGATTATTTATTCAAAATTTATTATTATTATTATTATTATTATTATTATTAATTATTGTCAATAATATATTGATATATTAATTAATTTTAAAAATTAATTAATTAATTATAATAATATATTATTAATTATTGTGATTATTTAGTCAAAAGAATATTTTTATTAATAGTTATTGTTAATAATGTATTAATATAATAATTAATAGTAATTTTTATATTAATGACTTATTATTAATAATAATAAATGAATTAATTATAATAGTAATATATTAATTATTGTGATTATTTAATAAAAACTATAATTATTAATATATTATTGTTAATAATATATTTATATATAAATTAATAGTAATAATTATATCAATTAATTGATGATAATATACGAATTAATTTTAATAATTATTATAATAGTAAATTAATTAATTATAATAATAAAATATTAATTATTGTGATTATTTTGTAAAAAACTATAATTATTAATAGTTATCGTTAATAATGTATTAATCTAATAATTAGTAGTAATAATTGTATTAATTAATTAACAATTGTATTAATAATTATTATAATCGTATATTAGTTAATTATAATAATAAAAATATATTAATTATTGTGATTATTTATTCAAAAACTAAAATTATTAATAGTTATTGTTAATAATATATTAATATATTAATTAGTTATAATAATTATATTAATTAATTAACTATAATAATAATATATTAATTATAATAATAATATATTAATTATTGTGATTATTTATTCAAAAAATATAATCATTAATAATAATGTATCAATATATTAATTAATTATAATATATTAAAAACAAAGTGGATATTTTAATTTTAAAAAGGGACAAAATAAGAATTCTAGAGAATGAGAGATTGATTTCTATCTCCCCATGGGAATCAATCTCCCATTTCTTCTCAAATAATAGTGAGTCTTATGATTTCGATTCCGTTACTCTATTTTTATGAAATAAACACTATTAATTACTCTAATTCTGATCCCTTAATTTGATAAGTAAACGCACTATGTGGGGATTAAGAAGCATCATGCTTCTTTAAATGTACTTTTTTAATTCTAAGTTTGTCCGTCCCTCTCTCTCCCTCGCGCTCCTAAAACGAAACCAGCAGGGGCAATCTAGTCAATATGGAACCAAAATAATACGAAATCCAATCAAAGACTTCCAGATAAGCTTTTACTCGTAAGTAGTGGATTAGACCCCGCAAAAATCCCTGCTCTGTCAGCAGCTACCAACCTTCCTTTCCTTTCATGGCCTTCACTTTATCCTCTTCCATTCTCTGTCACAAGCTCTCTTTCAGTTTCTCCACCGCTCCAAAGCGCGCTTTTCTCTCATCCCAGTTCATATTTCCACTCAACAGGAATGAAGCTGCAAGATTTGGCCATTTCAAGATTCGCTGCAAGTGTACAAACACTAACGATACAAGGGTATTTTTTTTTTTTTGGGAATTGATAATTTCGTGTATTTTAGTTGTAAACGGTTTCAAAATTCCGGGGCCACGATGATGTTAATGTGGGAGATTTGTAATTACATCATCTGAACTTTCTTATTAATCGACGCTATGCAGTTCTTTTTGAAATCATAGAAAATTGCTTGCTAGAACAAGTGTATATGGTGATTAGTTTAATTTTGAAATGCACATTGTTAGTTTTGGAATTGTGTGAAACTGATTAAAGTATCTTTGGTTTATGTGTAAACCCCATTTTGACAAAAGTAATTAGTTGAGTGCTACTTATTATGACTTTATAAGCTACAGCTCATTTTTATGATTGTGATCATTGGACTTGAGGCATTGCTGTAGGTTTTGTTATTTATTTCTTTGACTATATGTATTACTTATTAAATTTATGAAATGGCGGTCAGATGATTGCAAATTAATGGTGGGTGAAAATGGTGTCGATTTTGGCCTAGTTGGTAATGTTGCCTGGTTACTATATTAGAGACCTGAGATTGGGGTTTGTATCGAGGACCAAAGGTCATATCTAGACTACATCATGGAATAGGGATGTTAGTGTATTTAACTTTGTAATCCATCCAGTCTTTTTACTCAGACTTCTTGAGATTCTTATAGATTGCTTTCTCCTTCAATGCCTTCATCAGTGCTCATGGCAGTCATGGTGGTGGTGGAGGTAATCATAGAGATGAATAGGAAGGGATTTGGAGTGTGCTTTATCACAAGAGCTGTCTGTGGCAGTGGTGCTTAAAGGGATAGTAGAGATAGCTGCAGAATTAATGTTGGGGTCATGTTTGCACTAGTAAAGTGTTGCAGGTGTCTAAATTATGTGTCCCTTTCCATCTAGTGCATTAAAATATAATTTTTTTTGAATAGCAAGGTACCCTTTATTTTTTTTATAACCCCTTCCACTGCTTAAAGCCAGGAAGCAGGTTTAGCAAAATTACCAATGTTATAAATGTAACGTGTATCGGTGACATAACAACTGTCTTATACTGTTGCAGCCAATTTTGCCTCTCATGACTAGTATAGTTAAAATCTGCACTGATTTACCTGATACAGTTCTTATTTCGTTACTGAATGATTAGAGCTATAGTTTTGGACCAGAAGAAGATGAAATTATATTTCCCTATTGAGGTCTTCCTGGCTTTTTAATGGATTTACGGTTATGCAGGAACTGGTGTACCAGCAGGGTCTTCCCACCAAATTGTTCATATCAACTTTTCAACATGAAATGAAAACGGTTAAGACTTTGATTGCAATGAGTCTTATTTTTGTCCAAATTTCTTCTCCGCTATGCTTGGTTGGCTGGGACTTGTGGTCAGTTTCCCCTGCAAATGCGGTGCTTTATTCTCCTGACACCAAGGTCCCAAGAACCGGGGAACTTGCTTTGAGGAGGGCTATCCCTGCAAACACAAACATGAAAGCAATACAGGTGATATTAATAACATAATTTGTTTCTATTTCTCGAACTTACATTGTAACCAGTAGCCTTTTCTTTTAAGGCTTCTTTGGAGGATATATCATTTTTGCTAAGGATTCCACAAAGAAAACCTTATGGAACCATGGAGGGTAATGTGAAGAAAGCCTTAAAGGTATCATTTTTCTAATTCTCTCTCTCTTATCTCTCTTTCTTTTATAGGGCTTTGTACTAAATTAGGGCTAAATTTTATTAATTAAATCAAAAGAAAGAACAAATCCTTTCCTACAATTTGAGATTGAGAGGTAAGTCAATCTCTCCTAAAACTCCTAATCACTCTTAATATTTCAGAAAATTCAGCATAAACTTTAAATGACTCCTTAATCTCTTATTCATACCTAAGTTCTAATTAATGAATAAATAAAATTATTAAATTGCCCTTGCTCCTTTATATTTACGTCTAACATAAGTTTTTATTGGTCTAACATTACTTTCCTCCCAAAAAGACACCTTATCCTCAAGGTGGAATCCAAGAAACTACTGCTGTATCAACTCATATGGCTCCCCGTCACCTTATAGTCTGGCATGTCCTTCCATGAAATTAACACCTCTTTATCAGTTGATTGTCCTATCGTCCCTTGACACATTCCCTCCACAGCAGCCAGTTCCAGCACTGCCCCCATTTCCTCAGTCAATGTCGGTGGAAGCAAAGGAGAGGGTGTATGGTCTCCAATAGCTTGTCTCAACTGAGACACATGAAACACCGGGTGAATGACTGATGTTGGTGGCAACTTCAATCGGTACACCACCTCTCCAAGCCTTTCTATGATCTCATAAAGTCCAAAATACTGAGGGGAGAGCTTCTCATTCCTCCGTCGCCCTAGAGACTTCTGCCGATATAGGTGTAACTTCAAATAAATCCGATTCCCTACCTTAAACTGTACATCCCTCTTATGACCATCATCCTGTTTTTTCATTATCTGTTCCGCTTTAGATAGATGCCTCTTCAACTCTTCCAGTATTCGATCCTATTCCTCCAAATATTGATCCACCTGTGACACAGGTGTTGAACCCTGTCCATAGTACACCAAATGTGGAGGATCATGCCTATACAGGATCGTAAAAGGAGTAGTCTGCGTAGCAGTGTGATAAGAAGTATTGTATCAAGACTCTGCCCATGCTAACCACCTTGCCCACCGCTTAGGTATGTTCGACACGAACCACTGCAGATAGGTCTCTATATTTCGGTTGACTACTTCAATCTGTCCATCAATCTGTGGGTGGTAAGCTATGCTTCTCTTCAAAACTGTACCCTACATCCTAAACAATTCCCTCCAAAAGTGGCTCAGAAAAGCCTTATCCCAGTTCGTTGCTATCGAGTTTGAAATTCTATGTAAACATACCACCTCTCGCATAAACGCTGCTGCAACAATCACTATAGTATAGGGGTGTCGTAGGGGTATGAAATGAGTATACTTGCTTACTCAATCGACCACCATCAAGATCGCCGTGTACCCATCCGATCGTGGCAATCCCTTAATAAAATTCCATCATCACCTCCTCCCAAATCTTATCGGGTAGTGATAATGGCTGCAACAACCCTCGTGGCACCATTGCCATGTGTTTGTGGCGCTGACACACATCACACCTCGCTACCATCTCCTCGACATTCTTCTTCATCCCTGCCCAAAATAGCTCTACGGCCAAACGTCAATAAGCTTTTAGAACGTTGGAATGCTCCCCAATAGCACTCCTATGATACTCTTGCAACAACTTCGATATATGGTGTGATGTTCTCAACAGCCCAAGATGTCCTTGATCTAACAGTCGCTATCCATCCATGGAATAGCCCGGATATCCCAGTTCCCCACTCAATAACGCAACCCGGATCTTTGCCAACCCCTCATTTGCCTCAATCTTTCATGACAATGCACCTCAATCCATCATCAAAGGCACCGATAAAGCTACTAACTGAGGTTCCTCCTCCCGTCGCGATAAGGCATCTGTCACCTTATTCTCCAATCCCAGCCGATACTATATCTCAAAATTATAGCCTTGCAACTTCGAGAACTAGTGCTGGTGTTCTTTAGTCACCATCTGTTGCTCCAACTGGAACTTGAGACTCCGCTGATCGGTTCGGACGAGGAAACGTTGGCCCGTGAGGTATGATGCTCATAAACTGACTTGAGCCGCGCCCTAGTTGTTAATACTTGGCTAAAGTAGGCGATTGGGCATTGATTTTGCATGAGAATTGCTCCCAACCCATACCCTGATGCGTCTGTCTATATGATAAACGTTTGGGTAAAATCCAGTTTTGCTAGCATTGGAACACTAATCCTAGTCTGCTTTAGTTTCTCAAAAGCTTGCGTCGCTACTTCCCCCTATTGAAAACTATCATTCTTCAATTGCTATGTTAGAGGTTATGCTATGGTGCTATACCTTTTCACAAACTTCGGGTAGTAACCGGTGAGCCCCAAAAAATCCCTCAACGCCTTCAATGTCTTAAGGCTAAATTAGGGCTGAAGTTTATTAATTAAATCAAAAGAAAAATAAATCCTGACCTACGATTCAAGAAGTAGGTCAATCTCTCCCAAAACTCCTAATCATTTCAAATACTTCAGAAAACTCAGCATAAACCCCTAAATGACTTCTTAATCTCTTATTTATACCTGAGCCGTAATTAATGAATAAATAAAATTACTAAATTGCCTATATCTCTAAAATTACTAAACTGCCCCTGCCCCTTTATATTTGCGCCTAACAGAAGTTTTCATCGGTCTAGCACTCTCCCCCCCCCCGGGCTGTTTCTTAATAATGTATTAAAAATGAGAATAACCTTCTATCTAGGAGTGGTTTTAAAATATATTTTGCACAGCCCACTGAGTGTAAAAAAACAAATCAACTAACAGAGATTTATTTCGCTTTGTAAACCTCCGGCCATTAACTTTTTTCTTCTCCCGTTATCCTAGTCATCTATTATGATTCAGTTTCCGGAAAGTTTCACTTTTGTTTTTCTTTCCTGACTTCAGATAGCAATGGATGAAAAGGACTCTATACTGGCAAGTATTCCAGCGGATCTAAAGGAAAAGGGTTCTACACTGTATGCATCTCTCATTGATGAGAAGGTATAAGAATTTACTTTGCAATAAGAAATGCAGCTTAATTTAAAGTGAGAAAACAACTGGAATCATTATATATCTTTCATTTCTTGTAACTCATATTGACTAAATGTGGTGCCCAATCTTAGGTTGATTAAGGAACATTTACAATGTATAATGACCTATGAAGTGCTACAAGCATTTTAATTTCTCCTACTTGTTTACGTGTCTACAAAGAGCCAGAATTACATGCTTTCAAGAAACAGAAAATGTAAAGAAAGCTATTTACATTTTATAAGCTACAGTTATTTTGTTTACATGTCAGCAGTGTTCGAAGGAATAATTTATCTATGAAATGCTCACATAATTGATTACAAAATCTGCTTGTGTGGTCCGTTGCTGAGCACACTTTAATGATATTACAGTTTTCTTTCTGATAGGGAGGACTGCAAGCACTTCTAAAGTGTATCAAGGATCAGGACCCAGATAAAGTATCTGTTGGCCTTGCATCTTCACTGGATACAGTTGCAGAACTGGAGTTGCTACAGGTTTTGCAGTTCCTTTGTAATTTTAGATGATCCTTCTATGAGCAGCATAACTATTCGACGAATGACTTGACTTTCTTCAGTTTTCAGTAATTTTAAGTTGATAGTTATGCAACTTGGACCATATGAGAACATGTAAAAATCTAAAATTATATTGTTTGCAACAGGCTCCTGGGTTATCCTTTTTGTTGCCTGAGCAATACAAGAAATATCCGAGGTCAGTATTTTCAGTGGACTGTCTGTTAACTTCTAATTCTCTATTTTAATGATGTTTGTTATAGGGATATCATAGAAAGTGATGTTACTCAAACAAGTTATTCTAGTGACTGTCCTTATGGTTATTTTCATTTCTATATCCACAATGAGTCAAATCTTGTTGTAAAAGACGAGAAGTTTTATTGGTATTGTACGATCTGGAATTAGAATGTGGTACTCTTTTATTTTTCAGGCTAACAGGGAGAGGAATTGTTGAACTTACTGTTGAGAAGGAAGATGGTTCGGCATTTTCTCCCGAAGCTGGTGGTGAACCAAGAAAATCTGCCACAATTCAGGTAGATAAATTTAACTTAGTTGAGCATCATTATGTGTGTTCCTTTTTTAATTTTCCATTTCTAGAAAGGATAATTATGGTAGGCTGTGTGCATTAGTTCCTGTCAATTTTCTAGAAGTCTTAGGTGTATTAATTTCTGCAAACTTGTGAATTTCCTTTCATCAAAATGAGCTATTACGTTGCTTCTATTCTCCTTAGTGTGTTATTGTGTTGTTTGTTAGTAACTGAATATTAATTGATTCTATCATAGTCCATAGACTTCATCTAATTCTCTGTCAATTGATTCAGGTTGTTCTAGATGGATATTCAGCACCATTAACAGCCGGGAATATCGCAAAGCTGGTAAGGTAGTTGAATCTCACCTCAGCCTTGTGATGTCTTTGTACAGTCATCACGTAATCTGGATTTTCCAGTTATTTTTCACTTTCTACTTTCAGGTTTCGCTTCATTGTGATGATTGTAGTGGTTTTTAAACAATTCTGAACACTCAATAACCATTCTTTTCCTTGCATGGAAAACTTAGAATTACAGGAGTATGTGTACTCTCATGATAAAACACATGAAACCATTTAAAAAACTTTCAGGTGATTGATGGAGCATATGATGGGACAAGGCTAAATTGTACAAACCAAGCTGTTCTGACAGAAAAAGGTCTAGATAAGAGCAGTGGTTACAATTTGCCCTTGGAAATAATGCCATCAGGGCAATTTGAGCCATTGTACAGAACAGCCTTAAATGTGCAGGTACAAATTGCATGTTTTGATGCAGTTAGCAATACATTATCTTACTCTTTTTAAAAAAAATTAATAATTATCTTACGATACATTGTCTTCCCTTAACTATTCTTATTCTTTATTTCACTTGAAAGGATGGAGAATTGCCGGTTCTTCCTTTATCAGTGTATGGAGCTGTTGCAATGGCACATAGTGAAGACTCAGAGGAATACTCTGCTCCTTATCAGTTTTTCTTCTACCTCTATGACAAAAGAAATGTGAGCAAATTACGTCACATCATTAGACCCAGACATAACAGGCTTTTGTTCAACATGACCTCATTCCTTTTCCTTATGGTCCCTACTAAGCTTTTGATTTATCTAGACTGACATATTTTGACATGTACTTGTTCTGTAGGCTGGCTTAGGGGGGTTATCTTTTGATGAAGGGCAATTTTCCGTTTTTGGGTAAATCATAAAACCTCTAACATGTTATTTTCTTTTTTGCCTTGGCTAGCAGCTAGAAGCAAGCTAGAGACCTTTCGATGTGCGACCTATTTGTACTTTTCTTCTAATTTGCAGATACACAACGGTGGGGAGAGACATTCTGCCGCAGATCAAAACTGGGGATGTGATTCGATCTGCAAAGCTTATTCAAGGTCAAGATCGCCTTGTATTGTCAAGTGAGAGTTGATTTGCAGATTGTCTTCTTCATTTTATTTCCCGACTTTGTGCTGTATTTCCAAATGAGAGTTGCATTTTTTAAGAATAATCAGCTTTTGATCTGACGTTTCTATTCATGTAGGAACATTTCATAGTTTGTATGCCATCAAGAACCAACATCTTTAAAGCCACCAGTTTTGCAAAATGCGGCACAATTTACAGCAAAATACAAAATGGATGCCATGAGAAACTATTTATTTATATGAATAAGAGAGTGACGGTAGCTGAAAAGGTTATACATGTTTCCTAGTAATATGAGAGGAAGTTTACATGTATTATTATTACACAATAACTAGATAATTGACGAGTTACAATGCATCTTTATTGTGAGAAATATGAAACACAAAGCAATTAGCTTGCTTGCTTGCTTAGAGTATTGTACAAATCATTATAAAGCAAATCACTTCCCTAAAACGAACTTCACTTTTAGAAAGCAAACCTCGATTCATTTCATTTACTTCTGCTTTGTCGTACCTTCCAAGAACTAACATTTGCAAATTGCTTTGGCGCAGTGACATTTCGCTGATCATAAGAACAGGAGTGCAAGAAGCTTTACTTCATTTTTATGTTTTCTAACATGAACAAAGGAAGGAATTAGAGATGATCGGAGACATTAAAAAGAAAATGAAATAGATTTCTTAAACAAATGCAGTGAAGTGCGGAAGAGCTTCAGTAGTTGCTAAGATCTCATCGAAAGTGGTCTGTTCTTCATAGAGGGGCGTGAGGAGGCTCTTTGCGAGGGGATCATCCCACTCCAATGCAGCCCAGCATTTCCGGTCAGCTTTGATAGTAAAGGAGCGGGTATTTATTGTTAGGGCATCCACAATATCGGGAAGCAAGACAGGCATCCTCTTTACCTTTGGACATTGAAGCACAGTGATTGTTTCCAGAGAATTACAAACTATTGCTGAACGACGGCTACAAATGTTCATTAAACTTGGTAGATCTTCCAAATGGAGAACTGTTAATTTGGGAAGAGCCAATAATGCTATTATTTCCTCAGGTTCTCTACAACCACCAATTTTAATCTCTTCCAAGTTTTGGAGCCACAGTAGCAACTCAGGCGAGAACAGCTTCTCTATTTTACCACAATGAGACATGACTAAACTCTTGAGACAAAGAACAATGTTTGGTGGTGATGGTGTTTGTGTTCGTAGTGAGGAAGCGTTAACTTCGTCTTCTGCGATTTGAAAAATGGCGTTCAAGTTGTCCAAACCTTCCAGCCACAAGTACTCAAGGGTCTCAAGGATGCCGTAGCGGGAGGACAAACAAAACACAAACACTATCTGTTTGCACCGGTAAATCACGCATTCCCTCAAGTCAGTTGTATCTTTCAAAGAAGGAACATCCCTTAAGCTTTTCATACCATCACACCCCAAAAAAACCAGCTCCTCAATGTCATGAGGGAGCACAACAGAATTTTCACAATTACGTAAATAATTAAGTGAAGCCCATTTAATCCTGGATTGATGTACATCATAGGGCCTGGATGCACTTAAAATAATTGACCTTCATCACAGTAAAATAATACTTGCTGAGCCTTCTTCGGGATTGCAGAGACAGGGACAGACGCTAGTCTCGCAGATAATCAAATCGCACTCCCAAAATTTCCAATTTCGTCAACCTCAAAGCGTCCTCTGCATTTTCAAAGGCAGCATGATCTAACCGCAAGTATTGAATACAGGACGGTTTTGATAACATACCGTTAGGAATTTGTAGTAGACGATATGAATTCAAATCAAGGTACGTGAGATGTGCTAACATTTCCAATCCCTCAGGAACGGCTTTAATTCTTGTGCCTCCAAGATCCAACTTCTTTAAAGCGCCGAGTTTTGCCAAAGAAGGCACATGCCATGTGTCGTAGCAATCATGAAGTATCAATGCTGTGAGGTTTATTAAGCCAGATATGGAATTTGGCAGACACCGAAGATTAACATTTTTGGATAGATCAAGAATCTTTAACCCAATCATGTGTTCAAAGAAAGATTCAGGAATCTCATGCATCATATTACCTTGCAACAACAACGTTGAGAAAGTTCTACACTTTGAAAATGCGACGTTGAACGGAATTTCTGTTAAACAGCACCGCATTAAAGAAACCTTCTCGACATCATCTTTCCATTCTTCCTCAGGAAGTAGTGGTCCGAATTTGCCAGCTTTTACTAAATACCGAGGACTCACAGCCGTAATACGCAATGCCATATCTCTTACAAAATCATGCATCTTTACACATTTCCCACCATTGGCACTTTCTAACAAACAATTATTTTCTAGCTTATGTAAAATTGCAAGACCCTTGTAATGCATTGCTTGTCTAGTCTCCATTTCATCTATGAGTCCCTCGACAATCCAATATTCTATCAGCTCCTCCTTAGGAATATCAAAGTCTTCGGGATACAATGCGCAGTACAAAAAGCAACGCTTGATTTTCGAATCCATTAAACGATCATAGCTGAACCTCAATCTTGGAATCACCTCATCTGCCATGCCCTCAACACCCGTTGAGTGCTCTTTTAATTCATTTAGCGCATTCTTCCACAAGTCAACATCATCCTCACACTTCATACGGCTAGCTACTGTAACAATTGCGAGAGGCAGACGAGCACACTGCTCCACGACTTGTTTCAAAATTGGTTCTATAGTCGGAATGTGCAAAAGGTAGTCTCCGACATGCTTCGAGAACAAACGCAATGCCTCGTCTTTTGAAAGCAAATCAACTGGGATTACCTCACAACCCATAGATCGAGCCACGTCTTTTGAAGGTGTCGTTAAAACTAATTTGCACCCATTATCTACAGTTGGCTCAGGAATTCCAACCTCATCGAGGGAAAATCTCTTCCGCACATCATCTAAAATCAATACATACCTCTTTCTTTCTTTCAACATCACCGACAACTGTGCCGCCCGCATGGTTTTATCCCTAGCTGATACGCTTTTATTCAAAGCAGATGCAATGGCTTCCTGTGTCTTCTCAACATCAAATTCTTGGGATACAGTCACCCAAATTACTGTATCAAACTTAGTTTCCTTCAAGAGCTCGTTGTGGACATGCTTGATGATCGTTGTCTTTCCTATCCCACCCATCCCACAAACTCCAATCTTGCACACTCTGTCACCCATCAAGTGTCCCCAGACTTTTTCTTTGACAGTAGCTTCACCTACCAGTTCTGGCGTTGGTATCAGCTGCCCAACATTTGAAGGAGGATCAATTGCCAAACTAGTAGGAAAACTACCTTGATTATAAACTTCAATTAGTTCCTTGATCTTCTCGTCGATAAGTTTCCCCAGACAAGCACGAGATACAAATCTGCATGTCCTGGCTTTATCTTCCAGACTTTGTACCTCCTACTCACTTTCTCTGCTTTCTTTAACCATTTTTCAACTTCTTTCTTTGGTGTCTTTCCAGAATGACACTCTGCTCCCAATCTTAACTCCGCGTCTTCCTTACGGCAATTCAGATCTGCCCTCTTGCTTCTAAGAGTATCCAAAAATATCTTAAGTTTTCTGTGATAGTTCCAGTATTTACAAATTGGAGGTCCTACAAAGTTTATGATTTCAATGATTGTCCCTGGCTCCATTTCCCTGTATTATAGAGATCGATTTGACCATCAGATTGTTGTTCTAATTATTGTGAAAAATTGTAAATGGTAAGTAATTCCTAACACATTCACATTGTTTTTAGACATTCTTAAATTCAAAACAAAGAACTTCAATTTTTTTAAAGGATAAATAATTACTCTAATATGAATCAATTTGCGTGTTTAGTTATAGGATTAGAACATCTAATTGGATTAGATTTTATCTAATCATATATTTTGAAGGAGTCTCCATTTAATATCTCGTGAGCAAATATCCACGTACAACTTAATGTTTCAAACTTCATAAAAAATACCTCAAAATCTTTTTCTTTTGCAACTTTCCACTTTAAATTTTACATAGTGTATCACACTTGCACTTTTCTATTAGCATCAATAGAGGATTTAACAGAAAAATTATAAAATTATCATTTTGCTACTAAATGTAAAAAAACTATTTATTGGTTGTTATCTTAAATGCTTTTGTAATGCATTGTTATTTTGGATTGATGGGAACAAAATGCAAACTTTAAGTTCCCCATAACTTATTTTACGTTGTAATTTTTCATGGATAGGAACACAATGTAATGTTCAAAGTTTCCCACAATTGTTTTTTTGTTGTTTTGAATGTATTTTGGATATCTATAATTGTTTTTGTTACTGATTTATAATTGGTTAAAATTTATTATTATTGTCGAAGACATGTTACTCAGGATAAATTATAAGAGGAGTGGTTCTTAATTTATGTTGTAAATGAGCTACAAATTAACTAGGGTGATTATTTAGGTGGTTTTATATATATAAATTAATAGGTTTCATAAGTTTATATAGCCAATTTAATTTAATTTGTAGTGTTATTAGTCTAACAACTACAAAATGAAATCTATTTTTTGTTATTTAGCTAGAATTGAATAATCTTTTTACGACCAGGAGGAAAATAGTCATTTTGTTAAATCTTCTACTAGTAAGTACTACAGTCTACAGAATTCTGATAGATATTTGTAAAAGAAAAAATTTTGGTGTGTTTTTGATAAAATGCTAAACATCGAATTATTGGTGGATATTTGCCCATCTCTTATTGAGAGAAAAATTCATCCCATGGTTCCCCATGATATAAATAACTTAGGATAACTCAAATATTTTAAAAAGGTTTTTTAAAATTTACTCAATAAATATCTTTCCCTTTTTTATTAATAAATTAATTTAATAATTATTGATAAAAATAACAATGTAATTGAAATATTTAATAAACATATAATTATTTTCAATAGTGAAAAAAATGTAATAGCTAAATATTCTTAATAATGGTTATTTATAATTATTATTACTAATAAAATTTGTAATCTAGTCCAATCTTATGCTTGCCAAACAAAAGACAAGAAAATACTAAGGCAATGACTACTTTGGAGTTGTTCTAAAGTAAAGCATAAATTATAGGCACACACACAAAGTGATAAATAGTAAAAAATATATTCTAATTTTGATCGTGTGATTATGAAGATGTACTTTACCTTAGAGCGGTTTTAAAACCTTAGAGTGGTTTTAACATAACCAAACCCAAATATTAATTATACGCTTTGCTTGGTATTGAAATAAAAGTTATATACTATATAGTGTAAAAGTTTTTGATAAAATGTTGTATTAAAATAAAGGGTTAATTCCGCACTAAAGAGGGAAAAAAAGAAATATATTGGGTTTATTAATTTTTATAATTGAATTTTCACATTTTACACTTTAAACGACAAAGATAACAACCAAACTGACGATTTTGGGTGCATGGTGGAAGAAGTTGAAATACTTGGGAACACAACCGAAAATTTTGAAAGGTTCGAGAACAAGGCGTAATTAATCCTAAAATAAAAGGGTGATGATATCTCCACTCCACAGTTTATGTAAACCCACCTCATTTCAAAAAATAATTACAAAAGATGCTTAATATTTTCAAAAAATTTCAAATAAAGAAGAACTTTGGAGAATTAATTTATTAAATCTATTTTAATTTACTTTTTTATGACTTAGATTTCTTATTATATTTTATTACAAAAATTTTTTGGCAAAATTTTTTGACTATTTTATTCTTACAAGGTAAAACCACCAAGAATTTACTTTAACTTCAATATTTTTCTAATTTTATACTAAACTCATTTTTTTCTAGTCAATACCACTTTATTAGTATGATTTTTAAACTTTAATTACACTATGGCACAATACTCATTTAAATTATTGGGCTGTCAAATTTATGTTATTTACATGTAAAGATAGTGAAAATAATAATTATATTTTATTTAAAAATATTAGATTATAAGTCACAAAATTAAATAACTAAATAATTTGATACAAGTCATGTTTATTGAGGCAATTGAGTCATTTTATATCATAATAATAAAATAGTAAAATGAATTTATATTAAGGTTTATAACCAAATTGGTCGAAGAAACCTAAGAAAAAAATTAACAGAAGGATTTAATTGATTGACTGCACAATACTCTTATTAATTGTATTTTTAAAAAATATTGTGAACTCACTATAATTATTTTTTAGAAGTGGGGTGGATTTACTACAATAATACAGTGAAAATATCCCCACCCAAAATAAAGTTTAAAACTTAATAAATTATATAATTGCTTAATCAAATATTTTATTACTTAAATAGTTATTATTTAATTTCTTAAATCATATTAAATCAACTATTCGGTAATTATAATAGATATTGAAAATATCCTCTGTTGCTGGCAAACTTCTATGTCGAGCAATAAATTAGGTAACCATTGGACTTCGTTTTTCGCTAGTTGTTCAATAGCGCAATTACCAAACTTAAAAACTCATTAAAGACAGTGAAATCACCGCCCAATGCTGTGGTTTCACCGCGAGTGGCTTTTCAGCGGCAGGGCATCACAGTACACCACCACCGTCATCTGAAACAGTGTCACACGCTCTACTGAGTGAAGGTGGTGTTCCACCAGGACTCACCGCATTAAACAACAGGTCAAGGTGAAGCCACGGCTTTGGGCAATAATTGATCTATCTCCAATGATTGTTGGATGATGATAATTGTATTGTTAGATATATAGTGAGAAATTGATTCTAAAGGTGTTGGCAGTATGATCATTGGGTAGATTTTATTTTATTGACGACTTTGAATGACTATATACGACCACATATCCTCTATGTGTAATTGTAACATTTATATATTTATTAAATATTAAAAATTGGGTGGTGTGATTGTATTTTTGATAACTTTTTGGAACAATATAAATTTTTTTCGTGTACAATAAGAGATAATCATCTCAGTTTTTTAAGTTATAGCTACAAGTATTTGTTAATATTTTAGAATTGTTGTTTAAAAATTTCAACTGTCTAACTACAGTACCAAAACGGACCTTTAATCCTATATAATCCAATCAAGTGTAATCTAATTCAATCAAATCCAATTCGATGTAGCATATAAAACACGACCTTAACGTGCAACAAGATATAAAGAAAAAAACTTATAGAAAAGGCTGGCTTAAATAAATTGTTTCCAAGATAGAATGCTAATGTATATAATAGGGTGTCATCCTGTCTATATCACAAATGTCATAATTTTTATTATGCCGGTAGTGTACATACGTTCAGTCAAAAAAACTAACTTGAAAATAAATAATAATAATTAGATGAAGAAAAGGTATCCATCAGAATGAAGCAAAGAATTAATTATATTTATTTATACCAATCAATTAATTAATCTCACATTACTTGAGTTTGCAGGTTTAAGAAATCGGCCCACGAATCAATATTTAGATGAAGAGTTGAACTATTAGCACCTTTATAAAATTCTTTGATAATCCTTTTTAATTATCTACAATTTCAATCTTCATTGAAATTATATTAAAAGACAAAACATATACATAATTAAACCTACATTTAAACACCGCTAATTTTTTTTTTTAAAAAACTATATTCACCCACGTGTCATATATATGTGTTATATGTTATTTAACAACTTTTATTTTTTTTTAACGAGTCTATTAAAAAAAAAAACTTCTTTTCTTTTCTTTCTTTTTAGACTTTGCATTAACTTTTTTTTTTTAATTTTTAAACCTAAAAAAAAAAAGGCGAAATCCTTATGATTCCTTTTCTAGACCAATTACGGAACAGAGGCTCTAGCCTATGTGCAGTCATCAATAGAATTAATGCTAAGAGCGACTAATGGCATACTCGACAAACAAATTTTTGAATGATCTGCTTATGTGCTGAAAATAATTGGGAATTGAAAATCATAAATTGAATTTAACGATGGGAGAAGTCCAGACTCAACGGCTAGCATTGAATAAATTCCACAACCCAAGGAACAATATTTCAATTGTGGATTTTAAAAATAGGAAACTAAATTGAAATATTGGGTTTCATCGGAAGTTATTTTATTTAAGGTTATTTTTGTCATTAAGAGAGGCGTTATAAGACATTCATATTATTTTAAAATATGTGAGCATAGTTCAAAAAAGAAAAGAAAAGAAAAGAAAAGGTTTTAAGAGATTTTTAGAGGGACACTAATAATATTACTCTAAGAGAGTAGTCCACAATCAATATTATTAAATATCCAACTAAATAAATGCTGTCTATTTTGTTCATCGTACTTTTATTACGAGACTTCACAAATCAAAACACATATGCTTAATCAGAAAAACTCAAGACTTATCAAATGAGAGCAATAAAGAAATGTAATATCAAAATGCAAATTCTCTATGAAAATTTTGTTGAAGGGAAGGCTAATCTTGAATAAAAAGAAGGATAGAATCCAAACGAAGTGCATTGTGAAGTTAATAATCACTAAAGAAAAGGTATCTGCGGGAATGAAGCAAAGAGTTATATTATTTGCAATGTCACGAACACAAAGAGCTTGTTCAAGTTCAATTATATTTCTGTATGGGTAATGCGTGTATTTGAGACAAATGGATAATTATGTTCTTACTTGCGAAATGATAAGAGATTAGGGACTTCATTGTTATTATACTATTTAGCTAAAAATATGTTTTAAAATAGGGGTGGCAAAATGAATAAACAAATCGTATTTTAATTGAACCATAAATGAATTAGGTCAAAATTCTATTGATTGGGATTTGATTCACTTATTAAACGAATATTCAATTTAATTTGTTTAATTCGTGGGATTTGATTAGCTTATTAAATGAATATTTAATTCAATTTGTTTAATTCGTTTAGTAAAATTAATAAGCGAATTGAATTGAATATGAATTCGTTTACAAAAATATAATTATTAAACAAAAATTAAGCAAAATAAAATATACAAAGATCATAAATTTAACATCCTACAAAATATAAACTTACTATCATTTGTAATTACTATATTAGCCTCCAAATTTTAAAATTTTTTCATACATATTTAAGTATAAATAAATAATTTAATTAAATGAATTTTAAATGAATGGTTCATATTCTATTTATTTATTAAACGAATCCTAAATGAATAAATGAATCAATGTTTTCAAATCCAAATTTGATTTGTTTAATTAGCGAATTGAAATGAATTCATCCATTTATAAAATAAATAATTTTTTACAAACCTAAACCCATTTAATTTGCATCGAATTGAATCCTAACCTAGACTGCCACCTCTATTCTAAATTATTTGCTGGAGGTAAAGTTTACATAAATAATCTAACTCGTTCAACGCGATTTCAAGTCTACCTAACAAATACAATGCATTTATATTAAAAAAGAAAGAAAAATTTTGACTTGTCATTATTTAATAATTTCAAATTTAAATTTAATTTAATTAATCTCAATTTTTGTGCTCAAATTAGGACAAAAGAATAGAATTACCCGAGAGCGACAAATGATTAGGTTGAAAATAAGCATAACCCTAGTAATTTGAGCTTAAATGTTTTATTCTCATGTTAAGACCATCCTAGTGGTTCGTTTGATATCTTTCTATATCCACAATTTGTCAATTCTTATTGTAAAAGAATTGATGTCTTAGGTTTTATGGAGTTGAAACGAGGATTTAATATAGTGTTTGTGCTGCTCTGATTTCATAATTACTACTCTTCTTATTGTGTTACTATAATATTGTTTGTTACTACTCGACTGCAAATTGATTCTATTCATCCAATTCTCAGTCAATTGATTCCAGTTTTTTCCAGATGGATATTCAGCGGCACCTTTAACTGAATATCACTTTCAGGTTGTGCTTCGTACAGATGACTGCAGTGGCTTTTATTTAAACAAATGAAAAGTCTCAATAGCCATTTTTCCTCCCTCAAGGCAATTTTTGAGCCAATGTACAGAACAGAAAAGCCTTAAAGGAGCAGATGCAAATTGCATAAATTGAATGCAGTAAACAATACACTATCTTAACTATTCTGATTCATTAATTGCATATATTGCCGGTTCCTCCTCTATCAGTATGTGGATCTGTTGCTGTGGCACACAGTGAACACTCAGAGGAGTACTCTGCCCTTTCTCAGTAGCATTTTGAAAGAATAAATATCATTTTAACATTTCTATTGCCGTAGAACTGTTTCATAGTTTGTATGTCATCAAGAACTAACATTTTAAAGCCCCATTTTTGTGATATAGGACGTTATTTTAAAAATTTTAAAATTCTAGAATTTTATTATTTTAGGATTTTTTATTTTAATTTGAGTCAATTAAGGTATGAGATTTAGTTAACTTAGAAAAATATATTTTATTTCTATTATAATTGTAATTTAGTTTTCCTTTTTAAGTTAATTTAAGAAAGTGAGTTTCCCCTATTATAAATAGAGAAGTCTTGTAATTATTTTCAGGACTTTATAATCAATTTTTCAGTAAAAACTTTTCTTTTATAATTCCCTCTGTGATTATCTATCAAAATCTATTTTGTAGAATCGTTTGGATTAGAGCGTCATCTAATCTCGTTTTACGCGTTATTAAAAAACTCATTGAGTCATTTTGATTGGAATGCTATTTAATCATGCTTCGATTAGAATGTAAGCTAATCGCGTTGGTTTTATCCAATACTAGAATAATATCTAGTGTTTTCTATCCACTCAATTTCACTTCTGTTACGCCTGGCCCCATCATTTTGCCAAACAAGGCAAATAAAACATAGATGCCATAAAAACCATTTATTTATGTGAGTAAGAGAGTGTGAAAGGTAGCTAAAAAGATTGTACATGTTTCCTTGTAATATATAGAGGAAGTTTACATGTAATAATACTACACAGTAACTAGATAATTAACGAATTACCATGCAGCTTTATTGTAAGAAATAAGAAACAGAAAGCAATTAGCTTGCTTAGAGTACTATACAAATCATTATAAAGCAAATCACTTCCCTAATACAAACTTCACTTTAGAAATCAAACCTCGATTCATTTCATCTGCTTCTGTACTGTTTTTCCTACCAAGAACTAACTTTTGCAAATTGCTTTGGCATAATGACATGTCGCTGATCATAAGAACAAGAGTGCAAGAAGCTTTACTTCATTTTTTTTTTTTGTTTTTTAACATAAAAAAGGGAGAAATTAAAAAAATAAAACAAAGAAATAGATTTCTTAAACGAATGAAGAAGAACTTACCAGAGTTTCTCAGAACTCATCCAATAAGGAAACAAAGCTTTTCTTTATAGAAGGGTGTGAGGAGGTTCTTAGGTGATGTTTGGTTGGGAGGAGAGAATGAAGAAGAGAAAAGTAATTTAAATTCTATTTTTATTTCCATTATTTGGTTAGACAAAATGTATAAGAATCTAATTTCTTTTAGAATCTAATATCCATCATAATGTGGAATTTGAATTCCACCCCAAGAAGTGAAGAATTCAAATTCCTCTTATGTTGAAAACCAAAACTTTTCAAATTACCCTTCAACTTTTTAACTTATTAAATGCCATTAATAATTATTATTTATAATTTTATTTTATCAATTTAATATTATAAATAATTTTATATTAATTAAATTTAATGAATGCTTTAAAAAACTTAACAAAATAAATATACTTATTTATTTATTTAATATAAAAATATAGAAATATAAATTACTAATACAAGAGATATGTAATTACAAAAATAGAAACTTCAGATTTTCACTTAATTAATTAATCTTTTTTTCTAAAAAACAAAGATAAAAGCATTTTGAGGAAAGAAAACTAGAATTTCATTATTTTAATGTTGAAAACTGGCTATTGAGGAAAGAAAATTAGAATTTCATTATTTTAATGTTGAAAACTAAATGAAGATTATCTTCTATATGATGTATATTTATTTATACTTTTATTTACAAATTATAAACGCAGAAAAATTAACAAAGATTAAATTATTTTATAATAAATTTTCTTTCAATTTTACTTGTTTTAATTTTCTATTTTTAATTGAATAATAATTTTCTATTTTTCCAAAAAAATTTCAAATCCCTAGATAATATAATTGAATAATAATTTACATTTTTTTCTTATTATGATTTTGTAGATTTATTTTAATTTTTTAACTTCACTTAATATCAAATATTAAAATCTTAACACAAAAGGTTAAATTGTCCAAGTAAAAAATAATCAATCTATTTCCATTTAGAATTCTTTACCAAACCAAACAATGAAATTTGAATTCACTCTCCTCTCTTCTCCACTCCCCTCCTCTCCTCTCCACTCTTCTCCTCTCTAATCATTTCTTCAAACCAAACACCACCTTAGTGTTGGGATCATCCCACTCCAGGGCAGCCCAACATTCCCAATCAGCTTTGATCGTAAAGGAGATGGGATTTAATGGTTGGCCGTTCAGAAGATGGGGAAGCAAGACAGGCATCCTTCTTATTACAATGATAAACACTATATTATTTGGGAGGAAATATAGCTGCAAACATAGACTAATAACACAGTGACATGTGGCAAGAGGAGTCAACTAAGTAAAACTATTTCGTTTGACGGATCATTAGGGTAGCTCATAAGGATTAAGAGATAAGCTCCTTGATAGAAAGGGTTGTTTCGGCAAAACGCGCAACATCAAAGTGCATTTTCAGCATCCAGATTTTTAAGGACCCTCTAAGTTACAACTAACGTGAGTTACGATCATTTGTCTTTTCTTAATTTTGTTTTTTTGTAAAATTTCATTAAAGCCCCTTATACTCTACTTTATTTATAATTTATTTATAAATATTATAAAATTTTTTAAATTTATTCATAAATTTTAAAAAAAATTTAAATTTATTCATAAATTTTTTTAATATCAAATTTACCCATATAATTTTTAAATTCTTAAAATACCCTCCATTTAATTAAAAAATATAATAATTATTAAATAAATAATAATTATTATTATTATTATTATAATTTTAAATGGATTATTATTATTATTAACAACAACAACAATAAAAGGTATTATAATTAATTAATATATTAACAATTATTATTATTAATAATTAATAATAATAATTTTTTATTAATTAATTAATATATTAAAAATAATTAATAATGATTTTTTAATTAAATTGTTAACAATAATTATTACTATTATTGTTGTTGTTGTTAACAATAATTATTACTATAATTAATATATTAAAAATAATTAATAATGATTTTTTATTGTTGTTGTTGTTGTTGTTGTTATGAGAATTCACCGAATCTCTTCTTTTTTTATCCTTATTTTATTAAATTTAATATAACTATATTTAATAAAATAAGATAAATGATATCATATTTGTTTAAATAATATTATTTTATAAATTATATTTATTAATAATAATATTAAACTTATTCAAATATACTATTATTATATTTAGTTAAAAATAATATTTACATTGGTTATAAGTTAAAGTTACTTAAAAATAATACTATTATATTAATAAAGAATTATTAATATTACTATATACTATTTTTATTTGAAAATATAATATTATTATGCCTATTTAAAAATAATAGAATTATATTTACTTAATATTAATAATTAATAATAATAAATAGTTTATTCTAAGAAGATATTCATTTTGTATTATATTATTAATAATAATGTTTCATTATTGTTGCTCTTATGTATAATTTTTAATTTACATAATAAAATTAAAATTAATAAAAAATGGTGATTTATATTATTATGAATATTAATAATTTTTATTAATTTAAAAATACAATAAAATAAATATTTTATTTTTTGAATATATATTTTTATTAATATTGTAATTAAAAACTACAATTCTTTAAATAAATGTAAGATTGTCATTTGAAACTATTTACTCCTAATTCAAAACAAAGTAAATATATAAATTAAATTTTGATTCTGATTCCATACGCCCATTCCAATGTAACTAAATAACATATTCTCACTCCCACTTCACACTTCTAATCTTAGTATTCCCACTATAATTTAAAATATAAATACTACCTAAATTGTGCCCAAGACAGAATGCCAATTGCTATACATATACTGAGTCATGCTTTGTATATAAAAATTCATAAAATTCATAATTTTATTGTACTAATGTACGTGCGTTCAGTCCAAAAACTAACATGAAAATAATAATAATATACAAGGTACCTGGGCTGATTTCTAGTTCTACTTTAAAGAGAATTAATCCAAACGGCCTCCGTGTCGTAGGCATTTTGGTCAATGATTCTGACAAAGAGATTACACGGATAATGTTGTTAATAAAATAATTAAAATAATGAGCAGAGAAAGCAGGTACTAAATATTCCACCGAGATTACTTCAACTTGCCTGCCTGGAGTGACTGGCCAATTCCTTTTTGACCTTTCTTGGATGGAGTGAGAAGCCAAAGATGAGAACTACAGGGAATTGTAATATCAGAAGGCAAATTCTCTAATCTCCTTATAAATCTTGTTGAAGGAAAGGCTAATCTTGCATTTTGGTATTGAATCCAAACCAAATGTATTGTCATGTCAGCTAAGAATGAAGCAAAGAACTAATTGTATGGATACCCTACACTGCATGAAATGTAACAAAAAGCCCACGAACTTCTTTAAATAATTTATGTGTTTAATTCTCACAAAATTAAATAAGTTTTAAATATTTCGTAAAAATATTTATTATTCTATTGTATTATTTAATTGATGAATATCACTTTAGTCGGATTTGTGGGATTAATAAAAAGATTTTGGTTAATATATATATATAGAAGCATTAGAGATAAACATGTAAGATCATTTATCGAATGACTAAGTGAGTATTGTTAATTTTAAGTACATAAGTTAACTTATGACAAATTTATTTTGTTATTGGACTTTACATTCCAAAACATGTCTATTAATTTTTTTTAAAAACTCATAATTGAGAAACAGAGGAATGTAATATTATATTACAAATTCTTTATCACAATTCTATTGAAGGGAATGCTAATCTTATATATTGAGAAGAGTATAATCCAAGCCAAGTGCATTGTCTAAAGTTAAGAATCCGTAAAGAATAGACCTCCACATGAATGAAAGTTAAGAATTATAGAGATACCTTGCGCTGCATGCAATGCCAGGAATAGGGGTGGGCATTGGTTCAGTTCGGTTTTGGGGTAAATTTTTAGTTTTAAATCGATTTGGATTGAAAATTTAAAAAAACGGTTCGATTTTTATGAAAATAAAAGCTGAACCAAAACTGATAGGTCGATTATGGTTTGGATTCGGTTTTCGATTTCGAATAGGTTTCGATTCTCTTAACGGCTTTATTTAAGCAATTGGTTTTTCGGTTCATCTTAACAGTTTGGTTTTCAGTTCGGTTTTTTGGATCATTTTCTATTTCAAACCCTTTACAATAATTTTCTCATTTTCAATACCTATATAATATATTCAAAGCATGTGCAATTTACAATTTCATCAATTAATCTACAATTTCATTAATTACTACTACATCATCAAAATATACCATAATCTACTACTACTACTACCAAATCATTCATCATCATCACTAAATTAACTTAATATAATCCATAACATAAATCCATGACAACATAAAAAAACAGTTCCTTTAATATTTTCATAGGACACTTTTTAATAAATGAGCTTAAGGCAGAAATTCTTTTAATACTTTCACATACATACTCCTTCTTACAATAGTTACACTTCGCTTTTTTTCCTCCAGGTAGCTTTGAAAACAATTCCTAAACATCTAGTCTCAAGTGTCTGCCTCTTTTTTCATTCTGAACACCCTTCGCAAAATTGTCTTTCATAATCTCCTCTACAACATTGTTATTTTCTTCCATCTTGCACACAAGGCCTACTATAATCAATGTATAATAAAAAAAATAATTTACAAATTTGTATTTGAAAAAAAAAGGCAAGAGTTTTGGACTAAAATGAAGAATTTTCATAATTATGGTGACTTTTTTAATATCAAAACTCTTAGCCCAAAATGTAAATAAAATAAAATAAGTTTTTGTGCCATAATATGAATTATCAAAACATTAGGGAGTAATGATATTTTATTCTATTGACCTTCGGTCAATGACTATTTTGAAAATTTTACAAACAAATTAGACTATAATATAATTCCTATATGCAAATAATTAAAATTTTATAAAGAAAAGAGACCTAAACAATATTATCCCTCCATCACCTTCAACAATTCATGGCTTCCTCACACAACACTGCAGCAGCATAGTATCGAAACGAAAAAAATCAAAAAAATACAATAACATTCTCATGTCTAGGCAAAGCTGATAAGACTAACTACTATTAATAATTTAAGCAAACATGAAATAAAAAAAGATTAAATAACTATTTCAAAAAAAGAAAAAAAGAAAAACAAAGTAAGCTAGTGAGTTACCTAGTGGCTAGTTGGTGGCGGAACGATGGAAAGAACGGCAGTGGTAGGTCGTCAGTAAGGAGAAGGCAAAACGAGCCAAAGGCAGACGTGAGTTAAGGTTTGGGTTGTGAGTTTGTGGTTGTGTAGGTGAAAGTGGTGCAAACTGCAAATATGTGTAATTTCTTATTTGTGTATATATATGTTGTAGCAAAATTATAAAAATACCTTAATTTCGGTTCAGTTAGAATTTTATAATTTTTAATTTGAAAACCGAATTGAGCCGAACCATTCGATTCAATATTTATAAATTTTATTTTTTTGTTTTAAAAAAATGAACCAAAAAATAATAATAATAACCAAATCGAATTTTTTTCGGTTTTGGTTCAATTTTGCCACCTCTAGTTAGAAATAGCTTGTTCTTGTTCAATTATATTTCTGGTTATGCGGCTATTTGAAACAAATGGATAATCATGCTATTGCTTGTGAAATCAGAAAAGACTAGGGGCTCGAAAGTAAATGTATTGGTTGCCTGAAAAATAATGACTCCGGGCCCATCATGGAATACCGAATCATGGAAGTATGATCAGGCTTCAAGCGCTTCGGCTGTTCCCCGCTGGTGCCTTTTTGGCTAGTGTGGAAATGAATTGTTCTCTCAAAAATGTTGTTTTACCTTTTATAAATGAGTTCAAGAGTAAAATAATATTTTCTCTTATGTTCTTCAATGGTGATTAATGAAGTTAACAAAAAAGTAGTTAGTTGATATAAAATAAAAACTCGAAGTGGTTCTAAAATATCATCAAAAATTTCATAATGGTTTACACTTTCAATCTTCTTAATGTAATTGGGAGATAATTTCTTAAAACCAAAAGATGTTACATATTGTAATGATAGGTCATTTTTTCCCCCAAAGGTAAGGGTGGGTGGAGTCTAAAATATTTTTCACCCCTTCACCATTCTTAAATTCGAACTTTTAAATACTATTAAAAAACAATCAAACTCTCTCGACTAATAAAGATAATTAAAGATGAACATAAAAAAAAGGTTAGCATAAAATAATTAAAATTTTATGTTTTATGCTGCTAAAATAATTAAAGTTAGATAAATAAAATTTTATTTTAAATTTTTTAATTAAACAGCTTTATGTTGCTACATAACTTTTTATGTAATCATAAAATATTGAATCCACATTTTAAAGCTTGCTGACTTTCGCATTAGAGACTAAAGTCTTTTTTGGAATTAAGGTGTTGTACCTTTTAAACTACAACTGTTATAGAAAAAAATTTATAATTATGAAACAAAAGTTAATAATATGCAGTAGATATAAATTCTAAATAATAATTAAATACATAATATATTTTTCATCATATAAGTGAAAAGTCATATCAATATAGCTTCTAAACTACAGTAGTTAGTGTTTACCAAATACTTTAGTATTATAACTTTTAAGCTACAGCTGGTCAATTTCGATTCCAAACGGATCCTAATTCATTTAGTATAAAATCTTTAAAATCAATGACATATAATATAGAGTTTTTAAAACCTATGACGTATGTATGTAATGGCTCAGGCATATCCATGAGTTCTATCGAAACTATTATATAGTAGGATTTTGAGATAATTATGTTTGTCTAATAATATTAATCTGTCTAGAGGTTTGACATTAAAATCCTCTAGCATGTCATTTGTCCTACAAATAGATTTTGAACTTTGATATTGATAGACAAAATTGACTGAAGAATACTTTTGAGCTTAATGAAATGTTACAATCAAGACTCTACAAATTAAGAGTATTTCTTAACTTGAGCATCAAAGTATTCTATAATAATATTTTTATTACCCAATTTTCACCTGTCAAAATCAAACCCTCAAAACAAGAATCATTTTCAAGTTCTTTTTCTTAACTTTTTCCAGTATTGAAAATTGAAAAATTGAAAATAGACAATTATAATAACTTATAAGTAAGTTTTATCCAAACTTAATAAAAATTTTCCACAAGTCGCACCGCCATAAGATAATTATAAGAAAGTGTGTTTTCTTCTACATTAGCCACAAAATTTAAAGAAAATCCAAAACAAATTTCCCGTACAATATTTCCATAGCAAATAGAAATAGGAATTTTGTATAATTAGAGATAGTCAATGGGCCGAATAGCACGAGGCACAACACGTTTATGTATAGCATGGCATGACATGAGCACGTTTCGATAAAGCACACGGCACAACATGCACGTGGGTCGGGTTGAATTTAGAACTTTAGGCACACAAGCCTTAAAAATACAATACGATTAGAGATAGGACAAAACATGACAAGTGAAAAAGAATGCAATAAGCACGTTTCACTTTTAATGAAAATAAACTTTAAATTCTATGACCCAAAATTCTATGACTTAATATATTTTATTAGCTCAAGTTTTTTAAATTTATTTAATCCTTAGTTTCAAAAAAATTATAATTGATTTTTGTTTATAATTTATTAAATAAATAATTGATATCATGATTTTAATAAATAAAATTTTAAATATCACGATTTTATAAATATGTATTAATATTATTTATGAACTATGATATATGATTTTAAGTAATTTTAAGTTAACAATTATGTTAACCCTTAAGAAAAATTTATTATTATTGTTGTTGTTAAGTATTATAAAAGAATTCTAATACTATAGAGTCAAACTTAATAATTAAAATTACATTCTCTTATTATTATTAATTTATTATTATTGAATATGGACTTGGGTTTTAAATTTTTTATTTTATTAAATTTGAATAAAGGCACAAGAATCTAAAAAGTATATATACTTGAAAAAAATATGCAAACAATTTAGTATGTACTCTTAGACATATCACGATATAACCCACAGTACAGTATGTGTGGGCACAGCACGTGTACCAAATCAAATTTAAGAAAAAAAAAATAGACATAATACAATACGACACGAACACGAATACGCATAAACGTTTCTTTACCGACACAAACACAGTACGGCAGGCCCGTTAGCCATAAAAATTTGAGTGGTTTACAAAATTTTGGGTCGCCTCTCGCATTCACATCTACAAGTTACTAGATTATCACCAATAAGGAGATGTTTCAGAAATGTAGGCTTCTTGCCCACAGAGTTTGTGGGCCATAATGGGCCCCGTAATCAGAAAACACGTGGACTCCCTCTATAGGTTGACATGTCCAATTCTTGAACAAGTGGGACCCAGTAACTGATGAGGTTTCTCGTTCTCTCCATGGAAGAGCCTGGTGGGCCTCACCCTCCAAGAATCCAATTTCCTACAATGAATCATTGACACGAATTTTTTTAATTATTTTTAATTTTCTTTCATCTCTTTAACCATAAATAAATAAATGGTTTAGATTATATATTTGAGTAAATTTTACAATAATAATTTAATTCATTAGACATAATTGTAAGTATATCTAGCACGTAACAGATTTTCCTATTTTTAAATATTTTTAGAATTTCAAATTTATGTTTAAATAAAATTAATCTCATTTTTTAATCTCAAATTATGTGATTAGAATAAAACCACTTGAGCAACAAATAATTCAGTTGATAATAAGCATAATCTAAGCTTAAATATTTTATTATATGATATGAAATGTATTTGCATATTACACCAATGATGGTTTTTCTTCTTAAGCACACAATTATTGTCTTTTTAAAAGTAATCCTTATATAAACACACATCTAAGTTATAATTGATTAATTTGTTCATCTTTATTAAAAGGCAAAAAAGAAAAAAATGAAGATAAACTTTTTAAATCTTTTGCATCATAGAAGGATAGATTTGATTATTAATATGGATAATATCATTAATAGGAAAATTTGAAATATAGAAATCACCATTTGTAATATTCCGAATAAATTTCTATGGCTTGTTTTCTTTTAATTATATAAAATTAAATGTAATATTAAAAAAATTGCATGAAACCAAATAAATAAAACTTGACAAGGTTACTGAACCGGCGTCGTATAGCCCGGCACGGGTTTTAATTAAAGAATTTTTTTATTAAGCAAGTCGTTGGCTTTTACTCATGGAGATATGTGGACTGCATTTGTCATTCGAAATCATCGTCGAGCACCGCAGAGACAACGCTCTCATGTTTCATAAGCAAAATAATAATCTACAACCAATATACGTAAATCATTCAACACATAAGTCAACGTCAAACAGCAAAAAGACATCTCTCTATAATACATCATCTTGACCGTCCGTTTCATGATTTAAATGAAAAGAACAAATCACTATCGTACGCTAGAAAATACTGGATTATCGCCAGATCATCCCTCTATATAAGCTTAATTCTCTTACATTTCCAACTCGGAGAGGCAGAAACGGCTTAGTTTCAGGATCGATTCGGTGAGTCATCTCGGTCGACTGAACTCAGTTCCTCCCAAAACTCAGCCATGGCTTCTCTTTCTCCTCGAACACTCCTCTCTCTCTCAAAACCAAACAAACCCAACTCAAAACAGCTGCCAAGCCACACTTCCCTCCTGGCAAAACTTTCCCAGAACCCGAATTTCTCGAGAAACAAACAGAGAAAGTTGAACAGTTGGGTGATAAACTCGGTGGTAAATGAAGAGCTTGACGTGCTCCCGGTACAGAGCCAGGACCTTACGGACATGCAAGAGGGTGTAGTGGTGGGACGAGAGGAGGATGGCGAGTTGGCGAGTCAGGTGAGTCAAGTTGGCGGGTTCAGTGATGGAACGTTGTCGTTTGAAGGATTCTCTTCTGCTTCTTCTTCTTCTTCAGCTTCTGTTGATGAAAGAAGAGGGAATGAAGAAATGGAGAGATTGATTGATAGAACTATTAATGCTACTATTGTGCTTGCTGTTGGAACTTTTGCAATCACCAAGTTGCTCACTATTGATCAAGATTACTGGCAGGTAAGTCTTCTTTAACAATTTTGTTTTGTTTTATTTGTTTTCATGTCTTAAAGAGGTTATTTTGCAGTGTTTTGTTGCTCTGTTTGAAAAGTTATAATTTTTTTATCCTGTCAAATTGACACGAAATAAGCAGTGCCGCCCCGCCGGGGGGGTGGGGGGTGGGGCGGCGCTGGGGGAGATGCTCTGTTGGAATTTGGCTTACTAGTCTCCTCTTTTGAATTTTTTATTGCTTCCCCCAGCGCGCCGCCCCCCCACAAAAAAAAAAAATCTTGTCTTTGCGCTGATGAGAAAAAGCCTAGGGGTTAATGGGATTAAGTTAGTAAACTGCATTTGCAACCTCTAGCATGAAGGATTTTAGAGAACTTCACTGTAGTTTATAATTTGTATGTGGTAACATAATTTTTGTTTTGTGAAACCTTCTTGCTTTGTATTTTAAATTTAAGAGATGGTGTCTAGTTAATTTCAGCTTACTATTTTGATTAGCATAACAGCCGTTTGTATATTCTTTATAGGTTGCTTAATTAATAGTTGTTTATTATTTTGGTCTTCTAATGCTCATTTTTAGTTTTCCTTTTAGGGTTGGACAATTTATGAAATAGTAAGATATGCACCTCTACACAACTGGACTGCTTATGAGGAAGCTCTGAAGACGAACCCAGTTTTAGCAAAAATGGTGATCAGCGGCGTGGTCTATTCTCTAGGAGACTGGATTGCGCAGGTCAGCAAATTATGCAAAATAGAAATATTTGAAACCTGTTTTCAGCTGTAAGATTTTGATTCGATACTTTGTTTCATTTATGTCATGTGAGTTGCAGTGCTTTGAAGGAAAACCTTTATTTGAGTTTGACCGTACTCGAATGTTTAGATCAGGCCTTGTGGGTTTCACTCTGCATGGTTCCCTTTCTCATTACTATTACCAGTTTTGTGAGGTGATCATTACGCTTTAAATATGTATTTAGCTAGTTAGTTTAGCCAGATATTTTACTTATCTGTATTTTGCTTAAGCACTCGTTCTCATTTCGCAGGAATTATTTCCTTTTCAAGACTGGTGGGTGGTTCCTGCCAAAGTAGCCTTTGACCAAACTGCTTGGGCAGCAGCTTGGAATAGTATCTATTATACTGTTTTGGGATTATTGCGACTTGAATCTCCATTCAGTATTTTTAGTGAGTTGAAGGCAACATTCTGGCCAATGCTGACGGTAAGTAAACGTTTTCCTTATTCTCAGAATGTTGAGAGCCAAATCTTTGAGCCTAACTGACTGCTCTTACTAGGCTTTTATCCCAGTGGAGTTGAGATACTCTGGATTATATATAAATTGGAAACTGAAACATAATTATATGTCTGTACTTTCACCTGTTTCCAGTTTTGCAATTTCAATCTGTTTCCATGTTTCAAACTAAGTTTTTGTCAATAAAAAACTTCTTGTAAGTGCATGTTCTATTTGTAAGATTATTTTCACCTCCATATATCCATTAATTTGTTTGTTAAAGAAGGTCTCAAATCTTAGTGTGGTTAATGGAGTATGTTTATAGCTGTTTCACTTGTTTATGCTTTTATTGGAGCTGAAGTACATTTTTGACCTTGATTACATAAAATTTGAATGTTCTATATAAATCTTACGCTTTCTATAGTTTCTTCTCAAGACAAAATTTCATCTAGCTATAGTAATTTTCTCTTTATCAACTCTTTGTTCAAGTTGATATATTGTTGCAGTTTGGCTTGCATTTAACTGCATTATGGACTTATTGTATGGTGTAATGACAGGCAGGGTGGAAGCTTTGGCCATTTGCTCATCTTGTTACCTATGGTCTGGTCCCAGTAGAACAAAGGCTTCTTTGGGTGGACTGTGTAGAACTTATTTGGGTGACAATACTTTCAACGTAATTATCTAGCTTGGGCTATTCTGAATATTTATGTAATGAGAGCTTAAGGGTGATGAAGTATGGATTAATCTGAATATTCATATATTAGGAGGTCAAGGCTTATGAACTTTGTTATAAAATGACATTCTTTTCTCTGAGAAAAATCTAGCTACAAGAAAACAAAGCTAGCTGCATACCATCCATTAGATGATTCACATTGGGCCCATCATATGCCTATTACAGCAAAACAACACATTACATATGCCTGGTGTTCAACCTGTTTGATGCATATGTAGCATATATGGGAGAATATAAGGACTCTTGTCACGTAGAGTTTAGAAACCTGTTGTCCATGCTCTATTTTCCTAATAATTGTGGTTTAAAAATGTCAAAATATGATAGGTTTGTTTTAGTGGTTCTCATATGGTACTGATTCTGCTTTAGAGCAGTCTAGAATTCTCAATTTTTCTGGCTTATTTGAGATTTATATGATTTAAATTTTGGCGGATAGAATTTTAAGGAGTATGGGTCTTTGTTCGGTGATGAAAAACTACCACTTGTCCTCATTCGTTTTTTGTCATTTTCTTTTGTGTATGACACATTCCACCACTTCATCTTACTGCTACTACTTGGTCACATCACATCCTTTTGCTGGGAAAAAGAATATGTTTTGCTCAAGAATAACATATATCAATACAACTTTGACCTTCCTGTCCGATTGGGAATTATTTTTGGAGGCATGAAGAGTTGATTTCATTACCACTTGGTTCAGATTGTTTCTTCTTCTTCTGTCGCCTTTTGGCTCATTTGTCCTTTCTTTTGTAAATTTGATAATGAATTTTTTCTTTTTAAGTACTCGTGGAGTGGGACCAAGAGGTTAAAGAAATGTTGGGGATGGTTTTTACAGCACTCTCAACTATCTGTATCTGCACCTTGTAGATGGCAAAAAATCTATTTTATGCTCGTTAGGCCAAAACATCTTAAGTTTATGTTTGCTTTAACATAGCTTAGTCATGTTTTGCCTAGTTCTGTCTTTGACATTTATATTGTTCTTTCATTTCTAGATATTCGAATGAGAAATCAGAATCAAGGATTGCTGAGGCACCAGCAGAAGCAAAACCCTGTACATCTGATATAAGTCCTCCCAAGGTAATTCATGTAATTGATTTACACTGGTCTTTATGGAATTAAGACTTGCACAATATACTTATAATTTCTTTGATTTTATTTTTTTCCCTTTAATTCCTTGACAGGAGTGAGTAAATAGAAAGCAATCAGAAGCAGAGGGAGGAAAGAAACAGTGAGTGCAGAGGGTGATTATCTTATACACTATGCAAATCTTGGCTAGTTGCATGTGTATGCATGAACGTATAAAAATATCTATATTCTTGATACAGTGCACTAGTAACTGTAAAATAACAGACATAGTAGTAGTTCTGGAAATTATCGATGGAATATAGAAATTCCAATTCAAAAGTTTCCACAGATCGGCCTGGCTTCATTAGCGGCAAGACACGAGAGATATTTATGTGGGCATCTCCTAGCAAGAAATTTCCAAATTGTCGATGAGATAGCTGAATTAGCCACAACTTATATGCCATGATGGAGCTTATCAAATTTTGCTTAGCGTTATATGGTGCAGGAATTCTATGATGAGTAGAAACAGCTTCTCAAGGAATATTAATGTTTGAGCCAGAGCCAAGCACGAGGGACAATGGTTTCTTACCTGGTAACCAGCTCCAGTAGCGAGGTTGGATCAGCTGATCGATTGGGACAGCAGTAGCATTGCTTATGCATGGTTGGTTCAGAGAACCATATGATCAAAATTCTTGCCAAATATGTTATGACTAACGTTACTTTAGCGCCACAGAATTCAATATATTAACATTCAGGGGCAAAATTTGAAAACATTGTTCACATTTACATTCTATAGAGTCGGTGCAAAATGATCACCATCTTCAAGATAAGTTGTTGGCAAGTAATGTAGAAGATTCAAAGGAATAAAGCAGTGCTGGGAAACAAGAACTAAAGAATTGTTCTGTGATGCTTCTGTTGTATGCTAGGCACCTGGATTTATTTTGGAAATGGTTCTGGTACAAGGTGAAGTACCTAAAAGGCTTAAAAGAAAAGAGTTGCCGGGGCCAGATTTACTAGCCAGAGTGGCCTTTGCACCCTTCAAGTCAAGAACTCAAAATTAATGACCCAATTTGGTAAGCACAAAGTTAAAAATATGCATAAAGCTCCGTATGGTGGGAAATTTACAATATTAGCCAAATAACTTTTACAAAATACACAAATAACCACCAAACTTTTTTTATTTCAATATTAGCCAAACAACAAAATTTTGGACCATTCTAGCCCTCTCATTCTCACCCAATTTTTGGCAAACGGAAGCATCTCTCAACAACTTCCTCACCAATCGACGGCACCGGAGAAGAACGACGGCGTCAAGCATCAGCGGCAATCACTAGATCTCACGTCGAACAACATAAATCACACCAAAAGTAAGTCCAATAGAAGTGAAGAAATAAAAAAATCAAAGATTGAACTTAAAAAACCCTAGGTACGAAATTCGGAATAAATAATTTATGTTGTTGTTGTTTTGTGATTCCTTGTTTTGTGGATGTGTGTTGTTGCTGTTTCATGTTTGATGGTGTTTTGGTGGTGGTAGTTGTTGTTGTTTGATGTTGTTTTGGTGGAGGGTTGAAAGAGAGGAGAAGGAATTTGGGTGGGAGGGAGGAGAAGAAATTTTGGTGGGAGGGAGGAGAAGAAATTTTGGTGGGAGGGAGGGATGCTAGGGCTGCCCAGCTTCGCGTGCAGTGGGTGAGAGGCCGGGCTGTCACTCGCGCAATCTGTGGCCCAGCCTCGCGCGCGGGCGGGTATGGCCTTCGGGGTCCTTTTGTTTTTGGGCGACGGACGGCCCGTCGCACAAAAAAACAGCAACTATATAAATAATTTTTCAGCCGTCGCCCAAATTAATGTGCGACGGGAGCAAAGCGCTCTCTGAACTTTTGTGCGACAGGCAACCCGTCGCACAAAATTTCAAAGAGCGATTTCCTCCCGTCACACATTATTTTGGGCGACGACTGAAAAATTATTTACATAGTTGCTGTTTTTTTGTGCGACGAACACCCGTCGCCCAAAATTTTGGGCGACGGACAGCCCGTCGCACAAAAAAACAGAGGGCTCCTCTCAAACATCTAACGTTATTTTGTGCGACGGCCAAAAAAATATTATACATAGTTGCTGTTTTTTTGTGCGACGGACACCTATCGCCCAAAATTTTAGGCGATGGATAGCCCGTCGCACATAAAAACAGCAACTATGTTTCTACTTTTTTTGGCCTCACACACAATAACGAAAACTGGGAGAGAGACGCTCTCTGTGCTGCATACCAACACATTTATTGTGTTATAATATTTCCACTGTGCAATTTGTAGTTTCAATAAATTTTGTTATATTTGTTTAGGCCATTGTTATGAATTCTAATTTGTGATCAAAATTTCATTTTGTTATAGATACATTGCGAAAAAGAGTTTTGTGAAGCGTAATCCGCCAGGCCCGAGGAAGGATCCAGGCGTAATGAAGTTAGGATTTGATAATCATTTTCCGGGCTGTATTATAGAGACCTCAAAATTTAGGCGAGTCATCGAAGCAATCCGTAGTAAGTTAACGAAAAAACAGTTGTCATTATTCAAAAATGATGTTTTCGGACAGTTTTTGAATTTAGAGAGTTATGCCTTCAGTGGTGTTATATTATAATCCATAATTTATTACTTAGACAAGTGGCACATAATAAAACCGATGAGAATCAATTGTGGTTTCAAATAGGAGAGCAATTAACACGCTTATCGATTGGGGAGTGGTGTTTAGTTACGGGGCTGTCAGGTGGTAAAAACATCATACCACGTGCTCCACCAGTGCATCATAGGTTACTTCGGCAGTATTTTGATGGTAGATTTAAACACTTGAATCTAAGAGAACTGGATATTGCTTTTGCGAATTTTAACTTTGATGTCATGGACGACGATGATGCCTTGAAAATCGCGTTGTATTACTTTACTAATAGGGTGCTGAATGGTAGAAAGGATAACAGTCAGGCTGATTTTCGATTGTTGAATTACGTTGATGATGTCGAGCAGTTTCGAAGTCTTCCGTGGGGTTGAATATCATGGGAAACGGTATACAACAGCATTGATAATGCATTGAACCAAAAGGCTGAGAAATTTCAGGGCGAGCACGAGAAAGATCCTTCTCATAATATTGAGAAATATAATATTACCTCTTCTTCAATATCCGGACCAGAAATGTTTGCTCTATATGAAGTTTCAGTATGTACAAGTGGCTCACCATCTTCGTTCTGAACTCGAGGAGATGTGGTAACAAATATAGGGATGCATCCGTAATTGACCACATCAGAAGCCATATGTAACACAACCTTGATCATTTCGTCATTAAATATGTCCATAGGTAGAGCACATGTACGATACATTGTATTACTAGACCTAAGAGTTGTCTTCATCGTGATATTCCATTAATTACGATCTATTTGCAAAACATCATGAACCCTTGCTACAAATTGATCAAATGAACAATCTTTATGAACTAGAAAAGCTGTATTATTGCCATTCACGTACTCCATATGCCCATCTGCCAACGTCTCCCAGCAACCGTTGTAACACAATTGAAGCACAACTAAATCTATTAAACCTGAAAAATATTTAAAAAAATCAAATGTAGTTACAAACTACAAAACATGTTAAAGTTAATATACCATACATTTTACATGGATAACAAGTGTGTGTCACAATTAAGTCGAGGTAAATTTTCTATTTAACTATGGACGACATCGGCGAAGAAGTTGAGTTTTATTCGTCTCGTCACAAGCTTTAAAACAGTATATTATACAAAAAAAATGAACACATGTAGCCAAATTTATCATGTCAAAACATGTACCAATCGCACATGCTGTATTTTTGTGCGACAGGCCAGATTTTGGGCGATAGGCACCTGTCGCCCAAAAAATGCACCTGTCGCACATGTTGTATTTTTGTGCGACAGGCCAAATTTTGGGGCGACTGTCGCTGTCGACAAAAATACAAAGATGTTTCGACATTCATATTTATGTGCGACAGGCTCCTGTCGCCCAAAATCTGGGTTTCGATTCTCAGTTGAGTTTTAACTGTTTTCAACTTTTTTTTTTTTATTTCTCAACTTAAATAACTGTACTTTTAACAAATTACATTACTTTATACAAAAAAATTAACAACATTTACAACAAAATCTACATCAATTTCCAACTTAAACACTAGCCTTAAAACATTAAAAATCTATTTTGTGTAAGCACATAAACTAACCTTGAATATCCTCTCTAATTAATGATTTTATGCTTCTTTTTTGTTGGGAGTGCTGAGATCTATTGAGTGTTCAGATTTTTTTGAGTGTTAATTGTGTTGGAATGTGTTTAACTTAATTTACCGTTTTGAGTTGTGGGAATGACACGATTTGAAAATTTGATGAAATAACGAGGGTAATTTCGTCAAACACTTACGTTTTTTGTTAATTATGATAGAAAAAAGCTTGAGTGGCTAAGTTTGATAAATACATAATTTTTTTGGCTATTTTTGTCAATTTCCCCCGTATGGTGTGGAATAGATCTAGGAAAGGGAATATACTGCAATTTTTGTCGCTGGTTGCTATAAAGGAAACATGATAATCGAAAACCTATTTTGTTTACATACCCTTTGAAATTAATTACATATGGTTCAAAATTTTAGACGCAAAACAAAATGATTAATACCTATGCTTTACATACTCTATGAATAACACAATCTGCCCTGCAGCTGCTTAGCCAAACTGAAAAAAGGAAGCAAAACAACTTAAGCCTTTGACATATTAGAAAGTCTGCTAGGCGTCGGCCGGAAATTCCACCACCTAAGGCTTAACCTGCGATTTGTCGGCGCCAATGCCCTCCTTATGATCTCTTTGTTTCCATTCTTTGATCTTTCCTTAGGCACCATGTAACCGTGGCGGCTGCACCTTGTCGAACCAGGATGGTTTAAGCATGTGCATCCAGCTGGCCGGGGCCTAGGAGATGATGATGCTACAGAACCACGACTGCTTCTCCTAGCCACGTTGGCCACGGTGTCTCTGGCAGCCATAGAAGGTCTTGTTGCAGGAATTTGAAGCCTCTGTCTGGTTTCTCTTTGTGGGATGCTTTGCATTCTTGATCTTGTTGTGCTTTTGAGATGAATGGAAATGGTCATGTAGCTTGGCTTTTGATTTTTTCAGATTTATATAATAGGCCACCTTCTGTGTTCGACTTGTTGACTTGGTTTAGTTTCCAACACGTTGGACTTACAATTCGAAACTTTGACCAGGACTCGGTACACATTTAATATTACCATAAGATTTAAGTGGAATCTTGGCTGGAATGAGCCGTAACATTTGACCATACTTGCTTTAATTTTCTATGGGCACTTCAGTGTTCAAAACCGCGCATGATCGCAAGCTTATTGCCTCTACTTTTAACGTGTTTCTTAAGAATGAGATATCGCTGGCAGCCCGCAATGTCCTAGTTGAGGCTTGAGTCTTTTGTTTTTCTGCAAGAAACTTAAATGTTGTATTTAAACTAGATGTGGCTTACGAGGATACATAGTTATGATTTTTAAAAATTGAATACCTTATAAATTTTCGCAGGGTCGTGAATTTTTTACTAGATTACACGAAAGGGTAATGGTAAATCTGTTCTGATGATGGGCACAATCTTTAAATCTAATGTCTTTATAAATTTCAAGAAACGAATTGAGTTGGTTAAGCGGTCTGATCTGTCGCCCTCACTGCACTTGTGTGGGCTCGGGTTGAACCCTCAGGGGTGGGGAGGGGAATAAAAATTTATTTGAACTTGCCCACCCCCTTTCCTTTTTTTTTTAAAAAAAAAATCTAATGTGCTAAAACAGAAAGAGCTGGAAACAACGAGGATCATGAAGCCAAGTTGGCCACCAGCTTATAATGATAAAACAAAATTGGCAAGTTTTCGGAAACAGACCCTATAGTTGGTTGGAGAATGTGTGGAGATTTGAGTTGTGTCCTCCTCCATTTCTTCAATTTTCTTTTTTAATAAAAAAGGTTAACGAATCACTGAGGCCAATTAATATAAATCAGCGAGGTCTTGATTTTGTTGAACTTATTATAGTTATTTTAGGTGCTTTTAAGAACAAAATATGAAAATTACTTTTATTGGTTTATACTAACAATTAGGCTGTCAGTTCAGTTCAAGTCAGCTGGCTGATAAATAATAACGTCCAGCTACACATTACAAGCCCGTCTCATTGCCAACTTGCTTGCAGGCGGCTGTAATCTCACAAACGGTTTTGCTTAGTTTTCAAGCATCGTAAATTAATTCTCATAATAATGGACTATTTGCCTATTTGGCAATCTTGGGCTCATCCTCAATGGTCCAGGTTGGTTCTTTTTTTTTCCCAGAAGAGCTCGGGAATCATCTGTCAATTTATTGTGGGTCAGTGAGCAAATTTCAAGATTAAATGCCTACTTGCTTTCCAGGTCAATAATGGGCCTAGATTTTGCAAAGAATTTTAGGTGGATGGCCGGTGCTGAACGCAGCTTCTTCAATAAATTATACAGCCCAGTTTCCTTTTTCTATTGGCTTCATGGATGAAAATGGAAATCCCATTATTTTTTTCAGACCCTTTATTGGCAAACAGAATTATCTTTTGGCAGATAGAAGAAGCCTTTGAAATTGTTGTTACCCAATTATTAATATGCAACAACCATGCATGATCTCTTCATCTCATGATTAATATCTCACTTATTTATAATTATATATTGTTTGTTTCATAAGGATAAGTTGGATTGTCAATGAGGCCTTGGACTACATTAACTAGGCGGCTAAGGTTTATTTTCTCGATCTTAAATTTAGTAAAATCATGGCAATTTTTCTTTTTGAATATCACTCTTACGTTATAAGCTATTGTTATTATTTATATTTTATAATACTCTGTGTAAGATAGTTCTATTATAATTCAGTTTGAATGTTTAAACCTAAAGCGGACTTGATTAATCTCTAAATAATTAAAAGAAAATCTCTTCACAATTCACATGAGAACTCGAATCCTTTATGAGGAGAAAAGTGATTTATCATCCAATTTTGAGTGATATCTAAATTTAAATAATTCTAAGTGCGAAACAATTTTAGGATATATATAGATCTTATTTTAGGTGGATTTTTTTTTCATTATTTTTTTATTCATACACACACGTACAAATGGATCTACAAATGGGTAATTAACTAAGTATGCATGTGAATACATTTAAATGTGATAATGAAACAATGCATGAAAAAAAGAGAAAAAAACCATACTGGGGGTAAGAGATTTCTAGACCCATGTGAAAGCATAGTCCACAAAGGAGGTTAGGATAATATCTCATTTCACCATTCAATTGTATTCCAAAATTAAGCACTAATAATGCGAAATTTTTATAAAAGTTGTTTTGTACACTTTCCTTGAAAAGGAATTCGATTAAAGAGTTTTTAATTTTGTGTGGGTTAAGATAATGATTCCTTTTGATGATAGTGAAATGGTCCCTTAGTCAGCAAAGAGAAAAGCCATTTGTGAGGTAGCCCCATGTTGTCGATGTATGTGACCTTAGCTCATGGAATATGCTGACCCATGTCTTTTCCATCCTTCGAAAGAAAATGACACCCAAACTCAAATATCTCCCTGATTTTGGTGATAAAGCCAATAATATTTTTGTGACTAAATCAGTTTTTATTCAAGGTGGTTGTGTGTGAAATGGATAAAAGGAAAACCAACTTTCAGCTCAAAACTCCACAAGTGCTTATTCTAGAAGCATATGTAATCTCTCTTCTTCAAGCCATCTTTTTAACTCACCAAAGAAATGCTTTTGGAGAAGTCTTAAGAGACCAGCATATGGGTATCTTTTCACCACAGACATATGTACCCCTTGGCAATTGGTTCCTCCTTTGAAATTTATACACTGAGCTCTCTCTTTCTCTCTCAATTCTCAATTTTCTGAATTTGAAAAAGGACAAATGATGCTTTCTCCCTTTGGTTTTTAGATTTTAAAAATGACTCTTTTATAATTTTCATAATATTTCATCATTCTTTGATAGCAAAATTGTAACAGAAAGGTTTACTCCAGGCATAAAACAACCGTTTTTATTTTATTACATTATTTTTTACATCAAGATGGTAATAAGGTATCATGAAAACTGTAAGGAAAAAAAAAGTGAAGAAATATTATAAAAATTATTTAAAAAAGTGATACAAACCCAAAAGAACTGTAAGCCAAAAAGTGTCAATATTCTCCCATTTTAAAATCTTAGCCTGTAAGTCATTATTTGCAATGTACTTCCAAATAGTTATCTTCTGAAAAGGTTTATAAAAGAGAGTTGAAACTTTATTTTCTTTGTTGGGAGACTTGAACACCAAAAAGCTCCAGTTCATTGAATGGTTGAAATGCGCCGAGTTTTTTTTTTTTTTTTTTTTTTAAATCGAATAAAAGTTGCCAAAAGTGAAAAAAATAAAAATAAAAATCGAACATTATCGTATTTTTCATATTTTTAGATGGACAACTGAAAATTAAGCTCGGATCATGTATTAAATAAAGTCACTTTGTCTAGATTTTTGCTACCGTTCAATAATAATTATAATAGTTTTTACACTAATAAGGGGATTTCAGTGATAGGATTGTAGTAATGGCCTGAAATTTGTCCATGTTCGTGAATTTGAAAGATCATTTCTATCTATGCTGAATGGTGTGAGAAATATTAATAATATCACATCATCCAAATATGCAAATGTCAACAAACTATATATCATATTATTGAAAGATAACCATCAAATTGAAAACAACATTCAACCTTAAAATCATCAAGATACATTTAGACCAAAGTAAAAGATGATGAATTCAAAACTTTCCAATCATTTCCTTCCAGTTTAATGATTTCACTTTCGAAACATGAAAAAAAAAAATTGTTTTTTTTTTTTTTTTTTATGTTTGATTCGTATATATCACTGCCTCATTTCATGTCTATATATCGAATCTAAAAGGAATAAAATCTTTTAATTTTCACCATCATATAAAGGGCTAATAAAATATAAATCCAGGTGATCTACAAATACTAAAACAGAAACTTCAAATAGCTGTGCAAATTAACAGACGTCAAGAGCAAACTATATATTAGCAACATATATTCTTAAAATTGTGTTACAGTATCAATAATAAAAAGTACTTTTCTACAGCAGAGATTTCATTGCTGTAAAATGTCTTTAGACTGGTATCCTAATGCCAAATAAGACCATATACCTCTCTTATATATCATGATTATACATGTTTACATATCTCTACATAAGCAAATTACAAATATATATAACTTGATTATCTAAAATTTTTATAAATTATACATGACCTCATTTCAGAGCGGCTCTATCTTGTTACACTCATGGAAACTTGAGGCAATGATTAATCTAATGAGTCTTTAATAATTTATCTTCGCTTATATCAACTAAAATCTCAATACGCTCCATATCCAAACAAAGCTAATTGCCTTTAATGTATGAATCAACATGTATATTATAGTTTTTTTTCTTTTCTTTTTTCTTTTTTATTTTTTATTTTTTATTTTTTGTGTACTCATGAAAAAAAAATTATGTATATATAAGATATCAACTTCTAGAAATTGACCAACTAAGAGTACCAGTTCATTCCCGGAAGTTGATGATAAGGTTGCCGAAAAATCCCATCTCCAAGAGACCCCAATATTGCTTGTTGGTGTATTGAAGGCGGTGGCGGCGTCAGTGGAAGCTGGCTGAGCAGAGTGGCAATTGATGATGAACCATTTCCATGATGATCGGTACTCCCCTCGATGCTTTGATCATCATTAACATTATTTTCCCCATGAAATCTCTTGTTCACCAACGCACCGCCACTTGGCACATCCTCATGATCAGTCCAACTCATGGATGGCAGTGTTCTTTTAAGAGAATCCATTGCTTGAACCTGTAGCTTTGATGAGCTCGAGGCAGCAATAAACTGATGGTGATGATGAGATGAAATGGATCCATTGTTGTTGTTGTTAATACCATTATGACTCGTTAACCCTTCAAAAAAATTTGGTTCTTTCTCCAACAATGCTCCAAAACTATTTAAATTTGCTCCCCTTGTCGGCATAAGCAGCTTCAAATTTGTATTCTGTTGCTGGCTATTAATCATCAGCGAAGGCGGTATGTGTACTCCAAGCATATCATCCATCGAATCATCTTTATCATGATCCATCAATGGCCTATGCAAGTTGTTTTTCTTGTATATTCGACATAGCACCCAGTCATCAAGCTACCTTAACAGAAATCAAACATACCCTTTAACCAATTTTCCATAATATTAAACATACATGTACTGGGAATAAAAATTTACCCTCAAGGAGTTCTTTTTGTTGCCCAAATCACAACCAGGGGGCTTGTTACTGACTTTGTTATCTGTAAGGCGATATTCATGCATGATCCAATTGGTCTTGATACCTTTTGGAGGCTTGCCTCCATAGAATACAAGTGCTTTTTTAACACCAACTTTTTGATTACTCCCTGAACTCATCACTGGCTTATCTGTTCCGGTAGCCTTCCAATATCCTGAAGTTGCTGCCCTGTTTGGCCTCGCCCCGTTCGGATACTTCCTGTCCCTGGGGCTAAAGAAGTACCATTCTTGCTCTCCAAACGTTGCCTTAGCTGAATATAATATTAATTGAAACCGTGATTATTTTTTTTTACTACTACTAATTAGTAACAGTATATAAATAGGTTCATTACCTGGCAGCTCCCACGGATCAAACTTGTACAAATCAACTTCTGCAATAATTGAAACTGGGAGAGGGGCTGAGCTTGCTTTCTTCTTGAGGTAGTGAACTACCAGCTCTTCATCTGTGGGATGGAACCGGAACCCCGGCGGCAGGTTCGGCTGAGGCGAGCCCCCCGTCGATGAGTCTGTGCTCTCCATATATATTAATGCTAGCTCGATGAAATTAACCCAAGATCTTTATGAGGGTTTTATTATCAAAATATATCTTGACTAATAGAAGAATCTATTGATAGTTTTTTTTTTTTTTTAATAGAGGTTTATTCAAAGGTTGCATATAGGAGCCATGGCCATTCTTTTAAAATGAGAAAAGAGAATAAATTAAAAGGCTTATAGGATATGTGGTGGGAGGGTGGAATTTCGTGTGATAATAAAAAAGGTTTGTTTTGTTTATTGACCAATGTTGTGTGGACACGTAATGGAAATAAGGGCTAATTAGTAACTAAGAATGTTGTATCCCCATGCAAAGCTTGACAAATTCATGCAGTGTTTAGCGAAAGAAACGAGTGAAATGGAGGTGAGGGGAGCTTTAACGGCCCGTGGTGCCGTTTAGAGAATGACACGTGTAATTCGGGAAGAAATGAGAGGGTGACACGTCAGTGGGGACAGTGGTGGGCACCACAAAGCACACAAGGTTACAAAAAGATAATATCAGAAGGATAAGTGTGGGGTGGGAACAAGCTTTACGCTATCAGATGTCATGCTTTTGTTATGCAAATCCCACCAATCCAAAAAGCCAACCATCATTAGAAAAAAGAAAAGAAAAAGTCATTTTGGAGCCTGAAAATCGATCAACCAGTAAAAGACTGCTAGTGCTCTTGGCTTGTCTTGCTTTTGTTGCCTCGCATCTCGTGATCAAATTTGAGTTAATTTCTAACTTTCTGTTGCATACAAATTCTCCTTAATGTATGTTTAATTAATAGTGTAATTCAGATTGATTTGTGTATAAATATAATTAATGAAATTTAGTTTCTTAAAAAGCTCTATTCAACATTACTATGTAGAAATCATTTATGATAAAACTATTATATTCTCTACTATGGAAGGGAGATTTTACTTTTCCTAAAATTTAAATGTGACTACGATATTTTAGGATTTCATCTCAGGTTAGATAATCAGAAAATCAATAAAATCTAATTATTTGATGTGTATAGACTTTAGAATATGATACCTCTAGAGTATAGTAGTCGGAACCCTAAAATTTATCAAAAAGAAGCGCATTCAAAATTAGGTTGCATTTTGTAATGAAATTTACACAAAAATTTACATATAAAATTGCACAAAATAACTACAGATTAAAAAAAAATGACCGCAAGTCAAACTCATTTGTTTGATTAATTTTAACTTTTCTTATTCGCCTATCTCATTTGCTTTTTGCAATTATATCTAAAATTTTTGTTAGATTTTTAATCTACTATTATTGAATTCTTAATCTCATGTTGGGTTTCTATGTAAATAATTATATATTGCGAACTGTCACATAAAGATAAGCCTAATTAAAAGTAATATATTGCGGTTTTGGTAATATGAGTTTTAATGTATCTGATAGGGTGTTGAGTCATATGAGATTTCCCCATTCTCTCCCCTAATCGAGATATCCTTTGTTTCGCCCAAAAAATTGATTGAATTATCAAAAATTTGTAGCCTCAAATGCAATGAAGTGCAATTAGATCGATTTCATGAGGAAGCATCCAAATTAATATTATCAATAAATCAATTTTATGGTCATCTTGGTTGGACCAATAAAATCAGATATCCAGGCTCCGTTTAGAAAAACCCAATTGGTAAGCAAATAGGCAGGTAAAAGAAAATGGAAAATGAAATATGGCTAGGGTAAGAGTATCCTCCACTACAAGATCCTTAAATGAAATACTGGACTGCGATTTAGCAATATAGTTAGAAAATCTTGTATTGCTTATTATTTTTATTTCTTATTTATTTACTATATTGATTGCAATAAAATATTTATTTCATAAGTTTTTTTTTTGGAGTGGTTAACAACTTCTATTTTTTTGTCTCGTGCTTTTTATTCGTTTTGGATCAGAAAATAGAAAAGTTGGGTGAATAAAAAACCCCAAAGAAGTTCATGGCCAAGGGTAAAGAGGTCCGAGTGTTATTTTGGAATGTACTAATTGCGTTCGAAATGGTGTTAGTAAGGAATCAAGAGATATTTCTAGATATATTACTCAAAAGAATCGACACAATACACCTAGTCGATTGGAATTGAGAAAATTCTGTCCCTATTGTTACAAGCATACACTTCATGGGGAGATAAAAAAAAATAGATAGAGTCAAGCCGCATGCTTTTGTGCCACCCTTCCAAGGCACATGAAAAAATAATCTAGATATATATCTAGATTATTTCATATATTTAAATAAAACAAATGTGTTCAGATTTAAAGGTAATTTCTATTTCTATAATGAGATGAAATAGAAATACCTAAAAGCAACATGAAAAGTTATTTATATGAGTGGTTATGGTCCCTAGGTCACACGTATCTTTCTATTCTTTCTGATATTCTATCCTCAGAGAGAGAGAGAGAGAGAGAGAGAGAGAGAGAGAGCAGAGAAAATTAAAAGATTCTCTAGGAGAACGTATTAATTTGAGAGGCCAACCACACTATTTCAGAGAGTAATTCAGCGTTATAAATTAAGGTATGTTTTTATATTATAACATGAATGTTTCTATATTATAAGTGATGGTTTTCACTGAAAGAATTTCTTATTTTAAAAACTTCATGTGCAAATATTACACTTTTTCTTTTTTTATTTTAAACATTAGTTAAACTTATTTGAAATTGCAACAATTATGTAATTATTGAAAGAATTTTAACTATCACAAAAGATTTTGAAATCCTCCCTCATTTGAGCATGTATAGGAAATTTAAGAACACATTAAAGATAATACAATCAACTAATTCATCAATGACATGTATACTTGAATTTAATATAACCACTATTTTATGATGGTTTTTCAAAATAAATATATACATATCATTACATTATTTACTTGTTACATAAATAACAAGGTAGCTCTGATGTACTCTAATATTTCTCGGCACGGAGGGGGATATTAAAGGCAATTTGCTTAGCAAAACAAATAATCGGTGTTGGGATGCTTTGCTCGGTGAACAAAGGGCTCAACTCTCAAGTGGGTTTGCCTTTTAATGACCACCAAAAACCATGGTGCTTTGAGTAGTGATGGGTGGTGATAGAAGAGAATGATCATTCAAATTGATCAAATGACCCAATTAAGAACCGTTGGACGTGGCCAAAATGTTGATGGAGAGACCTATGCTTTGTGGGGTCTTGCTGCTTCTTGCATCATCGACCAAAGGGTCCCAATTTTTGTCACTTCTCGTTAGTCCATTTTCTTATCATCATGTCCATGTCCCACACATATCCATATCATGTCACCAATTTATATATCTCAACTTAACCTCCTCAGCTTCCCTTTAATTAATTTTTTTCTTCAATTTCTATTTCTTCTTAATAGTTTTAATTGGGCATGAATGGCTCACCTAATCTTTGTTTATAGTACATCTTTGATTGATCTCAACTACCGAATTGGACATTGATGTAAAAGAACTGATCCAATTAATCAATGAGAAAATTTTGGGTTGGAGGGATGTACGTAGGTATTCAAATTAAAATCAAGCAATTGTAATGATGAAAGTGAAAATTTAGCAAATAAGAAAAGTTGAGACTGTGGTTTTCAATTTACGGAATGATTCAGTCGAAGCAGTTCTACTCAAAATTTTAGTCCCCATCATCAACATGTACTTGACTTTTGATAGGTCTTTTTTTTCCTTCGGAGGCTCTTACTATTATACAAGACTAAGCAAATCGCTCCATTGAATTCATCTGGCATGAGATGACTATACTAATGCGTTGATATCATTTTAAACTAATCTCCAACTAGGTTGGTGTGACCTCATGTATACAGTGAGAGATAATTAAATTAACTAGCTAGGATGTCTCTTTCTAGACCAATTGTTTGAAAGAATTGGGAGGAATCAATTAAGTTTAATATTGTTCATGCATTGAATCATTATATGAATGATTCTAGTGGTTGAAATGATTAAGAGTATGCTCCAAAATATTTTTTTAAGGAATATTTTAGAGTCATTAGATCTAAAAGTTTGACTTAAGAGATAAGAATCTATTAATACTATAAAAAATAAGTGTTTACAGATCTCGCATGAAATGTGCACTAAAACTTGAGATGTGCTCAATGTGTAAGATAAGGAAAGTAAAGACATAAATAAAACTTGAAAAAGAGTTTGCAGGTACAAGGAATCAAACTTGATCAGATATTGCATCTAAGGTCATGTTAGATAAAAGATTGAACTCAAAACTTAGCTAAAAGGTAAGAACCCAGTAATAATATTAAAAAAATCTTAATGGTCTTAAATACGCTAACCTTATAGTACATATGTACAATAATGACTATGATATATTACATCACACTTTAGGACTATATTAGAGAAATAAACTAAAAGTTTAATTAAAGTTGATAAGCTAGAAGTAGGTACCATCTAGCTAAGATGGTAAAATCTTTTGTGTTAGAAATAAGAGGTTTGACACACACACACACACACACATATATATATATAATTCAAGCTGGAATTAAAGTCTATAACGGATTGAAAATTTTCAATCCAGAAGTAAAGGCCAAGTTGGATTTATGACATCATAAATTTATTTTTGCATTGTTATAAATTGATTTATGACACCATAATCCATCCCAAATTTTAACCTCAAATCTAGTAAGTACCATGTGTGTGTGCGCGCGCGCATGCATAGGTGTGTGCGTGTGTGTGAGTGTGCATGCGCGCACGCGTGAGGGTGTGTGCATGCGTGCTTGTGTGTGCGTGTGCATGCTATTGTATTCCAATGTAAAGAATGGGAACCCTCACAAGATAAGCACTACATATATAAGAGTTATTTCAACTTAAATTTTTCACTTAAAATTTTAATACAAATTTTGAGCTATTGACTTCATGCAATCCAATGATGGATATTGATGGATAGATATCCACCATTGGATTGCATGAAATCAATGGCTTAAAATTTATGTCAAAATTTAATTAAAAATTTAAGTTGAAATAATATCTCCCTTTATGTGTGTGTTTGTAATCCTTCTTTAGTGCGGATGTCCTCATTTTTTTAAAATATGGATTCATTATAGATACCATATATGGCATATTAGTTGTAAATTTTATCATTTTTTTTTTGTTTAATTAACTAATACGCCATGTGGTGTATTCAACGAACCTGTATTTTAAAAGATTTTGACATCCATACCTGAAAAACACAAATATCTGTATGTATGTATGTGTGCGTGTGATTTAACGGATGTGAGATTATAAAATCTGGCCACATTACTTTAAATCGTATATAATTAATTATGTATATTCTTTCCATAAGCTATAAAATGAACCAAACTAGTTAATAGGAATCACAAGGAGATCTTCACAATCAAGTCATTCTCACAAAGATCGAAACCATACGCATTGCATGATAAGGACCATAAGCATGATGATATATACAGATAACAAATATCAAGACCGTGATGACTTACACAAACAGAAACAATCAAGACCATTATATTATGCATAAATAACAATAAATAGATATTTGAGCCACATTTAGCAAATAAAAGTAATTTTATTTGTTCCTTTAAATTCAAGACTAGGTAGGACTCCAAAAGCATGTCATTGCTAATGCTTATTTTCGTTTTTTTTTTTAATACTTCATATTTCTTAATTTAGGTGGTATCTGAGTAATTAACGTTGTGTAGGATCAAGAAAAAGATAAAAAAGAAGAAGGAAAACGAGTGAAATAAAGCGATCGTCACGTGTTTTCATGACTAGTTTACAAAACTCCAAATCTGTTGCTTTATGAATGGTCCAGCTTTTTTTTTTTCGTATGTTGAAGCATGGGTTCCACAGTTGGAATCATTTCCTCGCAGCCATCATATCTCTGTCCCTATTGTTTGTCACAAAATTCTACTAACAAATTAAAAAACTCGTGTCGGTGCTTGGAACATAACACCAAATAGTTCAAAGCTCGCAGCTTAGGAAAGGTCCCATATGTATGAGATTTCTAGCATCCCCTTCCTATATTATTGCCTCTTTATTTCTTCGCTTATGTGTGGATCTCACAGCCATAGATAACTAAGATTTATGGCAGAACTATAATTTTTTTTATAAATTTATTTTATATAAACTAACATGGTATAAATATATTAGTTGGATGAAAATATAAAATAATAAAAATAAATCGTGTGGATTTAAAGATATTTTATCTAACCAATATATTTATGCCACATGATTAGTTTGTAGAAAATAAATTTATACTAGAATTTGTAACTTTATCATTATTATTTTGTACAAGAGTTGTAGCCCTATCATTATTGTTTAATTAATCACTCGATATTAATTGTATAATTTTACAATATTGATAAACTGATAAGTATGTACATTAAATATATCATCTAATCATATAAAGAGAGTAAATCATTTTTATGCTTTTAATCTATAAACAATTATGAAGAGATTTTCATGTCTTTGTTCATCATAGATTCTATAATTTTTATTTATTTATTTCTTTATTTTTGAAGTAGAGGAGTGCACAAAGTCCAACTAAATTTTTTATCCCCTACTTCTTCAAGATTCAAATTCAGGTGACTAATTAAATAAAATTATTTGAAAATAACTGGACTTAGTAATGGGGCAATTTAAAGTTTGTATGATTAGCTATATCCAAATATGTTTCACTGCTTACCATACATTGATTACCAATGAAACTTGTCGCAATCGACAAGTAATTAATGTCGTTATCTCTTCGGAGAATCTACGTTTGTTATTATCATTGTATTGATTACTATTATTTTTGTATCTTAAGAATGTAATTAGATATGGTAGCATTTGGAACGTGGGTAGTGGTTCTTGTTCAGTATAATCCATGATTCCACGTGATCAGTTGCTTATAAGCCAAGAATTAATTTATATCCAAAAATGTATATTCAATTTAACAAATTTTGTTATGAGTCAAGCTCTAGCTCACCATCTCTTGGTAAGCCTAACTTGCCCTTTATCCTTTTTTTTCCTTGAGCACCAAGCTGTATTAAGAAGCATGTGAACGGTGTACTTGCTTCATGTCTGGCTCCCTAATTCATCTGCTATCAAATCATTAATGGTTCCGAATAAAAACTTATAATAAAAATGAAACCACCCTTTTACACTTCTTAGAAGTTAGAATATTATCTTGAAATTATTTTGCACCACTTCAAAATAATTAAAACTTTTTATTAGTAACATTTAATTACTCTCAAGTTAGGCGCATGTAACTTTATAATGTGTGGATTTTTTTTTCTTTTTAAAAGGAAAGGGGGGTGGGCAAACCCAAATCAATTTTTACTCGCCTCTCCATCCCCAAGGCTCGAACCCAAGTCCACACAAGTGAGGGGCGACAGATTACACTACCAACTAACTTGGCTACGCCCTTAGGGGCAGACTCGAACCTGAGTCACATAAGTGAGGGGCGACAGATTGCACTATCAACCAACTTGACATTTTTCAACACTAGTGAAGAAAAATGTTCATAGTACAAATATAGGTATTACAACAACTATTATATGTGTGATTGTTTAGTTAAATTTAATATAACTACCATTTGATACTGGTTTTTTAAATAAATGGATACATGAAAGAACATTATTTATTTACTGTATAATTGATGTAGTATCCGTTGTATTCTAAAATTTTTGGTAAGTGTTAAATTATAACTTATCGGTGCCGGCAACGTAAGCCCACAGTAGAAATATATTGGTTCAAACTATGTTTCCAACTCAGAGAATGGAACTGAAACTGATACATTTATGTCGATTGCATTGAAGTTGTTGCCCTTTTTTTTATCTGTTTTTAGCTTCTAATTGTATGAAGTTATCTTGCCCTAAGTCTTCTCATGATGGCTTATTTACAACTGAACAATGAGATCTCTGACAATTTTTTTTGCCATTTTAGCATTCTAACACACTATATTTCCCAATTTGAATTCTTACATTATTTCGATCATTATTTTTGGCATAACCCTTTTTTTTTTCTTTCTCCACAGCTGTTTTCTTGCCATGAGGAAGTTCATAAGACAAAGCCCCAGGATTACGCCACAAAAAAGGCCTAATTCATTCCTCCTCCAACAGCTTAGGGCAAGTCTCATTTGCATGACTATTTGACATGTGATTGAGACTCCTTTAGGGAGTTGGCATGCATCATTATCACGTATGTTTCACGGAACCATCAACAACACTACAGTGAAAATGTGAAATGAATCGATCTTTAATAAAAATTCGGGCATGTGTGAAGAACCCTAGCCTTGTAATAAGAGTTTCTTGTATCATCTCAAGTTCTGCTTTTACGGCCATCATTTTCGCATTAATAAAAATTAACCCACTGGGGTTGCGTTTCTATGATGACAATATGATATTTATATGATCATCAGCTGGTGATCGAGAAACTAAATCTATAAAAACAAGATTCTGTGCATCTGCATTTATAGCTAGCTAGCTGGCCCAGTTGCAAAAATCCAACATATGGCGTCGTGGAATCTCTTTTGACTACATGGCTGTTAGTCACTTAAACATTTTTCAATGTGCATGGATATGTCTTTGTCGAATGCCTGTCACACACATATTTCCAATTAGATAATTGTTAGTTTTCAATTCAAAGATGTAGAGATATATGCGGCCGATCACCACACCTGCAAACCCTCGATGATGAGGGGATCAGGGATTTGTTTTCTTATGCGATCATCACCATCGTCATCATTCACATTGAAAAGCATAGCTGGGATTTTACGCACGTTGTTCATAAGAACATTAAGGCCACATATTGATACTTTCATGTTACACATACGTCATCATAAAAATCTTATTTGTATACATAAGTTCAAAATATTTGGACACGAATGGCCCTTTAGTATGATCTTGTTATTCTTGTTTATTATTGTTTTATGCTCAATTAACAATCAGAATTTAAATTCTGAGCATTCACATCCTGAGCACTGAAATCCTTACCGTTAATTCAGTGCTAAGCACAGTATATATATCCTCAATGAATAATTGAATTCTTAAATATGAAATTTTAGGTTTACATTTTACACAAGAAATATGTTACATTAAGTATTAGCTCCAATAATTGACAGTTCCGAAGCCAATTCGATTAATTGGATCTGCTCTTTATTACCTTCCACTAAATATGTTACTTTCATTATCTTGAAAACTGACCAACTTGGGAGCCGGTATCATTCTTTTAACTCTAGCTATAAGAATAAAATTTCACTGTCATGAAAGAAAAGTACTGGTGAACAAAAAGTATATACGGTGTAATGGCTTAACAAGATAGAGCAAGTGGCCATGTCTCGCTTTGGTTGATGGAGAATATTAATTACAATATTGTGATTGAAGTGTTTCTATCACTAACAATTGTTTTTAGCTGATTTGAGCGATCGAAGTTACATGTTACTATTTCTGTATTTAATGACAAAACAATTAATGCTTTATCTTATTACATAAGCAACTGGAAAAGATAAAATAACATCACCAAATTCAATGATAAATCAAATGTGTCCTGTGTAATTCTATGTAGCCCTAGTTTCAATATTGCTTGATATTCAACGCCCTTAAGGCTGAAAACTCACAATCATCCATCATGTTGGGAGAATGGGAGATGACATATAAGGAATGCTGAGGCATTTGCTTCCGTATTAATTCATTCTCATAAGATTTAAGATTTTCTCATGATTTGAACATTTTCTACATAAACAAAGTTGTAACATTGAATAAAATTTTCTTCACGCATATAATAAAAAGGAATTACACATTGTAACATCCTTAGTAACTGTCACACATTGAAAAGGAATTGTATTATATGATATCATTTAATTTTAAGAGTGAATGACTGTTAATTCAATCTCTTATAAAAAGGCAATGGCTACATTAGAGATGTTCCAACATGGAATACTCTTTCATAACCACACCATCAAAGTAATAAACAATAAAAAATACGTTATAATTTTGATTGTATGGTTATGAAGAAGTGTTATACAGTAAAGCATATCTAACATAGCCGGACCCTTATAAAAATTGACATATCACTCGAGTCTCTTATAAGTTATTCATACTCATTCTTCTCCTTGGTGTTAAATTATTGACTGAAAAAGTAAATGTGATATAGAAATTGGCTAGTTTTAGTTGATGCACCCGTTAGATAATCAATTTATTTATTAAAACGTCACATTAACTTTTTAGCAGTTTGCACTTTCCACTTATGTTTAGCTAAAACGAGGGACAAAACGAATTATTAAAAGTCTATAGGCGATTTGGTACTAAACTTTTCTTCTATAAAGATGCAACTGTCATTCTTCCTTAATTTAATCACTTTTCTTGGTAGAGTAAGAAGCCCAGCTCATGTCCAGGATTGGCGCCGGGCTTACCGTTTCTTGGGCTGATATGGGCTAGTCTCACTCTCAATCGTTGGGCCCAGGATCAAGCAATAAGTCGGGTGATAACGGTTTTCGCCCTCTATTTATCTCGACAATCCCCATTTTCTAATTTATTTAATCTATTTTCAATGTTACCCTTATTAAAATTTTTTTAAAAAGTTTATTTTTCTAACCTTTTCTTTTCTCTCCTTCTGCAGAATTTCTCTCTCTCTCTCTCTCCTCTTCAACAATCAACAATCACCATTGTATATCTTAGCAACCACCACTTCTTAATTAATTCAATGTATTTCTAAAATAATCCTTATTAAAAATTAATTTTTTTCCTCTCTTTTGCACAGTTATTTTTTTTTTGTAATTTTTGGAATAACCTATTTTTCTCCTTTAGTGAACCAAACTCAATATTTATGGTATCATGATCAATAATTTTGTAAGTCAAATTCAAGAACAAAGGAAATAAAAAAATAAAAACAAGAAAATAAAAAATTAAGTAGAAAATGAATTTTCATAATTGTATTTTTTGGTTTTATGATGATGATGAATTTCAAGAGGTGAGAAATAATAGAGACTAGCAATATGATTTTTTTTTTAAATTTATTCATCATACATCAAAATTCATAAATCAATGACAATAAAATTCATCACTTATTTATAAAATTAAATAAAACCCAAGGCAAAAACTCATTATATTCGACAAATTTATCCTTATTAAAAAGTAAGTGGTGATGGATTATCCCATATCCAATAAGACAAACACTAGACAGCACATCACTAGCCCCAATTAATGTTGGGGTTCACTTCGGTGTATTTTGAACTTAACAATTATTACAACACTTGTGATCTAATAATCTAAATTTAATTTCTTCTCTGAATGATGAATAACGTATATCTTGGATTGTCAGCACGTTCAATTTCAAGTCAATCAACTAGTGCCCTACAAAGAATGTGTGATTTTTTTTTTCCCTCAGACCAAACTTGAAAACAAGCATAAAACAAGATTTAGTGATGGCCAAGAATGTTAGGTATGTTTCCACCACAAATCACCAAGTTTCAAAGGAGCATTATTTTCATTTTTTTTCCCTTCTTGTTTCGGCCTTTCCAAGTTGAATGTAGTATCCCATGAATTTAGATTTAGTGTTAATCTAAACTAATTTTTTAAAGATCTTATGTCATATGTGTATTCATAACAATTGATGTACGATTAATATTTAACTTTATATATTTTCTTGTCCAATAAATATTACTCACAATTTTTCAAAAATTCATATAAAAATCATATCAATATTGAATTGAATCTATCTCTCACACTATTCTATTCTTTTTTATGTGTAATAATAAACTCCGCTTATAACTTTGTATCCCAATAAATAAGGCATACACATGATAAATCTTTGTATCCCAATAAATAAGGCATACACATGACCTTCATATAATTTATCATGCATCATTAAAATAATAAGTAATCACTTCACACATAAAAAATTATAAAAGTGCTACTTGATATGTCATCAATATATTATTATTATTATTATTATTATTTTCTTCTTATTGGGTCGTTCTATGATGCCGTGATTAAAGTTACGTCATCAATGCCGTAATTAAATATAAATTATGTAAATAAAACATAAAACTTATAAATTTAACATAAAACTTATAAATCAACATTAACTATAAAATAAAACATAAATTTTAGAAATTAAACATAAGATATGTAAATGGAAGGTAAAATAAATAAATTAATATAAAATTGGTAGATTAATGTATTATTAGTAAATAAAACAAAAACGTACACATATAAAAGAAAACTTGTAAATCAACATTAAGTGCGAAATAAAATATAAATTTTAGAATTAAATATAAGATTTATAAATGGAAGATAAAACAAGTAAATTAATATAAAACTAGCAAATTGATATATTACTAGTAAACAAAATAAAAACTTGCAAATACAACTTAAAACTTGTTAATTAATATTAACTGTAAAATAAAACATAAATTTTGTAAATGAAACAAAAGACTTGTAAATAAAAGGTAAAATAAGTAAATTAGTATAAAACTAATAAATTGATGTATTACAAGTAAATAAACAAAAACTTACAAATATAGCATAAAACCATTAAATCAACATTAAGTGTAAAATAAAATATAAAATTTGAAAATAAAATATAAGACTTGTAAATGGAAAGTAAAACAAGTAAATTAATATCAAACTAGTAAATTATGTAGTGTTTATATTTTGGATTGGAGTGGGAATACTGAGATTGAGAGTGGGAATCCTGGAATTGGGAGTGTGAAGTGGGAGTGAGAGTAGGTTGTTTACTTACACTGGAATGGGGGTATGCAATCAGAGTAAATGATTTCAAATTACAATTTTACTCTTATTTAAAGAATTGTAGTTTTTTATTACAAAATTAATACAAAAATATATTTTAAAAATAAAAACTTTATTTTATTGTATTTGTAAATTAATAATAACTATTAATATTCTTAATTATGTAAATTATTTTTTTTTTAATTTTAATTATGTAAATAAAAAATTATTGAGAAGAGTAGCAAAAATAAAATATTATTATTAATAATATAGTATAAAATTATTTTTTTAGAATAAAATATTTATAATTATTAATTACTAATATTAAATAAATATAATACTATTATTTTTTAACTAAATATAATAATATTATATTTAAATTAGTTTAATATTGTTATTTTTAATAAATATAATTTATAAAATGATATAATAATATTATTCAAATAAATATATAAGGGTAAAAAAGGAAGAAGGGGGAGTGGATTCCCACTCCCACCTCCCTCCATGAGAGTGGGAATCCCACTCTCCACTCCAAAAATGGGTGGGATCCACAGAGTAGGATTTTCGCTCTCTCCTTAAATTATGTAAGTAAACATTAGAGTAGGAGGAATCCACACTCCTCACTCCCACTTCAGCAAGTAAACATACCATTAATGTATTACTTCTAATTAAACTAAAAACTTACAAATATAATATAAAACTAGTAAATCAACACTAACAATAAAATAAAACATAAAATTTGGAAATGGAACATAAGACTTGTACAAGGAAGGGAAAATAAGTAAATTACTATATAATTGTTAAATAGCTGTATTACTAGTAAATAAAATAAAAACTAACAAATATAAAATAAAACAAGTAAATCAATATTAAGTGTAAAATAAAACATAAATTTTGTGGATTATGTCTAAAAGTTATGAACAAAAGGTAAAATAACTAAATTAATATAAGAGTTATTGAAAAAAAAGTTAGAAATTGTAAAATAAAAAATCATTATAGTATTTATTACCTTATAGATTATTTTTTATTTAAATCGAATAATGTTAGTTTTGCATTTATGTAATACATGTGATATTTTATTAAAGATGAATTTTATTCTCAAAATTGAATTCTGAAAAAATATTATTTTAATATCTTTTATAGTTTATATATATATTTCATAGTTATTGTAAGATAATGTTATTTTTCGTCTTTCTACACTTCCTTACTACCAAATGGTCTTTAAATATAAGTAAAAATTTTAAAACCACATAAATTATGCATAAGACTCAAAATTAGATATAATTTTATTGATATATAATATATGTGTCTAGTAATATAAATTTTTTTTTTTTGCTTAATTCACGTCAAGAAAATAATTACACTTAATTAACTTGTTTAATAAATAGATATTATTTTAGAAAATAGGAAAAAATTATACAGATGTCCTAGAATAAATATAAAATTTATGATTAAACCAATTCAATAATACTTATTCCACTTTTTTTCAATACAATTTTTTTGTTTAATTAATGAGTAATTTTTTCTTTGCTTAACTAAAGAAAATATTTTTTGTAAATGAATAAAATATTTTCTTTAGTTAAACAAAGAAAAAATTACTCATTAATTAAACAAAAAAATTGTATTGAAAAAAAGTGGAGTAATTTTTTCTTTGTTTAACTAAAGAAAATATTTTTTGTAAATGAATAAAATATTTTTCACTAAAATTCCATAGAAAAAATATTAATTTTTTAAGATTAATAATTTTATATGAATTTATTAATTTTACTCTATATTTACTAGTTTTATATATAATTTACAATATTTACGTCTATTACAGTATCGATGCCGTAATAAAATTACGACATTATAGAATTTTCCTTATTTATTATTATTATTATTATTATTATTATTATTATTATTATTATTATTATTATTATTATTATTATTATTATTATTATTATTTTATTACACAAAATATAACCTAAAGATAATTTTTACAAATATCATATCAATGGTCACCTACTGATCCACTATAACCATTCCAAATAATAAAATTATGCGAACCATGAAAGTCAAATAATTTATCAACGTCTTTGGTAAAAGAAAAGAAAATTTGAAAAGCAATGTAAAACCAAATATGTTGATTTTCTTCCCTTTGGAACTTTTTTTTTCAGGATTATGATGTGAATGAACTCCAATTCTCATGTGAAAGATGAGCATTGAGTGGATTGTTATGACGCAAATTATCAGGATCGTTAATGGAAAAAACTTTATGACTTCTTTGATATACATTGGATAGTCAAGTTACTTTGATTGCTTTTTCTGTTCTCTTTTTCTGTTAGCATCCATTTCAAATTTTAAATGATTACCCTCCATTATCATGATTAGATAATAAACTAATGTAAATGAGTAATTCAAGATTAAGTGTATATGGGGAAAAAAAATTGGGCTTTTCCATCAATTCGGTCCAATGGTGCTGTGTCACGTGACAGATCCGTTAGTTATTAATTTTTTAATGTTAAATTTAACAGATTCCACGATCAATCCTATTGTAGAACGCATTACTCTGTCACTTGGTAAAGCACGATTGGGATATCCCACCAGCTCAGCTAAGCTAGTAAGAAAGACTCACGCAAATCCTTCTTAGAGTATATATATTATGGACCCCTCTAAGTTACGGTAACTGTAACATACGTCCGTCTGTCTTTTTCTTATTTTGTTTTCTTGTAAAATTTCATTGAAGCCCCTTATACTCTGCATTATTTATAATATATTCATAAATATTATAAAATTTTTAAATTTATTTATAAATTTTTAAAATATCAAATTTATCCCTATAATTTTTAAATTTTTAAAATACCCTCTATTTAATTAAAAAAATATAATAATTATTAAATGAATTATAATTATAATTATAATTTTAAATAGATTATTATTATTATTATTAACAACAATAAAATATATTATAATTAATAAATATATTAACAATAATTATTATTAATAATTAATTTTTTTTATTAATAATAATAATAATAATTAATAATTAATAGTAATAATTATTGTTAACAATTTAACTAAAAAATCATTATTAATATATTAATTAATTATAAACTCATCTCCAAATCCATACCCTCTATTTTTCCATCACACTCTCTCTCTTCCCCCACCCTCCAATCAATATCATTCTCACTCTCTAGACCCCACGTCATCAAACTCATTCATTTCTCTTCTCAACATGACACCGCATCAACAATACTCCCAACAAATTTGCCGTCACCACCTCCACCATAAGGAGTCAAGGTACTTCCCTTCGTTTTCTCCATCTCCATTGGCCTCATTCTCCATTTCCTTATCCTTAAATAAATAAATAAAAATAATTATTATTGTTAATAATTTAACTAAAAAATTATTATTAATTATTATCATATTATGGGTTGGATTTGAAGTGTTGTACTAAAATCCAATTCAAATGAATTGGATTTGAAGATAAATATATTTAGATTATTATTTTGTATTTTAATTATTGTGATTATTATTATTATTCAAAAATTAATTATTATTATTATTATTCATTTAATAATAATTATATTTTTTAATTAAATGAAGGGTATTTTAAGAATTTAAAAATTATAAGAGTAAATTTGATATTTTAAAAATTTATGAAGAAATTTAAAAATTTTAGAATATTTATGAATAAATTATAAATAAATCAGAGTATAAGGGGCTTCAGTGAAATTTTGTAAGAAACAAAATAAGAAAAAAACAAACGGATCGGTAAGTTATGGTTACCTAACTTAGAGAAATCCATATATTATAGGCAAGTAATTTTTAAAAAAATAACTGACGTGTTTTATAAATAAAATATAAACAATGATCTTAATATTATTGTTGACGATAAATAACTTACACAAACTTATTGACCTTTTACCATATAACAAAAAATATTAAATAATAAATATTGATAGCTAGTACTACATATGTTCGCAATATGTATAGATAAGGAATCGATGATCGATTAGTTGAACGCCACACAAAGGGCTAGGAGTTGGTTGGTATCCGCACGAAACCCAGGTTAAGTAAATCTTTACTGGTGATTCGCATCTCAGTACAAGTTCAACAGACCACTGGATCCTAGTCCAATACGTGTGAAAACATTTAGGATGCTCTCTAACAGAGGTAATAATGACATTAACTTGGCGGTTAGCTTAAATGAAACTCATTAATTAATTAGCACACATAAGTTATGATAGAAGAGCACAGCCTGAATAAACATACACATTTAAGTTATGCGTAACAATAATAAATCCGCAAAATTTAACTTACGAGGCACGTTTGATGCATGGCTTCTTATGAGCTGAGGTGCCCACATGTTAATCCAATAAAAATGAGAAAAATTGGTCACCAACTTAATTCAATAAAGCGGGCGTCTTTTGTTCGCTGTTTCTTTCGATCGATATTTTGTAATATTTCCGATGACGCAAGTGCATGCGTGGGAAGTGGGAATCAGCCAAAGTTTGAAAATTGCGGCTGAAAAGTTATGAGAATCGTGTTAAATGTTTTGCTACTCGCCCAAAATTTCTTTATCCACCGAAAAGTTAAAGAAAAATCTCCATTATTACAGTAAGAAAGGTGGAGGAAACTTTAGGTCACAAGGAGACTATATTTAGTATTAAAATTGACGAAATTATAACAGTAATAGTATACAAAATAATTGAATTTTACATAAATCATAATTTGAATGATTGATTCCATACAACTATTTTCAAAAGATTCATTTTATCAGAATAATTACAATGTTAATAATCTTTTTGTTGATAACAATGTATGCCCACAATTCCTACATCCCAATCATTCAAATTAAAGATAGTTTCATGGACAAAAACTTGCAAGTTAAAAATTACAATCAATTATTCCCATGTAGTTAAAATAAAAAAAACTAATAAAGTATATATAATAACATCATTTGCACTATAATTTCTGTAAGAATAATTTAGAATGAACCAAATCAAAATTCGAAAAACTCGAACTAAAACCCAATTTACCTACTCCTAATTTGCTTAAAACGGAATCAGCGCCTAATAAATACAAAATCAAAGCAAAGTGTCTAATTTTGGCCTTCAGTTTATTAGGACTAGAAACTTTATTCCAAATGGACCACAAGAAGCTGGCAATGTACATAAGTTTAGTTTTGAAATTAATGATTGCCGGTTCTTTATTCTTTTCCTTTTGGGTATTTTTTACTTATTTATTTTTTATTCTAGGCTTTTTTCCCAAGGGGGAGGGGGAAAAAAAAAAGTCTTGTTCACAAGAATAAATACTTTCAGTCTTTCCTGATACCTTTAATTCCCCTTTTAACATTGCAATGAACTTAGACGCTATTGAAAAACGACAATGCACAGTCTTTTAGTAAAGATCGAATATTCTGAAATTTAGAAGAAAAATTCTTTTCAAGAATAATTCTAACAAATTGAACACATTTTTCTCCTTTTCATGTATAAAAAAATATTTCGATATGGTAAATTTAATTATATTACCATTTGTACTTACACCACCCCTTACACCTTGAACATCATCAAATGATCAGATTTTATTATCTTATATTTAATAATTTAATCATTTAAGAGTCTTCAAACAAAACGGTGTATAATATATACCACATGAATTTCACAGAATTATACTCCCTGCACATCACGTAATAATATTTTTGCACACAAGTAAACGTGGCATCCAATTACTTGTGAGGTAGAAGGGCACCCAGGGATGCAATTAATGATTGGTCAAAGAGATTTAGCATCGCAGCCAGGTTGACTGCACGTATAATCAATAAAAGGTCAATGCATATCTTTAGCTCTGTAGACAAATCCACTGATTTGGCATCTCGGAATTATCCCAAAGTACAATTTAATATCCGACTTCTAAGTAACTAAAAAATGAAACCTAGTACTTATCTTCCCAATAATGGTCTGTTTATGGGACACGTTCTCCGTCTGCTGCCCTCCGTCTACTCAGCTGCGAGAACAAGGATAAGATCCAACTCCCCTTGTCCTAGTGGAACAGAGGGGTCAAAATGCAGGGCTACTAAAGTCTGACTGCCCAAAGTTTAAATAGAATTATTTAGGGGACATGGGGGGACCAGACATCAATGCTTTCAAATTTACTCCAGGCTGAAGTCTAGAGATCTCTTCTATAGGTTAAAATTATAAATACGCTCCATTTGAATTTTATTAAGTTCATGTACCCACACCCAAATAGGACCGAGTCAAATTACATAGGGTATAACTTATATCAATATAAAATCGTATTAAAAGTTTAAATATAGCTACAGTTGTCAGTTTTTCTAAAGTCAATGTATATCACTTTTAGGTTCTATAACTGTATCTAATTCTAAATAATCATTTTCATGATACAATCTAAATATATGGATCAACATAAATCGAATTGATACTTCTGAACATTTGAAAGAAAATTAACATTTACAACGAGCAGCAATGGATTTGTTCATATCTTACCATCAAGAACAAAACAATGAGATGCCCACCACTTAAGAGGAATTTATCATATTTTTATTATATACGACATTATAATAATCACTTTACTATTTAGATACATATATAGTAAATTTACCTATTACATACCTTTCAATCACATGTTGACTATTGTCACCATAACACAAAATATATTTTTATAAAAACACCGCACTTCCCAATTAATATTTCAACACTTTCATCCTAAGCTTATTTATTGGATAATCAATTTCATAACTTGTAAACTTATTTATCACTCAATTCTATTGAATATGCCACCTCACTTAAGATTATAAAAAATAAAATACTACTTTTATTTTGGATATATTTATACACTCAATTTTATATTTATCTAAACATAATTTATCTATATTTTTAGGGATGTACATTTGAAGTATTGATGGAAAGATTTTCAACAACTTATTTTTTTAAACAGTAATTTAGCTCATAATTTTATTATGCTTGATCACCACAATGAGATGTTCAACCTTGTATACATTGAAGTACAAACATTAATTGCTCTTTACAGAAGGTAAAAATGGAAATACTACAACAATAATCGAGACTGTAAATAATAACAAGAAATGTGTGGAAATCCCCACAGACCTAATTTATTTGACATTACATCCTAATTAAAATGTGAGATCTAATTGTTCTATAATTCGTGCTTCTACATAATTTTTTTTTGGGCACCTAATCAGCAAAAAAATAGCAAGCAATCCAATTTTGCCCATTCGTTATTTCAAAACCACACCTAACTTTCCATATTTTGGAATCTAAAGCCAAAAAGTCAGCCCAAATAATTCCAATATTTACACAATTGCCCCAGTACTTCCGTTTTTTGTTTAAAATCCCTCCTAACCCAAAATCACAATTTTGTAAACATTTCGACGTTCGAAGAGATTCGAACACGAAACCTCTCGAGTTTACAATTCGTCAATCACTTATCCTTCCTTCATAATATTATGCATCAGTTCAAATGCGCGGACTTTTTACCCATATTTCAATGTCTAAACCCAAACCCGCTTGTTTGGGTCGGGTGCCTGAATACATACGGGTCAACCGGGTTAGAGAAGTTCGGTTGGGTCAATACGGCCGAATTATGCTGAAAGAACCCCGAGTTATCAACCCGTTGATTCCTAAGCCCACTCTGAACCTCCTCTTCCACCGAGTTACCTACCCTCCCGGAATTTACGTGGCACATTTGGGGGATCGAAGGGACATAAAAGTCATTGTTCGCATAACCGGCCACTCCATGACTCTGAGTCGTCGTCTGTGTCTGTGCAGCGGAGACGAATTCGGGGACCGAATTAAGACCCGCAAGACTCGCCCAGTCAAAATTACCCGAACCCAGATACTGCAAATTGTTAACCTTGTGGTCGTCTTGCTGTAAAGTCTTGAGTGAGTTCGTGCGTGGCAAAGCGAAAAATCGATCGTCAATTTCAGGTAAAGACTCGAGCACATCATCAAGATGAGAAGAGGAAGACGAACAAGAACCATTACTGTGTTCTTTGCTTGAAGAAACACTTGTTGCTGACATTGGTTTTTGGGAACCTGAATGCTTCTTATAGATTCTGCACAGAACCCAATCATCTAACTGCAAAAACAAATAAAACCCAAGTAGCTTGTTAAAGACGGTGATTACTGATTAAGCTTGTTAACAATATGAAGAGCAGGGCATAAGGGTAATTTTCAATTTACCTTGGTGCTGCCATTTTTGCGAGAAGGTTCAAAGAGTCGATATTCGTGCATGATCCAATTGGTTTTGGTGCCTTTTGGAGCTTTGCCTACGTAAAATACAAGAGCCTTTTTGATACCAACCTTACGACCTTCAGTTGTGATAATCTTGTCAGTTCCTGTGGCCTTCCAATAGCCGGACCCGGCTACTCTGTTGGGTCGGGACCCGTTTGGATATTTTCTGTCCCTGGGGCTGAAAAAGTACCATTCTTTCTCTCCAAAAATTGCCTTGCCTGCAACAACAACACCACAATCCCATATTTCAAAAAAGTCAGCTGATGAAATTTTCATAATACAAAATTTGAAAGAGAAAAAAAAAAGATAAAAAGGTGACCGAATTTGATTACTCACTTGGTAGAACCCATGGGTCAAACTTGTACAAATCAATTTCACCGATAATTTGCAGCGAAAAATGTTGCCCTGCAACTTTGCGACAGAGATACTGAACTAGAAGTTCCTCATCAGTCGGGTAAAACCGAAAACCCGGAGGTAAGTTCAATTGTGAAAGCGGGTCGGTCTCTGGTACGCCCATTTTCAAAGCTTACAAATGAATAGTGAATACAAGATATAGATGAAGATGCTAAGCTAAAGCTATGGGGACAAGCAAAGAGAGAAATGGAAATTGGAAAATATGAAATATTATTATTATTATTTTTTTTAACAGTTTGGTGATATGGGGCTATTTATATAGAGAAATATACTAGGGGGATAAGTACGGTCGTCCTTGTCTTATTGTTGCTCCATGGGTCCCACTGCAGTTTATCACCGTTCAGAATTGGACACGTACCCCCATCAAGCGGCCGACCTTATCCGGGGAGTGTATGCTAGGAGAAGAGTAATCTTTTGGGTGCATGAACCATCAGGAAAAACAAAAGTGAGTCACCACCTGTGGAGTGGACACGTGTCCGCGCATTTGGCCCTTTGACAAATCTTCTAGAAAGAATTTAAAAAACCGTGCCAAATCTTTTGAGAGAAAAAATAAAAAATAAAAAGAGATGAATAGCATTTTTCACGCGTGGGGTAAGCCACGTCTGCTCGGGATGTCGGACACGTGCTGACACGTGAACACGTGTCCCCAAGTTAGGCTGGAATTTTGTCAAAAAAATGGAGGGTGATAGGGAAAGAGAGAAAAAGGTGTGTAACGGTTGCATAATATATTAACACGTTAGCATTATTATTTTTCTCCTTTTTTTTTTTTTTGAGATTAGGGTTTCTTTCACTCAAGAACATCTGTGCTAGCTTACAAGTTTTAATTCAATTCATGGACTTTTGGCTTTCTTATTTTTTCCATAGAAGAAAAATGTTAGAATATTGTTATCTATAACTTTAAATTAGTGACCACCAATGATATTTTATTTATGTAATTTTATAATTTACTAATCTCACGGTTTTATATATTCAAGAGGTACTGTATCTTACAACTTGGATACTTATTACTATAATTGAATCAATTTTATTAAGCAAGTAATCTCAAATTTCAAATTTGAATAAATTGTACTTCTATTAGAAGGCAAGTACTAATTTTCTTGGGTAAATTATGTTTTAATTTACTTATAGCGGTTGTGTACTAGGTCTAGGTATTGCGGTTGTGTACTAGGTCTGGGTTAAGATAAGTATCAAACTCTATATTAAGCGCTTACATTATCAATTTCAAACGTTTATATCCTATCTAAAGACTTTGATTACCGAATAGTATATAGATTATAATCAAAAGAATGTTATTCACTAATATAAAGGATTGATGATGGCATGATTGCGTGATTAGGTGGGTCAAAGTTTGAGAGGGTTGCATATATCAGGTAGATTGTTCTATACTCTATGGTATGGTTTTATTTCTGTTTTAGAATTTTGTGATGGTGGAGAATTTTCGTAAAGAGACAGACAGATAAGTGAGACAGATGTAAGTCATGGGCTGCTATATACATTAACAATAAATAATTTTCGGGGTTGGTCAAAAGGGCACATAGAGATGTTTTATATGGTTTTACATACTCTACGTGACATGTGGTCTTTATAAAAAGATTAGGCTTCTGACAATCGATACTGCTACGATTAATTCTCAAGTGATCTGTTGTACCTTTGTAGCCAATTAAAATCAAGATTTCGTTTCTTATTCGAGGCCAATCCTCGCAAATAAATTATAATTGAAATGTTGGGTCAATTTTGCTGTGAAGGGTTTGTAGGCTTGCATTATGCCACGTGCAGATAAAAACGTCCTTGTCTTTTTGAGATGGCAGTACGGCCACCACTTGAGTGGATACCGTTTTGGTAAAAGTTGCACTTGTCAAAAATTCTTCAAATTTAGAGCACCTAACTTTTCGTGCTGGCATTCAATATTTTGTATTTTAAGCTTCGATGGCTACACGTAGAGAGATTGAATTTTCTTATTCTCTTTTTTTCTTTTCCCCGTTTGTTTATGATGCATACAAAGTATTTGGGATATGCTTTGCGATCATGCAAAAGGGTCTTGATCATTTATGCCAAACAAGTAAAAGCTTAGCTTTCAAAAAAGAATAAAGAGAAAAGGGCGAAGAAAAAGGAAAGCTTGAAGAATAAATATTATTGAATTCATTCATGATTGGTGACTTAACTTGAGCTCCATTTTCATGAGCTGATAGCTATCTGGATGCTTGCTTTGAATCACTGTGAAACGATTAATATTTATGCGCTTGAGACATATTGGTGAAAGGGAAGTCTATACTTAACCAAAAATGAAAGAAGTGAAATTAAAAATTAAAATATTGCTAATGAACAAGCGTTAGAAGGAACTAAAATCTTGAATTTAATTGATAAAATGTCGACAGGCCCTAAGATTTTAAATCCGTTGTGTACAAAGAGAAAATCGTAACGACCCGTAATTTCTATACTCCCCCGAAATTACTTGCGTATGGAGATTCTGGATTTTATTGCCCAATAAAAAATTACAAAAAAAAGAAGGAAATCTAAATATGATCTTCCCAAAAAAATATATTAAAAAAACAATATTTCCTAATAGTACCTTTAAAAATAACTAATTCTAAGACTGATTTGAAGCCAAACCATGGAATTTGGTGAACTAACATGGAACCCATCACTGTCTAAGATTGTGAAATTTGATGTTCCATTGAAAGTTCCAAAAAAAAAATGGGACAAAATTACCTGAGCACACCATCTCCTATATTACTATGATTAGAGTGAATGTTTTTTTGGACATATATTTCTTTGCATTATTATTATTGTTGTTAGTAATTATATATATATACAAACTCATTTCGTGTGACACTGTCAATGAAATTGATCCATCGCATTCTCATTTATCTGTTATCAAACGGAAACAGATGAATTTATACATGAAATATAGCTTTGAGTCAGCAATAATAATCTCAATTATTTGGTTTATATTTGGGGTCTTTGTGTCTCATTCCTCTAAAAGTTGTGGGCTCTATGTCTAATAATTCTATGTGCCATACTGTCATCGAGTGTCACAACAGCAATTGCACAAAACAAAAGCATAACAACAGCTACAAAGAAAGTTGAAATTTTCTCTTAGATTTGAGCTGTTTTGAATCTCTGGTTCAAATGAAATTAAAGTTTAGGGTAAATTTTGATTACATATAAATAGATAATAAAAATGAATGTGTAAAAAAAAAAATTATTGTAGCTAAATCTTCAAACACTTATATCACAAACAAGGACCCCACAAACAAACTTGCATGTTATGCATCAATCCCATATGGTACCTTAATCAAGCGATATTATTTTAACATACTCTCTGACAGCCAACGAAATGGATAAACCTTGTGCTATCTCTTTGTCACAATAAATAAATAAATAAATATTTAATAATATATCTTTAGTTCGTCGACAAAGCACATGTGCAAATAGGCCATTATAAAAAGTCCATTCATTGGTTTATCGCTCCATGTTGGTCATTGAACAAAATCAAATGCAAAACACCACTTATTATTAGTTCAACAAAACTACTTTCTTCTTTCTTGAGCATTGAAGTTTGACTTCGATTTATGCAAAGTAAATGGCGGCTGCAGTACCCTTCAACGAGTTCATATATTAAAAAGATTTTTGGTACTGAAAAAATCTAAGCAAAAACCACAGTCACAACTGAGTCCCAAATTCAAAAATAATAATAATAGTAATCGGAAGTAGGCTCCTATATCCCTAGCGTCCTTAATTTTGATCATTTTCTTATAGTTATCATTACGGCGCAGACCATGAATTCAATAATTTGACTACTGTTCGGTCACCTTCTTTTACCAATTCTTTAATATTAGTTTATTTTGACATGTGATTGGCTAATAACAAATGACAGCTGTATTAGTTCAGTTGTGTGTTTATGTTTATGGAGATATGTGAAGAGGGACAACGTTGGACTTTTTGCTATGAGTTGTGTTCGCACATTTTTCAGCTGCCCGCAAAATTTGAGTGGTGGTTGGACGCCGACCGAGCAACAAAACTTGCTTACAAAGTGCACTTTGACTACCCATTCAGTCAATCAAATTAAGAGTAATTACTGGCTCTTTATTTTCTTTTTCCTTTTTTAATTTTTTCTTGTGTATCAGCATATTGGATCACAAATGAAATGGGCTTGCAAAACTCTAACATATGTTCTTTGGGTAGGGATATTTTCACCCCATTATTTGTGTAAATCCACCCCACTTCTAAAAAATATTTATAATAAATGCACATTATTTTTGATAAATACAAATCAACATCAATATGTGTATAATTAATCAATTAAATCATTCTTATATTGTTTTACTTAGTTTTTTTACTAGGAAGATTATTTTAATATGAGTTTTATTTAATTATGTAATCGTTATGACATAAAATTACTTAACCTGAAGCATAATGTGTTCTTGTATCTAATACTTTAAGTATTAATTTTGTGACTTATTATCTAACTTTTTAAGTAAAGTCTAATAATTTTCAATATTTTACGTGTAAATGATATAAATTTAATAGCCTAATAATTTACATGAGTATTGACTCATAAAAACATAATGTTTGTTAAAGGTTAATAATCATACTAATAAAGTAGAATTGACCATTTAGAAGCAATGAATTTTGTATAAAATAAAAAATGTTGAAGTTGAAGTAGATTTTTTGTACTTTTACATTTTAAGGATAAAATAATCAATTTAAATTTAGGCTGAAGCAATCATAGTAGTCAAACATAAAAAAAAAAAAGGTCACAAAAAATAAATTAAGAATTTAAGAAAGATTTAATTGATTAATTCCTTAGAATTCTTCTTTATTTAAAATTTTTAAAAGTAATGTGAAAATTTTATAATTATTTTCTAGAAGTGGGGTGGATTTACATAATTTGTGGGGTGAAAATATATCACCCATGTTCTTTTTCTAGTCCAACATCAAGAAAAATATTATTTAATACAGTTGAACGATTGCACCCCTCCAATAACCTTTCAAAATCCCTTTTCTTATTTTGAAAAGAAAATAATTTATTTCCGACAAAACCCTCATTTTTTCAATTTTCGACAAAACCCCCACTAAAATATTTGAAAATAATATTAATTTCTAACGACAGACCGACAAAAGCAGCCATCACAAAAATTTATTTCCGACAAAACCCCCATTTTTTCAATTTTCGCTTTTGTTGTTCAAACTTCAAGCCCCATATCTAGGATTTTTTGTTTCTGTTGTAAGACTTTATTTTTTTTTTTATCCCTCTCCCCTTGTTCTCTGTTATGATTGTTTTCCTATCTCTCTCTATTGAACTTTCAATTGCCAACAATGAAGAAACCTCTGCAGTGTTTTGTTGCCGACCTCAAAATTAAATAAGAGGGTAAAAGAAAAAGCTTCTTTGCATCTATTCATGGATTCATAATTTCGTATATTTACCTCATCGTCTCTTGTTAAAGTAACACACTGTTTTAATTTAATTTTTCTTGGGTCCATACTTTTGAATATTGTTGTCCCATATTTACAAATCTTGTACAACCAAAAAAAGAAAGAAAGAAAATCCATTGATAAAGAAAAAAAGTTTGTGTTTTACATATTGGTTTAATTGGACGTTTGTTTGTCCTCTAATGTAATATAAAGAATAAAATAAAATTATAAAATACTCAAAAGGATTTTAAGAGGTTTTCAAATGAGTGCAAATAGTGCTATTTTATTTAATATTATTTTTTTCCCTACAACAAAACTAGTAAGAGGACGACGACACTATTAAAACTCCTTCACAAGGCCAAAGAAAATGATAGAAACTCCATTGAAGATATTAAGCTCTTCCTTTCCAAGTTACATAATCAAGAAAATTGCTCCACCTTGCCTATAAAAGGCAAACTCCAAGACAAGGAATGAAGAATCCGTTTGACAAAATAGTTGATGATTATGCAAGGAATAAAGGATTACTTAGTCTACAATTAGCAAACCCTTACGAACATAGGCAGATCCAAAAATAATTTATCAAGGCTAAATTACATGATGATAAGATATGAAAACTAAAATTTTATGGATTAATGAGTTTATAGAGGTTATTTTTGTTGGGATTATGTGCTCTTTAAAGCATTTGATTTATTTATAAATACATTTTCTAATTAATGAAATATTTGAGATATTTAGATATCTTAATTGTATAACTATTTTGAATAAGATTTGTTTAATCATATTATATGTATTTTTGTGATCATCATATAGATTCATAGAAGACGTAAATACATATTATCTTATGATTAAATAAATTGAGTTCGAAATTGATAAATGGAGTTGGGCAATTTATTTATGTTTGCACTGTAGTAAATTCATTGAATGATTTATCTTAATTATGTATGAATTTACTAATATAGTTTGACTACATTGAACTAAATCACATATGAGATTTAATTAACCTTGAAATGATTGTCAAACTTATTAAATCTAATAGACATTGATTTTATTGCAATCTTAATCTTGAGTTAATTATAGTTTCATGTTTGTGATTGTCATTTTATTTGAGTTACCAATAGGTGCTACATACATTTGTAGTCGAGATTACTCGATATCTTAGTGGAAACAATTATGAGCAGTGAAATTATAGATTAACATAGAATTTGTACAACAAATCTCTTGACGAGTTTTTGGTACTTAATCATAGAATTCTCTGGCTAGAGTATGCCAACATAATTAGTAAGTTGAAAATGATGATTAGAGAAAACTAATACGTGTTAAGCAATAAAATGTAATTAAATTGATTGGACAATTTAGATATCAATTTAAGTAACAATGTGATACAAAAGATTATTCAGTAAAGAAATCAATGTGACATTGGTCAAACTATTATTCGAAAATGCTATCCTAGATAGTATATAATTATGGAGATCAATTCCAATCTTTTAGTAGACTAGATTTGAAATTAAATAATCGGACTATTTTAAATACATGCCTAATTATTGAAGCCACTATTATATGTAGCCATGTAATCCCCAAGTTAGCTCATTTAATTGACTGCACCACCACTGGATTAATAAGCAAGATAACCAGCAATTTGAGTTAAAATCCTAAATATATTATTTGGTGGAAGACTCAATTTAATATACTTGTGTATAAAAGGCCTTATATTATTTTATAAGGTGGGCCTCTATAACAAGGGCAAGTATAATGCCACTTTTGGGTTTATTTTTATATTTTAATTTAAATCAAATATTTTTGATTTAATAGAATTAAGAAAAGATAAATAAGAAACTTAGGGTTTCCACCAATACATATAAAAAGGGCTTGTTCTTTCACAAAAGAAGAGAGGAGCCACTATACACAGAACGTGGAAAGAAATTTTTCTCCCTACTTTTGAGAGAAAATTTTTTCTACCACTAGTTGCTTGTAGTAGTCATAAAGGTGTTTACATGTCAAGTGCAAATTGAACTTGGTCATAACCTAAAAGATCATTGGTGGTACATCGTGATCCAATAAGATCGTTGGTGACATATCATGATTTAATAAGATTGATGGTGATAGATTATAACTTGGGAGCCTAAATTATTTTGATGAAGAAGTAAAGATACGATTTCTAGATTATAGTAATTTTATATATTGTATGAGAATTGCGATCAAAATATTTCCGCTACTACAAAATAATTTTTTAACCAACAATTGTAACGTATTTAATGGATAAAATTAAATAATAGAAAAACCACTTACATGGTTTACTATGGAGCTTTTTTTTAAAAAAAAATTAAAGTAAGTTTTTATAGTTCTCATAGTTAAAGTTTAAATTTTAACTATAGATCCAAAAAATTCATGTTTAGCTAGAGAAGTTAATTATGCTTGAATTGTTTCTTTCCATTGAGGCTAATCATGTCTTTTTCAACATTCATCAGTAGTTTTAGGCTCAAAATCATTTGTAATTTCAGTAGATACTGTGCATGAAAATAAATTGTCGATGTTTATTTTATTACGATCCTACATTTTTTTTCTATAAGTATGATTTGTAGATTTTTCCTCATTTTTATGTTTTCGTACCTCTTCAAGGGTTATTATCCCTTCAAGGATTTGTGTCTCTTCAAGAACCATCATCTCTTCTGGTGATTTAGATAATGTAGGTATATTTATTGCTCGAGTATTTTTAATAAGATCCTGATTTTTTATTTCCCTCTTTTGGGGAGCACTGTCTTTGGAACCAAGTAGTTTACCATGTTTCTGTGGTGTAACAGATAATTCATTAGCTGTTTTTACCCTTGATTGTTCAGCAGGAACAATCACCGGTGTTAGTGTATTGGCAGTTGAAATATGTGACTCGGTTACTTGTGCTGCGTCTGTAAAGGCATTTGGCAATTGATTTGCAATTTGCTACAAATGTTCCATCCTTCGTACTTCATTTTCACATTGACCGGGTATAAGGATCTAAGTGAGACAAAGTAGAAACTTTTCAAGAAAATTCATGCCTTACTTCAAGAGGCATTTTATTTCCTAATAATGGAGAAACTGTCTCATCAAAGTGACAATCCACAAAATGTGCAATCACCCATCAGGGATTTAAAATATCTAATAATTAAAAATGAATTAAATCGATATAAATCCCCAAGCGACGTTGATGACCCATTTTTGTATGCTCAGAGGGTGATATAGGAACATATACAGCATAACCAAAAATGCGTAGATGGGAAATATGATATTGTTGACCAAGTACAAGATGTGATGAAGAATATTGATGATAAGCAGTGGTTATAAGATGAACTAATGCTGCACCATGTAAAATAGCATGACCCTGTGCAGATATTGGTAATTTTGTACGCATAAGTAAAGTTCTTGCAATTATTTGCAATCGTTTAATCAACGATTCTACAAATTCATTTTGTGTATGTATATATGGCACTGGATCAACATTAATACCTGTTGATGTATAATAATCATTATATGTCTTAGATTTAAATTCACCAGCATTATCCAAACGTATAGTTTTAATTGGATAGTATGAAAATTGTATCCTTAACCTTATAATTTCAATAAGTAATCTTGCAAATGCAACGTTGTGGGTGGATAATAAACAAACATATGACCATTGTGAAAATGCACGAATCAAAATCATAAAATAATAAATGGTCCACTAAAAGGATGGATTGTACATATATCTCCTTGAACTATTTGCAAAAATGTTGGAGATTCAAAACCAACCTTAGAAGGGGATGATCTAACTATAAATTTTCTTTGTAAGCAAGCAGTACAAATAATCTCACTAGATAATAGAATCTTTTGGTTCTTTAATGGATTCTGTGAGAATTTTCAATAATTCTACGCATCATTGTAGATCTAAGATGACCAAGGTGATCGTACCACAACATAAACATTTTTAGATTTGTGAGCTTCTAGTTCATCACTGCGTAGCTTTCAATTGCATTTATAATTGTGTAATACAATCCTGATGAGAATGCTTAGAGCTTTTCTAATATGTATTTCTTTCTTGAGATATTTTTAGTAACGTTGAGAAATTCCACATCATTTTCATTTGAAGTCTCAATATGATACTCATTCGATGGATATCTTTAAAGTTCAATAGATTTCTTTTAGATTTTTCTTAACATAAAGCATTCTCAATTATTAGTTTTGTTCCACTTGCCAACAAGAGTATAGCTTTTCTAGAGCCTTCTATTAGGTCTGCAGGATCGGATATAGTATTTACTTTTCATCTAAGTAATTTTATCTTCAAGAAATATTTTTTATCTTGAAGAATAGTGTGCATGGTTACACTATCAGCCAAGCAAACATCTATAATTTTTTATTTCAAAATAGAAAATTTATTTTTAAAATCAATAACCTTATATTAAACAAAAGTTCACGTTAGACATCAAGATCAAGTACATCTGATGAAACTATAAAAAGATAAAAAAAGTTAATATATTAGCAATAGGTACAATAACAAAAGTTTGGACATTTCTATTATTAATTCATTGACCATTTTCCTGTCTATGTCTTTAAAGAAATCAGAGACATCCAAATGAGTTAGATCGACAGGATTTGAGTTATCGACTAAATTTGTTTCAATTTTTCTCTTTCCTTCCTTGGATGCCTAGTAAAGGTCCACCAAATGTTTGTCAATTCGATAAATGCGTGACCAATGTCCTTTTTCACTACATTAGTAACAAATTTCAGCATTATCATTTTTAGTATTGTTCTTTCCTGCATCATTGTAGTTAAGTCTTTCATAAACATTCCATTTCTGTTGGCGTCTGTTTTTGTTGTTTTGCTATCCTTTATACCTATAACCACCATGATGGTAATGACTACGGCCTCTTTTACCTCTTTGATTATGCTTATTATTGGTATGTGTAGTCACATTTTACACATTTGAGAATGGTTGAAAGCTAATTGAATGTAACTTATGGTTCTTCATCAGGAGCTCATTGTTTTTCTTAGCAATTAAAAGAGCTATTATCAATTCAAAATATTTGTTGTATCTATGCTCTCGATATTGTTGTTGTAATATAATGTCTGATGCATGAAAAGTATTGAGTGTCTTTTCAAGTATATCTCTTTTTGTAATTTTTACACCACACAATTTCAGTTTTGAGGTGATATGGAACAAAACAGAGTTGTAATCAGAAACTCTTACATAATCTTGGAATCTTAAGTTTAACCACTCATGTTTGGCATTTGATAGGGAAATATCTCTCTGGTGGTCAAATCTCTCTTTAAGATTATTCCATAATATTAAGGGATCCTCGTATGTTAAATATTCAGCTTTTAGGCTCTTATGTATATGGTGACAGAGGAAAACCATGGCTTTTGATTTTTCCTAGAGAGAAGCCTTGTTTTTTTTTGTTACAGTGCCTTCTTGGCCCATAGCTTGTGAGTGTATTTTGGCGTCCAATACTTAAGAAAGGTAGTTTCCTCTAGAAACTTTAAGAGTAAGGATTTGCAGATTCGTGAGATTTGCCTTTTCTTAAGGAACCTTACTCTTAATGATTAAAGAAAATAGAAATAAGTGTCACAATATAAATCTATAAACAAAACCAGTAATTATAAAATATATTGAAATTTTATGCAAGTATTTAGAACTTCAGGTTCTCATCATCTCATTTATGTTATAGACTTCAAGCTACAATAATAATAGTAAAAAATAAATATATGTAAGAACAAATCATAATTTATTGAAGTTAAAATAACTTAATAGGCTATTAAACCAGCTATATGAGTAAATAAACAAGGTAGGCGGTTGAACCAATCATATAAATAGATAAATTAAACAACATAAGTAGTTAAACCGACCATATAAATTAAAAGAACAATAAAATATTAAAGATAATAACAATATAGGCGGTATTATAGAACTACCTATTAAAATTATTATAAACAATAAACAATAAAAATAACAACGTAATAAACTCAGAAAATAATAATGATAAAACATAAAAGAAATGAATATAAATAATAAAAGATTGAACTACCCATGTCTAATTAGCCATCGTGCTAATAACGTGTTATAAAATAAATAAAAGCTTGTAAATTAAAACAGAGTATTTAAAGAGTACTTTGATATTAATCTTATTGTTGATAAGCTTTCAAAATTTTTTTGTTACACTAAATAATTACATATATGCATTATATATAGGCAATAAAAACCATAAGGAGGAATTACTTTTCCTATGTGAGACAAATGGTGAATGTTCACAATTGCAACACTTCTATTATTTTCTGCTTTTATGATAGGATAATAGAAAACAAGAATCATTATGTGCGTTTGGTAACGTTTTCTTGTCCCCTTTTTTTTTGGTTTTCAAAAACGAAAAATAGAAAAATATGTTTGGTAAGGTTACTCTCTAACAAATACAAAAAAATTTAAAGAACAAAATATTTTTATTCTTTCACTTTTGTGAACAAAAATCAATAACGCCAAGTTGTAGTTCTCAACTTTTGTTCACCAAAGTGGTGAATAAAATAAAAAAAAAAGGTTATGGAAAAAGTGGAACCCTGATGCACATCTTTTGTTTATTTGTTTTATTAATAATTTTTCTCCTGTTAACGTTTATTTCTACCTTATCTATTCAACCACAAGCATTACTTCTATCCTTTTCTTCTTCAACCATAAAATCTCTCAGTCTTTTATCTCTTCAACTGTAGCCAAGATCTAGATAATTTTTTTTTAAAAATAATTTATGGCTTTGTTTATTATTTCTACATTTATTATATATATTTTTTTTAATTTTTTGAACTTAATGAATTATGAGAAGGTTTTCTGAAAATTATTGTTGCTATATGAAACTTGATTTCATTTTAATTAAAATTATAATAATAACAAATAAAATGTATAAATAAAATGAAGAAAACTATTTTATAAAAAAATTTATATTTCTAGACAAATAACAAAACACATTTTTATTATTTTTCATCTTTTCAGACAAACAACTAAATACATTTTTATCCTTTTCATTTTCATATGCTATTTTGAAAACAAACTACCAAATAAATTTTCATTTCAAAAAAATCATGTCAAAAACATCATATTCTCATTCTCTAAAATAAGAGCCAAAAACTCTAATTAAAAAAATTACCGCGGGCATATTTTCAAAAGAATCCAAACACTATTGAAAAACAGTGCCACCAAACAAGTTTTCCGTTTTTTAATTTTTTGAAAAACAAAAAAACCAACTTGGAAATGATAACAAACATGGCTTTATGTTTTTGATGAATTGTGAAACATAAAAGATAAAATGATTAATTTACTGAAATACTAAAACATTTTGATAACTCAATTAATTCCATGATGATAGCTCCACTATTCCATATGTCCGTGTTATCATTTTAAATGTAAAATCTAAGAACAAATTTAATATAAAGTAAGAGTAAGCAAAGCACACATCATTATGAAAAGCCTTGGACTTAAAGCAATCTATGCTATCGGAAGACATACATAATAAAATTAGAAACATTTAAGTACCAATTTAGCATCACAACCAAGTTCAAGCTACCGCTAAAACCAGTTTAGCACTAAAGCCTAACAACAGATTATGTCTCAGCCAAAACCACTCCAGGCATTGTAAATTCAGCTTTAATTATGCAAGTGTCATGCAGCAATTACCCTTCTTTCGGATCCTTTAGTTTAGCCAAAGACATGGGCTGTGCACAGCCCCAGGCAAAAGAGGTTGATGGTGTATAACCACATACCCCGTAATGAATATTAAAATTATGAAATTAACCTTTCAAAACTTGGAATACGCCACGTAGAGGTGAAATTAATATACACATTCTGAGAGCAGAATCATACCTTTTAATTCAATGTTCTTTCCATTCTTATGCTCTTCAACACTCAGAATGAATTTTGTAAGCAATTTTGCATTTGGATCGGAATGCTTGAACGACAGACATGAAGAAATAGCCCGACGCAGTTGCCCTTTGCCTTGTACGCATCCAGTAGGGTAGAACAAAATTTTCCTGCATTGGTAACGTTAGCCAAATGTCATCTGTGTGTAATCATTTGTAGACTAACGAGCTGAACTAAAGATGAGTAATTAAAATTGACATATACCAGCATACCATTTGTAGCACCCAAATGATTTTTCGTCAAGTAAAGTTGAGAAATTACTAACTTTCCAAGTATGGTAACAAGTGGGGCGGGTCATGCATCATTGATGAGCGCTCTGTGAAAGTATCTTTGACGACAAAAACCTGATCACAAGACATACAAACACATAATTGATAAGGTATCCATTTAGAGTGTTGGAGAGTGTTTCCAGGTCGATGAATTTGCTGATACCCCATTTGGACTTCACCGCGCGAAAATGTTTTCGCACTAGTGAGGCTTGAACTCCATTACCAATTCTAGGAGGGCTGTTCTTTATCGCTGGAGCTAGAATTTAGCCTCAAATTAACCTAACCAAACATACAAACTTACAATTATATATTAATAGTTGAGAAGATTGTTACCTTGGAGACCAAAATATTTTACTTGCAATTGATTGAACATTAAAAAAAATTGATTATCGCATTGACTTCCCACCCAGTAGGAGGAGAACTCGTCTCACTGTCTCAGCCAATACCAAGTAAATAGATAAATGATCTCTCACGTTCATGCTCTAGTCTCTATTCAAGTGGATGACACCTTGCTGCAGATATTATATGTATCATTCCAAAACTATCATCATTTTTTTGAAACAAGTTAACGACGATAAATGCTATATGTCGAGGTATGGTAAGCAGCTATAAGTTACAAGGAAGAAAACAAAGCATACCATTTATTGCCCCCCTGGTTCAAAAAATTGTCCGAGATTAGTATCTCCATTGAAGCTTCGGATAATAAAGATAAGGATTTAATTTTTGCTGCCGAGCTGTCATAATCCTCACAAGTCAAAATGGTGTTCATGTAATCAAAAGACTGCTTGACCTTTCTGCTACGTGTCATTTCATCACTGGCTCACATAATTTATTTCCGAAATTACCCCATACAAAAGTTAATCATCATCAAAATTAAAGACCACTTAACATACGTTATATTTATTTGATAAAGTTGCCGAGAAACTTCTTCAGTTCGTTACGGACATCAAGGATGCTGCCATCTTAACAGGAGAACGCTTAGTTGTAGCAGCTGCACGTAGTCACAAACTCCGTTCAAATATGAGCTGAAAATTATATAATGTTAAGATTGCACTGTGAACCTTGGATCTTTTGATTAGTCTTTTCCGGGTTGTTTTAAGGGAATTACTCGGGTGCCTAGTGTCATGGCTCGAGCCTCTCTCCATGGCTCGGCCCACGAAAGACTCTAGATTTATGTGTGTGTAGATATTTCTATATATTTAATATAGTAGGTGGTAGTTGTGCATTTATATACCACTCTTTTACACTATATATATGTGGCCTCATTTGGCCAAGAGAGCATATAGGAGAACACACAAGACAACATACACATTGTAACCTTTTCTCGAGCAATACAAGTTCTTAATTTCCTCCCCACTAGTGCTAAAGTGCTTGCAAGTAATGCTTCCGAGTTTCGAAACCAACAACGTTTTGAGTGTGACAAGCTGACTTAGGGCAAAGTGAGTGTAATTTAGCACCTAAGGCTGCACAATTCAGATAAGGAACAAGTGGGTTATGACAGTTGAAATGAATGTCATGGCCTGAGCCTCTCTTCATGGCCCGACCCATGGAAGACTCTAGATTCATGTGTGTGTAGATATTTCTATGTATTTAATATGGTACATGGTAGTTGTGCATTTATGTGCCACTATGTCTTCGCTCAGGTCGCCCATCCATCCATCGAGATCATCAACCTCTTCCATCTTCTGCTCAAAGTCTTCGAGGTTCTCTTTCATCTCGGCCACGACTATCTTTGCGCAGACAACCCAATTCTCTATGGCGTTCAACATGTTCACGAACGTCTCCTTGTGGTTTTTCCCTTTCTTCGGGTTCGGATTTTGTTCCTTCCCCCCTTGGTCATCATGAGTGAGGTCTGCCATCCTTCCGTTCAAACCATGCAACTACTTCACGCGTGCTAAAGGCTCAGTCAATGCTCTGATACCAACTGTCACGACCCAATTGTTCCCAATCGAAATCGTGCGGGCGTAGGCACCAAATTTCACTCGCTTGGCCCTAAGTTAGCCTGTCACACTTGAAACGCTGCTGGTTTCGAAACTCAAAAGCATTACTCGCAAGCACTCTAGCACTAGTGGGGAGGAAAGAACTTTTATTACTTGAGAAAAGGTTACAATGTGTATGTTGTCTTGTGTGTTCTCCTATATGCTTTCTTGGCCAAATGAGGCCACATATATATAATGTACATGAGTGGGACATAAATGCACAACTACCACCTACCATATTAAATACATAGAAATATCTACACACACATGAATCTAGAGTCTTCCATGGGTTGGGCCATGGAGAGAGGCTCGAGCCATGACACTAGGGTCCATGCCTTAGAAAGGCTCTATTTTTTAAGTATTTCTCCAATAATACTCTAGTTAATAAAGGTATTTTTTTTAATATTTAGTGTAGAAAAACCCATTTTTTGGTATCTCTTTAATTAATAATTATCCTAAAATTTAATTAAAATTTTATATTTGTTAACCTTAATAGTAAAGAGTTATAATTAATAATATTGTCTAATTGTTAATTCATTCATTATTAATCTTTCCCAAAAAAAAATTAAATTCTTTACCTTTTCAGTTTCATTAAAAAGAACCTTAATTATTCAACATTAGAATTGAACTTTTAGTATTCATTTTAATTTCTATTAAAAACCTAATATAAAGAAAAATTATTCCATCCGTTGGCTCAATGATGAAGTTAAAAAGAAAATTTTCTTGAAATGCAAAGTCCATAGCCATACCTTATTAACAATTTATCATCTCAACAATCTAGGTGCTAACATTCTAACATTCTTAACGTTCCAAGGCAAAGCTTGATTGTCTGCCAAAAGTTCCTAGTTGGTGCATTTTCATTCTCCTAACAAAACTGAGGTTGTTGAATTATATACTCATGCTTGGCTTTAGATGTGTCTTTTACTTTTCAGAATATTTGCATTGAAATCCCATATTGTCTTCGAGCTTTTGCTTTTTCTAATGTGGGTGTTTATTTCTGCGCTTGCTTGTTGTTGAGTTTGTTTTAGGAAGGATATTTTCCATCTCCATTGGCCGACAATCTTCCCTTCTAGATCTTGTTGGAATTTGGTGAATAAGGCAACTTGTGTCTGTTCAAAGTAGAAGTGAATTACCATAGTGAAATTAAAGAGTGATGTGATCTCTGTTGCATCATCGTGATAAAAACAATTGTGTTAATAGGAGTCTCTCCTTTTAGCGCCAACTGCTGATACCTATTTCGTGCTGCTTTTCACTTTAAAGTAAAAGCAACAAATGAAGATTCTACTTTCATATATAGTAAACAAAGACTACTGGAATGAGTAGTAATTGTGGGTCCGTCATACCCACTTCGATGTTTAAGTCAGTATTTTAGTATTTAAAGACAAGATAATTATTGTAAAATTGACTTGACAATCTTGGGCATCAATGAACTTACCTCTTTTGGAGAGTCATTCTCTTTTTTAGAGGTAGCAAAATGAATCATTGAGTTGTGTTATATTCATGTAATATCAAATTTAGGTTGACCCAAATATGAATCATTTAACAATCGTGTCAAAATATTAAAACCCAAATCTAATACGAAAAATAAACGGGTTATCCAATAACCTGATATATATATATATATATATATATATATATATATAACAAATGTTACAAACACAGACTCCAAACTATTACACATTTACATTATTTAAAGTTTAAATTATATATATGTGAATAATATTATATATCGATATCATAAAATATACATGTATATCAATATTTTACACACTTACACTATCGAAGTTCTACATTTATATAAAATTTTATAAATAAAATTCTATTTATATGTCTATCTTCCAAAAAAAAATTAAAAAGAAAGAATCATGTCTAATATTTGAGTTTTAATGACAAGAACATAAAAGTTAATTTAAAATAAAAAATATAATTGTGTCATTGTTTGAATAAATATGTCCAGAATTTTAATCATTACCCGACACAGAATAATCGTTATTAAATTTGATAACCAATATTTATTTATTCATGTCATATTCATGTTGGATAATCGAATTGTGTCAAATTTTATCTCTTTTTAATAAAGAGTCAGAGTTTCATATACCTGGGGTGACATGGGGTTATGCCCCACAATGCCGTTTAGTGGGCCCATATGTTAAGAGATGGGCATTAGCCTCGCCTTGCTTAGGTGTGTCATGTTCATTTCTCCTGGATTTTAGATAGTGGAAGATAATGGTCTTAGTACTCCCACATTTACTTAATCCTTGAATAGTGGGTCTTGATTATGGATTAATGGTTACCAGGATGGAGTGGTGTTATTATAGATAAGTGAAAGTGGTCAATTTGTGCTTATTATTTGGTTTGTTACCTTATGAGATTATCCAGGTAGTTCTTGATTTATAGGGATTGATTTTTTCTCTTAATTTTGATGGAGTCTTCGTTTGATTTTTCTCTATCCTTTAGGAGTTATTTATTCTACTATAAGGTGGGACTCTTCCCCGAGGTGGGATAAGAATGGATTAACCTATCAATAGCGGTGATTCTTGAAATACATAGAGTGCAGATGAGAGAAAAAAATGAAATAATAAATATTCATTTTTAGTTTTTAATGAAAGTGATCCTAGAAAATATAATGTTAATTTAAAAATAGTGGCTATGAAGATAAATTGAAAGCTATCAAATGTCACCACTCTATTATATTATGGGTTAAGGTTTTTCAAGTGGACTCTGCTAGATATTCAACAAAGTAGTGCTATTAACACCTATTCATTATCCTCATAAACCTTCTTTTATGACGTAATTACATCTAACAAATTTATAATTCTAATTAAATACATTTACTATTTCTCTTTCTTTAAAACCTACGTATATGTTTGTGTAATCTTGAATTAGAAAAAAAATGAAGAAGAAATAGAAATATATATAGCAATAATAAAAAATTTAAATATAGATAAAGAAAAACTTTACTTAAAAAGAGAGATAAAATTATAGAATTAATATTCAATAATTCTAAAAAATATTTAACAGAAGAATTATTTGAAGAATTAAGTTATAATGATGAATTAACAGATAATGATGTCGATAAAGAACTTATAAAAAATTTAAATTCTAGAAATTGAGAAAGTTTACTGTTCAGAACATGAAAATGAAATTTTAGTAGAAGAAGACAAGAAATTGGAGACAGGAGAAAGTAGTAATAGACCAAAATTAGAACTAATAACTGAACCATCAAATGTAGAAAGTTATTTAAATAAAAGAGGAGTCCAAGAGAGTACAAGAAAATACAGAGAGGCAAAAAAAGAGCATTTAAAACTAAAACCAAATTAAAAAATTGGAAAATATTGCCACAAGCTAAAGATATATTAATATTAGAATTAGAAGGACATAGGCTAAGAGAATGGAGACAAATATTTAATCAATGAGAAGGAAATTTACTTAGGAACTTTTTTTTTTTACTTAATGATTTAATCAACTTAATTTTAATAAATTAAATCATTAAGTCTTTTTATTTTTTCAACTTAATAAAAATTTTCAATCATTAAGTCATTAAGATTTTAAGCCCTTTTTTTTTTTTTAACTTTTTGCTTAATTTAAAAAGTATTATTAAAATATATTCTCCAAAATATCTTTATCCTTACCTAAATAACATTTTAATAATTTACATTATTACTCATCTTTATAACTTGTGATAATATAATAGTACACTATTATTATTTTTATTTTTTATTTTCTTCAAATTAGAATTATTTATCTTCATAATTTGTTTATAAATATTTTCCATATAAAAACATTATGAGCTACAAAAAAATTTATTAACATATACTATTTTAGAATATAAAGTGTTATATTCAATTGAACATGATTTATTTTATGAAAATATATTATCTTATTTAAGTTCTTTAAGATGTTTATTATCTATTTAATATTTAAAATTTGTAAGGGCATAAATATAAAAATATTAGTTTTCAGATCTATGTAACATCCTAGGCGAATCCCACATCGGCAAAGCACGAGAGAGATATTGGATTTATAAGGGGTGATCCACACCTTAATTGGTAAGACGAATTTTGGAGTATATGGGCGCCCTAGAAACAAAACTGTGTGTGCCTTGTTAAGGCTTAAAGTGGACAATATCTTGCTAGGTCTAGGTTGGGTCATGATAGATGATATCAGAGTGGCTTCGTGTGTCCTCTTGAGTAATGGTGGGGTAGACCTCAGCGACGACGTTGAGTCCCTAAGGGGGGTGTATGTAACACCCTAGGTGAATCCTACATCGGTAAAACATGAGAGAGATGCTGAGTTTATAAGAGGTGATTCACACCTTAATAGGTAAGATGCATTTTAGGGTGTATGGGTGCCCTAGAAACAAAACCATGCGAGCTTTGTTAAGGCCCAAAACGGATAATATTTTGCTAAGTCTGGGTTAAGTAATGACAGATTAAGTTAAAAAACAAATAACTTAATATTTGTATTCAACAATTTAGAAAAAAAAAATAAGCATATCATTTATATTCAGACATTCAATTCTATTAAGATTTCAAGATAATGCAAGCCTATTCAGATTTCAGGTAAAAAACAAACACTACTTTAGGCATTTAATGGAAGCCTTAGTAGTAATAGTATTCCCAAATTATAAACTAGTACATTTAGAAAGCACTTTAGAAACTAGAGAGAAATAAATATATTTAGGATGGAGAGATTGGCTCAAGAAAAACAAATCAGAAGTATTAAATAATTTCGATACAAACATAACATTAATTAGATTTATAGATTTAATAAGTGAGTTAATATTAGGAGTAGATGAAAAAGATGATGTGATTAAACAAATTAAAGCCATTGGAAATTTAGAACAATTAAAGATTTGTGATTTAAAATATTTTGATGAATATGCTAATTATTTTTATAAATATTTGAGTGATATAAGACCTTTTGATGAAAATTTATTATTAAAATTTGTAGAAAAATTACCTGGAAAAATAGTAGAAAGGTTGCATAATGAGTTAATTAATTGGTTTAAAGCTAAAAGAACTAGAAAGAATTAGAGAATATTGTTAAGAGGAAAAACATAGACATCAAATAAAATTATAATATAGATAAATGCGAATAGACAAGTCTGAAATACCAACTTTAGGATGTAATTATTCTAATTATTCCAGCTATGAAAATCATAAGAAACATAGGAAAAGATATAGTCATTATAAGCAACCATATAGACAAAATAGTGGAAAATTCTATAAGAAAAAGTTGGTTAAGTATGGTAATAATAAGCAAAAAGTTAAAAAGCTTTTAAAAAAGGAAAAAACAATATATAAACGTAATAAAACTTGTAAATATTTTTTATGCGGTAAAGAAGAACATATTAAACAACATTATCCAGAAAATAAAAAAGTTAATCAATTTGAAATAGATAATTATAATATAGAAGAAATATTAGATGTAGAAGAACAAGTATTTGTATCCTTAGTGAACATGGTGAATCTAGTAGCAACACAGAAACTATTAATAGCTGAGAATTAGTTTTTGAAATTAATGTTTTAGAAACTTATATATCGTTCTTTGGTAAAAATTGTACAATCTGTAATAAAAATTCAAACTAGAATATAGAGAAACAAATACAAATAAATTCTTTTGCAATAAATGTAACGATAAACGAGATGATCAAGTAATAGAAATAAATAGAACAGGAAGTGAATTAATAAATATAGATGTAGAATTATTATTTAAAAATAAAATAGTTTATACTAAGGCAATGATAGACACATGAGCTAATAAATGTATTATAGATGATAGTTTAGTGCCAAAAGAAAATAGGAATAAATTAAGAAGCTTAGTTAGTATTAAACAATTTAATTGAGAATTAATAAAAATAACAGAATTTTTAAACAAGGTACCTATTTGAATAAATGGGAGAACACATATATTACCTCAAATATTTATTTCTACTTAAAAAGTAGGCTATAAATTATTCTAGGATTAAGTTTTATGTTAGAAAATAATGACAGTATATTAATAACTCCAAATGGAGTAAATTTCTATAAAAAATCAATATGTATACAACCTAAATTTGAAACACACATTTTGCCATATGAAAAGAAATAACTAGCAATTGAAAAAGAAATAGATATTGCTTATTTTGATGCGTTATTAGAGGAGGCCATGCCGTTGAAAATAAGATAGATAAGATAGAAAAGATAGAAAATGAAGAATGCAATAACAAGGTAAGAAGCCATGGCCATCTGCTAGAGCATGAAAGTGATGAAATAGACAATAATGAAGTAGAAATGTCTAGATAATAGTGAAAATAGACATTTATTTGCAAGATGTCGTGAATATAAAAAAATAGAGAGAAATAAATGCTTAGAACGTAGTAAGTGGCCTTAAGATGTCAAGAAAAAAGTAAAACAGTTAAAACAATTAGAAATAATAGGACATAACCCAATTAGAAAAAATAATAATGAAATATATAAGTTTGAAATGATTAATCTGGATATGTCAATAAAACCACAAGATTTAGCATACAGTTTAGAAGACATACAAGTCCAGTATTTATTGTAAATAATCATAGCGAACAAAAAGGAGGAAAAAGTAGAATGATAATTAATTATAAAAGATTAAATGATAATATTTTAGATAATAATCGTAAAATACCTAACAAAGATGAATTAGTAAAATATATACAAAAAGGTAGATACTTTTCTAAATTTAATTGTAAAAGTGGTTTTTGGCAAATATGACTCCATAAGGAATCTATTCCATAAACAACTTTTAGCTATGTAGAAAGACATTATAAATGGTTAGTCATATCATTTGGTTTAAAAAATGCCCTACAAGCATTTCAGGCTAGAATGGATAAAATTTTAAAACCTTTTTCGAAATTTTGTATGGTTTACATAGACAATATTCTTGTTTTTAGTCAAAATAGATTTATGCATATAATCCATTTACATAAAATTTTAGATTGCTTTAAGAATAATAATATAGTAATCTCTAAAAAGAAGATTGAATTGCTAAAACAAAAAATAGATTTTTTAGGACTAATAATAGATAAAGAAACTATAGAATTACAACCATATATAGTTAGTAAAATAATTGAATTCCCAACCAAGATAGAAGATACTAAAGAATTACAAAAATTCTTAGGTTTATTAAATTACAGTAGAAAATTTATATCAAATCTTAGTACATTAATAATACTTTTATATAATAAATTCAGTAAAAATGGACAAAAATATTTTCATAGTAAAGATATAAAATTAATACAAAAACTTTAAGGAACAGTTAAAAATATTAAGCCATTAGCATTATTCGTAGACAATTATTATAAAGTTACACAAATGGATGCAAATAATTTAGGATGGGTAGGAATATTATTACAAAAACCTAATAAAGACAGCCCAATAGAACAAGAGGAAATAGCAATGTATACCAATGGCAAAATTTATAGAAACCAAAGGTGGAAAATCAAGCATAAAATTAGAAATTTTATAAATAATAAATTCTTTAAATTCATTCCATTTATACATACAAATCAATACGTTTACAATAAGAACATACTATAATAATATTCTAGAATTTCGCAAAAAATTACAAAAGACAAATTTTGAGAAGACAAATTCCTTTATTAGCAAATGATGGATATTTTGTTAGAAGTAATAAGAAGAAGAGGATACAAAGTAAAATATGAATATATAGTAGGTAAAGATAATGTGTTGGCTAATATTCTTTCCAAACTAATTATTCAATGAATCTTTTTGTAGATATGAGGCAATTTATTAATTTCGATCCAGTAGTACTTAAACAGTTCTCTTCAGGAAAAATTTTGAGTTTTAGAAGTAAATTTAAATTATTAGACAACTAGTAATGTATTTTAGACAATTTGTGGAGTTGTCAAAACCCACAAGATAAACTAAAATTACTCAATGCACTCATTCATTATTTAAGACAAATTAATGAGCAAATAAATAGTAAAAATTTTGCATTTTATATATCAGTTTAAAGTAGACAACTAGATGTTTATAAATATCGGAACAAGGTAGTTGATTTAACAATCAATTATCCCAATCCATAGTTTAAAGGATTTTATGCATTTCGTAAAGCAATAGAATATGCTAGACAAGAGAGAGGACCGAACTATTAAGTTACCCATTTAGTAAAACCTTTAGTCAGTGCATCATCAATCATACAATTTTGTAATCATTGTGAGGTCATAACACCTGAAGTTAGAAAGCTTAATGAAACACGGTTTCTTTTACATAGTATAGTTAAAACTTGTAAACAAAAAATAATTGCATTAGAAAGTGTTAATGAAGAATAAATTAAATAGAATATTGTATTAGAAAATAAATACTAAATTTTACTACTTAATAACCAAAGAAGAAATATTTAACCATGCCCCAACAGGACAATTAGTAAAAATCTAAAAATTTTCTTCCTTTATTAGTGACAGTATAGATATTATAAAAGACTAACTTGTAGAAACTCTATACCAAGATTTTATTTCAGTAGCCAACCAAATATTTTATAGCCAGTTGAATTTTTTAATTGAGTTTGGACTTGGATGGTCAGAACTAAGAAACATTACTTCTCTTAGACATGATTTTCTAATTATTTCATTTGATTATTCCTTAACCAAAACACTAGATAATGAGACATATTGTTTAAAGCTTTAAGCTTTGGAACGATAAGAAATATTTATCTTTTAAGCTTAAATAGGTTTAAATTCTTTCCATCAATCTTAAATAGAGCCTTATCTATTCTAAAACTAGCATCTTTGTTAATAAACTTTAACTCTCTACGACCAAGGCCCCAAATAATTAATAAAAAGAAAAATGTATGAATCATGTCATCTTTATAAGCGAAGAAGCTAAAAAGTTCTGAAAGAGATATTATCATGATAAGCCAAGCTTTTCCACAAAAGACGTATGTAGAAGAACTCATGAAATTGCAGCCTTCTACAAATGGGTTGAACCTCGTGACAAGATCATAGCCCAAGTCAAAATTATATTATTTTAGGCCAAAGGCATCTTGTTCGTGAAGACCAACTTGCTTCTTTACTACAACTACAAGTGAATAATATCGAACAATGTGAATAATATTTAGATGCAATAATTGAGATCAATGACATTTCATCATCAGGAGTAGAAACAGAAGCTATTGGTCACCAATCTTTGGATGAAGACATAGCGGAAGCTATTGGCGAAATGATGGATAGATAAATGACACCATAAAGATAATATTTAGCTAGCTAGCTACTTTAATACAAAATAATTAGAAGGGTCAAGTAGTCAGCTTTTTCTTTATTCAAACTATATAAATGCCTTTCCTTTACTCACTATCTATTAAGGAAAAACTGTGAAGGCAACTTTTTAGTTTTGTCATTTTGTTACCTACACCGAGTCATCACAAAAACTAGTAGTCAGGCATGATTTTTCTTGTTTGTTTTTTGGTCAGTCCTTTGACAAATTGTCAGCTGTAAATATAATCTTTACCTTTTGTAATTAGTAGAGTAAGTCAATTGTGAATGTAACTTTCAAATTATATATATATCTCTCAAACTCCTGAGAAGAGTAGATATAGAATATAAAGCCTAGAAAAAAGCGAGAACAAGCGTCACACCTTGCATTAAAAAAGTAAAAGCAATAAAAGTTTTCTTTATTCATGCACATGACATCATTCAAGAAGCTCTTATCAAGTAAGCAATTTTAATTTCTTTTTTTTTTTATCTTTTGGATTAAAAAGTCTCATCTAATTAATAAAAGTATAATTTATATTTAAAGTACTAACAAAAGGTTAGTCCTTATTATTATTCAAGGAAAAAGAGTTTAAGAAACAGAATTTTGAAAAACAAGTTTTTATTTTGACAAAAATATTAAAAACTCACTAAAAGTTTCTGTTGAGTTTCTAAAAACTTCTTTTAAACATGGTCTTGGTTGGCCTCGTTTTGCTACATATGTGTTGTGAAAAAGGCGTTTTGGCATGAATCAAGAGTTCTAAAGTGTTTTAACACATGTTTTCAGAACCAATTTTAATAAATGAAAGGCCAATTTTTGCCTAGGCAACTACTTCTGCTTTCACAAAATATCTTCCATCCCAAAACCCTTTTGTCTTCTTTGGTATTAGAGCACCTCTTTTGTTTTTGTTTTAGATATATTTTATATGAGCAATTACAAGGCAGGCTCCGGTTAGTTTATGAAATATTTTTATAATTGCTAATCTTGATGACAATCTTCATGAATTTTATGCAAATCTGTTTATCATGTTTGAAAAAGAATATGATGCTTGGATACAAAATAATCCTTTTATAGAGAAATTAGAAATTGCTTTAAAAATTATAGAACCTGAAAAAGCAAAAATTAGTGCAGAACCTTCAATTTTAACACATTTAATAGAAGAAAGATTATGAAATATAAAACTTCCAGTAGATTATACATCTCCATTAGTTGAATTGAGACTTAAATTAGCAAATATTAAACCAATATAATATAGTTGTAAAGAATTTAATTAGGAAAGTAATAATATACAAGTAGAAGCTAATGTTATCATTAAATTGTTAGTTAAAGTTTGTAATAAGTTAGAACATTTAGATGATAGATTAATTAAATTAGAGACTAGTTTTCAAACTCTTAGAAGAAAAAAGAAAAAAAAAAAAAGAAATCGTCTCTCACTTAGAACTTCACATTTCATTAGATAACTTGGATAAAGAATTAGACATTTTAACAAATAGAGTTGAAAGATTAAATTTAGGAGGACTAATTATAGTACCTAGAAAAGTAGATTTCAGAGATATATTAGGACTCAAGGTACTTATTAAAAAGCAATGGAACTAGTAAAAAATAATAGTGTACACGTCACTTTAATAGAAAGAATTACAAAATTATCGTCGTTTTCTAATAAAGGCAAAGAAATTATGGAAAGGACAGAAGATATAATAAATGAGAAAGATCCTAATAAATTATTAGAAAAAAATTTGAAAAGTTAAAAAAATATATATATAATGAAGGAATAATGTCAAAAATAAACAATAGCTTATGTATTGACACAGATAAAACTAAATGAGCAGCAGTAAATAAAAGAGAAGATTAACATTAGCTAGTCCATGAAGAAGAGATTAACTTAAAAAACAAAATTATACAGAAATACATGTAGGGATGATAGTTATAGGAATCCTTAGTTAAGCAAGAGACGGATTAGACACTAAAGCACATGTATATTTATATAATAGTAGATTTTACGACTATGAACAAGCACAAATAGTTGGTCTGGAGATAAATTTAAAAAATAAAGTAGTAGTAGTAGGCTATGTAAGTAATATAAACATACATATAAATGATTTTTATAAACATATTAAGATAAGTGTATAAACTAAAGAATATCAAATGAATTCAAAATATAAAAACCTTAGAATTAAAAAAAAATTCTATGAAAATTATATAATAAATATGATAAAAAATTCAAATTTGAAAGTAAAAATATAGTTGATTGTTTTAAAAGTCAATATGTAAGAAATGATTGTATCTAAGAAATTAAACACAAAAGAACTAATTCTCGGTTACTAAACTAGAATCGGAATAGGCTGAAATAAGAATAGATAGTGGGAATCAAAATAAATTATTTACTTGAAATATAGGAATCGGAATCGAATGAGCTGAATTGCCATTAATGTGTTTACTTTGTCTTTGAATCATAATCAGAATGAGTTACATTGTAATAAATTATTATAAAGTACTTAATGAACTATTGTTATAATTATTATTTTATATTATAATTATGGTGATTATTTATTCAAAAATTAATATTTATTATTAATTATTGTTAATACTATATAATTAATTATATTAATAATTATGGTAAAATATATTAATTAATAATAAATATTAATTTTTTAATTATAATAATATATTAATTATTGTGACTATTTATTAAAAATTATAAGTATTAATAATTATTTTTAATAATAATTAATATATTAATTAATAATAATAGTTATATCAATTAATTATAATAGTATATTAATTAATAATAATAACTATATTAATTCTTCAATTATAACAGTATACTATAATTAGTAATTAAATATAATTACTATTAATAATTACTTTTTATAATTTATTAATATATTAATTAATTATAATAAAATATAAATTAATTATAAATGAGGACAAAGTGAGTATTTTTTATTTTGGGAAAGGGAAAAATAGTCAATCCATGGAATGGGAGATTCATTCCCAAATTGTGGTGGGCCCTACAATTCCGATTCTGATTCCAATTTCAATTCCTAACTCCATTTTGCGAAGTAAATACTATTAATGATTTTGATTTTGGATTCCGATTTCCTAATCCGAAAAGTATATGCAGCCTAAATGGACTAAAATGGATGTTACTATATTAGAATAGGATAATATGTTAGAAGTATTAGAGACTGTTTACGTATACATTAATAGACATAATCAAGTTACATAAAAATTTAGTAATAATAGAAAAAGAAGTAACTTTGAATTAGAAGAAAATGAAGAAGAAATAAAAATACATGTGATGATGATAGAAAATTTAAATATAGATAAACAAAATCTACTTTTAAACTAAAATTTAAATATCTTTATTTTAAATCAATGATTAGCGTTACAAGATTTGCTACCAGGGAATTTGTTTGCATGGAGGGTAGGTAAACAAGACTGTAATAGAAATTTTATTTTATTTTATGAGAGAGAAATTTTTTTTTTTTAAAAAAAGGAACAATATGTGGGATTTAAGTAGAAGGGTATTTTTGGTATTGAAAGAACTATAACTGAAAAGATGGGTTCACAAGAAATTTAAGGGTGCTAGAAGCTCAACTCTATTCAATATTAATTTGGGCTTATCTGTGGCACATTGATAACTATGGCCCAAAAAATGCTGGTTTGAGTCCATTTAATAAATCCATACCTGAGTCCATTTAATAAATCCGCACCTTTGGGCTGCATAGACCATACGCTAGGCATTCGGCTAAAGTCAAATTTCAGCCATCAACAACTCTGTATTAACAATTGCTATATCGGATAGAAAAGAAATATACCACCCTAATTTTTTGTTATAATTTTCATTTTATGATCTTTAATTTATCTTTAACAAGTGTGATGTTGAAAGTTATTGGAAATATTGCAGGCTAGTTTACGTAATAAGTACAAAAGCCATGAACCTGGGGAAAATTATCCAACCCCAATTTTGTTTCAAAATTAATCAAATCATTTTTTTAAATAAAAAAAAAAATCCAAATTACATGGCCTGAGGCTGTTTGATTGAGTGGTTTTTAGGTAGTTTTATTTAATTGACTGTTCGAGTTCAAGTAACTTTATTTAGTTGGCCATGCGAGTTAAGTCTTGGGAGAATTATGAAATAAAAAAATTAATGTGTGCTTTAGCCAATCCTCTTATCTTTTTTCAAAAAAGTCATCAAAACTCTTATTGTTAAAAAAATAATTTGTTAACTTTTAGTTTTTGTTTCTTTCACTATTTGGACCCTAAATTATTATTGATCGTTGTGTGTTTTACCATTTTATAGGTAAACACAGTTGAAAGATAATAGAATCTTATTTAAATAATGTTAGAAGAGTTCCAATGAGTTTTTAAACATAAATGAGATCATAATAATTAATTTACTAAGATGATAGGGAATTTTGATAATTTTTCCTTCAGTTGTATGATGCTAAATCCACTTTTCCAATACATCATTTTAAATATAAAATTTAAGAACAAATTTAAAATCAATGCAACTTATGCAAGAGCAAGTAATGCAAACATCATATGTGAAACCTTGATGTTCTTGGTACAAGCTACGAGAAACATTATTATTAGGGAGTTGGGCTTAGGATTTTTAAATATCTAATCTAAAAAACTAGTCTATTAAATAAAGAAATCTATTTTACTTATAAATCCAAATAACTCCCTTTTACTAGTGATAGTTCTACCATAGAACCATTAAGTACCACATTAGCATTGATCAAAACCTAACACTCACAGTAGAATTACTACTAAAAGCTCTTTTGTCATTTAACAACAGATTATATCTCAGCTAAAACCACTCCATGTAATGTAACTTCAGCTTTAATGATGCAACTGTCATCCACCAAGTAGCCTTCTGTTGGGTCCTTTAGTTTAGCCAATGTCATGAACTGTCGATCCCCATTTGCACGGTTCGTGAGTGTATAAAGCCATTCATCTGGAAAAAAGTTAAAAAAATGTTTAAGGTAGAAAACAAAACCCAACTGATTAATGAATTCCCTGCAAAATATTATAAGGTAATTCCACTTCTATGCAGTTATAAATTCAAGTCTTTTAATAATTCTTCAAACATGCATGCCACGCATGTTGGCAACACTAACATGCTGAAGGTATCACATTCTGAGTAGAGCTCATACCCTTTAATTCAATGTTCGTCCCATTCATTTGGTTTTCAACACACAGAATGAATTTCGTAAGCAATTTTGTGTTTGGAGGAATACTTGACCGACAAAGATCAAGAAATAGCGAAATACAGTTGCCCTTGGCTTCTCCGGTTCCATTAGGATAGAGCAAAATTTTCCTGCATTGCGTTCATCAAATTTCATAATTTGTAGAATGAGAAGTAAACATCCATTGAGTAATTAACATACCATTTGTAGCATCCAAATGATTCAGACTCATAGAATTCATCAAGTAAACTTGAAAAGTTAATAATTTTCCAGGTATGGTAGTAAGTGGGAGGGTCATGGATCATTGATAAGCACTCTCCTTTGAAGTATTTTTGACAACAAAAACCTCCGCACCAAAGACACATGCGTCATTGATAAGGTATCCATTTACAGGGTCAGAAAATGTTTTCAGGTCGATGAATTTAGCAACACCATACTTGGACTTCACTGCATGAAAATGTTCTACTCTCACATCTGCATAAAAAAAAGTATAATAATTAATGCAGCATCAAGATATATGTGATTCTAAATGTAGTAGTTAATTTAACTTCGTGAGATAAGCACACATAGACAGCTACAAATACATATTGTTGAGGTCCGTACCTTGGAGACCAAAATATTTGTCTTGAACTTGATTGAATATAAAGAAATTGACTATCGCATTGACTTCCCATCCAGTGGGAAGAGTACTAGTCTCAGCCAATTCCAAGTAAATAGATATATGATCTGTCACATTCACTCTCTTGTTTCCACTCAGGTGGATGGACAATTTCCTGCAGATCAAATGTAGCGTTATTTCTGTTCTGGGTAAATTCAACAGATTTATTGAATAAAAAAAGTGAAAAGAGTTCAAATTAGCAATTTAAGTACTAGTCAGTTAATCAGCCCCCAGAAAAAATATGAATTATTATCATTTTCCTTTTTCGGAAAGCAGAATATTTCTTCAGTCCTGTGAAAAAACTCACTTCAAAATTCATCTAAATTAACCAATGCAAGTGAATCTGATTCAATCATTAAAGATGTAAAGCCAACATCAATTGCTATTGAATTCCAAACTTCATGGTCTCAGCTTCTGCCATTTCCACTCCTTCAATTAACTTAATGCATTTTCCAGCCACTGCCATAACTTCCCCTTTTGGATCTCAAATTCCCACCACATCAATCTTAAATTTAACCATCCATCTTTAGCAATGCACCATAAAGATCTTCTCGAAACTATCATCATCATGAAGTATTAGTATTAAACCACAAATTTTGAAAAAAAAAAAACTGATCTTGATAACAGGGATCATTTGAGAACAATTGATAGAGTCCACAGTGCAATATGCAAAGGCACTTAATTAAGTGGTTGTATGTAACAAGAAGGAAAACAAAGAAAGCATACCATATGTAGCCCCCTGCTTCAAAATTGTCCAAGATTGGTTGCTCTACTGAAGCTTTAGACAGTAAAGAAAAGGATCCAATTTTGAACAGGTAATGACTTGGCGTAGCATTCCTACCTGAAAGAATAGATAAAATGACAGATGCTATAAAATATATTTTTCAATTCATAAAATGGAGTGCATGCATTTGCTAGATAGAGCAAGGGGTTACCTGCGAAGATGGCGCCTCCCTCGGTGCTCATGTTAAACAGCATAAGAATTTTCTCCGTGTTGCTGTTGAATGTACTAATTCCAAAGCCATTTTAATGTTTTTGTTGTTTCACTGAAGCTTTAGTGAAGAAAGCTAATCATTTAGCGTTCTCCACTTGTAAAAGAACGGCAGGAAAAAGGCTAAATAAACGGTGGAGGGATTCTGGTTATGTCATTCATTTGATAAGTAAATAATATTATAACGTGTATATATATATACTTTAAAAAGATATTATATAAATAATAATTATATTAAATTAAATTATATATATATATTAATTATATTTTCTCTTAATATTAAAATTCTTAATAGAGATGGGTGTTACTGGGCTACTATATTTGTCTCTCCGGGAGTCACGCAAAGTTGAGTGCTTATCAGATAAAAGCAAAAAGGTCTCTTTCTGTCTTTACAACATCCAATCACTCTCAACATTTTTCTTTGAATCAATAATTTGTTTATATGACAGCGAGGTCTACTTTCAATTATGAAATTGTACGTTAAATATGCCACGATGAAATTAATCATAATAAATTTATGATTTATCTGATCAAGAAAGAGTGCAATAAATACAACTAAATATAGGATTGTGAGAGCTTCTTGGCAAATATTAAGTCAATTTCATTAGTCAATTTTATTACACACCTGTTGGCGAAATAGTTGGACCGATGGAAAGCCCTGTGAAGATGGAATAATGTTATGGATTTCTCTAAGTTACCGTAACCGTAACTTATGTCCCTTGTCTGTTTCTTATTTTGTTTTCTTATAAAATTTTATTGAAGTCCCTTATACTCTACATTATTTATAATTTATTTATAAATATTATAACATTTTTACATTTATTCATAAATTTTTAAAATATTAAATTTATCCCTATAATTTTTAAATTTCTAAAATACCCTCCATTTAATTAAAAAATATAATTATTATTAATGAATTATAATGATAATTATGATTATAATAATATAATTTTAATTTTAATTTTAAATAGATTATTATTATTAATAATAACAATAACATGTATTATAATTAATTAATATATTAATAATAATTTTTTAGTTAAATTGTTAACAATAATAATAATAATAATTAATTAATTAATTTTTAAATAATAATAATAATCACAATAATTAAAATACAAAATAATAATGTAAATATACTTATCTTTAAATCTAATTCATTTGAATTAGATTTTGGTACAACATTTGAAATCCAACCCATAATATGATAATAATTAATAATAATTTTTTAGTTAAATTATTAACAATAATAATTATATTTATTTATTTATTTAGGGATAAAAAAATAGAGGATGAGGCCAATGGAGATGGAGAAAACAAAGAGAAGTACCTTGATTCATTATGGTGGAGGTGGTGACGGTAAATTTGTTGGGAGTATTGTTGATGCGGTGTTGTTGAGAAGAGTAATGAATAAATTTGATAACGTGGGATCTAAAAAGTGAGAATAATCTTGATCGAAGGGTGGGGGAAGAGAGAAAGTGTGATGGAAAAATAAAGGGTATGAATTTGGAGATGGGTTTATAATTAATTAATATATTAATAATAATTTTTTAGTTAAATTGTTAACAATAATTATTACTATTAATTATTAATTATTATTATTATTAATAAAAAAATTAATTGTTAATAATAATTATTGTTAATATATTAATTAATTATAATACCTTTTATTGTTGTTAATAATAATAATAATAATCCATTTAAAATTATTATAATAATAATTATAATTATAATCCATTAATAATTATATTTTTTAATAAAATGGAGGGTATTTTAGGAATTTAAAAATAATAATCCATTTTTATAATTATAATTTTATTGTTGTTGTTGTTGTTGTTAATAATAATAATAATAATAATAATAATAATAATAATCCATTTAAAATAATAATAATAGTTATTAATATTATAATTTATTTAATAATAATTATATTTTTTAATTAAATGAAAGATATTTTAAGAATTTAAAAATTATATGAGTAAATTTAAAAATTTTATAATATTTAAAAATAAATTATAAATAAAGTAGAGTATAAGGGCTTTCAATGAAAATTTATAAGAAAACAAAATAAGAAAAAAATAAAGGACCGTAAGTTACGGTTACCGTAACTTAGAGGGGTCCGTATGTTATTTATATTGAAAATAGTACAAAATGTCCTGTGAAGATGGAATAATGTTATATATATTGAAAATAGTACAAAAGGCACCAAAATGAAAGAAATTTTGTCGTGTATTGAAACTTTTTATAGTTAATTTTTTATGTTTTAGTTTTTTTTTAGTGATAGTGTGTGTGTGTTGGGGCAAAGATGTAAGGAAAGCAAAGGAGCAATCATTTTATAGTTAATTTTTTATTTTATAGTTTTTTTTAGTGATAGTGTGTGTGTGTGTTGGGTCAAAGATGTAAGGAAAGCAATTGAGCAATCAAAAGTAGAACTAAAAAACTGTAAAGGCAGTCCTAAGGCAATAAAATTTCAGGTAGGCGAGTGAATGTAAAAAGAACAGTGCTACAGGAGCATCCCAAAACCTTTCCTTTAAGTGAGAATGGTACAAATTAAGCCAACACTCAAATCACCTAAATTATATAAAGGATAATTTTTTTCTTTTTATTTATCATTTAAAATTTATATTTATTATAAATTATTAATTTTTATTTTATAATTACAATATTTTTCTGATAGCAGCTATGTCTTAAAGTCGCACTCAACACTTCAATACCAAATAGGGTTTTAATAAACATTTAATAAGCATAGAACTTATTCTATTCTCGCAAGTCATATTAAACAACAACAACATATCTATATCATGCTTCTCATATATATTGGCATTAAAATTACGTACATAAATGATCCTTATAATTGAAGCCTTATGTATTGTAATAATTTCTTAGTTGCACAAATAGCTATCACACAATATATATGTAGCAAATGAAAACATATAAGCCCCTCTAGCTATTTTCTTGTAACACCAATACAGGGTAATGTAGGTTATGAGCCGATAGGCAACTAGCATTATGGCCATAGCAATTACCGAAAACAATTGGCCCTGAAGCCCCACTTTCTTTATTCAGAAATTTACAAAATTAACTTTTCAATTTTTCAATTTAACCTTTGGATATTTTCCATCATAACTAGCCAAACAATTTTTTTTCCCCAAAGTACCTTACTCATTTCAACACAACTCTCTCTAGCCACATCATAAATTGTTGTCTCTTAAATGAACTGCAAATGAAAAACAGTAAACAATGATGGCAACAACGAATGGAAACAACACTAGAGAATTAAAATCCAACCGAATCCACTGTAATATATCCAAATAAAAAATGAATCCAACAAATTGAAAGAGCTCAAACCTTAGGTAAGTTACTTGCATCAATTTTTTTTTTATGTTTTGGGTGAATTTGATTGAGGTTCTTAATGATCAGAGGTTGTTAAAGGGATATAATGAAACAAAGTTTAATCAAAATGATGAGTTATGATTACTGCATACTAGACGTTTGATGAAATTCCTCTTAGAGAATTCATGTTTAGTTTTTGTGTAATGAAGGTAGGACGGGGTGTTTGTTGAGTTGTGTTGGGTGTTTTTCGTATACCAAGTGCAATGGAGACTAAGTTTGGTGATTGACAAAAGAACGGCGCGCGAGGCTATTGCATTAAGAGATAGGCAATGGGACAAGTATATAATATGCGACAGACACCTGTTCAACTACATGTCTCACTAAACCACCTTCTCTTACTAAATTTGGGTTTCGTTTTTAGTTTTGAATTTCGATTGTTTTCGATGATTTTTTTTTATTATTTCTCTACTCAAACTAAAAGCTTTAACAATTACATTGTTTTATGAATAAAAAATAATAACATTTACAATAAAACGATGTCAATTTCGAACCTAAAGACTAAACTTAATACATAAAGAATATATTGAGTAAGAACATATACTAACCTTAAAAAGTTTCCCAATTGATGATTATATCTTCAATTATATAATTCTTGTTTGATGAGATTTGGTGATTTGTTCAGAATGTTGAGAGTGTCAGTGGATTTTCAAGAGTGATATTTGTTTGTAAATTTGTTTAAAGTGATAAGGATTATTTGGCCTAAAAAATCGGTAGTTGGCTAGTTATAATTGTAAAAAGTTTGGAAGACTAAATTTGAAAAACTGAAAAGTTTTAAGGTTAATTTTGTAAATTTTCCTTATTTATCGCCGGATACTTACTAACCAACCCAAGCAAAATTCATTGAAGGAATCACAAGGGTAAGTGTCACTTGGCTTGTATGGAGACCTAACAACATGTTGTAAGTGTTATGACCAATTGACATGTATTTCATCCATGTAATGAAAGAAGGCATAGTTTGAATGAAGTATTCTCCTAACATCACAAAAAATAACACGTTGGTCGAACCAAGTTTATTGACTGATTTTGCATCCATTACCACTGCTCCAAGTGCAAGCCCTTGGCCCTGTGATACAAGTACACTGCATTGAAGGGAAAATAATGTTTGTGAAAAATGTACAACTGAGGGTTTTAGCCCTACCATCCAATAGGTTATTATGACAAAAATGGTAGGAAGGGCAAGTTCCATTGGGAGATCACCAATGATTCTTGATGTGAAGCATGACGATAGTTTTTACATTCTTGAAGATCGTTCCTTTTTTAGCATAAGACATTCCTGAGGGAAGTTAGAAACAGTTTGGGATAACGGTAAGAAAACTGAGAACTAGGAATAGTAAAAGAGAAGTCCAATCTATAGGTTTGGCCAAACAAAATTTTGGGGTGTTAATATAATAATAGCCAATAAATTCCATCTCCAATTTTCTACTATCAATTAATTTACTCATAGTGTCATATAATTATTTATCAATGCATGCCACATCGCTTGAAAGACAAATTTTATAAACATCTATTGAGAAACACTAACAATGTTAAGACTTAAATTGATAGGCGAAGGCTCACTAACATAGCACTAATTCAGAGATTGTTGATCAATTTGTGTTGAAAGAGCATAATTAATTGAGGTGTTGAAAGTGTCACAATAGATCCGAATTAATATGATTGAAAGCGATTGTATAATACACTAATGTAGTTTTCAATGCTTTCAAATGCAATTAAAAAAAAAAAAAGGAGTTCCTGTATAGATTTTAGCTTTACCCATTTATCCTATACAATTTTCATACTTATTTATGTTAAAATTTAGAGGAAAAATCATCCCATCAAAACACCCACTTTCTTAAAGTAAGAAAGTGCAAATCCTTCTTTTTTAAAAAATATTTATAACAAAGAAATTAAATTCTAGTAATCACCTTATCTTGTAGGCCAGAATTATCAGATTGTCACCACAATATACTAGCAAAAAAAGCAGAAACAATGACTTGAACAACCTTGAGGCCACAAAATGAATCGTATACTCATTCCTTGAGCCATTTCTTAACAATATTTGGCATTGCTGTCATCAAGTTGTGCACCATTTTCCATGTTGCTTGTCTTCTGTTTCCTCTTGATGGACGTCATTGTCATTTTCTTAAAGCTTTGGCTTTAATTTGTTATCGAGAATCTTCTTAAAAGAAGAAATCAAATTTTTCTTAACTATGGCTTGCTCCTCTACTGTTTCTTCATTAAATGATACACCTAACGAATTCCATGGAAGCAAATTAATGGTGAAAATAATATTAAAAGAAGCTTGATAGTTTTTCTCCTATAGTTTTCATTTTCTACAAATTGCTCCCTTCAATTTTTATAATATTTTGTTCATTTTAACTACAACAAGCACTAGAACAACCATTTTTTTTAACTGTTAAGTGAAATACTAATTAGGCTACCCAAGAGGGGGTGAATTGAGTTTTAAACAAATTTAAAATCTAAAAATTAGAGCAAATAAAATAAATTAACCAAATTCAAAAATAAATAAATTAATATGCAATGAATAATAAAAAGATAGGGTAAGAGAGAACAAACACATGATTTTACGTGGTTCGGTTAACCGTGCCTACGTCTACGCCTTCAAGCTCATCGTGCTTAAGGATTTCACTAAGTGTGCCTTCAAGGCTTCAACAACTCTTACAAGTGACTCCAAATGTGTCAATAGACCTTTAAAACAAGAGATTATCCCCAACCTTTTTAACTCAAGTGCATCCCAACGCTTACAATCACTCAAAAATAAGGATTACAAACAAATTATCTATCACACAATGTATATGGTTATCAATGGAAGCTCAAAGTCTGAGTTAATACAACAAAAACAAGTTTAAAGCTCAATAATGATTGTATACTCAATAGGAAGCTTAATGATAGCTATTGGATCTCTTGAAATTTGAATTGGATTTAGCCATTTTATACTTGGAGATGAAAACTAGTCATTGTTGACTTTCTAGAAAAAAATCAGATTGCCGTTTATTGCTGTCGGTTGACAATTTTAACTTGTCAAATGACCATTGTTTTGAGCTTTTAAATAAACAATTTACCGTTTAAAATTATTGTATCGACGTTTATTTCCAGAATCTTACAAAATAGACTTAGCTCTCCATTTTTGCTAAACAGTTCAAGATTAGAAGCTATATCATTTTTTTAAATTATCGGTTCATAGTTTTGTAACAAATGATTCACCGTTAATTTCCAGAATCCTTAAAAAAAAGTCTAGCTAATATGTTTTTGCTAAACGGTTCACGATTAAAAATATTAATTCTTTTCTGTAAATTATCGATTCATCGTTAATTTCCAAAATCTATATTTTGATAATTTTTTGTAGAAAATAATTTTTCAACTCAAGTTAATGGTTTATCTAGATTCTTAAACATGTCTAAAAATATAATACGACTTTAAGAATTTGTTTCATATTAATAGTACCAATATTTTTAATCAAGAATATACAAGGTTTGTTATAATCAAAATCAATATTGTAAGATTATTTATGTCAACAATGTTTCTCTTTTTAATGATGACAAACTTTAACTCCTCCTAAATATAAGCTCCCTCTGAAATTATATAAAAAATACAACTTCTCTTCCTTCATCATCAAAAAGAAAAGAGTAACATAGAATAAATGTTTATCCTTCCTTGGCAAGTGAAAATTTCAGCAGAATCTTCCCTGAACATTAAACATCTTCTCAAAAAAACCACTGGCAAAATTTACACCCAAGAAACCAAAATCAATATTAAAACAACTACAACCAATAGTAAAATCAATGCCAAAATAACCATAATAATTCATATATAACACAACGACTTATAAACAAAAATGATCAATCACACATAAAAGTATCCAAAATATGAGAATGTTTTGTGAAATGATAAGCCAGAAACAACTAAGAAACTACTGCTGAGGAGAAGAGGAAGAGGAAAAGGGTAGAATGCCAAGAGCGGTAAAGATGCACAACTGTCTATCTAGTATCTGCTATTGCTGATCAATGATCTTCTGCTACTAAAGCTAAAATGATGCAAACCGATCCTCAAACTGCTGCTACTCTGAAAGAGTGTGAATATCTCCAACTAATTAATATAAGAGACTGTCTGGAGCTGGTGGAACTTCTGAAGCATATGGTTGATCAATATCCATCTCATGATCCTTAAAATCGGAGTCTGCTGGAGGCTGTGAGATAGATCCATGATGAGGGGTGAAGGTCTAGCTTGTAGCCTAAAATCGGGTAACTGATTAGAAGGACAAATATCATTAAACAAACGGTAATCTTCTGGAACTATAAGGGTATCTTGGTTTTTGGTTGTGGGTGTCTTAATCCATTCCCGATTCTTTCAATAAAATCCTATGCCTGAAATAGCTTCATCACCAATCTACTTAGTCTCTACATAAATTGAATCTCGAATGGGTACTCGAAAATATCGTAGTATTTTAGAAATAATACTACCATATGGAAGTAACCGATGGTTAACCCTAGGAGTGCTCAGCGTATCTCATAAAATAATATAACCTAGGTTAATAGATCGCCTCTTAAGAAAACTATCGAGTAACCCGACATCTATCCTCGTTACCTCATCCGAATGTCCTTTCCTATGAGTGACAGTATACTGTAAAATGGTATGAAAAATCCTAACTTGTAGAGGTAATAGCTGTGACCTAAAGGGGAGAGCACAAATCTCATCAGTAAAATCCCAACGCCTACAAATATTCCTAACCCCATGATGATGGAAAAAATTAGCAAATGAGAGCTCCTTCCAAGAATTATAAATGTGATGACCAGAATTCAGAATTCCCAAAATATTATTCAAATCCTCAACTTCAAATTCAATAGGAACTCCTCCTACATGTGTGATTATCCTTTATAGCCTATTTGCGAAAATTTCTACATTCGAATAAAAAACACGAACTAGATTATGATAAACCCTCTCCTCAATGTCTAATGTAGACTCCCAAGGCAACAACATATCCCTCACACCTCTACCACATACAACCAAGTTCTTAAAATCATCCAAATCCACAAAATATAAGTCAATTACCTTACGACCCATGAAACGGGTTTTGAAGCATTTGACCAGAAGAGTTGTGGGAAAAAGAATCATCTTAAATTCTGAAGTCTCCCTCAGTGGTATTGGATTCCTATTAGGGATGGATTTTCTCTTACGTCCAGCCCGTGAAGATTCAACCATTGTTCAACTTGAAAAATTTAGATTTTTAAGAAATGATGAAAACGGAAGAAGTTAAACCAATTGGAAGGACAATAGAGGGTATATGAAGGGATTAATATGCTTAATTTGATCAAAAAATGACAAAAATTGATCAAAAATTGAGGTAAACCGTTTGGCTGACTTTAGGGTTTCGATTTGGGATTTCTTGATTTGGAGCTTGATTTTGTATTTTGGCTTGATAAAACTTTGCTAAAGATGTTTAGAAAGGTTTCTATAGGCTTAATTTTGCAAGAAATTGTATGAAAAAATAGAATATGAGAGAGAGAGAGAGAGAGAGAGAGAGAGAGAGAGAGAGAGAGCTTAGGGTTCACGATTTAGAGAGAAAACAATGAAAAAATAACCGAGAATGAGGAAGAAGAGCTACAACAATTTATATTGTATGAAAACGGTGAGCCGTTTCCCTCAAATGGTTCACTAATAATTTCCAGAGAGCTATCAGAAAGTAAGTTTGTCACCATTTAACAAAACAACCTCTCTGTTTTTAATCGGTTAACCGTTAGGCACAAATAGTAAGTCCTTAAATTTCAACAATTATTCTATTTTTTCTATAATTAAATGGTACACCGTTTATTCTCAAATGGTAATTTGTTTCATTTGACTATGATTTCGCATATTTGTTTTAATCTTTGGCCAATACTTAATACATTTCTAAACCATTTTGTTGATAAAAACCGTCTTTAAAGGCCAATATAATGCATGATTCATAAATTTATACAATTTAAAACATCCAATTCACACAAATAATCATATTATAGAAAACAAAGATGAATTAAATATTGTATAAAATAATGTTATTGTGCAAAATTTATCATTCTAAGCTGATGCCTAATTTTAGTAAAAATGTCAACAAGTTATTTTCGGTTGAAATAAAATTCAATGAAATATCCTAGTTTTTAACATGATCGCTCAAGAAAGGATGTTTTATCTCAATATGCTTGGTTCTAGAGTGTTGTATTGGATTCTTGGATAGATTTATGGCACTAGTATTGTCACATATGATAAGTATATGATTAAGATTGATACCATAATCTCTAAGGGTTTCTTTCATTCAAAGTACTTGTGCACAACAACTAACCGGCTGCAATATATTCAGACTCGATATTTGAAATTGCAATTGAGTTTTGCTTCTTACTAAACCAAGAGACAAGTGAGTGATCTAGAAAGTGACAAGCTTCAATAGTACTCTTTCTATCAACTTTATAACCAGCAAAGTCGGCATTCGAATAACAAGTTAAATCTATATGAGTTCTTCAAGGATATCAAAAGCCAAGATCTATGGTTCCATTCAAATAACGAAAAATTCTTTTAACAGCAAGCAAATGAGATTCCTTAGGATGTGATTGAAATCCTGCACACAAATGTACACTAAAATGATATCGGGTTTACTAACAGTTAAGTAAAGTAAAGATCCGATTATAACTCGATATGTTTTGACATCAACTTCAGTACCTTTTTCATCTTTGTTAAGCTTGATTGTTGAGCTCATTGGAGTACTTTTATTCTTTCCATCTTCAAATCTAAATCTTTTAAGTAAATTTCTCAAATATTTGGCTTAATTGATGAAGATTCCTTCTTTATTTTGTTTATTTGTAATCCAAAAAAGTACTTCAATTCTCCCATCATGCTCATCTCAAATGTTTTGTTCATACAAGATGAAAATTCCTCACATAAAAACTCATTAGTAGAACAAAAAATAATATCATCAACATAAATCTGAACAATAAGTATATATTGATTCTTATACTTAATAAATAATATAGTATCAGCTCTTCCCATTGAAAAATCATTTTTCAAAAGAAATTTACTAAGTCTATCATACCAAACTCGAGGTGCTTGTTTTAATCCATATAATATTTTTAACAGCTTATAAACATGATTTGGAAATTTTTTATTTTCAAAATTAGGAGGTTGTTTCACATAAACTTCTTCCATGATGTAACCATTTAGAAATGCACTTTTGACATCCATTTGATACAAAATGAAATTTTTATGGCATGTAAATGCTAGGAGCATCTTAATGGATTCTAATTTAGCTACAGGTGTAAAAGTTTTATCAAAATCAATTCCTTCTTCTTTGTTGTAATCTTGAGCTACTAATCTAGATTTATTCTTTACAACCACACCGGATTCATCCATCTTATTTCTAAAAGCCCATTTTGTACCTATAATAGATTGATGTTTCAGTTTAGGAACTAATTTCCACACATTGTTTCTCTCAAATTGATTTAACTCTTCTTGCATTGCTATAATTCAAAATTCATCGTTTTCTGCATTCGCAAAGGATTTTAATTCAATTTGATATATGAATATAGTATTTGCACATGTGTTCCTAAGCGATTTAACTCTTCTTGCATTGCTATAATCCAAAAATCATCATTTTCTGCATTCGCAAAGGATTTTAGGTTAATTTGAGATATGAATACAATATTTGCATGTGCTCCTAAACGATGTTCTAGTTGTTACACCTCGTGAGGGATCACCTAAAATTAAATCTTTAGGGTGAGAAGAAATATACCTCCACTACTTGAGGAGTGTTTGAGAATTACTTCCATTTTGCTTCATATTAGTTTGTTCTTTTCCTTGCTCCTCTTAATTCTCACATGGTGAAGCATCTTGTTTGGCATTTGAAGATTTTTCTTGTTGTACTTCTTCATCTGCATCCTTATTAATAACAACTTTCTCCATAGAAGAGAGGTTAGATTCATCATAACATGCATGGATTCTTCAACAGCCAAGGTTCTTTGATTGTATACTCTATAAGCTTTGCTAGCGTTTTAATATCCAAGAAAGATGCAAACATAAGATTTTGGATCAAATTTTTTAAGATTGTCTTTAGTATTCAATATAAAGCATTTGCATCCAAAAACTTTAAAATAATCAATGTTGTGTTTTCTATCTTTCCAAAGCTTATATGGAGTTTTATTAAGAAATGGTCTAATCAAAACATAATTCAAGACATAGCATGCAGTATTGACAGCTTTAGCCTAAAAGCATTTTGGTAATGCATTTTCATTCAATATGGTTCTAGTCATCTTTTGAATAGACATATTCTTTCTTTCAACAACTCCATTTTGTTGTGGAATCCTAGGTGATAAAAATTGATATTTGATACCAAAATCATTACAAAAACTCTCAAATGCATAATTTTCAAATTCTTCACCATAATTGCTTCTAATGCATCTAATAAAATAACCTTTTTCATTTTGAACCTTTTTATAGAAAATTTTAAATACATCAAATGCATCATCCTTATTAACTAAGAATAATATCTATGTATATATAGAATAATCATCCACAATTACAAATGCATAATATTTACCACTTAGACTAGCATATCTAGAAGGTCCAAACAAATCCAAGTGAAAAAGTTGAAGCGGTTTTAAAGTAGAAATATGATTTTTATTTTTAAAAGAATTTTTTATTTGTTTTCCAAATTGACATGCTTCGCAAATTTTATTCTTTTCAAAACTAATCTTCGGAAAACCTTTAACTAAATTATTTTTGGAAATGTTTGAAATCAAATCCATGCTCACATGTCCTAGTCTTCTATGCCATAACCAATTATCATTACGTAATGCAGAAAAAATTTATCATAAATAGATGTACAATCTATATCAATCGTATAAACATTAACACATCTTTTTCCAATAAAGAAAACTTCACAATCACATGCATTTTCAATAACACATTTTGTTTTATAAAAAATAACTTTATCTCCTTATCACACAATTGACTAATAATAAGCAAGTTGTGTTTTAAATTTTCAACTAAACATACATTTTCAGTGGAGTTGAGGAAATTTTACCGACATTACTAACTCCGAGAATCTTTCCCTTTGAATTGTCTCCAAATGATACGTTTCTATCATTGTTTATCTTCGTAAAACTTGAAAATCATGAATAATCACCAGTTATATGTCTTTAACATCCACTGCCCAGATATCATTTATTTTTTTCCCTTCTTCTTTGATTCCTACAAAAAAGATCTTCAAATTTTAGATACCCAAAACTTTTTGGGTACTTGAGTGTTAGTAATAGGTCCTTTTAAAACCCAAACATATTTAATTCCATAATATACATTTCTCTTAATAGGACATCTATAATTCATGTGAATATTTTCATTGCAGCAATAACAAATAATTTTATAATTACTAGTAAAGGTAGCCTTAGCAAAGTAATTTTTGTAATATTTTTACTTCAAGTTAGGCTTATACCTAATTCCTCCTTTATCAAACACATATTTTTTAAAGCTGAGTAATTTTTCTAAGTTCTTTTGATCATATGTGAATTTTAACACAATTTTATTAAGCTTATTATTTTTTTTAAACTCTTCATTTTCTTTGATCAAGTCATCAACATGTAATTTATCATACTCATATAAAGTACTTTATTTACCTTTTAAGGATGCAATCTTATCATGCAATATTTCATTATCTAATTCTAGTTCTTTGATTTTTTTCACTTAGTGAATCTTTGCATTTTTACAAGTCATCCTTTTCATTTGAAAGTTCTATTATTTTCTTCTTGAAACATGCATTTTTCTTACTAATTTTATCATATCACCATGCAATTCTTTAAAAGCATTATATAATTCATTATAAGTTGGAAGATCATTTATCTTATCAAGTTCATCTTCTCCTATTGCCATAAGTGCCAAGTTTGACACTTCTTGCAATTGTTCTTCATCACTTGATTTTTCATCACTATCATCCCAAGTTACCACCATGGCTTTCTTTTTAAGTTTGTTGAGAAGAGGACATTGTCATTTTATATGACCAGGCTTCTTGCATTCATAGCATATGATTGTTTTTTTCTTCTCCTTTTGGTTCTTGAAGTTTCTGAACTTTTTTCGTTCACTAGATTTCTTGAAAAACTTTCTAAATTTTCTGACTATCATAGACATCTCTTCATCTTTAAATTCACTTTCCTCATCACTTTCTAGTTTTAAAACTTTTAAGGCAATACTTTTCTTTTTCTTATCTTTATCTCCTCTTTTGGCTGCCAAATCCTATTCATAAGAATTAAATAAGCCAATTAAATCTTTGGCTTCCTCAATAACAGTTCTTTTAGGTCTCTATTCCTTTGGTAATGATCTAATGATTTTTTTTACCTTTTTACTATTTGAAAAGGTCTTACTAAGTACTCCTAAAGTGTTCACAATATCTGTAAATCTAATGTATATGAAATAAACACTTTCATTTTGTTCCATTTAAAACAATTTGTATTGCCTAGTGTATCTACTAATTTTATATTCTTTAACCAGGTTTGTTCCTTTATAAACTACTTCAAGTTCTTCCAAATCTCATAAGTATTATAACAACCTGAAACTCTATGAAACTATTTCTTATCTAAGGCACAAAACAGAGCATTCATAGCTTTATAGTTTAAAGAAACTTTTCTCTTTTCAAGCTCATTCCATTCACATGAAGGTTTCAGAATATCTTCCCTTTCTTCAAACTTCTCATATTTCAGAATCTAAAGCTTGCAAGTAAATTCTCATTCTAGTTTTTCAATATGGATAATCATTGTCATCAAAGAATGGTGGTCTAGTAGTAGATTGTCCTTCCCTAAATCTAGAATCATTTTCGGTTGCCATAGATTTTTTACTCTTAGACGATTAAGTCTTAACAAGAAAACCTTACTCTGATATTAAATAAAATACTAATTAGGCTACCCAAGAAAGAGGTGAATTAGGTTTTAAACAAATTAAAAATCTAAAACTTAGAGCAAATAAAATAAATTAACCAAATTCAAAAATAAACAACTTAATGTGCAATGAATAATAAAAAGATAAGATAAGAGAGAGCAAACAAGTGATTTTTACATGGTTCAATCAACCGTGCCTACGTCCACACCTTTGAGCTCATCGAGCTTAAGGATTTCACTAAGTAAGGCTCCAAGGCTTCAATAACTCTTACAATTGACTCCAAAGGAGTCAATAGACCTTTACAACAAGAGATTATCCTTAATCTTTTAACCCAAATGTATCTCAACACTTACAATTACTCAAAAATAAGGATTACAAACAAATTATCTCTCACACAATGTATATGGTTACTAATGGAAGCTCAAAGTCTGAGTCAAAACAAAAACAAGTTTAAAGCTCAATAATGATTGTATGCTCAGTAGGAAGCTTAATGATAGCTGTTGCATCTTTTGAAATTTGAATTGGATTGAGTCATTTTATACTTGGAGCTGAAAACTAACTGTTGTTGACTTTCTGGGAAAAATCGAATTGTCGTTTACTACTATCAGTTAACCGTTTTAACTTGTTTAAATGACCTTTGTGCTAAGCGTTTAAATAAATAGTTTACCGTTTAAAGTTATTGGATTACCGTTTATTTCCAGAATCCTGAAAACAAACTTAGCTCTCCGTTTTTGCTAAACGGTTCAAGATTAGAAACTATATCATTTATGTTATTGGTTCACCATTTTATAATAAATGGTTCACCATTAATTTTCAGAATCCTTGTAAACAAGTCTAACTAATCTGTTCTTGCTAAACGGTTCACAATTAAAAAGACTAATTCTTTTATATAAATTATCAGTACACCGTTTTATAATAAACGGTTCATCTTTAATTTTTAGAATCAATGTTTTGACAACTTTTTATAGAAAATGATTTTCTCACTCAATTTAACGGTTTATCCAGATTTTTAAACATGTCTAAAAATATAATACAACTTTAAGAATTTGTTTCATATCAATAGTACCAACATTTTTAATTAAGAACATATAAGGTTTGTTATTATCAAAATCAATATTTTAGGATTATTTATGTCAATATCAAAGGAGTTATAAGCGGTAAAAATTGAAAACTATAAAGTTAAAAGCATCAATCTTTTCATATAAAATTTTAGAAATTGCCAATTGATATCAATAATGTAAACTTACCATTTACAAAAGAAAATCTAAAGGATTCATGATAATTGATGGGGAAAATCCAATGTTTGGAAAATAATCCGTAGCAGCTGATGCTTTTCCAAAATATAAAGAGTTGCCTTCAGATAACACCAACACCTTATAAAACATGTAAAACAACCTACTTGAAGGCTGATGTATAGTTAACACAATTGTCCTTCTTGCAAATTCTAGCTTCTCCAATATGGAGATTGTCCTTTGAGCAATTGTAGAATCAAGACCCGATGTTGGCTCATCCAAAAACATCAAGCTAGGGTTTATTAACATATCTTGCCCAATACTATCACTTTTTTTGTCTCCCCCCTGAAATTCCACTTACTAATAGCTTCCCATAGTGCTATTCATACACTTGGTTAAACCAAGTTGAGTTATCACAGCCTCTGCTTGCTTGATTCTGGCTTTCTTAGTGAGACTATTTGGTAGCCGAAGAAGAGCAGTGTACACCAATGTTTCTTCGACAGGCAAATGGGGGTAAAGCAATCATCTTGAGTAATGAATCTCATGTGTCGTCGCATTGTGTTTGAAATTGGCTTCCCATTGTAGGTTATGCTTCCTTGAATTTGTCCAAGTCGAGCTCCCAATGCAGTTAATAGTGTTGTTTTGCCACACCCTGATGGGCCTAACAATTCCTGTGATTCCTCTTGATATCGTCTTTTTTTGGCAGTTTGTATTCTTTCTAAAGAAGCTTCCTTTTTTTATTTTGATCTTGTATATAACATCCTCAAACTGCAGAACATGTCAGAACAAAATTTGTTTCAACTCTTTCTTAATAGAAGATCAGTTCAATGAATTAACGTTTGCATAACAATCCCATGGTCTGTAAGGGCTTGGCTGAGTGACTTTCAAGTACTTTTTTCGTTGACTACTCGAATTAAAATCCTTGAGGAGATAGGGCCTAGAAATTAATTTGTCCATTGATTCCATACCTTTTTAAATATAAAAAAGAGAAAAAATACCATGGATATAATTCAATACTCTAAAAATACCTAAAACTATCTCATAAGAATGGCAAAATCCCAGACTTAAAAAAGCCCGAGATTTTTTAAACTCCCCAGCAGGCAGCAATGACAGATCTAGAGAATTTATCTAGAGGAGGTTGCTCTTGCTAATTACAAGGAAATATTAAAATTAGCCGATAGTAAAGAAATGATAATAACCTGAAGTTCAACAACTTAAAACAAAATAATAAATACTAGAGTAGAAACTGATTTGATATATTATTACAATTAGGAGGGAAAAAGGTTTAGATAAGTGCGACTGCTGATGGTCAATATGGGAATAAGCATTTAGACAGGTGAAAATTAATAATTAATGAATTGATTTGTTTTAGATTAAAATAGGATTTTTAAAAAGTAAAAAATTATTTTTTTTATACGGCCAAAAGCAGCCAAGTTGTTTAATTATTTAAAGAAGTAATAACGTCTTTTTAACTTTTATTATATAGGAATAACAATTTGTTGAACTTTTATTGAAATTAATTAATTTCGGGGGGCTTGAATGAATACATTACAACTAATTGCATGTTCTAAAGCAGATCGGTGAACTTAGAAGGAACCTTCAACCCACCGTCGTGACAAGGTAAGTCCGTCGATGCGGGCAGGGCCGGGCTTCGCATGCTCGCCTAAAAGGCCAGAATGTTACGTTTTGTTTATTTATTTATTTTTGTGTTTTATAAATTTATAATTTAAAAAATTTTGTTTTTATTAGGTTTAATGGAATTAAAACATTAAATATGTATTAAGGGTGGTTCAAATCGATATTAAAGGTATATTTTAATTAAAATGAAATACATATTTCTTATTTTTAAGTATTTATTGAGCTTTCAAGTGAAGCTCATACTATTTGTAAGATAACTTTGCATATTTCTAACAAAACATGCATAGACACATGTACTAGTTTTTTGGTATATTGAATTTTACATGCTTAATTAATTGATTATTAATGTATTGCATACTTTATATCACTTACACTAAGGATTTGTTTGCCACAACATATCTGTATTAAAGGGCCAATAAGAATAACTAAGTTATAAAAATAACTTTTCTAACTACACCTCTATTAATTTATAACATTTTCATAGTAATAAAATCAGTTCGGTCTCAACATTATGACTATTGAGAGGTATAACACCTTATTTCAAACATGTTTAGAATAAATATTGGGACATATATATACACACACATCTTTGGATATATATTACCAAAGTTATTAGTTAATATTAAATATTATAGCTTGACTTGTTTTGGGGAGAAGAGAACGTCGTGGCTAGGAAAGCTCAGGCAAAACATGCTTTCCTTGACTTAAAGTAAACACCATGAGGAGACTCATTGCAACTAGGCATGAGGCTAGACTAACGAGCACGATAGGCCTGACGGTGTGTGAAGAGAGGACAAAATCGAACCAGATCAGAGACTTGATCAAGGGTCAGCATATGGGTTACCTCCCAGGGGGCATGGGCAAATAGCCCATTCAATGGCAGTTACCAATACATGAGAGTGTCCCCAAAGAGCTTTGACAAGACAATTATGCGATATATTTTGCCCACGATAAGGCAACTAACCTAATAATGATCGTGGGAAAGTGGCAGCCAAGTATTTAGGTTTGGGTATAAAAGTTACAAGGGATGAAGGTAAAGGGGTTGGATATTTTGACATTGAATTCATCTATACTAATTTTCTCTCTACTTTACAATTTCTCTTATTTATCTTTCTTTAGGCTTGAAAAACCAATTTCTCTTGGCTTGAAACAAATATAATTATAATTAAGCCATAAGATTGGTAGCATAAATTTTTCCAAATAAATCCAAATTGCTGACTTGAGCGTTGAAGGGTTTATGCTGGTAAAATCTTTGGCGTCCCCTGATTGGTTGTTATGAACGCAAGAGTTCTTAGAGGAAGAGCTCGAGGTCACAAGATCTTTTTCGTTAAGAGAGAAAGCAGCACAAAATCTTTCCCTAATCAACTACAAATCTAAGCGTTGACGTGGTTGTCTGGTTGCTACCTAGTTCGACTAGAATGCTTCATCAACATGACTTTTACCTTTAACGTGAGGGGACCGATTCGTTCTCTTGAAAATATCAATTTCTTCTAAACAATGATCAATTTTCTTAGTTTGAGCTTCAACGTCTGCCGGTGACATTTCTCCTTTCTTTGCCTGTTCGACTCTCTCTGCTTATACTAATATTTAAAACTTGGGGAATTAGTAAATGAATTTATAGGGGAATGAATGTACTATATCAAGAAAATCAATTAGGAGAGGCAAAGACCGAAGACAATAATCATTTCCAAATCCTTCGTCATTTCTTACTATTGGCTTCAATAGTTTATTAGAAATGCAAATCTCTATCTTTATATAATTAGATTGTTATCAAACTAGTTCGTGGTGGCTGATACTTTCTGAAAAGATACGTAACTGAAATGCAGAGTTGGGTTTATTTCTTTACTAACAAGACAATAAGGTGACTTGCTTTATAATGAAGACCCCATAGTATGTAATAATCAGGCAACCACAAATGTTTTTCCTATTTTGTAGTTAGACAAAAATAATGCTTTTAGAAAAGCACCTGCCCGAACAATTTACAGACAATATAATCGAACGAGAAAACTGATACCTATGCTGTAAAGCCTTTTAAACCATATAAAATCTACTAATTAGAAGTTATTAACTTATCGATGAATTAATAATTTATTAATTTATGAAGTGTATTTACGATTCAATGAACATAAATTTAATCAACTAAATATTCATTGTATTTTCTTAATTTAATTAATTAAACATAAATCTGTCCATAATTATACATTAAATTAACCAAAAACTGAATAAAAAATTATTACAATTTGAGAATTCAACCCTAAAACTTCTAGTTGCAATAAAAAAAATAAAAAAAATTAGAAACGAGATCCAACTATATTTAATTTTCAGAAAAATAAATAAATTTAAATTAAAAAAAATAATGGGATATAATAAAATATCATAACAATTATATTTTATTTAATAAAATATTATAACAATTATATATTTTTTTTTAGTAAATCACTAATTTATAACATAAATGGAACCACAAATTTATATAAGGGTTTCTAAACAAAATTATCTTATTAATTATCAAAATTATTAATTTAGCCTATCATGCCAAATTGGGTCTATAAAAAGTTATTATATAGTAGAGACTGTTGATTCATCCAAGTATTACAGAGGTTATACCATATCTCTAGAAAGTAGCTCTCAAATTAATTACTTGAATGTTCAACCATGTATAACTAATCTTTAAAAGGTTTGAATTCAAATAGTCAGCAAGTGACCTGAGTTGATAACCATCATGTTTGAGATTCAGTACACTTAAAAAAAAAAGACAAAATATTTTTAAAGATTTCCTATAAAACAATTTATTTAGTGAATTTATTCTTCTTATTTTCTGACTTTCGGTTTAAAATAATAAAATAATTTAATTTAATTTAGATTTAAAAAAGGAAGATGGAGATTATAACAAATTGCTAAAATTTTGTTTAACATGTGCATTAATTAAAACTACAGTTTGAATTTTAGAGTTATGGCAGTTGCATGCAATTTTAGTATGTGTTTCTTTTTTCTCACTCTCTTTTTTCTTTTTATTTATTATTAGTGTTAGATAAGAGTTAGAATATGTTGTTTTTGTAATTTTAGGAGGTATTTCCTCTTTGCATAGTTTACTGATTATTACTGTTTGAGGTGTGCAGAAGAAAGAGGAGAACGGCATTTGAAAGCCTAATTTTAAATTTTGGAGTTGAATATGTTGTTCGCAATTTTTAGATGTAGCTAAAGCGATACGTTTAATTTGGTGTATATAAAAAAAATAAAATGCGAAGAAATCTAAATCGTTATACATTTTAAAGGGAGATTGGTAGTTTCCCTCTTACTGATATTAATATATACCGTTTACTTTCTTACTTTGTTCTAAATAATCAACAACCCTCTTGATAATATAATTTTATAATATTATATTTATTTTCAAATATCACTTTTATTAATATTTATTCTAAATTAAATAAATCACATAAATGAAAATTAAATAAAAAAAATTTAAGTACTAAAAATAAGAAATATGTATGTTTCGGTGTGAATAAAAAATTAATAATAAAATATTTTCTCATACTTTTATTTTTCTAAACATTTTTCTCATAATAAATATATATTTTATATTCCCAAGATAACTTATCAAGAAAAATTTCTTTAAAATTTTCTTTCTTTTGAACATGCCTCACTATTCACAGCAAAGTCCTGATATGTTTCTAAATATTCTGATAAACAAGTAATTTTCTTAATTAAGCATTTACTCCTCTTTAATTTTCTTTTAGTTTTTAGGTCCCTTGACCGTCTAGGACCACGATAATTGTCCATTAGGCTGTGTTTCCGGTGGCCCAATCTGTTAAACTAAGGCACACTGAAGTTTGTGGGCTGACACAGTGTAGGCTTTATGGTACCATGCCCACAAGGCCAGCCCATGGCCGCTGTCTCTGTTTCGGCATAAGCTTACTGGGCCTTCAATTTAAATGACAAAGGAATTTAAGCAATCAAATTAAAAACTATCATTTTACACTTATTTATGATGAACCATCTCTACTTCTTCTCTCCTGCATATATTAATAACTTAATCTCTTCTCTTTCACGATCTTGCCCTAATAAAACAAAATCAGAGAAAAAGAAATGAACAAACTTTAACAAAGTTTTTTGAAGAATTTTTTTGGATCCCAAAACAATTTACCTCTTCAATTTTCGCCTGAGGAAGAACTTGATGGCCCGTATAGGCTTTATTCTGTTTTCGTTTCTATTAAAAAAAAAAATTTAGATTTATATGAGGTTAGAAAAATAGAAATACGGTTTTGAAGAGATTGGTGTTATGGAATAACAATACACAAAGAACTATTCTATTTAAAGGCTATTTTTGAGGTTTCATAGGGTATAAAAAGAGCAAATCTAATATTTGAATTTTAATATTGGATTTAGTGAGTAAAATTGTGGATTCAAATAGTCTCACTCTAAAATAAGTTTGTCTCTTTATCTTTCTCACCTCATCTTTCACTCTATCTCTAAAATCTTAAATTTTGTACATCACCATCAAAAGGCTCTTCAAAAAATTTCCCCTGTAAATGATTATTTGCTTATTTGTATGACAATAGTAGAGTGAAAAAATAAGCTCTCCTAAAAATATGAACAAGTTATTTCTCCCTCCACTAAATTTAACTATTCTCCATATTTTCTAAATAAATTTAATTGTTGTCCATTTTATTACTCCAATTATTTTAATCAAATCTTTATTTCTAAATAATTTTGTGATGATTTTAAATGTCATTATTATTTTTTTTTTAAGTATGTTTATCTTTTAATAATTCTATTGATGTGCTCTTAACATATTTTTTCCATTATGTTTGTCCATATTTAATTTAATGCATGCTAATTAAAAAACGACTAGTAATTAATAAGTTAAACATAGAATATTAACTTATAAATTACTTGAAAACATACAACCATTAAAAAAAAATGCAAAGAGATGTGTATGAGTTTAATAATGTTTAATAGGATAAAAAAATTACCGTTAAATAATTTTTTTTAAAGGAAAAACAAATCATAATTATAGTTGTTTTCTCTTCCCAATAAAAAATAATAAAATATTAATAGAATATGGAAAAACTTATTCAACAAAATTGAAGAGTGAGAAACATATCTTATTTTTAAAATCATAATTAAAGTGTCTTTCAGAGTGTTTATTGTTAATGTAGCTCTTTAAATAAGAAGTAAAATTTTCTTTGAAGAGCTTTTGGTGATGCTATAAGTGCCTTTTACGTTGTTGGTTCTCGTGGGTAACAAGTTTATATTTCAATTTAAGGTTACAAATTCTCATCTATTAAAATATTTGAATTTTTCTACAATCATCTTATTTGTTGCTTGTTTTCTTTAGAAACAAAACCTTAGTATGATTTCTTTGTTTAGTTTTTTAAATTTTGAAAACAATCCAAGTATGCACAAGTTTAATGGTCTTCGCTCTCCTAAACGAGAAAATCTTCAATCAATTTACAAAATTATGAAAATTAGCTCAATGTATGCAAGAGTTAAAACTCAATTGCAAAGAAAGTCATTGATGTTCTTCACAATTACAAACATATTAAAATTGTGGAGCTTGGAGGTTTGGTTTCCACTATCTTGTCCTTAAGATATTGGATATTTAAGTCTTTATTTATACAATTAGCTTAAAATTTATCACAAACATTTAGTAAAATATATAAAAATACTACTTAATAATTATAAACTATAAGAATAATAAAAGATCTTCCAAGCTTGAAGTGTGTATGTACTCTCTACATGGGTCATTCTTTAGCCCATCTATAATCATATTGCCCTTTTTTAACCTACATATATAAACTTCAAACATAGCCTAATGTGTATGTGGTCATTCCATACTTATTGTGAGCCTTGATAAAATGTGCTGTGACATTGCCATACAATAGGGAGTGTGCCATGCTCGAATAACCTAACCCACTAGACATTTCTACTCTTCACTCTTATATATATATATATATCTAAAAGCTTTTAGATGATGTTTATTACTTCACTTTCTTTTACAGACCTTAGAAAACTCAAACACTACTACCAGTAATTACAGTAATTTGTTTAGAAAGATCAAGACTAAAGAATTAAAACTTAATTAAGAATTACATCAAATTAAGTTTGATATATAATTATAAATTATAGAATGACCCATATCGTTATCCTATAAAATACAAAAATTTTTAGTTTGTTTATTCTTAGTAAATGAAGCAACCAACTGGCATGATAAAAATAAATAATAAAAGGATATATTTTAGCCCCTAATATTTTAATACCAAGTCATATTCTCGTTGGATCCTAAAGAAAATGCAATGAGAAGAAGATCCAAATATTTGAAAACTAACAATGCTTGGGCCATGATTTGCATCACTCGTGATCCAAACGATCCAATTTTTGTCGGCTAGCTACCAACCCTCGATCATTTTATTTGATCGTTAAAATTGAAAGGCAATGTCTAGGTTTGGGAGATAAGATGGGGCGGCTACAATAAAGTTTTAGGAAAATTTATAAAAATAACCAATTTTTTTTATAATTTTCAAATTTAGCCCACTATAATTTTTTCTATCATAATTAGCCAAATACTCTATTATTGGACCAAATTACTCTCATTACTTTCAACAAATTTTCAAACACACGCCACTTAACAATTTCCAGCAAAGTTAAAAGTTTTTAATCCTCAACAACTTAACAAATCTTCATCACTCTTTACAAACTTAATCATTCTCAACAAATCAACAAATTCCATCAAACAAGTATTACATAATTGAAGATACAATCATCAATTCGAAAGCTTGTTAAGGTTAGTGTTCTTATACAATATAAACTTTTAATATATTGAGTTTGGCAAATAAGTTTGAAATTGAAGTTTTGTTGTAAATGCTATTATATTTCATTCATAAAACATTAGGATTCATAAAGTACTTAGTTTGAGTTGCGAAAATGAAAAAAATGGTTCAAAACATAAAAAACCCGAGAAAAACCGAAGCCCAGAACAAGTGAGACAAGTAGTGGGACATGTGTCTGTCTTACTTAAATAATTTTGTGTTTATGTGAGACAGACAGTGGGACAGGTGTCCATCTCACATAAACAAAGAATTGTTTATGTGAGACAGGTGGTGGGATTGATGCCTGTCGTACATAACAAATTCTGTGTTTATGTGAGACAGGTGCCTGTCAGACATAACCAATTCTGTGTTTGTGTGAGACAGGCATCTGTCCTACTGCCTGTCTCACCAAAGTGACATGTCTCATTAAAATTAAGATATTTTCTAAAAGTCATAACTTGGACTACATGTGTCGTTTTAAACGTATAATATACCGTTTCGAAGCTTGTGACGAGACGAATGAAATCCAAAATTGTATACTCCACTGTATCACATGGTTGAACTAAAATTTTGCTTGAACTTAAATGCGATAGGAACCTTTGTGCCACATATTCATTTTATTTCGTAGCGTGTAATCTTATTTATTTTATTTTTTTAATGATCTTTAAGCTGAATGGATTTGGTCGTACTTCAATTGTGTTACGACGTTGGTGGGAGGCGTTGGAAGATGGCCGTATGGAGTATGTGAACGGCAAGAATACAACATTTTTAGTTCGAAAAGATTATACATTTGATCAATTTTAAGCACGAGTGTATGAAGTTTTGCAGATAAATCCTAACGAATATAGTATGATAATGAAGACAACTTTGAGGTCTAGTAACATAATCTATCGTGCATGTTCACTACCTATAGACATATTTAATTATGAAATGGTGAAGGTTGTGTTGCACATGGCTGCTGATATGGTTAACTATGGATGCATTCCTATATTTGTCACCACAGCTCCTCAAGTTTCGGCTGAAGATCCTAAGCCACTTGTAGAAACTGAAAGTTCATATAGAGCAAATGACTTTGTCCCCGATATTGAAGAGGAGGTGTTAACACAGCCGATGTTGTTGCAGCAACGTTACTCTCGATTCCATGAAAACAATGACACTGTTAATGAGAGTAGCATTACATTAGAGGAGGTTGAAGAAGAAGTGTTACCACTAACAATATCGTTAGGCCCACATTACTCTCCATTCCATAACAATGATTTTTGCGACAATGATAATCCTATTGATGATGTGGGGCATCAATCATTCCGATATACCTATCAATGATGAAGATGAGCATCAACATGATATTTCTGTTAACAACAGAGACAACCGACATGTTCCTCCAATCGCCAGCTCTTGGAGGCGGGCAACAGTTGATCCATTGGTGAGTCTTACTCCAATTTTACCTTCAAATTTAGTTACTCCAGATTTAGTTAAAAGCTGTACTTCTGTTGATATTAGCGTGGGTAAGTTGTTCGCTGAGAAGAACGAGTTAATACTAAAACTGCGCAAAGTTGCCTTGAGGGATAAGTTTGATATCAAGATTGCACGGTCCACAACGACACGCTTTGAGGCCCATTGTTCTTCGGAATCATGTAAATGGCGTATTTGAGCAACGAGAGGTACAAATGAGAAGAATGTTTCTTGAGTTGTAAAAAGAGTTAATAATGAACACACTTGTTCTAATGAGGTATTGCCTAGTGGTTTCCGTCAAGTAAGGAATCCGATTGTTGGTCACCTTATTGCGGATAAATTTATCCAAGATAAACGGATATATACTCCAAATGACATTAGAGCAGACATGCAGCAGGAATTTGGTGTCCAGTTAACGTATCAGCAAACATATCGGGCCAAAAAAGTTGGTCTTGAAATAGTTCGCGGGAACTCTACAGAATCATACAACTTACTCCCCAAAAACTCTCATGTTTTAAATAAAGCAAATGAGGGTACAGTTACTCACCTCGAGCGAGATAGAAATGATAATTTCTTATACTACTTTGTAGTTCTTGGATCTTCCATCAAGGGTTTCATGCAGTATATAAGGCCTGTGATTGCTGTAGATGGTACTCATCTAAAGGGGTTATATCATGGAAGCATGTTCGTGGCAACATGTTTGGATGGTAATAATCAACTGTATCCGTTAGCCATTGGGGTGATGGATTCCGAAAACAATGATGCTTGGAAATGATTTATGGCGAAATTATATGGAGTTATTGGTGATAGACCAGAGTTAGTAATTATTTCTAATCGATGCACTGCCATCAAGAGAGCTGTTATGAAAGTATTTCACACTGCTGCTCACGGCATTTATTTTTACCATGTCAAAGGTAACATCAGGTCAAAATTCAAGATGTCTAAACATCTTTGGAATGAATTTGAGCCTGCCTTTATTAATACAGCAAAAGCATATGGACACGAAGAATTTAAAAATCAACTTGAAGGGTTGTGGATGCTTTACTCGGGTGCAGCTGATTACTTAGAGAATAATGTGGCTACATATAATTGGGCAAGATCTAAGTTTGAAGGCAGGAGGTACAACATACTTACCACCAATATCGCAAAGAGCGTTAATTCTTTCATGAGGGAATCATGAAAATTTCCTGTTACTCATCTTGTTGATCATTTTAGAAAAACCTTGTAGCAATGGTTTATTGATAGGAAAATTGTGGTTGAATCAATGAGTACTCGATTAACAACCTAGGCAGACGAGATAGTTGGTGAGAGGAGAATTTTGGCCGAAAAAATGACTGTTCGTCCAGTGTCTCAGCATCGATTTCATGTTTTGGGTGGTGGTATAAAGGAATGGCTAGTTGACATACAAAACAAGACTTGCTCCTGTAGAGTATTCCAACTTGATCAGCTTATTTGTGCGCATGCAATTGCTGCTTGCCTGACCGTCCGAGTGGATTACATAAGTCTTTGTTCGAATTTTTACTCTAAAGAATCATTGATCATGGCATATACACAATCAGTAGAGCCAGTTGGCGACATGACAGATTGGGACATTCCAGTGGAAATCCAGGAAATTACGGTTAACCCACCAATCGAAGCACCATTACCTGGCCGTCGTCGAGAGCTCAGGATACCTTCCATCAGAGAGGACGTTAACCGAAGGACTATGAGATGCAGGCGGTGTAATAAACCGGGCCATAACCGCAAGAGATGTAAGAATCCCATTGCATCGAGTTCAAACTAATTGTATTGTTCTAATTAATTATGTATTTTCAACTCTCTCTTTTTTGTGTGCTTAACAATTATATGTTATGAAGTTTTTTATTTTGTGTCCAATAACATATGAACTCGTAAAATACATTGAGAATTACTTATGTGTAAACATATCAGTGGAACGAAACTTTACATCTATTAGAATATACTATATCCACACATCAACATTTGAGAGAGTACAATGGCTTATAATCCAATATCGTCATTAAATATATTTATAGTAATTTTCTTCCTTAAATATTGCCCGTGGCTACCATCAAAATCAAGCTTGAGTTGGAACATCAAATACATCGTAAACATCAATATAAAAACACCACAATCACCAGTTCCAGGCTCTTGTTGTGGCACATTTTTAACGATCCTTACTTTTCAAGAGTTGGCACTTTGCAGCTCAAGTCGACTGTTATAGAATCTAACATCTTGAAGCCATTGCGGGAAGATGACCTTTAATGGCATGAATTGACGTAAGTATGTTTTGTCGTTGCAAAGCGCCACTAACGAGTCGTAAATTCGTATCCTCTTCGCAAAAATGTCTACTCGTGCCACAACCCAATGATCGCTACCTAGAATCACAAGAATAAATATCTGAAAAAAAAAATTTAATATATTTATCATATTTTATATGCCCAAACATCATTAACAAAATATAGTACACAAGATTGAGTAGCATTCTGAACCACGTCGATATCTGTGAACCGTTTCGACATTATGTCTTTCTGCTCATCAATGTAGCTGTTTAAGTTGTTGCTATATTGTAATGAATGGATATTACAGTCACCGTTGTTCCATACCTGCTTCAAAAACACCTATTACATATATTACTCGAGGATTAACAAATTAACAAAATTTCGAGACATTATACGATAGGAAATTATAATAAATGACTAATCAGTTGATGAATTCATTACCCAAAAAAATGTGTCTGTATGCGTGACCTGCTGAGGTAAGGCATTTGGATATTGTCGTTGCTTCTCACTGATCAAGCAGAAATATGCATGAATATGCTGTGGATGAATAAGAATAAGTCAACTTATAACAGTATTTTGTACAAAAAGTAAAACAAACAACATTTCGACATTTTGACCATTAAGGATACTAACCTCGTCACCAAGCCACCCCATTGAAGCATTGCACAACATTATTTCAAAGAATTGTTTGAACCGTTGAATGGGACAATCCACAGTAATCATACCAGCAAACCACTTATCAAACTCCTCAAATAGCCTCGGATCTTCAAGGCCCTTCAGCAGATTTATATCAACACTCGTTCTTTCATCAATCTCATGGTCTGTTATTTCGAGTAGGAGAGGAGGTCTGACGTTCCGAACTCGCTTGAAAGAAGGAACGAAATAAGGACTGCTAAACACGTGTAATGGTCTATACAGACGTCCAAACTTACTTACGCCAGGAGGCGCCTTCGTGAGGATCTGAACACTGTCATCACTTACGTCCCCATACAGACTATACAACGACATGGGAGTTTAATCAGCATGGTTGTCAGCATCAGTGTATGGAACATAATCATTCGAGTCTTGTGAATTCGATAAATACAGAATATTAATCGTATTTTTAACTACAAAAACATAATTGTTGCTTGTTAAACTTGCTTACCACATGCGATTGGCCAATTGGAGAATCACTATATATGCGCTTTGAAGAAATATCATTGAACGAAGCCATAAATCCCATGATTGCTTCTCTAAATTGTTGTTGTTCTCTTCGCTCAGCCTGAAACTCCGATCTCAGTTCATGAATGGAACAATCAATGTTGTCCATCCGTTGAATAAAATAATCATAACGGAACTTTGTCCGCTCCTATTATTATGAAAAAATAAATAAAAAGAGAATGCGGAAATCAAATATATTTGAAAAATAAATAATCTTTTACAACAAAAACTAACCTCTCAATTTAGTGTGTCGTCATAATCATGCGCGGATTCGTTATGTTCGTCGGCAGGAAGCTGATCCTCAATAGGATTTTACTCCGCCTGTGTTGGGTTCGTGGTCTCGTGTTCCTCCTCTTTTCTCTTTGTAATAGGTGGTGTGTTGATTGAAGGTTGATCCTACACAAGGTAACACACAAAATAAGTAAAAACTAAGCAAAAAAATCTTTAAAATAAGATTATCTTGTATCTGATGGTACGATGCAGTAAGAGATACCCACATCAACGACCCAACTTGGGATATGTGGCACGTAATCCTCCACACTCTTTCAATATAAAGACACTTTTTCCTTTGCGTCCGGATTGATAGTTTGTGAAACATTTCCCTCCTATAGAAAATACCACATTTTAAGTTAGTGTAATTATCTAGTACAGCGTTTAAGGTGTAGTGTAAAGTAGTTATTTACATACATTAACAATTATATATTACTTACAAGGCGAGAGTTTTCATTCAGATATGAATACACCTCAGTAAAGTTTATCTTGGAAGACGCCATGGGTTTCCACTGTATGATTCGAGGAATCTTCTTTTTGGTTTTCACAACCCATTCTACTAATAGTCCTCCAATCACCTCAAAAATCTATGCCTGTATGAAGAAAAGGTATAAAGTCATAAAACGAGTCATTAAATATTCATTACTACAAAACAAAGTTGTTAAAAAATTTTCTCTACATACATGCACTCTAGGCGTAAAGCCGTAAACATTGTATTTTTCAATGTTATGCTTTAGGTTGTCTTTACAAGCCTTCTTAAATTTCTCTGCTTTTTTATTCAATACATTGTAAAGACTGTCGTTTATCGTTTCCCATGACAAACGACCCCACGGACGACTTCAAAAGTGATCAATCTCATCAACCTCGTTCAACAACGAGAAATTAATTTGATAATGATCTTTTCTTCAATTGAGTACTCTGTCCGCAAAGTAAAACAGAGCGATCTTTAGCGCATCCATGTCATTCATATCCTCGAAGTCTAAGTCCATAAATCTTGTATCGAATGGTCCAAGATTAAACTTACGAAACAAACCGCCAAAATATTTGTGAAGCAACCTGTGCACTGTCTTTTGCTTTTTTAGTACAATATCTTTGCCATAACAAAGTCCCGTTACTAGGCACCATTCTTCAATCGATAAGCGTATCAAAATCTCACAAATTTGAAACCACATTAGATCTTTTTCCTTACATTTCCCATGGAACACTTGTCTTAGCAACACATTGTGTACAATTATGCCACTGAAAGGATACTTTTGTCACTCTAGGAAATGTCCAAATATGTCGTCCTTAAACATTTTTAACTGTCGTTTCGTTAATTTATCTCAGATGGCTTTTACAACTATATCTAATTTACACATACTTATGATACGTACAGGGAAGTGATGGCCATAAGGTATTTTCATGATGCCTACTTCACTTGTCGGTTGAAGTGGATACTCTTCTGTTCCTGAATTCGCCATTTATCTGTAATGGAAAACAAAATTAAATTGTTGTACCACACAATTATATGTTAATAAATTCATAAAAATAACAACAACAAAAAAACCCAACACGTGGTGGAACTGGGTGTCGGTCTCACCAATAGGCATACTACCTCTTGGTGCGACAGGAAAGCCTATCGCACCAACAGCGTGCGACAGGTGGGCTAGCACACGTGCTAGCTCCTGTCGGGCACGAGCGACAGGGGCGAGCGTACAGGCTCACACAAGCAACCGTACTTGTCACTTACGTGTGAGCACGCTAGCTCACGCGAGCGACAGGCACCTGTGGCTCGAGAGCAAGCGCTGGCTCATGCGAGCGACGGGCCCATGTGGCTCGCGAGCGAGTGCTGGCTCACGCAAATGACGAGCCCCTGTCGCTCACGCGCGGGGGCTACCGTGAGGGCTCCAGGCCCAGCGCCTGCCGCGCGCAATAATCTTCGCCACCAGTCTCGCGTTACATTTTTTTCCCGACCACTAATTTTACTTTCCATCAAACTCCATATATAACAAACAATGCATACAACTCAATAAATTTTCCATCACAAACCATCATTCTACAAAAACTAAGCATAAACAATCTAAGTGGAATTTTATCAAACATATAATGTGCAATAGTTATAACTCATCATTCAAATCAAATTTTTTTCATTTCACCACTCTAACAACCTATAATCATCTACAATCCCAATCAAATTTACTCAAATCATTATGGAATGTTGAAAATTCCTTACCTAGGGTTTGGGTTTTTTTCAATTTCTTTGATCCGTTTCCAATTTGGATAGAGTAAGGTGGATTGAAGCAAGTTTTGTGTGAGTCGTGGCTGTCTCTCTTGCCGTTGCTGTCACTGTTGCCGTCGCCGGTCACCGGTCATCGTTTTTCGTTCACGAGTTAATTTGGGGCTTAAGTGTGGGAGAATGACAAGGGTAATTTAGGGCAACAAAATTAGTTTTGGCTAATTATGATATAAAAAAATTGAAGGGGTTATGTTTGAAAATTGAAAATTTTTTTTAGTTATCAAAGTTTTACTCAAAAGTTTTATTGTACTCGCCTCGCCGTTTGACACAAATAGGAGGAAGGCAGCAAGTAGGATTTAGGCACGGGTGGTTAAACTAAGGATAAGTCCAGTCAAAACTACTCCCTCGATCTTTTCCCAAAAATTAGGATCAAACCCTATATCCATAAACCCATAATGCCACGATTAAAGGGGGATTGAATTTGATTAAATTCTATCCATAAACCTATCATGCCGTGATCCATAGGTGGGGATCTTAATCCCTATAAAACTCCTGAAAAGCTATTTTAGGAATTTTGAATCCACTCAACTCCTTATCTAATCCTATCAAATTCAATTTGAATATTTATTCTTCTTTATCCATCTTTATTTTGACCCTTTTTTATCCCTTTTATTTTACTTACTTAACAAAGGGAGAGGATTCTTCTTGTTTCTTTTTTTTTTTTTTTTGGTTCGTTCATTTTTACACAAAATTATACACTTTATTTTCCCCAATAAACGTGTGATACTAATTTGAGCATTAACGTTGAAAAAATTTCTACTGCCTCGATTGTTTATGTGATTGTAGGTACTTACTAGGGTCCAATTAGTGGTCATAGTTTCTGCTCGGACTCCTAGATAGTGGGGAAACCTTTTTCCATATAAATATAGTCAAATTCTAGTGCTAGGATTTGATTGGTAAAGCACACACCAACATGACAAGATTTTACCATCAACAGTCTAATTGAGAGGGAAAAAGAGTTGATGAGAGGCAAAAGAAAAAAAAATTTAATTTTTAATAACCCTATTTATGGAAATAGATAGATTAAATTGAAAAGTGGGGTCTCAAGAGACAAAGGGGTCAAATGTTGCTACTCTTTTTTTAATGTTAACCTTTTATGACTTTTGAGATGCCTATGTATATACAATCGTTCGTTGAATTGACTCACACTTATTCGCCTTATCTATAAGATTGAGAGTATGAGTTTTCCAAATATTGGGGAGTATATTAAAAAATAATAATAAACTACCAAAATTTTAAAAAGATAAAAGTGGGGTTCAAGTTCAACCATTCAGATTGCATCCCCCTTTGCTATGTTTTATCATTTTTAAAAATTAAAGACAAAAATTTATTTTAAAAAAAAAAAAATTAACAATCAAACGGAAAGATAAAATTTAACAATCAAATGCATTTTTTTTAGTGAATTTTCGTTAGAGAAAGAGATTAAAACCACTATCATTAGAAGAAAAAGACAATGACGAACACTTGTAAAACTAATTGGTAAAATCATAAACGGAGACCATTAGCCGTATAAGCAATTAACAAGAAAAGTCAAATCTAGTTTCTCGTTGCTCCAATTCTCATAAGAGCAATGTAAGCAATAAGCCGATAGCCCACGAGCATTATAGTTAAAGCAATCACCGAGTAATCTTTCCCATGAAGCCCTACTTTCTTCATAGTTGGATGCTCTCCAACCAAACATAATCCTCCCGAATCCCCGCATGGATATGTTTCATTATAATTATATTGAGACCCCAGCAAAAGTTTGTACGTATGGTGACCAATTGATAAATATTCGATCCATGCAATGAAAGACGGCACATTTTGAACATAATACCCTCCTGCCAGCACAAATAACTGCATGATGATTGATCCGAGTATCGTTGCAGATTTTTGTTCCATTACCATTGCACCAATGGCAAGCCCTAGGCCCTGTGACACTAGCACAGAAAATAAAAGAACAAACGAGGTTTCAAAGAAATTTGAAGCTGTTGGTTTAAGGCCTGCCATCCAATAAGTTACGGTTATAAAAACTGTGGGAAGAACAAGCTTCACTGGAAGGTCACTAATGATTCTTGACATGAAGTATGCTGAAAGCCTGTACATTCCTGAAGATATTTCCTTTTCGAGCATCTTTTGCTCTTGTGGGAATGTGAAAATAGATTCCAACATTGGGAAAAATCCCCAAAAGTCACAAAAAAAGAAAAGTAGCCCAATCTGCAAGCATTTTTTAGTCAAAACAAAATTAAATAATTTACAAAAAAGAATGCTGCTATTAAATCAACAAATTAATTAATCATATATGTATATCCAAAAAGTCAAGAAAGTGCTACCTGATCTTGTATTTGATAAATACTAGATTGCCACCATAATAGTCCTGAAAGGAAAGCAATCACAAGGACTTCAATAATCTTGAGGCAGGAAAACGATTCGTCCACGATTTCTTTGACCCCTCTTCCGAGCAATACGCGGAATTGTTGCCACCAAGTTGTTGAAAATCTTCTAAATTGCTTATCTTCTGATTGATCTTGAGATTCATTTTCATTTTCTTGTGTTAGCTCAGCCTTCAATTTGTCGGCAAGATTTTTTTCATAGGAAGAAATTAGAGTTTGCTTGACCTGGGCTTGCTCCTTCCATGATCCATTTGATGGCACCCCTACACATTAATAATTAATGCATGCTTTAAATGAAAACTCTTATTTCTGTTAATTATCACGAGCTAGCTGTCGTATAGTTAATTAGTACATATACCGCTTGCTAGATCTAGAAGAAAATCTGAAGGGTTCATGGCAATTGATGGGCAATATCCGATGCTCGCGAAATAATCCATAGCACCTGATGCTTCTCCAAAATACAAAGGGTAACCTTCTGATAACAATAGCACCTTGTGAAACATGTAATATAGCACACTAGAAGGCTGATGTATTGTCATCACAACTGTTCTCCCTCCATTTGCTAATTTCAACAATATGGATAAAATCTGTTGAGCTATTGTTGAATCAAGACCCGAAGTGGGCTCATCAAGAAACAACATGCTGGGGTTTATCAATAATTCTTGCCCTATACTAACCCTTTTTTGCTCTCCTCCCGAAACTCCTCTTATCAATGGCCCTCCTATGAGACTATTCTTGCACTCACTTAAACCAAGCTCAGCCATCACGGCTTCTGCATACTTGATTTTTTCTTTTTCCGTAAAACTATTAGGTAACTGAAGAAGGGCAGTGAATACCATTGTTTCCGTGACAGTCAAGTAAGGGGAAAGCACATTCTCTTGAGTAACGAAGCCCGTGTTTCGCGTCATTTGATTCGAAAAAGGCTTTCCGTTGTAGGTAATGCTTCCATTGATTCGCCGAAGTCGACCCCCCAGTGCAGTTAGTAGTGTTGTTTTGCCACAGCCAGAAGGGCCTAGCACGGCCAGCATTTCTCCTGGTTTAACCATTCCTGTGATCCCCTTTAATATTGCTTTTTCTTCAATCTTTTTGTTGCTTCCATACAATCTTTTCTTCATTTTTATCTTGTATACAATGTCCTCAAACTGGAAAACAATGGATTAAACATAAAAAAGGCAAAAAAAAAGTTAAGTAGCAATAATGAATCAAAATTAAAAAAGTTTCTTTAGTTCTAATTTATTTTCCTTAATTTGAATTTCAGCATAAATGAACATTTATTATTAATAATATGTACAAGATAATCCTATAATAGAATACTAATTAACTGTAAGAAAATTAAATTTATTATACCAATGATTTTATAAAATAAGTTTGAAATAATTATAAACAACAAATGAAAGACACATCAAATACGTGATGTACTTATGCACCTTCAACGTAATAGGATGTTTTGTTGTAGTGAAAACATATGATGCTTCTAATTGATCTTCTTTCTGATCAGTTTGAGCTTCATTAATGTCATTGGCAATCACTTGAATCATCTCCATTCCGGTATACCAACCCCAGCAACATACAAATGATCTGTAAAACAAATATTCTTTAATGCCTGTGACTCTTACTGATTCATCTTCTGGGCATGACTGTGAGTGTGTTATATAGGCAAATGCAATAAATATTACATGTAATGTAAATTAAATAATTTCAATTTTTCCCGGAAATTAGAGCTTCTTTGATGGTTCATGCTGGAGAGATGAGAGTTTTTAAGGCTATATATCCCTTATGTTTAGCCATACACTCTTTCGATGGTGTCAATTTACTAGAATCTGGTCTCTGCCTTCTTTTCAAATTTCATCATCATCAATACATCTATCTAATGTGCATGCAAAGAGTACCTAAAATTAAAATCAAACATATTACTCCAAAAATATTAATCAATGGTTTCATTGCCACAAAAGTATATCTAGAAAATTGATGCTTTTGATCTAGCTTCCGTCAACATCGTTCCCCGTGCAAATTCATTTTGAATTCAAACAAAACTTGTTTCTATTTCCTATAGTGAACATTTGCTCCCTGCTGCATCCTACGCAAAATCCCACCATTTATATTCTAATATAACAGTTTTTATCTCAACCTAACGTTGAAAATTATATATGGGAAATTTTAAATAATTCTCAAAGAATATTATCTAGAAGAAAAAAATTGATTAGATGAGAAATTTATTTTGCTAATTGCTCCATTCTATCAAGTTGATACAAGATAGACATGTCCCAACAACCATAGGTAGACGAAAAATTTATTAGATGAAAAGAAATATTATATGTTTTTTCTCTGTTGTAAGAAAAATATATAATCGATTGATTGTAAAGTTTAGAAAGTTCAGAATTGACATGTCTCAACAACCCTCTGCGGATAAGATTATTTTCCTTATTAGCTTCGTTTGGGCTTTGTCTTATCATATAAATAATAACAAGTATTGCTTTCATTAGGTGAGAATATTTCTATAAATTCAAGATGACTGCTTATTTTTTATTATTCTAATGCTATCAACATCAATCAGTCGCATTCCATATCACCAAAGACGAAAAACGCGCCGTCGAATATCTAAAAAAAAAAAAAAAAAGATTATGCTGGTCTGCACTATGTTTGGAGTTTGGCAATGATGAACATATACTGGTTAACACAGCTTAATTGATCAGCTTTGGCGGGCCAAATCAGAATCTTCATATTGAACTCTATGCTACTTTTTTTTTAATATTTTTTTTAATATCACTGGTATTAAGACTCTACTCATCATAGATATAATATTTAGGAGCTTCATTATTAAAATATATCATTAAGCACAAATTTTATTAACCAGGGGAGGAGTTGACTTTGTTGAAGGTCTTATCTACAGTGTACTTATACCACTGCGGATAATATATTACCATAATGGGCGGTCACCAAATCATTTTGATGCCATATACAAAAGAAATGCAGGCAAATTATAGCCGTAGATAGGGCTAAAAATGAAAGAACCCACTAAATCAGGCTGACGTGTCAAATAACGAATCAATGCACTGCTAACTCAACCGCTTTTGTGTCTTCGGAATTTTAAGCTCATTATTTCTTAGACCATTACACAATGTGGCCATATATATATATATATATATCCATTTTGCTTGGAGTGGGTGTGGTGTTGGTTCTCTCACTTAACCAAAGGATTAAAGAAAGCAACTAATGATCTCTAAATTTCATCACTTCCCTGCTTTCCTCTTCTTCCTTGTTCTGCTTCAGCTTTGGTCTGTTCTTTCTTTAGCAAAAAGCACTTCCAATGAGAACGAACAAGTAGATGTCAAAAGGTCTGATTTCCCAGATGGGTTCCTCTTTGGCACAGCCACTTCTTCATTTCAGGCATGTCTTAGTTTTTCTTGTTTCATTATTATTTTTATTCATTTGCTTCAACTGTTGTTTGATTTTTCTTTCTGATTTTGAGCTGCACAGGTTGAAGGAGCATATCTTGAGGATGGTAAAAGCCTCAGCAACTGGGATGTTTTTAGTCATATCCCTGGTAATTAGTTAAACGATACCTTTGAACAAATATCTGGAATAATCTTAAAATTAATATGTATATATATATGTGTGTGTGTGTCTGTAGAGAGAGAAAGAGAGAGAAGGAGAGAGTATTTATTCAGCAATATTTGATCAATCAATTTTACAGGGAACATAGAAAATAATGATAATGGGGATGTTGCTGATGATCATTACCATCTCTTCTTGGTAAAAAGTCTTAACTTGTCAATTTTTTTTTTCAATTTCACTTACCTTATGGCCATGAATTTCTTCTTATTATTGGTTTCTAAATTTTGTTCATAGGAAGACATTGAGATAATGCATTCTCTTGGAGTAAATTCATATCGATTTTCGATTTCATGGCCCAGAATTTTACCTAGTATGTCCTTCATATTACTAAATTGATTGTGAATTAGATTATTATTTCAACGGATCGATATATAATAATGTTTTTGAGCTGCAAATGTAGAGGGAAGATCTGGTAAAGTTAATCCAGCTGGAATCAATTTTTATAATTATCTTATAGACAATCTCCTACTCAGAGGTAAGATATTTTTCAAGAATAAGTGACTATAAATTATTTCTTGAAGATGTTATAATCTTTTGAAGAAGATGAATTGATTCAGGAATTGAACCGTTTGTGACAATTTATCATCATGACTTTCCACAACAATTTGAAGACATATATGGGTCTTGGCTCAGTCCTCAAATGCAGTAAATCTCTGCTTTTATGCTACAATTAACTGAATTAAGATCCATTAGTTGAATCCTAAATATTGTTTAGTGGTCAAATTCTGCTGCCAAAAGTTCTGATTGAACCAATTCTTGCAGGAAAGAGTTTGTTCATCTAGCCAAAACATGTTTTGAGAATTTTGGTGATAGAGTTAAGTATTGGGCAACTCTCAATGAGCCAAATTTATTAACCGATATGGCTTATATCAGGGGCACATACCCCCCAACTCATTGTTCGGCACCATTTGGAAATTGCTCTGTTGGCAACTCTGATACAGAACCTCTCATTGTTCTGCATAACATGTTGTTGTCACATGCCAAGGCTGTTAAGCTATACAGAAAGCACTTTCAGGTAATGCATCGAGCACTCTTTCGTTGAGTTCTGAAGACAAGAGTGCTTTTGGAGAATACTCTGACAGAGTCTTTAGAATTATATATCCTAATTATTATTGGTTTGTTTGAGAAGTGGAATGCTAATGCAGGAAAAACAAGGTGGTTCAATAGGAATAGTTTTGCATTCAATGATGTACGAACCACTGAGGGATGAAGAGTCAGATCGCCTGGCTGTGAGTAGGGGCCTTGCTTTCAATGTGGGCTGGTAAGTCAAAAATGCTTGATTTATGTGAAGCAAATTATTGCTGTGTATTATTAAGGCGTTATAAATACATAAGATATCGTAGATGTATAATAATTAATCATGAAGTAGTTGATTTTTCTCTTCAATCAGGATGTTAGATCCCTTAGTATTTGGAGACTACCCTGCTGAAATGCGTGAATATCTTGGATCTCAATTGCCAAGGTTTTCCAAAGAGGAAACTAAGTACATCAAAGGCAGTCTCAATTTCATTGGCATCAACCATTATTCCACTTTGTACGCCAAGGACTGCATCCATTCTGTTTGTGCTTTAGGCAGCAATCATGCAATCCGAGGCTATGTTTACACCACTGGAGAACGGGATGGCATCATGATTGGAGAACCGGTGACGTGATCATAATTTCCGCATAGTCGTTATTTCTCCAATGTCCCCTCAGTTAACAAGTTCTATTGTTTTTGTATTGAGCAGACTGGGAATCCAAGATTCTTTGTTGTCCCAGAAGGTATGGAGAAAATTGTAGATTATGTCAAAGACAGATACAACAACATCCCTATGTATGTGACAGAAAATGGTACGATGCACAATTAGAAGCATTTTTTTAACACTAATATATTTTCAGAAGGAAAAAAAATTGTATTACTTAGAATGAATTTTTTCACTTTCCATTTATGTTGTAGGATATTCACCACCAAAGCAGAAAAATCAACGAGCTCAAGATTTAGTTGATGATGTCAAGCGAATTGAGTACCATTCAAGCTACCTTTCTGCTCTGGCCCGAGCTATACGGTGAGCCTTATGAGTTGATGACACATTATATATAAAGAGAAGTACATTTTTTTCCATTTTTCCCTCTATTGCATAATCTTAATATTTTGTCATGTTACCAATCCATAGACATCAAATGGATCACATTATATTGATAATGTATGATGTACACAATCAATAAACTTTATTGTTATCTATCCACTGAAATTTTGTGACTATAATGTATTGGTAGGAATGGGGCAGATGTTCGGGGTTATTTTATTTGGAGCTTGATGGACAACTTCGAATGGCTAGATGGATACTCTGTCACGTTTGGGCTTTACTACATTGATCGCCAAACGCTTGAGCGAACTCCGAAGCTTTCTGCTACATGGTTCAAAAATTTCCTCGCAGACAACACTAGCCATACCAGAGAAAAGAGTTCAATTTAAAGTCTTCCAAGAAAGCTCTGATTGCCACTAAACCATAGAATAGGAGGAGTGGGACTGTAAAGAACTCCAATGGAAGGATTCTAAAATTCAAAAGCTGTCTTTAGATGGCCTGTTAAAAGATCAAAAACTGGGCTAGATCAATAAAAATTCTGGACGGCCCAGCATTCTTGAATACACCGACCCTTGGTATCCCCAACCTTTTGTGTAAAAAGACTTCCATTTATTTATTTTACTTTTGATTATTACGCTCACCTTTGAGTCAAATGACTAGACGGTGAAAAAAAAAGAAAAAGAAACGTCACTATTCTGCAATGGGATTAAAAAAAACATCATTTTTACACAAAATTTCACATATGATAAATTAATAACGAATATAATTAATTGATGAATTAATTCTTATTTTTTCTAAATTAAACATTTATAATAGTTAACAGGTAGAATATCACCTGATCTATTCAATATTTTAGTTATTAAGGCTATAACCGTAAGATTCAATCTGCCTTAAAATAGAGTCATTGATCTTTATATTATAGGCATGTGAGTATTTGTATAAGGCAACGTTTATTTATTTTAATTAGGACGTGGTAACTAGTTTGGTTCCAAACCGAAGGGTTTACAGTTTGGTTTGATTGGTGTAATTTTAAATTATTAATTTTTAAAATTTTTGGAAGTTGAAATTCTTTCCCCACTTGAGGGATATTAAATAAACACGTTTGAAAAATTTTGACGACTCTTTTTTTTCTAAAACTATTTTTGAATAAAACTCTAAACTCTAGAGTAAAAATAAAAATGATAATTTTTTTTTTATTTTACTTAATTGTATCCAGTTCAATTAAATACAGTTTTCTTTTTGTCTTAAACAAATTTTTGCAGTACTTAAAAAACGAAATTTAACTTTTAAAATTTATTCTGTTTACAATGTTCACATCATCATAAGATTAAAATTAAAATTTTTTCACATAATATATTTATTCACGGCTAATAAATTCTTAGTTTATTTTTATTGCTTGTATGTGGTACATTCTCCTTTGTTCTACCTATTTTGGCATTTTCAGAGTATTTCACATACAAGCAAAATTGTAATAGTTGGGTGCTTCGGGGGAAACCCAAGTTCCCCAATTTTATTCAATAAATTTTAAAATGTATACAACCATTACAACGTTAATTCGTCGTAATTAGGACGATCTATTCAAAAGGAACGAAGACTCTTAATAACTCAGACCTATTCAATTACTGAACTATGACCAACTCAAGGTCACGTTAAACAGCCACGTCCTAAGCTTAAGGACTCATTCAAAGAAACTTGTTTTTTACTTGTAATAGTATGCCATGAATTTTTTTTTTTTTTTTTATCGATCGTGACTTAATTATTATTTATTATATTGTTTTCTTTCAATTTATCAATAAAGCTCCCTTCGAACAATCGAGGTTACTCAAATACATGCGCGCACACATAGTTGTTGGAACATATGGTGCATAAAGCTGAGAATTTTAAAAATTTTATGGAGGTGGTACTTTAGGCCAGTGATAAAAGTTATTTCTCTAACAACACACTCGTCAACGGCGTCAAAAACTTGACACGACTTAAAAGTGATTTCCAACTCCCAAATATAAGAGGGTCTTATTGTATTATAACGCTGTGAATCCGAAGTTGATCTACAGAGAAAATACTTAATTTGTTTATTTTATTTTTTTCTAAAAATAAAATAAAACTTGAATATATGAGACTTAATTTAAGTGAAACTATGAAATTGAATTAATTAGAGTTATGAATCCACTCTTAGTAGTAAATAAAATTTAACAAATTCTTTTTACCATTTTTATTTAAATTTATTGCCCAAAAGATTAGTTATATAAATTATTATTATTTTCCCATTAATTTTTTTATGGATTAAGTATTTATTGTGTCAAAATTTAATTTGTCTACAATAAATCAAAATACCATGGTACCATATCTTATATTAAGATATTAAGAATTTATTGTGCCAAAATCTATTTTTTGTCTACAATAAATCAAAATTTTAAAATATAAAATATGTATAAAATTAATTAGAAAATAATTTAATTTATATAATTAAAAATATAATTTGATTAAATCATATTTATTTCTCAAGAGTTTCACCTTACCCCAACTATTATTATTTAACTAAGCATGATTGAAATAAAAATAATTCTTGAAATTAAATTACTCATACTTAAAAAGAAATGAAACAACTAAAATTGAAAATAAAACTAATATTTATTTATAAAAATAATTATAAAAAATATTAAAACACACCTGGCAAAGAGGATTACAAAGGAATTGAGAGAATTTGAGAAGAAGAGAGATTATTAAAAACACAAAAATGAGGCTCTATTTTTAGAGAAATAAATTATTCATAATCTAGTGTTTTACGGTTTATGATAAGCTTGATGCATGCACTCCACACAACTATTAGATCAAGATCCAACGGCTGGTCAAACTTCAAAAGTCAACATTACATGTGGCATCATATGAAACGTCCAATTTGATCAAAGAATGGTTGGCATTTGGTGTGTTAATTGGTGAATCGGGTCGACCTAAATACAAACATTCAAATCCTTCAACTTGTTTCACCAATCACTACCACATGGCACAATCTTGGCCATTGAATAATGAACGACTGAGATTTAGTCAAAATTGTCAGCTACTCAGTGCATTCATGTCTATTGTAAGCTCATTTTATTATCCAATCAATGTTTGGTCAATTAAAAAAGTCAACTTTTCTTTTAAAAGTTGAATTTTAAACCGGTCTTGACCCATCCTAAGGTTTTCAGACCTCCGGAATCCAAATTTGACCTTCATTTTCCGGGTTAGAGCCTCAAATTACGTGAAATCAATATTTTACCTAATAAATACACAAAATACTTAAAATAAAATTAAAACATAGTTAATAATTCTTAATATATTATATAAATACAAATATAAATTATAATATACGCACAAAATTATATTTTTATCCCTTAATAAACATATAATTTTTAATACTAATCAGTTGTTATAACTTCCTCCAAAGAATTCAAATTACAATGACATCATCATGTCAATTGTATTGAAACATTTACACTTATAGTTTAAGGTCATCAATTTTTTTGTTACAAGTAAAATATTATTAAAAATTGTTCTAGAAAACAATTTCATAAATATCTGTACTTTTGTTACTTTTTCATGCTTCATTGTTCTTTGAATCAATCGGTTTACGTTTCTTTCTAATTATAGCTATATAGGTTGAAGTTGCATATCTTGATGATGGTAAAACTTAAAAGCCTTAGCAGCTTTGGTAATTAAACTAATATAGGGATAGCAATGGATTAGATTTGATCCAAAATCAACCTGATTCAAATTTAATTGGATCATATTTGAGTTAGTTTAAAATGGATTTAGATTGGATTTGGATGTAGATGTATGGATTTAAGATGGATTTGGAGTAGGTCTAAACCTATCTTAATATTTAGATCTAGTCTATATTCACCTATCTTTTTATTTTATTTTATTTTAAAAATTTCTTCACAACTGTATAATTATAAATGATAATAAATTTCATTCATATCATATTAGTGGTATTTACTATGAATTTAAAAATCTTAAAACTTAAATATTAGTTCTATAAATTTAAATGATAATAGGACAAAAATAATTAAGGTTAGACAGTCCTAAAGCATGTATATGCAACATTCAAATTACAAACTAAGTAATAATGCCCGGCAATTTATTTTATTATATCAGCCAAATAATTTTTAAGGAATATAGTTATTTCTCCTTTAAACTAGCACAAATGATACAAAATTATCTCAAAATTAACTTTTAAAGGATATTTTATCTTTCTTATTTGCTTATCTTGCAGTAAAGCATAAGCTGCAATATTTATTAGATTTTTTAGACAAATTATATAATTTAGTTTTTATCAATACATTTTAATCTTTAATTTTTATTTTAAAAAATTATTGCTCTTTTATTGTTGAGTTTAAGAATTCATGACAGATTTAAAACAAATTTGGATTTTTTGTTTTTTTTTGGATTTGGAGCAGATATAGATATTTACTTCTTTATTGGATTTGGATATGAAGCGAGAAACATAGATTCATGATGAATCTGAAGCAGATACGGATCTTGATTTATCTTATGGATCTGGATCTAGAGTAGAGTAAATCCAACCCATATCTAGCCTATTGCCATCCCTAAACTAATACCTTTAAGATATAGTTGGGTTTGAAGCTACTGTTAAAACAGTCCTACTTGAAGGTGTAACTAGAGTGAGTGCTCCGATCAAAGCTACCAGTATTCAACTATCCTAAAACTCCATGCACCTTCCTTCACGGCTAGCTAATTGGCTAAGCTGGGAAGGATGGAAAGTAAGCTAGCTAGACCAGAGGCAGAGGTCAGGTCAGGTAAGGTCAAGTCAAATCAGGGACAAGGGCAAGGCAGCTAAGGCAAGCAATTATTCAATCTGTTTATAGGCCACGTGGGGGCAAGGAGAAGGCAAGTGGATAGCCCCAGCAGGAGGTAGGTTTCAAGCTTCCATTTCCTCTCCCTTTGGTCGAGAATATTTCATTTTATCAGCTCCCTTCGGTCGAGAAGTCAACTAACTTATAGTGCTTTCCACACCTGCCCTTGTGTGTGTGTGCACGTGCGTGTATATATAGGTTCCCTTAAATTTTACCAATGTTTACAAAATTTGATCAATCAATATTTTTCCAGGCAATAAAGAAAACAATGATAATGGGGATGTGTTGATGATCATTGCCATCGCTAGCTTTTTGGTAATAAAGTCTTTGTCATTTTTTTCTAACTTGCTATTTTTTTTTCCATTCCACTTACCTTATAGCTATGAATTTCTTATTCTCATTATTTGTTTCAAAACTTTTGTTTGTGCACAAGATGATATTGAGATGATGCATTCTATTGGAAAAGAGGAAAAGGGAAATTACCAATTTGAATCACTTTCCAACTTTCAATTAAAAAAAAAAGGGAACACATCTTCAATATTTTTCTTACAATATCAACCATTTACAAGTTTTTTGGATCAAAATAACCCTAAAATTAAAAATACACAAAGTCAAGCCTCTAAGCAATAACCAAAACTAATTTCCATAATCTAAGTACATAATAAAACACACTCTTCAATTCACCCATCTCACATGCATAAAATAAAAGTTATTATTCAAGTATCACCTATTTCACATTTATCAAACAAGAGTTTTTATCAAGTACTAACAATAAAATCATTCAACAATTTAAAGAGTAAGAAGAAGGTAAGGTTTGTGTTTGTTTACTTTTTATTGTTTTGAGTGGGTTTAATGCAAAGGGTGCTTTTATCCATTTTATTGCAATGCAGGTACATTAAATGGTTAATATGAGTCAATAGATTCGTAAATTAGTAAAATTCTTGCAAAATCCAGTGAAATTAAATGCTTCATAATATTAAAGACAAAAACTAGAATGCAAGCAACAAGTACCCATCACCCGTGCGATATAGGAGTCACTTAGACTTGCAACTGCGTGTCATTTAGGCAATGGGTGCTTGTTGACTAGGTGATAGAATAAATTGTCCAAATCACATGCAGGTTCATATAAGCTCTTTTGACCTTAATGATGGGTGCATATCACTTAAGCAACAACACTAGTTGTTCAGATCATTTGCATTCTTATTCGATCTCAGAGAGGGGTGGGGGGAGTTAAAATAGAAAAACTCATAACTCCTATTAGGTTTAGGGATAATTAGGTTCAAACTGATGACTTCCACCACGTTAAGGTGACACTCTATAATATGGTCATAAAGAGTATGTGAATTAAAAGTTAAATCCAAGATCCCCCTATGGCGAGAAAAGCGTGAAAATTTGACTTCTTAAACGAATCAAATGTAATATTGTTGGTTATTTGCTTGAATACGTTGTGTCAAGGAACAAATAAACCAAAAAAATAAAAGAGAACAGAACATGTATGACAGAGGAGAGGAAAAAGATTTATTATTTTTATTTGTTAGCTAGCTTAGTCTTACAATTGAGACATATATATACTAGCTTCAATTCTTTAAAATAAGAAATTAATCTAATTTGACTTAATATTAAATTAGGACTCTTAATATGACTAAGATTAAGTAAACTTGAACATCACGTTAATTAACATTCTCCCCCTCAATGTGATGTTCTTTAACTCCTGAAAGCTCCTTTAGTTGATGGAATTTCAATTTTGGCAAAGCCTTTGTGAACATACCAGCCACTTGCTCTTTAAATTTACAATGCTTGAGCTGAATGATAATTTTATGAAATGAGAGTTATCATGGCATTTTTAGACTTAAATCAAGATTACTCAGAAAGTAAATGACATGTTTTTATTGCATTTTAGTTGTATTTTACGTGAATATCCACTCTAGTTTATTTTTAATAAATTATGTTGTTTTAGAATAATTTGTGTGCTTAGATCATTTGCTTAATTATAAGTAATTGGGAGCTCAATTTTCAAGGAAGGAATGTGTTGTGATAGACTTTCAAAAATGAGGAAAGAACTTGGCTACAAAAAAATTAAAACAAGTCTGGAATAATGTAGATGCTATAACCGTTGTTGTAGCAACAGTTTCTGTAGCAATCTTGGAGCATTGATAGAGAAGATTTCGCGTGAGATACTTAGAAGATTGCGATTTGGAGTTTCTAAATCTGAAAGATACGCACCTTTGACTTTCAAGTGCCCTAATTTTCAACTATAAAAGAAGTCTGGAATAGTATAGATGTTGTAACTGTTGTTATAGCAACCGTTGCTGTAGCAACCGTTGTTGTAGCAATCCTGGAGCATTGACAGAGAAGATTTTGTGTGAGATACTTAGAAGATTGCGATTTGAAGTTTCCAAATCTGGAAAATACGCACCCTAGACTTTCAGGTACCCTAATTTTCAACTATAAAAAGAAGCATGCACATAAAGAAAATCAACCCAAAGAGAAAAATTGAAAAGAAATAAGAGAAAAACAGAATTCAAGAGTAAGATTTAGGGCTATATCAAAGGAGAAATTGCAGAGATTAATCATAAAATCAATTTTTTTAATTTTTTTTCTTATTTTCTTGTTGACTATTTAAGTATGCGGATGTATTTGATAACTGAATTTCTTTTGCCTATTTTGCTTTCACAAGTTATGAACTGAATTTATTTATGGTTGAGTGACAAACAATCTTAATGGTTAATTGATTAATTTTATGTGTTGCTGCATATTTATATAGCACTTTATTTTGATAATACTTATCTCAATTTATTATTTCAGTTGACTACTCATTTAGTGATACTAACTAAAAGAGAGCCTAAAAAAGACATGTCTTGGTGGAACATATTATAGCAATACTAGGTTTTAGATTGAATTTCATGAGTTGAGTTTAACTTGCTTAAAAAATTAGTGTGAACTAGACATAAAGATTCACCTTGTAGAGTAATTAGAACCTAAACTTGTAATGCTATATTTTATGTCAGCATAACAATTGGTCATTGTTAAGCTGGATCAAAATATAAGATATCCAACAGGCGACAGCTACGGATACTTAAAGATTCTCCTCAGTGCTGTAGCAGATGCTGTAGCAACCGAACTTAAAATTTGAAGAAGTAGTCAAAACCATTAAGAGAATTTGATCACTCAACTACTCCATTTCCATTAGTTTCATTGAGTGTGACGTGAGAATATTCTTTATTGCATTTTTATTTATTGCATTTTTAGTTTAAGTAGTTTATTAGTTTTATTTTCAATTAAAGCAAAACTGCACCATTAGGATTGCTATAGAAAATCTGAAAACATTAATCTCTGTGGAGAGGATCTTGAATACTTATTATTATATTATTTGTGTATACTTGCACATTGACATCTATAGCACAAGAAAACACACAACATTGAATGTCTCCATGCTAATTTTTTCTCATATAAAATTATACTTAATGATTATGTATCTTGTTCTGCTATGATAGATTGAATTCTTTGCAATGTCTATAGTTGATTTATAGTCACAAAATAGTTTTGTACCTTCATCTTGCTTTTCCTGAATATCTTCTAAAATTATTCATAGCCAAATAGCTTGAGAAGTTGCCAATGATGCTGAAATGTATTCAACTTTAGCCGTAGATAATACTATTATTTGTTGCTTCTTTGATGCTTATGAAATTATGTAAGAACCAAGTGAAAAATCATAACCCGAAATACTTTTCATATCATCAAGATAGCCACCCTAATCACTATCATAAAAACGAATTAACTTCACATTTATATCTTTATTAAATTTGAAGCCATAATTCATTGCACCTTTTAAGCATCTTAGCACTCTTTTTGTTGCCCCAAGATGAATATAGCTTGGTGCTTACATAAACCTTGACAAAAAACTTAAGGAAAAAGTGATGTTGGGTCTTATAGTTATGAGATAAAATGAGTTATCAATTAAGCTTCCATAACAGCTCTCATCAACCTTCTTCCTTGTATCTTCCTTCATTAATTTTTCAGTTACTATAAAGGGTGTTGACACTAGGTTGTAGCCATACATGAAAAAAATTTTAAGAATATTTTTAGTATATTTCTTTTGGCAAATAAATACTCCATCATTTTCTTGATAAATTTCAATGCTAAGAAAATAATACAACATGCCCATGTCACTCATTTCATATTCTTTCATCATCTCCATTTTGAATTCTTCAATTATTTTCCCATTATTGCCAATAAAAATCAAGTCATCAACATAAAGAAGAACAGTAAGAATGTCAGGCACACCTTGCACTTCACATATAAAGTTGGTTTACTCTTATTTTTGTTAGATCATTTTTTCTAAAAGGAAGCCATCTTTTGAGTGTACAAGCTCTTTGAGCTTGTTTCAAGCCGTACAAAGCTTTGTTTAGCTTAAGATCCTTTAGGTTGTTCAACATAAATATCTTCTTCCAATTCTCCATTGACAAATGCCAATTTGGCATCAAGTTGATATAGTAACCACCTTCTTTGTGCAACCATTGTAATAAGAATTTGTATGATGTCAAGCCGAGCAACCAGAGCAAAAATTTTATTGTAGTCAATACGGGTTGTTGTGAATAACCCTTGACCACAGATCTTGCTTTGTTTCTCTGATATTTGTCAGAATTATACTTCACCTCATAAACCCATTTTTCTCTAATTATTTCTTGGTTACTCTCAACAAGTTGCCACATTTTATTCTTCTTAATGACATGATTTCTTCTTGCATGGCTTTTTTCCATGCTTCATCTTTTATGGCTTGCTCAAAATTTTTAAGTTCAAACACACAAAAGTTGCATCACTTATAAATGTCATCCAAACTCTTCATTTTTCTTAGACTTGTAGATGAACTTGGTGAGTCACTTGATGTAGACAATGGACTTGATGGTGGAGATACTTGAGGTGAATTTTCATTGTTTTAGAAATCAAGGGTTGATTGTCTTTTGATTTCTTCCGTATTAATAACTTTTGTTCACCTTTGCTTTGCTCTTGATTTCATGTTGCTTTTTTTTTATCAAATAACACATCACGACTTATGATAATCTTGTTAGTCTTTAAACTACACAAATTATAACCTTTAGGTTGTGAGCTATAGCCTGTAAAAATGCACTTTTCACTTGTCTCATTAAGTTTATATCTCTTTTCTTTTGGAAATTCTAAGTAGCAAATACAGCCAAATACTTTGAGATGACCCACTGATAGCTTTATTTCACTTTTAGCTTTAATTGGTGTTTGATTTTAAAGTTCTTTTATTGGGCACCTGTTTATCAAATATACAACCATGTGAACCGCTTTACCCCAAAAGATTTTAGGCATCCCCTTTCATGAAGCATTGACTTGGCTATCTTCAACACGATTTGAGTTTTCCTTTCGGATAACCCATTTTGCTGTGGAGTATAGCCAATTGTAAGTGATTTTTCAACACCTTTATCTTCACAAAACTTATCAACTTCTCTTGAATTATATTCTTTGCGTCTATCAGTTCTCAAAATCTTTATATAATTTCCATTTGTTTTTCAACAAAGCTTTTAAATTTCTTGAAAATGGTAAAAACTTTACACTTTTGCTTCATAAAAAACACCTATATCATTCTAATAAAAGCGTCAATAAATAGAATAAAGAACCTACTTTTACCATCAGAGAGTATAGACATAGGTCCAAAAACATTCATTTGAACTAATTCAAGTGCTTTCTTTACTCTCCATGCAGCTCCTTTTGGAAAAGGCTGTCAATAATGCTTTCTAAGTGCACAAACTTCACAAACTCCTTCCTTTCTTCAATGCAACTTGGCAAAAGCCCAAATCTTCTATGCCACAACCATGATTCTTTAAGATTGTCTATTATCAAAGCATATATCCTCCATATTAGAAAACAATCAAAAAGCTTTTATTTTTCTCCATGTTTATCTTCTTCACAAGATGCATGTTGAGTTTTTTTTTAATCATAAATACAACAGCCATTACCTTCAAAATTAACCAGTGTAATGTTTGGTTGCTAAGAAAAGCAAAGAGAAAGTTGAGAATCGAGAAAGAAAATTCTTGATCAAAATCACAGCAACAATTGTTCATTATCATAAATATGATTACAAGGCCTTTTTTCTATCAACATCTGGAACATTCTACATACACCAAATACATGAGCTTAAGCTTAGGCTAATTACAAAATAATATTGCTAACAAACTAATAGCTGAATAACAAACTCATAACTAATTTGCTGATTAGGCTGCCAGATCATCAGCCGTAGGTAATTAACTAACTAGAGCATCTTAAAAGTATATTCCTTAACAGTTGCTTCTTCATTTATATTAATTATTTCAAGCCAAAGTAAGAACTGAAAGTAGATACTTAGGAAAAAATGAGCACGAAGTTACAAATAAATATTATCAAATACTTGTTTTCAGAGTAATAACTATTAAAAATAAAACAAGAAACCCCAAGCACACTGCTGCCATAAACCCACTACATTTTGCTGCCAATTTTAGGTGAATGGTGATTGAGTTTGAGTTGGTGAGTTCAAGTTAGTGTTTGAGAATTGATGGAAATTATCTCTTTTTTTTTTTCTAGAGAGAAATGGAAATAAAGAGATATGGAAAGGATAAGATAAAACAAACTCTCCGACAAAGTAAAATAAGAATAAATCCATAAGATTAGAAAGTTTTAAAAAGACAAAATTAAGGGTTCATTTGAAATTTTTTTTGAAAGGCTTAAAAGTAAATTTTAAAAGCTAAAATCTGTTTTTGGTGTCCGATAATTTTTTTAAAAAATTTCTTTTGCCAAAATTACCTATTTCTATAATATATTTTAAAAAAAATATGAAAGGCGTAGCTTTTCAAAATCGAATTTTGAGAATCAGTTTTATACTTAATACCTTTCCACGTATATATGCTCAAATATATTTTTAAAATCTAAAATTTTCATTATTCAATTAAGAAAAAATTTATTAAATTTAAAGAGATTATTATTATTATCAATTATATTGGGATAAAATAAAAAAATAAAATTACTAAACTAAAAAAAAAATATTTTGGTTATCAATCATTCTATATACACAATAAAAAATATTATAGACATATGTTTACACTTGTGCAAATAATTTTTTTCAATATTACAATCATTTGTATTATTACAGTAGTTTAACAATAAAATTTATCAAACGTTTAACTAATTCTCTTTATACTTGATGATTTCTACGTCACAACTAATATCGATTATTTTAAAAATTATAATATTATCAAACTGGCCTTAAATATGGTAAACTAGACTCCTTTTAGTTATATTTATATGAGAATAGAGATTGCATGCCCTATAAATGGAAAGATTTCCAATTACAAGGGACATAACTACCCAAGCAAGATCTAAACGGCGAAAATAATGATTAAGGAAAACATGACTCCCACAAATATACCGACGAAACACTCAAAGAAAGGGGTAAATATTTCCCACAAACAACCCTAACAAAGTATGAACAAAACCAACAGATCGGAAAAAAGAAAAACATAAAACTCTTTTGGAAAAAAGCTGCCAAAGTAACGATAATACTCTCATAAAAAGGCCAGACAGCCATTTTATACAGATGACAGAGGAAAAGAAAGCTTCTGGACAGCGAAGTTGTTTTGTTATATTCATGAATTAAGTTAATTTGACTGAGCCACAAGGTGAATAGGCGATTGGTGAGCTTAATAATACATGTTAAATACCAAAGTGCTCGGATATTACAGTCATTCAATGCATTTAACTCCTTTATATGCACCAAATAAACTGAGTTTTAGTCTACTTTGAAATCAAAACTTGAAGAACGTAATCATTATTCTTTAGTAGACATCCAGTCATGTGTGAATTTCTCATTGTCCTATAATACAAATTCATTGTTTCCACGGATATATGTTAAATGTTAAGTAGTATTAAAAATAGTGCGTATAACTCGCTCATAAATCATTTCTCAAAATAAATAAATCAACTATTGAAAGTAGAAACATAACGAAAATAAAGGAGAAAAGAATAGAGAAGTAATAATTTATTATTAATCACGTTGAATAATAAAATGTAAATTTTGTTGTCGAAATTTACACAGAAACAGATAAATTAACGATTATCAGAACTCTGAATTCTTATTGAACTCTAACGACTTCTTACAAGAACATAATTCAGACCCCTCTTTTATTTCAGTAAATTAATCATTTTCCCTTTATGTTTGAAAACCCATCAAAGCCCTCTTGTCATTTAAAAAAAATAAAGGAATTAACATTCAGCCTTTCAAATCTTTTACTATTTCACTCCCAATGTATAAGACCTACCATGATCAATAAAAGTTTTTAGGAGTAAAATAGTTTTAAAAAAACTCAAAAAAGCTGAAAGTCAACATGAACTTTTTTTAACGGCAAGGGGTTCTAATGGATTCTGAAACACGAGGACAAATGATTAATTTCGACAAATTGCAAGGGGATTCTCTGTTATTTAAAAGAATTCAAAGTATGATATTGGTTGCACAAAAATAAACAAACAAATAAAAGAATAAAGTTAAATATTATCGTCAGAATTTGAGAAATCAATGGAAATCATCAGCTAGAAGAGCTGAAAGTGAGGGTTAAAGCACCGTCGGATTAGAATTTTGGCGCCGCCACTGCTTCTGCTCTTCGCACTCAATCTCCATTAAGCTTCTAATGATTATATCTGAAGCATTTGTCACAATATCTGACCAGTTCCTATAAGCCATACGTTAAAAGGAAAAAAAAAATATCAATGCACACAAAAAACCCTAACCCTAATTTTCTTAGGTATATTGAAAAGTTACACAAATCATATATTTATGTTAATTTAATAAAATCAATGTTAACATACCCCTTTAAAGAGTCAAACGTGAGCCCTACGGTGAACTTTGCCTCTTCAAGTGCCCGGCTAAACCTCTCAAACTCATTTGCAGAGCATTTTCCGTCGTTGATAACACGAAGTTGTGAGGGTTTAATGTCACAAAAGATTGGAATCACCTTCTTTTTGGTCTCCATCATAAGAGCAAGTTCATGAAGGCAAAAATATGATTGGCAATAAGTTGGTGAAAAAACTGCAACACCAACCTTGCAATTTCTTATGGCTCTGTTGATGTTGTCGAATAATTTGTCCCCCGGCTTCATGTTCTTGTTATCCAAGAATGGATGTAGATTAAGCCGAGATAGATGATCATAAAGCAATGTGACCACCTTTCTCTTTGTGTCAATTCCTCTGTGGTTGATGAACACATCACATGGCTTCATTGCTCGGTTTCGCAATCGATTTTGACGAAAAAATTGGCGTTGCAAGTTCATGGCTGCTGAACGATATTGCATGGTGTTCTTTTAATAATAAGCTTTTTTGTTCTTTTTTGTCCTTTTTTTTTCTCTTTGGTTTCTCGTTTATGAAGATTCGTGTGAAGATTAAATATGCGTGTGCGTATATATATATATATAGAAGGTTTGAGTACTTTTGATTTTTTTTGTTTTGTTTTAATTAATGGAACTTATGTGGTGTGTTTCTAGGGTTGATTTTGAACGAGGAATGTATACAAGAGAATGTTGAACATCAAGGATTAACCGTGTGCTTTGATTTGACAGAAGCGATCAAGAAGAAATAATCTTGACACTTGAAACACGTTCTTTTGACTCTCATAAACAAACAAACTAATACTTCCAAAAAGAAAAAACTAATATTATTTTATAACATATGCCATGGACCTCTTTTGACGACAAAAATTCAAATTTTCAACCCGATTGTCGATGGGCCGCCACTAATGAGAAATATGCTGTTAATAAGAGGACTTGCCTGCTCTATGTCTCATTTCTAAGCATACGTATGCATGTGTGTGTGTAGTTTCAAAATAATTTCTGAATTTTGAATAGTTGTAACTCATATTCAAGACTCATCAACATGGAAATTGTATTTTCGTTTCCCATAGTATTTACTTTTACCACTTAGCTATTTGATAAATTTTTAATGCCTTGTTTCATCTATATGTTAAAATATGAATATGGTAAAAAATAAAAAGGAGAATTGCTAGATTCCTCCTATTAAAACCGTTGTGTATCACTTGCACTTATTGTTTTTATAATAACAGCAAATAACCCACCAACACTGAAAATTTAACAAAAATATGGGTCATTTTTTTTCCTTTTACAATAATAACTTTGCAACAATATTCTTGAAGATATTAATAAAAGAAAAAATGATAATTTTCTAATGAGTACTTATTGTTTAATTTGCTAATAAATAATTATTGGTTAATTTTCTAATTATATAACATTTTTATAGGTAAATTAATTAATGTTAAGAATATTGTTGGAAGGTTATTATTGTAAAATGAGAGAAAAAAGAAAGGGTAAGAATATAACATTCTTAACTACAATGGTGTTCTTGATGCACTTTTTAAAAAATAGGGACTAAATGGGTACTAAAGTCAAAATACGGGGACTAAACAAACATTTATCCTAAAAAGTAAATATGCATAGGGTGGGGATATTTCCACACCCCGTTATTTGTGTAAATCCACCCCACTTCTAAAAAATATTTATAATAAATGCACATTATTTTTTATAAATATAAATCAACATCAATATGTGTATAATTAATCAATAAAATTATTTTTATATTATTTTTACTTAGTTTTTTTATTATGAAGATTGCTTTAATATGAGTTTTATTTAATTATATAAACATTATGGCATAAAATTACTTAACTTGAAGCATAATGTATTCTTGTATTTAATACTTTAAGTGTTTAATTTTGTGACTTATTATTTAACTTTTTAAATGAAGTCTAATAATTTTCAATAATTTACATGTAAATGACATAAATTTAATAGCTTAATAATTTACATGATCATTGACTCATGAAGACATAATGTTTAGTTAAAGATCAATAATCGTGCTAATAAAGTAGAATTGATCATTTAGAAGAAATGAGTTTTGTATAAAATAAAAAATGTTGAAGTTGAAGTAAATTTTTTATACTTTTACATTTTAAGGATAAAATAGTCAATTTAAACTTAGGCTAACGCAACCTTAGTAGTCAAATATAACTAAAAAAAAGTCACAAAAAATAAATTAAGAATTTAAGAAAGATTTAATTGATTAATTCTTTAGAATTCTTCTTTATTTAAAATTTTTAAAAGTAATGTGAAAATTTTATAATTATTTTTTAAAAGTGGGGTGGATTTACAGAATTTGTGGGGTGGAAATATCACCACCCATATGCATAAAGGATGAAATTTTTTTAAATTTTTTTTATTTTTATTTTAATATCATTTCAATTTATAAATAATATAAAAGATTAGAATAAATAGAAAATAAAGAATAAGAAAGATATTAGAATAAATAAAAAAATAAGAACAAGAATTTTTTATATTTTTACTATTTAATTTTTTTTATTATAACTTTAATTTATTTGATTTTATAAAAAAAATATGAATAAAACTATAATTGAAAATAAGAATAATACTGTAAAATTATGATGTCATGGGATTGTTGGATATTATTAAAAGAGATAAGTAGTAGATATTGATTTTAGTATAAAGAAACTGATAATCTCCTAAATAATGAAGTACTAGTGAATGACAAATGATTAATTCACATACAAATTAATTATTTGCAATCTCTATAAATTTAAAACTAGTTAATTTTAGCTATAAAATTTCATGATTACTCTTAAAAATTATATTTTTTCAGTTGCTATTTTGATATGAGAGATAAAATAGAATAAAGATGTATAATAGACCTAAGTAGTAAACTCAATTTTTCGGAAGGACTTAAGGCCATGTTTGGTTTGAAGAAAGGGGAGGAAAGGAACAGAGAAGAATGGAGGGCAAGGGAGCAGAAATGAGTGGAGGAGAATAGTGAAATTAAATTTCATTGTTTGGTTTGACATAAAATTTGATAGGGATAGGAATTACAATTTTTTTTCTTTGGACAAATTTATCCTTTACCTTAAATACTAAATTATCTATATTAGAGTGAAATATAATTTAATATCAATTCCAAACTTTTTTAATGTCAAAAAGTCCTAAAACAATTCATGATTTATTAAAATTATATGTATATATATATATTCCAACAGTGGTCCGGCGGAGTTCCGGCAACGGTTAATTTATATTTTTATATTTTCATATTAAATAAATAAATAAGTTTATTTATTTTGTTAAGTTTCTTAAATCATTCATTAAATTTAATTAATATAAAATTATTTATAATATTAAATAGATAAAATAATATTATAAATAATTATTATTAATGGCATTCAATAAGTTAAAAAGTTGAAGGGTAATTTGAAAGTTATGGTTTCCAGCATAAGAGGAATTTGAATTCTTCACTCTTTGGTGTGGAATTCAAATTCTACATTATAATAGATATTAAATTCTAACGGAAATTAAATTCTTATATATTTTGTCTAACCAAACAATGGAAATAAAAATAGAATTTAAATTACTTTCCTCTCCTCTCAACCAAACATCACCTAAGTGTCATTCTCCTTATCGATATTCTGTATAAAACGCAACATACCCTCTCTCATTTCAGTTTTTTCTGCCTTCGATCATTCGAATCAACCAACCAACTTAACAATATATATAATACATATCGTTTTTTCATATTTGAAATAATTAAGCAGAGATCAAATCGAGAAATTCCAAATTCATATCAAATATATATTTAGCTAAAAAGTAGTCAAAAAGATACTATATACATGCATATAAGTGCCTGTTTTGAAAGAAGACGGTAACCCTAGTAACAAGGTAGTAATTCAGGTATCTTTAGTATGCATAGTACGTTAGTGCTGTTTGAAACGGTCATCTTCATGACCATTCAAGAACTTCAAGTACAATTGCATTTTTTAAAGAAATTATTTAATTATTCAGTGAAACCACTTAAGACTCTTTTTGGGGTAACTTTTGAATATAGCTTTTAATTCAAATAATTCCTCAGTTGGTGGATCAGTTATACTAGTAGAGTTTTTAATTTTAAAAAATTATTTGATTGATTTTCAATGAAAGTTTTTATTAAAAAATATAAAATTATTTTAATAGACAAGTTCTTTTAAAGTTACGTTATAAAATAAAATGAATGAAATAAAATTATTCAAGAAAATATAAGCATTATAGATCCCCACCCCCCTCGGGGAAAAAAAAAAAACAAGGTAACCATCTCCTTTCCATGCCGTTGGAAGGGAACTCTCCGGAGTTCTTCTTTCGGTGGCAATGTACTTTAGTATCTTCTCCTTCTATTTTTTATCTTTTTGTTTCCTTCCACTTCATATGTGAAGGTAGATTTCCTTCAACTCCATAGGTGAAGGTAGCTCCTTCTAAACATTGATTTATCGTAGTTTTAGTTTCTTTCGTTACTATTTTCTATCAAAATGTGTTTTTCTAGTAGATTTGAAGTTTTTTAGATCCAAATCTAAAAAAATATGTGTGGACTAATTTTTTTACAAGAGATCTATTATTATATCAGTTGGTGATCAAAATAATAGAAGTGGAGATTCTGAAAAAAAAGCTGGGGAATATCCTTGGTTATCCTTCGAAAGTAGTGTACATATATAGTAATTGTCTTTTGTTGACATTCCAATACATTGCTTTCTTCGCCGTTCGTCAGTTAGTGTACAATGACTTAACCAATCTGTTTATTGTAATTGATGAAAATATATGTACACTGACCTAATTTATAAATGATAATGATGTAATCTTATCTTTTCAATAGAAACTCTTGATGAATTTATCTTTGTTGAACGAATGAAGAAGCTACTTTTCTATAAAAAACAATAATTATTATAAAAAAATAACAATAATAATAATAATAAGACCTAAGCACTAGTGATGCTTTCCTTACAATGAACAATTGACAATTGGACCTCCACCAGCCCAATCGTAATAATACAAAAGCACAGGCGCCCTGACAGCCAGGTGCAAATGGTCGGCATCAATTATAAGTGAAAAATCAAATTGGCTTCGCATGCATCCAAAACAAGTCAATTTATTAAGACTTCTGCTGTACATGAATTATTCTACAATATACCATCTATGAATTAATAGAGTTGAAATTATATAAAATCTATTAATTAAAAGAAAAATTAAATAATTAATAAATTAATAATTTATTAATTTACAGAGTTATTTACAATTCAATTAACATATCAATAATATTTCATAATTTTTTATTAAACCTTTAAATGCAATAAGAAAAATAAAAAATTAGATCCCACTAGATTTAAATATTAACAAAAAATAAGTAATAATAAAATCATATTTTATATAAATAAATAACGATAAAGTCATCATTTTTCAGAAACCTTTGTTTATTCTTTAATCTATTTTCAACGTTTTCGTTTTGTCATACACTCTCATTAAATAATACAATACATTGTGTCAAACACAACCTTAAATACATTATACAATAGAACCTATATAAATTAATAATCTAAAACTAGAGTTTTAAGCTCCCTTTTATAAAAAGCCTAAATATCATGAATTTATTAAAATAGACAAATCCAAAATATAATATGATAATTAAAATTCTCCTGATCAAAATAAAAATAAATAAATAAATAAATAAATAAATAAATAAACGGCACTCAAATCCAAATTCTAAATAAAAGATAAAAAGTCTTAGAAAAATCAGGAAAAATATAAAGAAATCTTACATCTAGGAAAAAATCAGGACAGAAGCAAAATTTCTAGCTCGACCATGGGGCAGAATGGTTTAGCCAATTCTAGTTTTTGTTGCTCTCATCGCAAGTTTCGAAAAGATATATTATACGACGAAAACAGACACCTATAACCCAAGTTAAGCCCTTTAGAAAGTACCTTACTCGCGCGACACAAGTATTAAGTTTGTATGATACTAGATATCTTGGAAAGGTGGTACCCCATCTAACATTTCTAATGGAGTAATGTCAATGAACTCAACTAATAGTGGCTATATCTCCTTAGAAATAGACTTCTGGTTTTTGTTCCTCTCATGGCAAGCTTTGAAAAGTTATATTATACGCTGAAAACAAACACTTGTAACTCAAGTTATGGCCTCCGGAAAGTAACTTGCTCCCGACACACAAGTATTAAGTCTATATGATACTAGATATCTCGTAAAGGCGATAGCCCATCTAGTATCTCTAATGGACTAATGTCAGTGAACTCAACTAATAATAGTTGTAGCTTCTTGCAATTATCACAATCTTCTTCCTAATGTCCCTTCACAATAATAAAAAATTTCTTCCCTTAAGCCTTAGAATTCTAGATGCCCCTTTATAATAGTTAGAAAATTATTCCCTTCAGCCTTAGAAATCTTCCTTTTGTTTGTTAAAGACACTAAACGAACCTTCTTGCTATTCCACCAAAACTCATACACATTATCCATTCCTTTATGTACGGCATCCACATTAAACTACCAAAGTCTACCCAATAACAAATGGCACACATCCATATCTAGTACATCGTACACCATATCACTTTTATAAATCTTCCCAATAGAGAAAGGAACATGCACACCTCCATCACTCGCGTTTCTATCTTTTTTTTTTTATCCACTCTATTCTATAAGATGTGGGATGTTTCTCCGTCGAAAGTCCCATCACATCAATTAGTGTCTTCAAAACTATGTTCTCACTACTATCATTATCAAATATCACGTTGCACACTTTATAATTGATGGTGCCATGTGTTTTGAAAATCATATTACGCTAGCTATTCTCTTTAAATTTAGGCGCTAATAAAATTTTCTGCACAATATAATTCAACAACTCTCCCTCATCTACTTCCAACTCCAAGACCTTTTCATCATCCTTATCCTCAACAACATCTGCCTCTGCTTCGTCGACTTCAATCTCTACCAAATTCAAATTATTTTGACAATAGTCACTCGATCGATGGCTTGGTTCTCCACACTTCAAGCACTTGTTTAGCATAGATTTAGTGTATGGGTTATTGCCGCTGCCTAAATGGCTGTTGCTGCATCCAAGGTGGTTGCTACCTTAATTACTACTGTGGCAGTTGTTGCAGCATAGCAGCTAAGGTAGTGACTTTGTGTTGGACGATTTCTTAATATGTAAGTATCAGTGCGCAAGTGTACACAACAAGTAATAAAGTGATAAGTATTCGAGTTTCGTCTCCACAAGAACCGATACTATAAGAATTGCTACATCAAGTAATTGTAGTGCAATTTTAGTTAAATCAAATTCTTTAACAACTAAATTAACTAAGAAATCTAAATAACAGAAAATAAAGTGCAATAACATAAATCAATAAACCTTACACAATGATGTAATCAGTAAAAATGATGTAGTTGAGTGAATTAACTCACTTAATGGTATTGACTTCTTTTTCTGTTACAGCACTGTTGCTACAACAATTACTACAGCACTGGGTAGAATCCTAATATATCATCAGCTGTCGCTTGTTGGATTTCTTATATCTATATGCAACCTAACAATGACTAGTTGACAAATCACATAAGATATAGCATTATGCGATCAAGGTTCTTAATTACCTTACAAGGTGAATCCCTATGTCTAGTTCATCACTAATTTTAAATTAAGCATGACCCTATTCAAATTGAGTTAACCTAACTAGGGAAACCTAACCTAAAATCAAGTATTGCTCTGATATTTTCCACTAAAACAGGCCCTTTTGTGGTTCTCTCTTAGCTTATATCACTAAATGGGTAGTCAGCCGAAATAGTGAATTCAATTAAGCACTATCAAAATAAAATAATATAGTGATCATGCAACAACACAATATTTCAGTTAATAAACCATTAAACTTATCATTCACTCAACCACAAATGAATTTAGTTCATAATTTATGACATAACAGAAATAACATTCGGTTTAACCATCAAATACATCATCATTAATTAAAGAAACAAGAAAGAATAAAGATATAGATGCAAGGCTGCTCGTGATTGTTGGTTTCTTCTTCCTCACACCTACAATCTTCTTGTTCAGCCCTGAAATTTTCTGTTTCTTTACTGTTTTCCCTTTTCTTTACTGAATTTTTCTTGTGGTTGACGGCTCCTCTTACTTTTATGTGTGCTTCCTTTTATAATTAAAAACTAGGGCAACTAGACACTTAGGGCATGCATCTTCAATATTTAGAAATTACATATTGTAAATTTTTTCTAAGATTCGTGCGAATTTTTCTCCTTTGTTGTTCCAAGATTGCTACAACAATAATGCTACAGCAATACACTGTTTCATATTAGTTTCTACTTTTCTGCAACCAATTTCCTTCCTTATTTTCCAAGCATATTGCATAGCATTTCTTCTTTGAATTTGCACTTCCAGTTGCCTACAATGTAAACACATAATCTAAGCACACACAATTTATTCCAAAATCACCTAATTTACTACAAATAACTAAAAATAGATAAATATACAAAATTAAGTTAAAATACAACTAAAACACACCATTTACTTTCTAAGTAGTCTTGAATTAAGTCCAAAAGTGTCATTGATAACTCTCATTTCATAGAGCTATCACTTTGGTAGAAAAACATACCGTTAAAAGGCATAAAAGAAGCTTTCCTAGTTTTGACTACTACCAACAAATGTTTTCTGCTTGTTTTCAACCTTAAGACCACTGGGTCTATTCTACCCACCAATAAGTTGACACTGTTGAGATTTAGAAATAGCTCATTGCTTTCGTTCTTTGAATTTCTTAGCATTAGCGACTAACGAGTATAAGTCCTAAATCGTTTCCACTATCTCATCTTGTATATTTTGCCTCAATCTACCAAAATATTTTGTAATTACCTGAAATTCAGGTTCATCGATGTTATTCCTTCAGTGTAGATGGTAAAATTCTTTCGTATATTCATCCACACTACAATTTATTTGCCTACAGTTCTAATATTTAAAATACAATTGTTGTTGGTAATCTACTAGAAGCAAGTATTCTTTCATTATCCTCTGCATCCTAGGCCATAACTTGATAAATTGTTTTCCTATAACTTTTCTTCGATTCTGTACATATTTCCACCATGCAGAAGCCGCACCCTTCAATTTTAAATGCCACCAGCCTAACTTACTTCTCTAGAGGAATATCTATATACTCAAAGAACTATCTACTACTGATATCCAATCCAAAAATTCTTCAACATGCATCCCACCATGAAAATCTAGAATATCAACATTCATCTTTTAATCTAAACTCTTTCTGCGCTTCCTATCTCCTTTTATAGATTCTTCTTCTTCAGAATCGCTTTCTAATTTTTCATGCATGTGTACTAGCATTCGTCGCTCAGGGCCTAAATTTTGAGGCACAAATTCGCAAGTACTGCCTTGAAGTATCTCTGCGTGATTGAAATCTCCAAGCTACTTACCACGATTGACGCCCTGAATTTTTGGCTCACAATCAACTCTCCACTATTGACGTCTCTCTTGATCTCCGTTCATAAAAAGTCTAAGACTCTCAATTACCTGCTCTATCACCACTAATATCGGGTTATAAACATCTTCTATCACTTGCAAGGCTGCTTTTACAACCGCCTACTTGACAGCCTCTATAGTTCATGCCTGCATCTCTTGTTATCGTCTTCGGCACAATTGTTCCTTTGCTTATATGGTTGTGCCATGATAACAAGCAAACTTACTCTGATACCAACTAACAAAACAGAAACATTGAAAATAGATTGTAAAAGAAACAAAGGTTTCTAAATAATGATAAATTTGATAAAAATTTTAAATAATGATAAATTTGATTAAAAGTTTGAATGAATAAAACTAGGGTTTTGAAACAAAATAGGCAAAATAAAACAAGCCTAAATATAGCAAATTTACCAAAACTGGCAAATCCAAAATATAATATGATAATTAAATTCTCCTAATGAAAATAAGAAAAAGAAAATAAACGTCACTCAAATCTAAGTTCTAGAGAAAAAGATAAAAATCCTGGAAGAATTAGGAAAAATAGAAAGAAATCTTAAATATAGGAAATAATCAGGAAAGAAGTAGAATTTCTGGCTTGAACACAAGGCAGAACGACTTAGGCAATTTTAAGATTTGTTCCTCTTATCGCAAGCTTTGAAACAATATATTAAATGTTGAAAACAAACATCTATAGCACAAGTTATGGCCTTCAAAAGGTACTCTACTCATGACACAACACCCTACATCAGCGTATTATATTAACATTGTATTATATTAATGTTATACAATATTTTGTGTTATACCATATTGTATTATGTAAAATAATATTTTATATTATTATTTTTATAGAATTAATATTATATATTATTATTAATATTTTGTAAAAGATTAATAAAATAAAAAAATTTATTTAACAAAAGATTAATAAAATAACAAATTGGAAGTCATGCTATGCTGCATATACTCGAAGAGGGTTGTCATTATCTTAATTATGCGGTGAAATATGCATTAATTTGAATTTTAATGCAATGTAATCTCCTACATTTTTCTTTTTATACAAACATGGGACAGCATAAAGATGATATGAACAGAATTATAATGCTTATTATTGTCGCGTTACTAACATGCCCTAAAATTTTTTGCTGATCTCAGTTGAATAATCTTTTGCTTGGATGTTAATAGTATTGGTTGCAACTTCATAATCAATGGACAAATTAGGAAAAACTTATGAAGATATCAATGGACCCAACAATAAACATCCTGGGTCAGATGGGTGCTTTGTAATCATCATTACAGACAAAATGTCACAGCATATCCAGCTAATGAAAGCTATTATTACTTATCTTCTTTTTTTAAAAAAAAGATCCGCTTCTTATCTTGGCCACCCAATTGACGGTATGCAAATCCATGCCGACACATTCTCTCTTCTTTGCTTAATTTGCTTGGTTTCTTTTCTGATTTCACGAGTAATCAAACCGATTAGTCATAATCCAGTGTATATAACGCTTAGAAATTCGGTTATTTGATGCTAAATTGCTCACAATTATGCATAATTAAGTCTTCATGTATTAGGGTACTAATGATCATGTACGAAAAATGCTTGCATGCAACGGACACACCATGATCTATCATATATATATTGACGTGTATAGACCCATTTTGAAATTGATGAATCATCTGAAGGAGAAAATAATTTAAAATACCCATTAAAAACGTCATATATACATCTTTTCATAAGGAAAATGAGCAATGAGCTGGAGAATTCTCTTTTCAGAAAATATAGACTTCACAAGCTTGTGACTCAACAAAAAGGCAGCAAAATTTGTGAAGTGCCTGAAAATTGAAGCTAAATACAGAACGACTTTTCATGATTTGGAGGTAAGCAATAATTTTACAGACGGTGGATGGAAGATACATACACATAGCAGTTAATAATAACTTGTTGGGTCGCATGAACAGCTTTACACAACCACCTACAATAATTGAAATCTAATGATTGCCTTATCTTGAGTGGAAACCGTGGTTCGATTGAAACTAACAAGTACACTATGAATTAATTAGAAGTAAATTATAAGGAAAATCGTTATGGCCCTCACAAATTGAGTTGAATGCACTATAGTCCTGTATGTTGAAAGAAAGCTATTTGCGAACCAACAATTAAACTTGAGGTCATGTCTTATAATAATTATTGATACCCTATTATTACAACTTTATGAGTAATTTCAAAACTAAATACGAAAATCAGAAGCATAGATATTACCCAATGTGGAACGAGATTTAGTGATTATATATCATCGTCAGGAGATCAATGTCTTTGTTATATATATATTAGCTGGCTTCAATCAAATGATGGATGCAAAAAACTAAAAAGCGCATGCACATAAAAGTTTCATGTACCTTAACAAATAATGCATGTAATTAATGCAGAAGCTAAAAAGATAGTTTTGACATGAATCTAAAAGAATTTTAAATTTCACATATTTTGATATATTTGATTACACATGTAAATGGTATTGTGTTGTGTTACCATACTTATGTGATTTTAGCAAGATCCTATTAAGGTTGTGATTGGTAAATACTTATTGTCAAAAGTTATATTAATTTTATTGTATACTTATGTGAAAAAATATCTACAATATTTATATCATTTTGGTCAAAATTATTATCTGAAAATCGTATTTATCACACACTTTTAATTTTTATATCATAACTATAATTTTTTTCTACAATAACTGTGACTTCACCTCAATATTAAATAAACAAAACACAAAAGTCTCAGTGTTAATTAACTATTAAACCTCTATTTCGAATACCCAAAGGTAGGATTGTTAATGTGAGTGAGGGAGATTATCTTTTTTCCCCCTTAAAATTATTACGTTCTATAAATACATTACAACGATACAATCTATAACTTTTTAAGAGTGAGGAAGATCTAGGAATTTGACTTTGGTAGAGTTGAAAATCTAAAGCGTTATTGTAGTTAGCAGCATCAGCAACCAAGATTATTCTTTGCCTACTTCCTCACTCAACTCAACCATAACTCCAATCAATAAATAAAAATAAAGAGTGCATGTGACAACCAAGCAAAAGCAAGTGAGAGTGAGCTTTGTTCCAGAGCAATAATATTCACACAGAAAAATTCGATTGACATAAAGTTATTTTCAACTTACTCATTTAATTAATAGAGAGTAAATTCGTGAATATTAATTTTATGTTGATTCTATAGTTGTCTTTCTTCTTGACTAATTTTTTTTTGTACCGTCTTAAAACACAAGCTTACAAGAAGCAGCTGCAAGAAGTGACCACTCAGCGAACAACATTACAACAGTAACATTAACAGTCACGTTAAGCAGAATATCAAAATCAAAGTTACCTTAGATTCATTCATTCACAATCTCAGGGACCCCACATGCAAAAATATCATCAAAATCGCCCATCTGATCCGCAAACTCAAACTCCCATGTGCTCAGCTTCATCACCAACCTGCCGCCTGCAGCAACTGCCACTCACATTCTCTCACAGTCTCTCTGTCTCCGAGTTGTGTAAAAAGGTTGACACAAGAACCAAGAACCAGAACATGCATAACACCTGAAGCTCTGAAGAAAATTGTAAGCAATTTCTTGAGAACTGCACCAAGTAAAAAAGCTCATCATGGACTCAAGAACTCGTCTTGACTATGCTCTCTTTCAACTCACTCCCACTAGAACCAGGTACTGTTACTTGAAGAAAAATGTTTGTGATTTCTTTTTTTTTAAAATATTCTTGATGCGTTGGTCTTGCTTGTTTGTTTATAAATGTTGAATGTTTTGTGAAATGGCGAAGGTCTGAGCTGGTGATATTTGCTGGGGATTCGAGTGAGAAATTGGCGTCTGGACTTTTGGAACCGTTTGTTTTGCATTTAAAATCTGCTAAAGATCAGATTTCTAAAGGTGGGTATTCCATTACTCTTCGTCCGGGGAGCTCATCACCTGCCTCTTGGTTCACGAAAGCCACTCTGCAAAGGTATAATTCACTCAAATCATACTTTCTGCTAATTGGGTTTTGGCTTAGATTAGTTCTTGCATTTGAGTTTCTGCCCCCAAAAGGAAGATTTTTAGAAGTTATTTGGTTGTATGTTCTTCCGAGGATTCGAACTGGGTGGCCAGCATAAGAGAGTTGTTTGAAAACCATTCGGTATAGTTCTTTGCTCCAATTTTGCTTTGAAGTTGATAGGACATTTGAATCGTTTAGATTTTTTCTTTTTGAGGGATTTATTGGGTTTATGTTGTGTCTTTTTATGAATTTGACCAATTACTTTCCAGGTCATTTTCCTTTTTACTAACAATTATGTCGTTTAAATAGATTTGTCAGATTTGTTAGCACGCCAGAAGTTCTTGAGAGATTTGTTTCGGTCGAGAGGGAAATAGTGCAGATTGACAATGAACTATCAAGTGCTGCAGCAACAGAGGATGAAGGTATGGCTGCAGCCATAACTATCTCTGCTAAGTGTTTGTTTGCTATAACTTATCTAATAGCTATGAGTGCTTATTTAACCCTGAAAGCTGTTTTTAAAGTTTTTTTTTTTGTTAGGTTTTATTGAGTAGAGCTTGAGGTTTTAGAATTACAGAGATGTGAAGATTTTGAATTAAAGTTTCCCCCCATATTATGAAGTCAGGATTAAATTTCCTTCTCCTGCAACTGTCGATTGCTGCTGTGTACAAATAATTCTGTATGCTAACTTATTTTTAATGTGAAATGTATCAGCAACTGCTGGGAATTTCCAGAAGTCAATTGCATCATATAAGGTAACTCATCGTTGTAAAGTACATTTTTCTTTTTACTGTTTTCTCAAAAGCTCCCACCATAACTTTTGGCCCTTGTCGTGCTGATGCTGCATTTTAGACGAAAGGTGAATACAGTGGAGCTAGCGATGCAGTGCAGGAAGAAAATTCCAAGTAAATTATCTTGCTTTGCAGTTGGCCATATCCAGGGACAACATGTTCTTTATTTCTACATCTGTATTATCATGCATTGATCATTCAGTCTGGGATGATGAACAGGATTCGTCTTCAGCGTGTTTTGGAATCTAGGAAGGCAATGCTTTGCAAAGAGCAAGCAATGGCTTATGCTCGTGCTTTAGTTGCTGGATTTGAGCCAGACTATATAGAAGATCTTTTATACTTTGCTGATGCTTTTGGAGCTTCACGTTTAAGGTATGATAAAAGCCACCTTAATTTCTTGCTTGGTGAAAATAAATTGGTTTGTTTTTAAATTTCAATCTCAAATTAGTGGTTATGCTAGCTACAGTTTAGATTAGTCCACAAAAATAGTTGCAGAGTGTCACATCATTCAAGATTATTATCTTTTCCTCTGTTTGAAACTTTAGTCTGTCCTGTTTGTCTAGGGAAGCATGCATAAGTTTCACGGAGTTGTGCAAGAAAAAGAATGAAGATGCTCTTTGGATGGACGAAATAGCTGCAATGCAGGCTTCATCTCGGCAAGTTTTGCCTTATCTTGCAACATCTGGAATCATACTTGCTGGTGAAGATAATGATCCTAGTGGGAAACAGAATGGATCAATGGATGCATCTGATACTAGTCATGGAAGCTTAGACATGAAACATGGTATGAATGGGTATTTTGTTTCCTTTTTACCTCAAAATGATCTTTCTATTCGGAACGATGGTGCCAAAGAAACTAAAATTGATGTAGGTGGCCTGTTAGCTCTGTCAGATTATATTGGTCATAACAGATTCTGCAATGACCTTGTTCGTACTGGTCTAGGCATCACAAATCATGCACTCAAATGTTCTATTTTCAAAACACCCTTTAGTTTTCTCTGATGAAGTCGCAATATATTTGTCAAGAGCATGAACTAGAATCATGTTTAAGAGTTTTAAGAGATAGGAGACTTTGGACCAAGCAGTCAAAACTCTTCATTCAAGACTGAGAACTTCCATGTTCTGTGTCTACTTTTTGACCATGGCATGTTATTTCAAAACATCCTTTATTTGATGCTAATAAATAATTCTTCTTAATCAGAATATTAAATGATATTCTTGCTTTGGTTATAGTTTTTGAGGATTTCCCCTTTTATCCCAATGCATGATGACACAGAAACTAATTTGGACAGCCATTTGACAATAATTTTGTGCAGATGCTCAGATCCCAACAGATGGCAAAACTCAAGTACCAATGTCATGGCCAAACCATCTTCCTCAGTACATGTACAATTTTCAAGGTCCTGCCATACAACAAATGCCCCCATATCAAGGTTATCAGTTTCCTGGTATGCCGATTGCCTCTCCATATTATCCAGGGAACATGCGATGGCCTGCAAATGTGGAAGATTCTGGTCTTGCTCATGACTGGGAGCCAGATGATAGAAGAGATCATAAATCATCTTCCAAGCATAAGAAGAAACCTTCACGTAAAAGTCAAGAAACTTCAAAAGAAGATGAATCCACTGAGCCCAGTGATTTCGGCTCTGAGAGTGAATCTAATGAAGAGCATTCTTTAATGGAGAAAACACATAGGAAAAAGCATGGGAAAAAGTTGTCAAGAAAGGTTGTTATCCAGAATATTAATTACATAACCTCTAAGAGAGATGGAGAAAAGGGTAATGGTTCTGAGGAAACCTCTGATGAGGATGAATTTATTGATGGAGACTCCCTAAAGCAGCAGGTAGAGGAAGCTGTTGGGTCATTGGGGAAAAGACATAAATCATCTTCACGCCATCGTAGAAAGCAAGATGGGGTCAAGCACCGTAATGGCTCAGATGATGTGGCTGAGCAGGATGTTAAGAATACTGCTGCAAGTAACAATGGTGGAGAGGAAAGAAATGACACGTGGGACATTTTTCAGAACCTTCTGCTGAAAGATGATGACACAAGTTCTTTTGGAATGGAACCACAGGCTTTCAATTCTGAGGCAAGGTCATTCCCCCTAAACCTGGAATCTGAACAGGTAAGAAAAGAAAGAGCAATTTCGTGTGATGCCTTTGTTGCAACGAAGGCAAATACAGGCAATGAAGATGAAACTCGTTTTGATAACTTTGAAGCAGGCGAAAGGCTCCGTCCAATTGTTAAGAAGAAGGATTACACACGTGAGGAGTTGTTATTTTCACAAAGAAATGAGGATCCAGCATATTATTCACAAGCAGCTATATCTGATTTTGCCACCAATTCTGCAAAGATCAAAAGTCAAAATGGAGATTGGATCATTGTCAACCAAACAGATAGGTCAGCAAATTATGATGAAAGCTCGAGTCTCAAAACATTTGATGGCGATTATGCTTCAGTATTAGCAGGGGGAAGTTCCCACACTGATAAAAATAAGAAAGATGCTCTAGCTGATGACTCTTTCATGATCCAAGGCAGACCACTAGTAGATGATCAATCTGATTCTCATACAGGGACAGACATTATTGGGGCTACTCTTTATGAAACTGTAACACCAGGAATTTCACATAATAAGCCAGAAGCTTTTAACACTCATGAGCCAGATGACCTCTACATGGTGCTTGGACGTGATTCAGCTACAGAGCAGGCTGCGGCATCTTGGACTCCAGAAATGGATTATGAAACTAACATTGTATTGACCAAATCCAATGAGAAGAACTCTAATGATGAAACCGCTGTTGGTGTTGATAATAAGGTACCCTTTATAGGTAAGAGTACCAATGCTAAAAGTAAAGGCCCTCCCGGGGCAAGAGTTTCAAGTAAAGATGCAAGGTCTAAAGTTTCAAATGGCAAATCTGACATCAATTCTAGGAGCAAGAAACCAACCTCTGGAAGCAGGCCCACAGTTCTGAAGAGTAAACTTGAGAAGGTACAGAAATTTAAGCTCCAACTTAACTCATGATAGATTTACAGGAAGATCAGTTGAACCATGAGTGCACGTATGCCTCTAATGAGAATTCAAAGCCTACCTTTATTTGAATTCATTTCATCTAGGAAACTAGCAGATGATGTTAGGAAAAATCAAAATGACATGTTATATGACAATCATTTCATTAGGTATCACATCCAAGTTAACACGAATCATTATTTGATTCATATTATTTTGAATTATTTTATTCAATCCATGCACACTTTCATTGCATGTTGTTGAACAATTTTTTTGTATGTACTTCATCTATATTTCTCTTCCCCTTCTTTCACTCATACACAAGAGAAAACACATACTTCATTTGGTGATGGCTTCACCATCCATCGGCTCCACTTTAAGGGCCACTTTTGGCTTTACATATTCTATGAAAGTGAGAGTAATTATGTCAATTAATTGTTCCTTTTATAATTTATTTTTCCCTCCTTGCAAACAGGAAGAAGAAAATAGGAAGAAAAAGGAGGAATTACTGATTCAACGGCAGAAGAGAATTGCTGAAAGGAGTGCTGCTAGTGGTAGTTCAGCAACAATAAAGAGAACTCCAGCTGAAAATAAATCTTCCACTACTTCAAAGAAGACTTTGAAGAGTGGAAGCCAATCCCCATCTAAAGAGTCTGCGAATTTACTCAAAACAGTCTTTAGGAGTTCCACCATGGATCGGCTTGCAACTGCACGAACAACTAAAAATGCCCCATCAACTCAAATAAAATCAGGCCACCCTAAAAAGGAAATCTCAAAGGCAAATGGTACTGCAACTGCCTTGTCAAAGAAGACTGCCCACGCTGAAAATAAGAAATCAAATGCAAGCAGAGTAAAACCTTCAGATAAGCAAAATGGCCAAAATTTTGTCAATGAAGTAGTTCCTTGTGATCCTGATGTTCAAGGATATGAGGATTGCATGGACTCCGCAGCAGCATTACCAATTGATCCTGACGTTCAAAGAAATAAGGATTGTGTGGAGACCACAGCAGTATTACAAATTGAGTCAACAACTGCTCAAGTAACTCAGAATACTGAAGCTATTGATGATAGCAAAGACATCAAGGAGTTGCAAGGTATTCTATCAACTCAGAAGAATGAAGATATAATTGCAGAAAGAAGTAACTTGAATGATGAAAGTTGCAATGTAAATATTACAGAAACACAGCCTGTGCGACTGGTTCACATAAAAGATGACGAAAAGTTATCTAATGCACTTCCAGCTCTTTGTGAAGATACAAAAGTTCCTGAAGAACA